>OY744525.1:95338685-95946185 GCA_963556195.1 Sepiola atlantica | reverse complement strand
ATATATGTTAATATATATATATATATGTATATATGTTAATATATATATATGTGTATGTATATATATATTTTTATGTATATATATATATGTTAAGATATATATATATGTTAATATATATATATGTGTATGTATATATATATTTTTATGTATATATATATATTTTTATGTATATATATATATGTTAATATATATATATATATATATATATATATGTATATATGTATGTATATATGTTTATGTATATGTATATATGTTTATGTATATATATATATGTTAATATATATATATATGTATATATGTATGTATATATGTTTATATATACATATATATGAATATATATATATATATATATATGTATATATATGAATATATATATATATATATATATATATATATATATATATATGCATAAGAATAAGAAATGAGGTAAAATACCTCCAAAAGCGTATTTAAGATGCGATATTAAATTTTAAAGGAAAATCGTAACAGATTATTCTTTTTTTATAAACTTTTATTTTAGTTTTTAGTAATTACAAATATTTCGCCAAGTAAAATTGGCCTTATCAATGTATTTGGAAATCCTGGTCTTATTGGATTACTCTGTCCTTGCTGTAAAATGGACTTGTGATGTCGGTTGTTTTTTCTTTCACTTTTAAATATGAGGACGTGTATGCGCGCGGGATAGGTATGTATATTGTTTTCGGTAATATGTATATTATTTTCGGTAATGTGTAGCTTGCTTTCGGCAGTATTTAGATTCTTTTCGATTGTTTTGGGTAATATTTAGGTTTGATTCGACAATATTTTGTTTGTTCACAGTAATATTTATATTGTTTTTGCAAATATGTAGGTTGCTTTCAGTAATATTTATGTTGTTTTCGGTAATATTTAGATTGTTTTTATGTTGCTTTGGGTTATTATCGGTAATATTTAAGTTGTTTTATTATGTTGTTTTATTATTTATTATCGGTAATATTTAAGTTGTTTTCGGTTGTTGTTAGTTCTATGTAGGTTGTCTTCGACAATATTTCCGTTGTTTTTAATAATATTTATGTTGTTTCTTGTTTGTTTTTGGCAATATTTAGGTTGTTTTCGCTAATATTTAGGTTGTTTTTGGTAATATTCAGTTTGTTTCCGATTGTTCACGGTAATATTTAGGTTGTTTTCGGTAATATTTAGTTTTGTTTTTGGTTGTTTCCCGTAATATATGGGATAAAAGATGCTCTAAGTGGTGACTTAAACAACAACTTGTGTAAAGAATTCGCACACACAGAGAGCTAACGAAATAACTTTGCTAAAGACATTTATGAGTACGGTGGACATTAATCCAATGTAAAATCAATTCTTTTATTTTATTAATAATTACTCTTCTATACAAAAAACCCCCGACCGAGTTGTTGAACATTGTTATTTTCCTTTTGTTCTGCTTTGAATGATCTTTCGCCCCACAGAGCCAACCGGTTGCTGTTCACCCAGTGATCGCTTGCGGATATAAACAGTTTCAACATGTTGGTGTGTTTGTAGCTGGACGAGACGACAAGATCGGCGATGTAATCATTATCATCGTCGCCATACCGGCCTAGAGGAATTTGGATCTATATTTTTTTTTTGCCACCATGACGACTGGCACGAGTGGGGTTCACAATCTAGCATCGCGACCAGAATATCACACCTTTGCGGTTGATCACCATTGGCAACAAGTGGGGTTCATATATGTATGTATCAAGCATGAACAGAAAGGAATAGTATTGAAAAATCGAGAACGAGAGAGGGAGATGTAATGACGTGCTATAAGACAATAGATTTGTATTAGACTGAAGTTCACACAAACAGGAGAGTTCCAACCGTCTCCGTTACAAGGGAAATAACTGGGCAACACCAATCATCATGTAGTACATACTACATATCATGATGATGATGATGATATCAACATCTTCCCTTTTTTATTTTATTTTATTTATTTATTTATTCCATTATATTTCTCTGTACGTATAGAGGATTACTCATCGTCCATTGTTTGTGGTTTTGTCACTTTGGAGTGTTTTCTGAATATTGAATTATATTTTCGTAATCTACTTCTCTGTTCATGCAAATGTTTTCTTTTATTTTAAGGAGGTGTTGTCTGTTCCGTTTGACTGTCTTACCTTCTTCTGTTGCTACTAAATATGAGCAAGGTTGTTCTAGTTTCTTAATTATTTTACCCCTTCTAAACCAATTGTCATCAAACTTAATTCTAACGGTATCGTGTGGTTTTAATTATGGGAGTTCTTTTGTAGTTTTTGAGTTTTTCTGCTCGTGTGGCCTGAGAACAATTTTGTCGTGTTGTATGTTTGGGAGATTTGTTTTCAATGTTCTATTCATCATTTTAGTGGCAGGGGATGGAGAACCATTCTGGAATTATGTCGTGCGTAATGCTAAGAACGCTAATTGATGTTCTTCGCCACTTTTGAATGATTTTTTAACGTCTTTTTATTGCCTGAATATTCCTCTCAACCATACCGTTTGCTTGATGATAATGTGGACTTATTTTCGTGTGATGAAAATACCACTTTTTTGCAAATTCTTTAAATTCAGCCGAGTTGAATTCTGGACAACTGTCTGTGAAATGCCGAATATGGCAAAAGTGTCTTTTATTTTTTTTTATTACAGTTTTTGACTGTCAATCTTTTATTTCATGTAAATCAAAATATCTTGTTGTGTAGTCAATGATTGTGACATACGAATTTCTATATAGGTGAAATATGTCTGTACGTACTTTGGTCTATAGTATGTTAGGTATTTCATGATTTATTAGTGGTTCGGCTGATTGTTGAGTTTTGTAATGGTGCAGTATGAGCACGTGTTAATCATGTCTTTGATTTGAGTGTTAATTCCGGGCCAGTATATACATTATTTGGCTTGCTCTGTGCACTTTTCGATACCCATATGTCCGATATGTATTTCCTGTTGAGCTTCTCTACGTAATGACTTAGGTACAATGATTCTTGAATCTTTTAAAACGAGACTATTGACAATTGATATCTCATCACGAACAGAGGCGAATGGTGTAATGTTTGTTGGTATTTTATCCTTTGAGGGCCATTATGTTCTAGTATATGTGATGAGTGCTTGAAGTGACGGGTCATCTGCAGTGGCTTCTTCATACCTGTTTAATTTAGTGTCGGTTATGGAATAATTTTTTATTACTGCATGTATGTGCGATTTCAGATCATCGTCTGATACTTCTGGAGTCGTTTGTTTGAGGTATGCACGAGATAGAGTATCTGCAACAATTGATTCTTTATCAGGTATGCAATTCAGATCAAAATCGTATCTTTGTAATGCTAGTAGAATTTTTTGGATCCTGGGGGTAGGGGCATTTAGTGATTAATTTTATGAATATTTTTTTCAACGGTTTATGGTAGTTTTCGATTGTGAAATGAGTTCCATATATGAACTGATGAAATTTTTTGCATGCAAAAACTATACTGAAAGCTTCGCTCTCTATCAGACAGTAGTATTATTCTGCTTGCATTGTTGCACAAGATGCAAACGAAACAGGTAACCATCTTTCATTGTGTTTCTGCTCGAGTATGGCTCCTAGCCCATGCTTACTAGCATCTGTAGTTATTTTTACTGGTAGATCAGAATCATAGAATTTTAGTACTGGTTTCCTGGTAATCATTTCTTTTATCTTTTTTATTGCTTCGATTTGAGGTTTGTCAAATGACCATAACGTATCATTCTGCAGAAGCTGTCGTAATGGTGCTGTAACTTCGGAGTAGTTTGGTAAGAATTTACATATGTAATTTGTCATGCCTTGGAATCTTTGTAGTTCTTTTTGCCTGTAGGTAGTGGCATGTGAATGACCGCTTCCACTTTGGTTGGATCTTATTTTATCTCTTCGCTGATTAATAGATGTCCAACGTAGGTTATTTGTGATACATTGAAGATACACTTTGATTTATTTAATTTTAATCCGTGTTTTTGGATTAGTTCGAAAACTTGTGTGTTCTTCTAATGTACTGGACCAGATTATAATATCATCCTGTGAATTTCTTACTCTTATGCCTTGTGTTATTTTTGCGATTTCTCTTTGGAAAACTTCACTGGTGCTGTGAATTCCATAAGGTAATCGAATGAACCAATATCTTCCAAAAGCTGTGTTAAATATTAGTAGGTGGGAGCTTTCCTCGTCAACTGGAATTTGCCAGTTTCCCTTAGATGCATCGAGTTTCGAAAAATATTTTGGATTATGCATCTGTGCAAAGATAGTCTCCGCTGTAGGGAGCTTGAAGTGTTGCCTTTTTATGGCCTTGCTTAGAATTTTAGGGTCTAAACAGAGTCGGAGTTTTCCGTTCGTTTTTTTCAACAATTACTAGTGAATTTATTAACGGTTTTATGATACCCAATTCTGTCATATTTGTTAATTCCATTTTGAGTTTTTCCTTTATAGAAAAAAGTACCGATCTTGGTGGATTAATTACAGGAGTTATATGTGGACTCACTGTAATATGATGGGTAATTGGTAACGTACCAATTTCTCCAAAGCAGTCGTTGTGGTTTTTTTTGTTATGTCGTTTGTTTTTGACGAATTTATTTTGAAGATTCTGTGAATTAGGTTTAGATCTTGAGCTGTTTTTACATCTATAACAGCGTCCGATTTAGTTCTAGCAACAATGAATTTTACTTGCTTCGGTATTCCCTTGTGTTTAACACTTGCTGTGCATTTCCCTAGCACTTTTATTGCTGTGTTGTTGTCTTCTGACAATCGAGTCGCTGTTTTTTGTAGTTGGGGTTTTGGTCTAATATTTTTATATATTCAGAATGCCAATACTGTCATGTCAGCTCTAGTATCAATTTTGAACATTATGTTTGAGTTATTTACTTTTAATTCGACTGTCCAAATGTCTTTCGGAGTCTCGAACTTTTTAATTTTGTGCACATTTTGAGTTTGTGTACGTTGTTGTTTGATTCAATGTCGGAATATGTATCCAGTTTATCCACAAATTTTCTTGATTTGCACATTTTTGCATAGTGTCCTTTTTTCTTGCATTTTTCATATATCTTGTGAAATGCTGGGCACTTATTTTTATGATGCTTGTAACCACAATCGTGACAGTTGGTGACGTAGTGTCGAGTTGGCGCTTGAAATTTTGCGGGCTTTCTATCACTTCCGCCTTGCTCGTTTTGTCGTCTCGATTGCATATGGCTTTGTGTATAATTTTTGTGCCATTTCTGTCATGGTGACGATATACCACTGAGATTTTATCTCTTGTTTCTGATGTGGCATTCAGCATCCTTGATATGCGTATTGTTTGTTCTGCGCTCTGACGTGCCTGAATTGTTTTTTGTGGGTCTAAATTAGGTTCTCCCAATTATACTTCGGTGTAATCTCATGTCTCTGATTCCACATATTAGAATATCTCTGGTGAGACTGTCTGTGAGATCACTGAATTCGCACTGTTGTGCTTTTTGCCGCAATTCTACCACGTACTCGTCGAATTTTTGATGATCCGCTTGTACACACGTTAAGAATTTGTGTCTCAGGAAAGTTATATTTTTTCTAGGTTCACAAAATGCATCGAATTTTTCGATTACTGCTTGAAGATTCATTTATTCCTCGAGTGAATCGAAATCCATAGTAGAATGAATGTCACGGCCTTTTGAACCGACACAAGTTAAAAACATTGAGGTTTTTACTTTGTCTGGTTTTATGTCACTTTCCGTTGCTATCAAAAAGAGGTTGAATTCTTTTTTCCATTTTTCCATGCTGCAGCTAATTTTTTTTTGATTAAAATCCAGATATTTAAGATGTAAATTTTCCATTATGATTTTTCTGAAGTGTGATTTCAACTACTATTTTCTTTTCTTATTTTAGGATAGGTTCTTTTTGTGTCCCGACACCATGTTCTTGTTATATATATATATATATATATATATATATATATATATATATATATATATATATATATATATATATATAAACTAACTATGGCTTGATAACTGAGTCGAGTTTTCTAGTGATGTCATTGATAATGGGAGTAAGAACCATTAAAAATCAGAACCGGAAGTGCCCGAAGACATTTCCGTTTTTTTCTGTCATTTCCGAAAGATAAAGATGCCTTCTTCTACTGTAGTTCTATATTGCGAGGAAAATTGTAAAAAGGGCCCCAAAGTTAGTTTATACGATATTACGACGGGCGGTGCCCGACCATACTTTGCTCCGTCGAGAAGAATAAGGGAAAAATCTCGCCCCCCCCTTAAAATATGACGATAAATAAAATAATAATTTTAACCATAATATTCATCAAAGAAATCAGACTTGTTTCGAAATGGTTTATTTTCATTTTCTCATCTTTTATTTTCTGCGAATCTGCTTTTCGGTCGCCATCTTAAATATTGACTTCCACCCTTCAATTAACACATCTCATAATCGTTTATTTTCATGAAAGCAGATAAGCCATTCGAAAGCAACTTGTGAAACAAAGGGTAAGTATTACTTGAATTTAGTTGTTTTGGGCTATTCTTTTATAATACAAGTGCGCGATTGAACCATTAAGTTTTCTCTTTTGTGTTGATATGAATGCTGAAATGTGCCAACGTTCGAATCCTGTATGTACCCCCCCCCCTCACATTGCTTTTTAAAACATCATAAAAAAAACAAGAAATGACTGGACTTTAAGGAAGGTGTCAGCATTCATTGAAAAATTAATTATTCAGTGATGTGAGACCTCCGCTTTTTTGTAAATCAGAAAAGGTGAAATTTCGCTTTTTTTGTAAATCAGAGAAGGTGAAATTTCGCTTTTTCTGTAAATTCAGAAAAGATGATTTTTTTACAGTAAAGTTTGATTTCTGTCGAATCGCTAGAGTGTTGAAAACATATTTTATGGAACGATACCCTTTCAGCGACCCAACCCAACAGGGTCTAGTAACAATGCAGAGAACGAATTTCTCTGCTGAAGTAACAATCCCACGTCTAGTCTCTACTGAGTCAAAGAACATTATCCAGTTGAAGGATAGTGTTATGATAAGCGTTTGGTAGCAAAGAAGAAGGTGACGAAACAAAATACATTAGATACGAAAAAAAGTAGTTGTTGTTGTTCTTCCGTGTGTAGAGTTCTTGTTGTTGTTGTTCTGCCGTGGTAGAGTCGTTGCTATTATTGTTGTTGGTTTCCGTGATATAGCCGTTGCTTTTGTCGTGGTTATTCTGCTATGATAGAGTCGCTGCTGTTGTTGTTCTGCCGCGGTAGAGTCGTTGCTGTTCAAGATGTGATGTGCTCAGGATGGCGATGTCGGTTCGAGTGGGGTGGGTTAGTTGAGTGAACGGTCGACAGCGACACGACCGTTCAGTGTCAGGTTTCCTTGTGTGACTTCTGTCTGCTGCCGGCCCCTGCTATTTAAGAGTAGTAGGCGGACGGAGTTGTAGACATCCGGCTCCCAAACGATAGGGACAAACGTGGCTCTTGACTCTAGAAAACTGTGTTTCTTATTTTCGCCATAGCGAGTAATCGGCACACAACTTTGTGGTGATGTGCATTGTGCATGAGTATGTGCTCTGGTGCGACCATGGTGACTAGAGAACAGATCTCAGTGTACCTAATTCCACTTTTAAGCAGTTAAGAACCACAGAAATAAGGCATACTTGGACGGCGAAACAAAATGAGATCTAAAAATCGTAACAATGGTAGAACCTGAATATATAAGTTTTGTAACTACCTCCCACCATACGTCAATCTTCGCTCTTGTCAATCATATTTCCCTCCGAAGTACCACTCTCCCCCACTTTTTTCACACACTTCCAACAAAAACAAAAAAAAATCAGAAGAAAAGAAAACAAAAGTATCTGAAATTCGCTGTTTTCATTATTTGGTATGTGCGGAAAGTAAAGGCATAAGTCATGCAAAACAGTCACTTTCATACAAATAAAAAAATGCAAGCTTCGCATGTAACAAATTTATAAGACTTTACGGTGTAAGAACAGAATAGTTAACAATTCCCCTCACGTTCATTGGCCTTGAAATGATTTAGTTATCATTAAGAGGGTGTGGGCTCTCTGTACCTTCACCATTGGGTACGTACCCAATGGTGAAAGTACAGAGAGCCCACACCCTCTTAGGAAGAGGTTTCTAAATGATAACTTAATCATAATAGCAAAGTAAAAGAGTACTGAAAAATGGCTGAAAGATTTATGTACAATCTTCATTGCTACACTAAAAAAAGGAAAAAAAAGTTCGGGATTTTTAGTTATCAGCCTGAACGGTTTATAAACTTAGTATAACAAGCAGAATGGATATATGACCAAGCAGTAAAAAAAATCCATACATCCGAGACGACTAAACTATATATAATATATATATATATATATATATATATATATATATATATTATATTTGACCTACAAAAAAAATTAAGTTGTTAACAATGAGTTACAAGAGTAAATGTAATACACATAAGTATGTAAGAATTAACTATGATGATGAAATATCTACAAAAAGGCCATTTATTCCAGCAACTACTTTATGGCATAAATTTCCTCCCCTTTTTATGATTTTTGATATATTTCCACGAACATCTCACATCAATATCCAGCAATAGTCTGTCATCATACTTGAATTCCATTTAACTTAGTAAAGCTCATTCCGTGTTTTATTGTGGATCCCATTTAAAGTCTCTCAGATGCATGTTTTTTTCATCATTGAGAGCGGGAAATGTTGAAAAATCTGAAGCAATCCCCACTGTGATCAAAAGCTTTGACAAATTGCTGTATTGCATCACGTTTTATATGCAGAAGTAAAAAAGCAATATTTTGCCTATCTACCAGAGGCTCACTAACTTCTTTCGAGAATTTACTAAAAAATAAATCTGTTATAGTTATTTTTATTTTGTTGACAATATTTTTCTGCGTCTAGAGTACTTGTAACCTGATAAGCATCTGCTCGATGACCAAATCATAACTCAGATCAGCCTAAAACTTGTCACTTGGCCGGATGACATGGTATCTTTACATGAACTTCTGAAAGAGTTTGGTCAAAGGGGAAATGTAGTGCTTGGCCACAAACTTAGAGAGTGAAATGAATTTGTAACCTTGTAAACCCCCTAAAATGTGTCATTAAACTACCGCCTATCTTATCAAACTTCAAAATAAGAAGATTAGTACTTCCCATTACGGTCACGTTTGTTATTATCTCACCCTCAAATTTAATCTTTTACCAGGAACTGTACTGGCTATTATGTTGGTTCTTAACAGGGTGGGTTTATTCAACCATTTCTATGTATGTAAGTTTATTATTGACATATCAGAGCCCGAATCAAATTGTAGTTTTATATTTTTATCCAGGATTTTTGCATGCACATATTTCCTTATATTAATGCAGTCCTGTTTATTTGTACTTGTGGCTTGAACCCACGTTTTATTTCCTCTATTCGTTATAGAGTGTGAACTTTTGTGTCCGACTTTGTTATAAGTTAGGCAGGTCTTAAAACAAAATGGACAGTCCATAAACCTATGTAGGCTACCACAGCGAAAACAAGGGCTCTGCGTCAATTTATCCTGTTTTTTACATGGCTAGTTTGTCTGTGTAGAGGTGCTAAAATCTCTCTTTTTGTTTTGAATGAAAATCTCTCTTTTTGTTTGAATTGTTTTGAGAGCTGAATGTCAATTTTTGACATACTTTTCTAATGTGTGCAATGCCCGACTCTTCGATGTCCTTAAAATCCTGCTTAACACTTTTAAATCTCTGGCAGTCTTCAGCTAATTTCTGTTCGGTACATTTTTTAATTTATTTAGAACCCTCTGTCTGATCACAGTGTCTTTTCCTGATACCAATCCTTGTGTGAAAATTAAGCATTTAAAATTATCAGCACTAAGTTCGGATAATTTAAAATCGTCGCAGTGTTTATTGACGACTGATGCTAATGTTGAATAATCTTTGTTGTCTTTTTTACCAGCTTCAAACACTTCCAGTTTTTGTGAAACAAAGAAGTCTTGGGGCTAAATAATTTAGTTAAAACATTTACATCTTCAGCAAAAGTCAGTATGTTTGGTGGTGCCTAATTTCCGGAGTAGTAGGTTTTCACAATTTTCACAATCTATTTTGTATAGACCCTCATATCTTCTACAATATGAAGCATTTGTCTGGGGAATAAGTGAAATTGTCAATGCACTCCAAATGGCATTCTGCAAAAAAGTATTATCGTTCTCGTTACTTTGCCCCCTATGCGATATTGTTTGCATTTGATACTTCACCAGTTCTGTTATAGTAGCTTCAAAGTCTTCCATATTTAAAATGTGTCCTTTTTAGAATATGGCTTTTAGAAACTTCTTTCTTTTAGATTACATTTAGCAAACGTAATCTGAGTTGTAAAAAGAATATAACATTTTTAGTATGCTTTTCGCATAGCCATAGAATTTGCGGATGGCACTTTAGTCAAAAGAGAAAAAAAAATATGGTTTCAATTTTTTTTTCTTTCGGCAGAAGTAACTTTTTCTTTTTTGGAGAGAGTTTTGTATTGAACTAAATAATGCTTTAAAACACAAAAAAGCTATCCAGGTAGGTAGAAGAGTTACTTTTTTGCCTTTGGTAACATTTATTTGTTGAATATTTGTTTGTTCACCCCTTTTTGTTGGCTATTGTTAAAAAGGCCCCAATTTGGTTTTAAACTTGCAGAAGTCGCGAGTTTCAACCGATTACAAAAAAAATTACAGAAAAATTTGCTTTTAACTTTTAAAAATTTATTTTCTTTAAACTTAATTTTCGTGACTTTTAAAAATGTGTTTGAGCAGAAAGAGAACCTGTGTGGCCAGTTGAACCCTGCATTAAAATCAGGTACTTTGACAAGTGCTGGCTCATTAGGAAATTAAACCTCCTCTGACTTTGAGATAGATACTCTGCTAGAAACTTTTATTGCATCTATTTCCATCAAGAGCTCAAACCCGAGTGGGTCTTCCCCCATTATCAGGACTTAAATTACAACTACCTATCACTTCCGAATTGTAAGTTGACGATCCCAACTTCATATGTCTGCATTCCTCTGCCAATATTAATCACCTGAACAATCTGCTTTCGCTACGTTCAGCATATTTTCTTGGTCAGTATGATGCAGGATTTGTTAGACTCAACTAGTGCATTACACCTTTTCCTTCACGCATGCATTTCACAGTGACAAGTTACATCTTGTCTGAGAAGAAGCCACAATATAGTTGTCTTCCTCTGATTCTTTACTCGGACCATTAAGTAAAATAAGGCCCAGCCCTTCACATGGGAAACAACACTCTTAGGTGTTCTAAGCTCTTTGTCTATTGTGCTGAACAAGATAAACCCAGTTGTTAATTCCTTCACATTCAAAGTACTTTGTTTTAATGCTGTTAGTCTGGTGCATGCTGGCTAAATGATTGGGTAATCTTTCAAGATGATTTTTGGCTTAATGTAGAAGTTGGGAAATATACGTCTCATTAAACACAGTTATACATGGTCTGGCAGCTAAAGAGAAAGCAGCTGCAAGGTCTCCTTCTGTTATACCATCGAATGGCACATACAAGTTCAGTTTAACTGTTAGTAGAGTGTGAACACACCACCTGTTACACACATGACTGTCTTCATCAAGCACAGCTGACTCACAAGTTCTCAATCCATTCAATAATGGGGTCCGACCCACTAAACTATTGTATAAGTTGTCTGTTATCAGGACACCACGATAACTTGTAATCTTTGCAAGTACAAATATCAAACTCCCGAGTCAGCCATATTGGAAGTAACTTGTTTTTGACTGAGACGTAATGCATGGTCACTTTCTTCATGCAGGTACACCTTCATTATAAGCTCACCATCATCCGTTACTAAATGATATGAAAAACAATGATATAACTGAATATCAACATCATGTATAACCAAAATGTATAAAGTTCTCACCAAAATTCCAGTCCATTATCAAATGTCAAAACATATAGACATGAAATAAAATTTTATCCTATTGGAAATCCAAAAACGAATATCACTAAATTACTGAATATTTCTACCCATGAAAACTTCACTTTCTTCATGCCTTCATTATAAACTCACCATTATCCATTACTAAATATCTGAGAAGCAATGATATAACTTACTATTACAAATGGAAGTATTGAATTTTTTCTCACATGCCTCTATTCTGAATTAGTGGCCATGGGCCACCACCAATAGATTACCTCTTCTGCACAAAACGATCATAATTTTTAAGAAGTCATAAAATCTTTTTGTAATTAAAATTTAGTAAAATATGGAATAATTTTTTAAATGAAAATTAAATATCAAGTAAAAATCGAATTAAAAAATGTTTTCTCATGAAACTCACTTAAATTCAAAATACATTTGAAATTAGACTCAAAGCAAAATAAAACTAACAATATATCAATTACCTCCCTTTACTCAACCACTTCTATTTAGGAAAATAGTTTTAACCTACCTTATTGGAAATACAAAGGATTTATGTTGACTGCAAATTAATATCACATTCTGTTTTCGTTTTTACTTACATTTAAAAATGTCAAGAATGTCTTTCTAGTTTGTCAAGTCCATAGCCTAAATCTTGCTAGCTGTATACTTGTGTTAATCCAAATTTGTTCAACTCATGAGTTAAAATAAAGAGAGCAATAGCAAATATTTATCTCATTGATGACACATGTTGCAAAACATTAGTCAAACTGTGTTGCAAAGAAATGTGCTTTTTTAATATTATCTGAAAGAATTTCTTTCTTTTGTCAATTATAAAATGTACGTAAATTAATAACATTTTTGATCTCATTAATGAAGGATTTGTTGAGTTTTAGTCCAATATTATTTTTAAAAAAAGATCAGTATTGCAACAAATGTCCTCATATTTTGAGCTGATTCTACCAGATCAGGCTGTTTGAAGATATCGGCTTCCTGACCCAAAATGCACTAAACATTGATGTTTTATTGTTTTTCCTTTCTTTTTGAAAAACTCAATCATGTTTTACAAAGCCAAAAACAAAATACAACAATTTCCCTCCCCTCCCCCCTCTCCCACAATTTCACTTTAAACAACTAAACCAAACATCATGAATTAATACTTGAAGCATAAAAACTTTTACCAAAATGACCGAATTCGACCTTAAATACTCATAAAACAACCAACCAAACCAAACCTCATATTTTGAAATTTATGAATAACCCACTTGGGGACTTTTTAAGAAGATTGTACAATAATGACTTAAATTTATCTCTTGGCCTATAAAGCTGAAACATATCTCTAATTTGACCATTTCAAAAATAACTGTCTACATCTGAATAACACATTCAAAATAATTTTGTTTGTGAAGAATATGTATAAAACTGTTTATCTTTTGTTGAAATCTATCTTTTTCTATTTGTAGAATTTACAGTAATCAAAACAAAAAGCAAATGGATTTGAATGGATCTTAATTCCTTTGGGGAATTGAAAGATGAAAATGTCTTCAGGAAAAGTATTTTAAAATTTCTTGAAGTTAAAAGTCTGAAAGGAGGGAAAGACAATTTTGTGAACTATATGAATCTTTTTTTCATCAAATCGCATTTTTTGATAATATATTGGAAAAAACATTTTCTTGTCAAGGGTATATGTATTTCTTTTCTTCCCAGTTTTATTTAGTAGGAAAGTACTTGGGTAACCTATCACAAATGGGGTTCATAATGCTAAGTAAGTAATGGACTCTTTAATAAATGCAAAATTTCAGACATCATAAATACTTGAAAAACTAAACATTCTGCTGATGATGAAAACTGATGTTATAGGCTGATAAAATTGTCAGTTTTGATGAATTATCGATTTAAATATTTTCAAATTATCTATATTGAACCAAATTCTGAGAATCCCTGTACATTGTGTCATTTATGTAGAGTTTAAAAATCATAATGTTCATATATCAGTTATGGTTTGCTTTCACCGATTATGTCTATTCAGTTCTGAATCCATTGATCTGATTGCCCAGAATTAGTAAGTTGCCACACAGAGGGCACACCATTCTCATATTAATATATTACTATTATAGTTTAAACTTCAGAAAAATATCAGCCATGCCCCTCTATTTCAACAATCTACATAGAGTATGATTTCTACTAAATTTAAAATCTATGAACAAGCTCAAACTGCACAATATGGAAACATACAGAAAAACAAATTGTACTAAAAAAATCTCAAATATTTCGACTTCAAAAACGAACTTAAAATCTTATACTACAAAGAACGCATATTTATGTGAAATATGCGATTCTTCTATTTCAAGCAAATCCAATATGCAGAAACATATGCGAATACATACCGGAGAAAAACCATATCATTGTAAAGTATGTAGTACTTCCTTTAGAACGAAACAAAATATGTTGAAACACATGCGAACACATACAGGAGAGAAACCATATGTTTGTGAACTTTGTGGTTCTTCGTTTACACAGCAGCATCATCTTTCGCGGCATATGCAAACACATTCTAGAGAGAAACTATTTTCTTGTGAAGTATGTGACTTTTCTTTTTCACGCAAAGATCATATGTTGCGACATATGCGAAGACATACAAGAGAGAGATCATATTCTTGTGGTTCTTTTACACAGAAATCAAATTTGATGAAGCATATGCGAACACATACTGGACATGAAACTAAACTGAAATCTCCATCATTCCAGTCATAGGAGCAACCGGACTCATGAAAAAGAATTTTAAAACTACCTGGCGAATATACCCGGAGAACTAAGTGCAAGAGAGATACAAACAATTGCACTTAAAGGGACGGTTAGAATCTTAAAAAGAACTCTTGGCGTGAGTGTCTGAAATAGCAGGTCAATGTTTGGCATCTGGTAGGATGTCCCATCCCCAGCAAAAACAAAAAGATAAGAAAATTGAAAAATAGAGAGAAACCATATTCTTGTGAAGTATGTATGTTTTTTTTCTTCAAACATGTCGCAATATAGGCGAACACATACAAGTAAGAAAATATTCGTGTGAAATATGTGGTATTTCTGTTTTAACTAAATCTCATATGTTGAGCCATACGTTAACAGAAATTGCGAAGTATGTGGGTCTACTTTTGCACAAAAATTCTATATATTGCAGCACATGCGAATCTCCTGGCTGGAGTATCTGGAATAGCGAGTGAATGTCTGGCATCTGGTAGGATGCCCCATCCCCAGCAAAAACAAAAAGATAAGAAAATTTATAAAAAATGAGAGAAACCATATCATTGTGAAGTATGTGGTTCTTTTACACAGACACAGCATATGTGAACACATACAGGAGAAAATCCATATTCTTGTGAAGTATGTGGCTTTTCTTTTCATGCAAAGACTATATGTTGCAACATATGCAAACACATATTGGAGAAAATCATGTCATTGTAAAGTATGTGGTTCCTTTTTTACAACAAAACAGCATATGGTAAAAGAATTTCAAAAACTATCTGGCAAGTATACCCGGTGAACCGAGTGCAAGATAAATACAAACAATTGCACTTAAAGGGACGGTTAGAATCTTAAAAAGATCTCTAGGCTGGAGTGTATTAAATAGCCGGTGGATGTCTGGCATCCAGTAGGATGCCCCATCTCCAGCAAAAACAGAAAGATAAGAAAAATGAAAAATAAAGAGAAAAGCCATATTCTTTTTCACTGAAGTCTTGTATGCTGGAATGTATTCAAATACATACTGGGGAGAACCGGTCAACTAAATACCAGAGAGATACAAACAATTGCGCTTAAACATCTCACGGTTAAGGTCTCTGAAACTGGGTAAAAGTCTGCCATCTCAGCAAAAACAAAAATAAAAGAAAATTGAAAAAAAGGAAGAAACCCAATTCTTGTGAAGTATGTGGGTCTCCTTTTACACAGAAATCTCATGGTTACACACATGTGAACACACTGAAAAATAGAAACAAAAGCCAGTAAAATAACTTCCATCACAAAATTGGTCAAACATTTTGGATGCGAATGTCTCACAAATTAAGTAAAAATATAAGAAAAGTACAATTTGTGATGAAAATAAAAACTGCCAGGGAATGAATTAAAAAGAGAAATTAAATAGAAAAACATAATTTAAAGAAGAGATAATTTGCTATGAACAAAAAACAGGCAAGTTGATTGGAAAAGAAACATCAAATATAATTTTTTTTAAAAATAGGCACAGAAGAAATTAAAGTAAGAAAGGGGGGACATTTGGGAATTACCAGATTTAAAAACAAAAATAGCAATGTATTATTTTATTACAAAATAATATTCCACTTGTAAAGTTTTTAATTGTACACTGAAAAAACCCATATAAACCGGCTTTCCTTTTTTGTGTAAAATTCCAAATCTAAATTACTATAGATACAATTTACTTTGAACTAACACATGTTTTTCTGTGCGTTTGTACCAAAATGACCCCATAACTTTACGTTGTAACATGTTGACATAATGCAGAAGATATGTTCGGCATTTGGTGAATACCATTTTACTCAGTTAATGTTTTCATTACTAATTTCATTTTTAAAAAGTAAAACATGTTCTTTGTATAGGACACTTTCGTTTATGTAATCATTATGTGAGGTGTTAAATTGTGCCAATAAAACAGTCTCTTGTACAGTGCATCGCTTCTTAGTGATAATTAGTTATATTGATCTGTGAGTTCGATTAACCACACCATTCCCCGACAGTGTGTCTTCACACCAGAAATACAGTCGGACATCTCAGCTCTCAGCAAACTTTCTGTAGTTCCTATTTTTCTTAATGAATATTTTATCATTCTAGAATTCTTGTGAAGTATGTGGGTCTCCTTTTACACAGAAATCAAAGAGAGCTTTGGTTTTACTAACAATTGATAGAAAAATTCTTAGTAGTAAGGTTGGCGATCAAAGTTCGCACAAAATAAATGATTGTATACACACAACTTAATGTTTAAAAGTAAAATAACACAAATGTATATTCTTGTAAATTTTACCATTTTTCCCCGGAATAAACTCTAGATCTAACGATTTCAGATGTTTTGAACTAATTACTGATTGCTCGTTTTACAGTGAGACACAACAAGTTGTGTGCCATTATTATTTGTTAGTGACATCCGGGGACATAAAACGTGCAAAATTACATTTGAGTTGTTAGCAATGAGTCAATAAATGTTTTAATGTAACAATTGTGTACCTGTGTCGTCCTTAAGGAAGTCTGCAAATAAATGAAACAAACTAAGGATAAAACATGAAATCAGAAGTGGGTTGAACAAGTTCAAAAGAATATAACCAGAAAATGTAGAGAAAATGTGTCAGATGCAAACGAAGGTTTTCAAATAGTTTATTATTAAATAATCTGAAATATCTTTTTAAATATCTACTTTAAATTTTATAATTCTATAGAATTAGTGAATTCTGTAACATTCTACAACTTTGTTCTGTGAAAACGGAAGATTTGTTTTTATTAAGAATTATTGTATATTTCTTTTTAAATTTTGAAGTTTTATTATATGTAACTCTTTAATTGATTTTTCAGCAACGTTTCCCGTAGTTAATTTGCTTTTAATTTATTTTAGGAATAATAATCTGTACTGTTGAAAAAGAACATAACAAAATTGTTCTATTCTGGTATTTTCACAAAGTAACTGTTGGCAAGAAAAATAAAAATTACTTGCATTTTTTAATTACATTGTATGTCTTAAGCAATAATATTAATTACAGATTTGAAATGCAACAGACTTAATGCGATAGATTTGAAAGATTTCAAATTGTATCTATGTCACATTTGGTAATTGGTCCAATTTAAATTAGTACTCTGATATATTGTATGTGCAAACAGGCTGCAAATGTTTTTAGGTTTTGTCAATAAGGACAAGAAAATGTTGAAGCACCAATTGATTACATGACTGGCAAAATGACAAACTTATAACAACACTGTGCCATATGTTGCACGACGCAAATCAGCATATCTGGAAAATACAAGAAAACATAGAAGAATGGCTCACTTATCATCATCATCGTTATCATATTTCAGGGTATAGGAGTATGTGTAGTGATAGCACCATACAAGACTCACCAGCTGTATCCTGAGAGTATTAGTGGGTGGTCATGTCTGATCCTCATGCATAGTCTAAATCTTTCATGTGCAGCTCCAAACTGTGTAGCTTTTAAACTGGCTCAGCTAAATGTAATAAAAGTACTTACTACCTTGTAGGTTTTGTCTGTTAAATAGTAAAGGGTAGGCCCACCGCTTATGTCTGGTTGATGACAGAAATCCATGTTGTGTCTGCTTTGGAATCGACGGCTTCTGATTGCTTGCACCGCCGCATCTACAAAGACTCTAGAGAACGTTCAAGCATGTGAAAATCCAAAGAATCTGTGGCATGAACTAGTATATAACAACAGTCGCCTATGAATACAGAGAAGAATTATTTTCATATTAATCAGTAAAATCTCACAACACTCCAAATGATTCAATCTAAATACAATTCTACGATCAGTGCTAGGCCGTCAGCTTCATCCAATGTGTAGGAAAATTTTTAAGCTGGTATTTTGCACCGAAACCGAGCCTGCTATATTGCATGCTGGGATGTACGAATGCTCAAAGGACGATAAACACAAGCTTTTACTATCCATACGTTACACAATTACGGGAGATAGATCGCTTGTCTATCGGAGACAAGACTTCCAAAAACAGGCCGTAGTGTGATCCCAATGGCATACTCCAAAACATCTTATCACTTTTACCATAGCAGAATAAACGATAATTCCGGTTGTCATGGTGGGCATTGTGCTGATTGCCAAGCAAACGCAGCTTTGATAGACTGGGAACCAATCTCAGAACGGCTTTGACTAAAAGGATATATTTTCAACATTAGAGTTGTAGTATATTCACCCACTGTGATTGCCATGACTTCTATGAGGATTTGCACAGCATTGTTCTGCTGCATTCCATCCAGTGATATGTGGTGGCTGGAGACTGGAACACACGTGCATGAAGGAGCGACTATCTTTCATGTGATGTAGTTGATCAGTTTGGAGCTGGCGATCGATGCTCTATCAGTGACAGAATAATAACTTCACTTCAACCAACAGATGATTCGATCATCCCATCCATCACTCTTTTACATTGTATTCGAACGATGGATGAACCTCGAGCCAGATCGATTATATAATTGGTATTCTCACGGTGTTCTGGACAGCCGTGTCTATAGAAGAGCCGAACCTGGAAACCTCAATGGCTCTTATCATATGCTTATATATGCTAAACTCTGTCTTTGCTTTGAAAACATTGAAAGTCACAGCCAATCAAAAGAGTCACCATGGATAGGCTCTGCTGATACAGCAGCACACCTGAGAGTAGAATTAACCAACCACTTTGAAGGGCTGCTCTTAAAATGAATGTCCAACAAGTCACTCAAAAATAACTTCATGGCAAAATACCTCCTGACAAAGAATGACATTTGCTTGTTCGAGACATACATTTTAGATCAAACTGAACATTCATTTTCCCTCTTGTTGCAATTTGTATGTTAGTTTAAATTGATTCTCTTGTGCTGCTACATAAATAAAGAATATCTTGCTTAGATGAGAGGCAACCCATGGACTCAATTCTATTTCAACCTCTTTTGTATTCCTGTTTTCATAAATCATATTTTTGTGTTGGTGAAACTGTTTGAATAAAGTTGATTTAAATTCTAGAAAAGAAGTTTGCCCGTTTAACCAAAACTTGGTGACCGTTTTCTTCATATCAAACAAGGCCAGTAGGATGGATACCGACGCAACGACCCCACTTCTTCTCCCCTCTCTCTAATCTTCTATATTTGATTTAATCAATACAAAATGTTAATTTCTTTCTTTAGATATACTTCCATTTCGAACAATGCATAATGTAAACAATACCTTAAGGAGAGAAGAAAGTGGATCTTGAGTTTACTTTCAGCAGCCTCGTAACTCTCGCTTCCCTTATTTTGTACTTTAGTTTTCACATACCATGAGCGATGTTTCTGACAAAGGGGGGAGAATTGCTGTTTTCTGTGTCAGAATCTTTTCATATAGCACTTATCGTTGGCTAGTTTTTGACCTTGAAGTAGTATTTTTTTAGTTCCTTACATCCAATGGCTTCATACCTTGTCTGGAGCGATTTCCATAAAAAAATACCTGCATATCTTTTCAAGTTCTTTCTTTACAAACTAAAAATGTAAACGAAAAACCGAATTGCTGAGAAAAGAAGAAACGGGGTAGAAGTTTACCAGTCAGTCGGTGACTGGACAAAAGCTCACCACAAAATTTTGAAAGAAAATAGATAAAAGCTCACCACAGCCCAAATCAAGTCAATGTGTTGTGTGATGATTTGCTGTTACCACGGGGCAAAGCTGGAATAAATAAAACAGTTAAAAGTAAACAAGCATGACTTATAATGCACTGTGGAGGTGAGGGGCACATTCAACATTTAAAGTATTATAAAAATTATATTTTTACATTTAAAGTTTTTAGTTAGATTGAATTTTCCCACTCTTATGGCAGCCAAATCTGAAACCGCATATTTCGACTGGGGTTAACATGCACCTCCTCAAAAAATAACCCATGCTATTTTTACTACATCTAAATATTTTTTTCTACAAATGTTTAATTATTAACAAATAATAAAACCAAACTTATTTTTATAATAGTGTATTGGAGCAAGCATTTACTATTAATTAAATAAAATATACACTTTTCATATTAACAGTTCGAACATCTTTTCACTTTTATAAATGGAATAATAATGTTTAATTTTGCTTAACAATTATCGCAGTCTGTCCACTTCTTTACAATGTTTACAAACATTACCAAACTCAATACACCTACTTCAAAGTGAAAGCATTAAGCCACGCCACTAAAAAAAAATCAAAAACAAGTTTGCTCTTGTACTTTTCCGCTGAGGGCATCAGCAGCTGTGGTAAATTTCCACTCCTACTAACTGAAAGATACAAATTGGTCATTTTTACCATCGCCCACACAGTTCAGCTTCCTACAGCGCTTTCTCATCCTAATCCGAAATACCAACATCTAAGAAGTGCCTGGGATTTATGTAAACACACTCAACTAACTTTCCAGCTATTTTGAACCATGATAAATTCAGCTAGGAATAAATTTCAATCGTTTCTTTGTTTCATGGGAGCACTACTGTAATGTGTCTTCCCAGTTTTTCTTTCATTCCGGCAATTCAGCCAGTGGGTCAGGAGGCCCCCACCTCCAACTGTGTGAACCAGTTGCCGAGCCAGGAAGCAGAAGAAGACACCATCACTAATCAAAGGGCCCTTTTCAGGACCACACTAAAACTATTTATAATGTGATTCATGCTTTGCTGCTTGCTCCATCCACCTGACTTCAGCCTGCCTCTTCGTAGTCCTATTCCAGCACCAGCTTACTCCTGCTCCAATCCCAGCACCTGCTCCAGAAACTCCTGCAATAGCTCCTTCCAGCAGCTCTAGCTCTTTCCAATGGCTCTTGCTCCAACCCCTCCCAGTGGCTTTTGATCCAGCTTCCTGCAACACCTGCTCCATCCAGCGACATTTGCTCCATCTTCCCATGGTGCCTGGTCCAGCTCCTTCCAACTACTCCAGCTCCTCCCACTGGCCCCTTTCCTGCAACCACTGCTTCAGTTCCTGTCCCTTGTTCCAGCAGCACTATACCCCTGTCGATCCAGCCTTTCCCGCTGTCCAGGTTCCGGAAACATCCTTCATGGCTTCCAGCTTCCCCATTCCAGCTCCCAGTCAAACTGGAAGCAGGAAAAGCTGGAATGACTTCCAGCCTTTCCAGTTTCCCCGTTTCTGTTGACTCAGCCTTTCCTGCTGTTCAGGTTCCGCAAACATCCTTCCTGCGGTCCATGTTCCAGCTTCCTAATTGCAGCTTTCCTGCTTATAGTGACGTCACCCCTGTTATTTTGGCTTTTCTTCGCACGTTGTTACCCTTATGGTAAATACATTTCTTTATTCTTAACTGTTCACCTGCATGTGTCCTCTCTTCTTTGCCATTGTCTACTTTTTTTAGTTGTAAGACCGATCACCGCAGAGTAATGGTGCTACCCAAGCATCGCAGCCGGTGCTGCCCAAGTGTCCGGACAAAAAACTCCCTAGGTGACCGGACCCTGCAACACAACGATACTCCTTTGAAAAATCAAGTCGTTCCTTTTCCTTCATTAGATTAAAATGTTTATCCTCCAAATGTGACCACTCTCTAATTTTACACCATCTTCAAAAAAGGATATTTTTATAGAATCGCTCCCGTCTCCAAACCGTTTTTAAAACGAATATGTTGTTTAATTTGTTATTTAAATCCATTACAAATTATTAGTTTGCAAGATATTTACAATTTAAATTACAACGTTTTTTTTCAGACTTAAGGATTAATGTTAAGGAAGTTTTGTTTTGTTTTTGGAGAAATTACCCAGAAAACACTAAATAAAAACAAAATACATAATTCCAAAATTGATTTTTAGTTGTTCTTTTTAGTTGACTATTTTTGCTGAACACCTCCCCCCCCCCGCTCAAAAACACGTTTGTTAAAAAAGATACACACCATTATTCGTGAGAATAGTCTCCTTACGGGTTACAATAATAACCGAAACTAAATATTACCGAAAACAACCTAAATAGTACCGAAAGCAGACAGAAACAACATAAATATTACCAAAAACAACTCAAATATTGACAAATACAACCTCTATAGAATTGACAACCAAAAACAACTTATATATTACCGATAATAACTCAAATATTACCGAAAGCAACATAAATATTACTGAAAGCAAGATAATATTACAGAAAGTTTCCTAAATATAATCGAAAACAAGATTACTATTACCGAAAAAATGATAAATATTACCGAAAACAACTTAAATATTATCGAAAACATCCTATATACCACTGAAAACAATCTAGATATTACCAAAACAATCATAAATATTACCGAAAACAACATAAATATTACCAAAAACAACCTAAATATTGCCCTAGACAACCTAAATATCACTGACAACAACCGAAAACAACTTAAATATTGCTGAATTTATTCTGGTGCCATTTATACATGTGCCGTTTTTACCGTGCACCGTTTTTATAATAACATCAAAATACGATGTAAATTTATTTTACTCATGTAAAAAAATGAAACTTTGCATAACTTGTTAGGTAACCTTTCAAAAAAATAGTAAATCATTTTTCTCAAGGAAAAATACTGACAAACATCATTGATAATTAAATTATAAAAATGTTTAGTATAAAAAAATGTTTTTAATTTTTTAAATTCATTTATGTTATGTTCTTTCAGTTTTGTCCGTTTTTTTTTTCATTATATAGTTGGCTTTTGTCCAGTCTCTCAGCATTAGCAAACCTGACCAGAAGTTTGGCAAGGGTGTGAAAAATCTTTGAATATTTGGAAAGGCTTGGCGTGGAATTCATTTACAAATTAAATTATTTTATGTGTATGTGTGATAGTCCCCTCTTTGGCGTCAGTTCTTTGATTTGAAGTTTCCCTGTGAAAAAGTTCAAAGATATAAAATATATAAGAACTTTTTGGCACACATAAACTTTGAACATTCTTTTTATAAAAAAAGAAACAAGTTTCAGCTGAATTTCTAGTCCCTAATTATTTGCCTCCCACGAGGGCAGAGTTCTGATAAAAGAAATAAGGCTTCCTAAAAAGGAACACTCTGTATTGGGACAGCATTTTAAATTTCCTCAGTCTAGAAGGATTTCTCCTTCACTGATAGAGGACAGAAAATATGAAGTGTTGTATCGGTGCACGGTAAAAATGGCAAAAGTGAATAAATAGGAAAAAGTTTGACTAAGATTCGAGAGTTGAACAACATGTACCTGAAAAAGGTCGGAGGGGAAACGTTGTAAGAATAACATCGGAGATGAGTGTGTAAGATAGAAAGTGACAAACTCTCATTCTAACATTTAGTAACAACTTGGGTCTTCCTCGTTAGGACGTGAACAAAAGGGAAAGAGGTTAGTATGTCCATAAGTATGGACGAAGGCAATAGTAAAGGAATTTCCCGTTATTATATTTCCCCAGTGAGGAAAAGAGAATTGTTCATGAGATTGAATGTTTATACATCGGCTAATGTGTCAGGACGCGTCCATATGTGTATGCAAGTATGTGTGTCTGTAATATCAAGTCCACGTGTTGAGGTAGTAGCCATTTTGGCGTCTTGTCAAACCCAGGGCCAAAAGGCCCGGGAAAATGTCTGTTGCCTCCCCAGAGAGGGTGGCATTTGTGTTTGGCAGTGCCAAAGAAGGAAAGAGAGAGAAGTGTCGTGTCGTGCTACCGAAGTAAAAGAGAACGGGTGGATGGCAGTCACGTGTTTATATAATTATGCTAGCCATCCGAGATTCGCCTCAAAGAAGGCCACTGATTGGCCAAACCAAAGAGGAAGTAGTTTGCCTAAACCAATCAGCAGACATCTAAGAAGTCATTGATATTTAAACAATATGGCGGCTTGTAGGAAACTGCTAAAAATCCATCCCTGCTTGAATTGATTTCCGGCAGAAAATCAAAAACAGTTTATCAAAGTAAAATAATGGTTTACCTTGTTGAAATTGTCCGTCTGTGACGGTAGTTTTGCAAGTCCGAATTTGCGTTTCATCGGTAAACAAAATGTGAAGCGGTACAAAATTTTTTATATCCACTAGTGGCAGTTATTTGGTAGAATGTTCATTGCAACACGAGGCGAGTTTAGTGACCGAATTCAACATTGTTTGCGTGAAATTGCTGTACACAATTTCTTAAAATTTGAGGTCTTTAATTGATGCTCATTGCTATTCGTCGGCGACGAATCGATTTGTTAACAATGTTTTTTCATATACTCTTCAGTAAAGAGGTTGGCCAGTCGCCGTTCGTCCGTGACGAGTTCGTCTTGTCGACAATGATGATTAGAATCTTCAGTGAAGGTTCTATTTTTATTGGCAGGTCGCCGTTAGTCCGTGACGCGTTTATTCTTAATTATATCCGTTGGTAACGGTGGTTCTGTAAATTAAGAGTGAATGACGAAATCCGTAGAATACTTGTAAACTATTCTTTAAAATTTGAAGTGTTCCTGTTGAATGGAGGTCGTTAAATTTATGCGATTCGTTTTGGGCGTCAGTAAGAAATGTTGTCTGGTCGACAGTGTTGCTGTGCATTAAAAGAAATTTTCTTTGCTTTTTTTAAGTCGGCTAGTTGCCGAGACAAGGGAAAGATTTTAAGTCGTTGAGAATATTTACGCATGTGCGTTCTAATGGTGTCGGTGGACCCGTTTTTTTAATTCTCCATGTGCGAGCTAATGCAGGTACAGTTTAACGGAAAAATAACCAAAAGTATTTGCTTACGCGATTATGCGTTAACTTTTTTGTTTGTTTGGTTTTTTCCGTGACAAGTGTCCCGTTAGATTTTTTTGTCTTCAGTGAAGCAAAATGTCCGGTTTTTGTTTTTCAATGAAAAAATGTTTATCTTTTCTGTGAAAAGTAGTTTTTTGAAAAATGTTTATCTTTTCTGTGAAAAGTAGTTTTTTGAAAAATGTTTATCTTTTCTGTGAAAAGTAGTTTTTTAAAAAACGTTCATCTTTTCTGTGAAAAGTAGTTTTTTGAAAAACGTTCATCTTTTCTGTGAAAAGTAGTTTTTTGAAAAACGTTTATCTTTTCTGTGAAAAGTAGTCTTTTAAAAATCATCTTTTCTGTGAAAAGTAGTTTTTTAAAAAACGTTCATCTTTTCTGTGAAAAGTAGTTTTTTAAAAAACGTTCATCTTTTCTGTGAAAAGTAGTTTTTTGAAAAACGTTCATCTTTTCTGTGAAATACTTTTTACGAGATTAAATCTATCATAATTCATTTAGATTTCTTCATAAACAAGTCAGCCATTTTAATTGACAAAACATCAATTACTTCGTGTGTGTGCAAAACTTGAAAGGAATTTATAAACTATCGAGTAGAAAGTCATTTAAACTGGCTTTAAATTCTTAGAAAATTTCCATGTATTTAAAAAAGCAAAATTGTTTTCTTGTTCTCAGGAAACGAAAATTTACGTATAATCCTATACTTTGTCCGACATGTTCTCCTATAACTCTCAAAATATTAGCGAGATTTTGTCAAATATTATCTTACGATCTTACACTTAAAGTGACATCTCAACCCATATTGACGAGATCCTTTGATACCCACCCCTATCCTTCGACCACTCATTGGCAGAATAGAACGTTTATGAAAGAAGGTACATTTTTATTATGGAGCGCTGAAAAAGCGCCGCTCCTTTTTTATAGGAGTTTGAGCAGGAGCGGCTCCTTTTTGAAAATGGGGAGCGTGAGAGGAGTCAGCTCCAATTTTGGGCGTTGGAGCAGGAGCGGGAGCAGCTCCAAAAGTAGTGGAGCGCATAAAGCCCTGTATATATATATATATGTGTGTGTGTAATATATGGTAATGTTTAAGTTGTTTTCGTTAATGTCGTAGATACTATTTAGGTCATTTTTGGTAATATTTAGGTTGTTTTCTGTCGGCTTTCGGTTGCTTTCAGTACCTGTCTCGTCTACATATTATCACCTAAAAAAAAGTAGAATCTATTTTTATTTTATGTGGGAATTAGCAGAAAATTTAGGGATATAATTTTATCCCCCTCCCCCACACCAAAAAAAAAAATTAATATAATTTGAAAAATTGAATTACATATCATTTAGAGAGGGGATCGCTGTCATAATATTTTTTTTATAGTTAATTTTCAAAATGTTTTTTTTTTTTTTCGGGTTGATTTAACTCGAAATCCGCCCAAATAAACAACAATATTTACTAGGGGACATTTCTTAAATGACACCGGTCAGAATTGAAATGAAACAAAAAGAAATTAATTACGGACTTTTCGCCTAATGTATTTCATTTTTACGTTCTTATATTGTTTGATCCACTTATTCTGTTTAAAGGTGATTTGTTATTTTCTTGTGTGCTAAAAACGAGGGAAATTTTTATTTTTTGACCAAAAATTAAAATCGTCATCTATTGGCTTGAAAAAGCTCCATCAACAATTTTCTCCTTCGGCAAATCAAAGGTAAGTATTTTGGTGCTTCTGCTGTTTCACAATGTCATTAGACTATTTAAAGAAAAGTATAAACTTTGTTCTGTTAGCTGAAAGTAAGAGTCTACAGGAAAAAATAGGCAAATTCATCCAGTATTTATTAAATTAAAAGAAAAAGAAAAAAAAAACGATCTTACATATCGGTAGACATTTTAGCTTACGAAGCAGGCAAGGGAGATAACTTTTGGAAAATGACAAAATATAAGAAAAATGGTGACATATAGATAAAATGGGTATCTTTTACAATAACCCGCAGAGTCGCCAACGGTGTCCAAAAAACGAACGAGAACGGGGTAAAAAAAATAAATATGCAACAAGTGACGGTGACCTACGTCGAGAATAGATATTTTCCTACTTACCTATGAAATTTGTTTGTATTTTTACGTAGTATAAATGGGTTTTTATTAGATGTAAAAAAAAAAATTCTTGTTTTTGTTTTTGGCACGTATTTTTACTAAAACAAAATGGCCTTACACTCGTTACGACCCTCCCCCCCCCCATCGCTTGTCCAATATTCGTGTGACAAAAATATTGATTTCTAATAAATAGCAGTTGAAACGGCTTAAAAATACAAACAAATGTCACAGATTAGTTGGACAATAACTTTTATCGGCTACAGTTACTTTTATTTGCTGTATATTTGTTTTTATAGCGTTTTCACTCTGCGGATTATTGTAAAAGATACCCGATAAAATCGTTTTTTATTTTTAATTCAATAAATACTGGATGAATTTGCGTAAATGTTTGTGTACAGTCTTCTTTTCAGCTACCACGTATACATAACAAAGTTTAGACATTTCTTTAGCTATTTTTTTTTTAAAGAAGTCTAACATGTCATTGTGAAACAACAGAAACACCGGTATTTTTGATTTAAAAGAAAAAAATCGGTGCTTGTACAGAGAAGCGTGCGGATTAAATTATCAGTACTACAAAAAAAAAACAGTATTAAATAAGTATCCTCACCAAAAAGTAGGAAAAATGATCGAGTAGAATTTTAATTAAAAATCAAAATCAGTTTCATCGTATTTTGATTACTGCCATTGATTTATTACGTGTTAGTATGACAGACTGGATTTCGTGTTTATCGCTCGAATCAATGGCCGACCCGATTAAACGATATAACGAACTTGTATTTTTTATTACAATTCTACTCGATAGTTTTTGCTAATTTTTGGTGTACAAACCTATTTTTGCTTGACACATAAGTATATCAAAGAGTTTTCCGGTTAATTTAATTGGAACTGCGATTTTCAGCGTTTTTAATATGAACGCTTCTCTGTACAAGCACCAAAAAATCTTTCAAATTTGATTCCTAGTAGTAGTAGTAGTAATAATAATAATCTTTCAAAGTGTTATATTCAATAAAAATAAAATAATTGTTTTATTTTTTGCTCTAAATTGGTACATCTTTAGGCGATTACATGTAAACACACTGAAAAACTTGGTAGTAAAAAACAAAATACAACAATTCGTAGAATTTGGTATATTCGGACTACTGTTCTCATCTTGGGTGTTTTTTTTTTATCACAACCGAATTTCGAACGAAACCCTTTATTTAATCCACGGAGGTAGCATGTTCTCGTTCCATCTGCTATCATGGAAATTCCGTCCAGATTTCCGAGTTCGACAGAAAGATTCCCGAGTTCGACAAAGTACACCTGAAGAAGGTCGGAGGTGACATCGGCCGAAACGTTGTGATAAAAATACCCAAGATGAGAACAGTAATACGAATATACCAAATTCTACGAATTATCAACCATTATCTCGAAAATTCTGGAGCAAAAAACAACAACAAATAATTATTTGAGAATTTAGAGAGGGGGAATAGTTTCGCATATAAAGTTAACGTAAAATGATAACCGATTTCGGGGCCAGCAGTTTATAACTGTTTTAATAACGTGTTAAGGACATATAACCAACATTTATTAATTTAACATGGCCAATTTCTAAGAAATAGCGGAGTGAAAAGTTGATGATACAGGAATAGGGGAAACAGCATGAAAAACTTGGAAGTAAAAAAAATGACATTAACACTACCATTAACCCTAAGTCCGGGTGACAATAGACAAAAACACGCAAAAATGATACCCAAAAAAAACAAAATTGGTTACATGTCCTGGTAAGGGTACTGGATGATGTCCCCCAACATAATGCTCCAAAATGTGTATAAGAGATGAAAATGGTTTTATGTTGTTCTTTTTTTTTTTTAAAATATTAAATGAGGAGGGTTTGGGAGTTAAAATCAATGAATTATATTATTATTATTATTAAAGAAGACGTGTTAATATATTTTTCCTCAAAAACATGCAATGGCAGCAATTTGTAGCTGTCAGACTTGATTCTTGTAGCATATTTACACATTTCAAATGTGTTTTTCTTCCGATTACATGCATAATAATAAACAGATTTTTACTCGAAATGGTTTTTCATTAAATATTACTTTTTAAAAAAACATAAGAACCATTTTCATCGCCTGTATGCTATTTTTTTATCTCATTGTGTTGGAGGACGCCATGCTGTACCCTTACCCATGTCCTTAAGACCACGGCCGTCGTAAGTAAAGGAGGTCTGCCAACTGAGTCATGTTTTTCTGGTGACATCATTTATAGTGGGTAGTAAGAACCATTATCAATGAGGACCGGAAGTGCTCGAAACGCTTAACACGTATGCGTCCATCTGTAATCAGAACAAGTAATCAGAGCAAGCAGACTGAGGTCCATAGGATTATTTATTCCTTGGAAATCATTGTTAACTTGTTCCTTCTATTGTGACTTTATTCCCCTGCCAAGAATACGGCTACCCTCCTAAGGATTATCCATTCACTTGGAAATCATTATTAACTTGTTCCATTATTCAAATGTACTTTCTTTTTTATAGAGGTCCAGCGCAAAAGAAAATCAGGGGAAATTACAAGATGGCCTCCAACAATTAAGGCATTGCATTAAATTTAAAGTCTTAAAAAATAAATTTTAATTTATTACAATTTTTTTTACTATACCTAATATATAAAGTTAAGACAATTTTTCCCTGTACCTTCTCGAAGAATAGGAAACTAACCACATGCGTCACAGGTTAATTAAATTCACCACTACATTACGCTTATTCACTCGATCATGTTTTAGTAAATTTGTTATTATTTTTCTCCAGCTAAAACAAAATATTACTTTTGGCCCACCATCTTCGACTCTCCACAAAACAAACTCCATATAGGTGGTAGCAAAAACTTTTCACCCTAACATTTAAATACTAACACTCCCCCAGTCATCACCGGGAACTAATAATTAATGTTTATTTTTTTAAAAAGGGTCCGTTAGTTTTTTAAAATTTGTCTGCTATTAATTTACTACATAATACAAAACATTACACAAACATTTAATGGATGCTCCCGCTAATTCCGTTGATCTTTCAGAATATCGGATTATGTTACTTCAACCTATTCGTATACATTTATACTCATTTCAGTTTTTAGACAATGCAATTATGAACATAGTTCCTTCTGTATTTCGACATTCTACATGGCGGCTACAATTTCTTCAGCGACTCGACTTCCGATTTAAGTCCATATACGGCAAGATACTCAATATAGATCCATAAAGTTTACATTTCCTGAATCCTACTCCTTTCGCATGCATAATATCCAAAAATTAGAAAAAACATTAATTTCTTTGAATAGAAATTATCCAAAACGTGCGAATGATGGCCCCTAGATTTGGTCACCTTATGACGTATCGTAAATTAGAACACATGCCAGCTACCGGCTGTCTTGGTTTAGATGACCTAATTTGGCTTACCTTTTATATTCGCGTTGGTGGCCTCAAGGTTAACAGTGTAGCTCCAAGACCGAAAGGTTTAGGGTTCGATACCAGTCGTCTCATACAATTTTTTTTTCTTATATTATTATACTTCCACCTTCGAGTGAGAGGGAAGGGAGGACTAAGGGCCGTATTTTTTATATTCAACGTTACCATGTAGTAATTTGAAACAAAATTACTGTAATATTTAGCACTTCATCTATTATGAATATCATTATTTTCCTTGAAACCAACATGATTTACTACTGCTCTGCAGACCACCGTAATTATATTTGTGTGTTTCAGTAGTGCTCAGAAGGCATACTGATTTTTCTTTTTCCTTTTTTTTCTTTTTTCCTTCCTCTCCCCCAAAAAATGGAATTTCTAAACGACGATAACCGGGTGGCAATTTGATTTAATACAGCTCTGTAAGTCTCTTTAATTTTAGATAGAGCGGGTATTAAATCCAAAAAGAAAATTCTGAGTAAATACCGGTACCATGGGATGGGCAGGAAGGCTCCTACAACCGCGTCTCCCTCTTTCCTACATTTTTTCTTCCTCCTTTCACCCTGCAAAAATTCCAAAATGTGACCTATTTGCGTTCGGCCGAATGTTTACACTCTTTAACTCATTCTTTTACATTTCTCCTGGGCAACGCCGGGGGACGGGTCCAGCTAGTTGTAAATAAACTGTTCGTTTTGAAAAGAAAAACACATTTTTATTTATTTCAATAAATTTTCTATTAATTAAGTATTTTGAATTATTAATTTTGTGTTACTTTACTGAATTCATAATCTTTCACTAAGAATAGGGATTTGTCTTCTTGTGTTTACAAACCAAGAGATATTTCCATGCAGTATAACTGATACTAGTCTTTTCATTTAATGTATACCGGAAAGAATGAACTTATTTATAGAATGAATATTAAATCAGACAAATTATTTTTCAAAGAAAAATTTTCATGTTTTAAAAATTCAAAAATTTATGACAACACCATTTTATTATTAAGTGTTAATTTAATGTTTGCTATCTAGTCTATGCAAATTACACGAACTTATAGATTTGCACTAAGATTTCTAATAAAGTAATGAGTTAATTATATTCCGTGATCGTTACTTCATAAATACTGAACATTTCATTAAACTTTGTTGATTTCCTGAAATGTTATGTCATGGAAGAGGTCAAAATGCCCATAGTCTGACTGTTCAAAAAATCTCGTTTGTTACTTTATAGCATGATATAGTTTTCCAGTGCTCTGGCCTCCTTTACGATGGCCGTGTTAAGACACTATTTTGATCGGAAAATGGGTGATGATTTTACCTTAAATGTATATATACTAAACCGATACTCTGCACTAAAGTCTAAAATATTTAATTTTTTCATCTATTTTTAACACCTAGTTTTGCATGCTTTTTACATGTAAACTAGCATAAGGTGTAATGATACAATAATACCGTTTTTTATTATTATTTATTTAATTAATATGTAATCTAAACGTGGAAAATTTTAATTTTAATCCTAATCTAGAGTGACCATTTTTGGGGAGCTGGCTATTCTTCACATTAAAAACCTACCTTGTATCTTACTCTGCCCTCGTGGAAGAGGCAATAGGGACACCTACATACAACATCTCTCTCTCTCCCTCTCTCTCTCTCTCTCTCTCTCTCTCTCTCTATATATATATATATATATATATATATATATATATATATATATATATAAACAACAGAAAAAGAACATTAAAATTTTAAAGCTTTTTCAACAGTCCTGTCCATGGCCTTCATAAAGAGAAAGCCTTTGGTGCAAGTGAGACGCTGTCAATAATGAATGAAAGCTTTTTTAAATATCAGAAAACCATGAAAAAGTCATTTTAACGAAAAGAAATGAATACGATCTGATATATACTCAATTGAACTTTATTCAATATTCATAAAAAAACTACAAAAACAAGAATTAATTAAAACTGAATAGTTAAGTTGTGTGTTGCTGCATTAAAGTAAAAACAAAGATCGCATTGTTTAATGGATTTGTTATATTACTAATAAGATGACAAGAAAAAAAGGATAAACACAGGATGAACTTAACTGATTGCAACATTCAATCATTTATTTTCTGATAATAATGGTCATCTGCTCAATGGTAGAGATTTTGTTAGTCAACGTTTTGTTTTGACTGACGGCTTTTTGATGAAGCAGTAGCAACAATAGTGGTGTTCCGATGTTCTCTAACCATTCGTTTCTCTGATAATCTTTTGTGGGCCTCAATCACAATTTTCTTATAGCCAATTCTCGTCTGCAATTGGTGATGAAATATTGGATATATTTCTTGATGGGTTAGGTAACTTTTATGTTAAACCCTGGAACCATTACGGAATTTCGAACTGAACTTTTTATTTAATGTTCTCTTCCAGTAAACCGTTACTGAGTAGGAATCTTTAGTAAGTAATTTTTATTTTATTCTTGTGTTTAAAATTTTTAAGCTAGAGAAGTTATGAGTACCATTTTTTGTAAAGAAATGAAATGTTTGAGAGATATTAGATACAGTGCCATACTTAATCCATTCCTTTCAGCTACTCTTTGTGTAAGAAGTAAATATAAATGGTTTTTGATATTTTAATTAAAAAATGTTATTTTGAGACAAAGTCACTTTGAAAATATGTATTTTGTTTACATTTGGAAAAGCATGGGGAGTGAGGGATATCAAATACAGAGTAATGCTTTAGTTGTATTTCTGCTGTGCTTAAAAGAATGCCGACACACTTATATATGAAAATATAATGATATATCTTTATTGTCAATGGCGGTGAACGAGTGTGGGTTAGTCAGGAAGGAAGACGCATTTACAGGAATTTGACAAATGAGATTTGTCGGGCCCAAATCGCCAGTGGACAGACGATATACATTTTGGGTTGTTATTATATAACAATTTGTGATCTTTCCTCCACCTGCAAAACCACACTGTAGGAGTTCGCTGTAATTGTAGCCACACCTCAGGTGTTTTATTCGTCGGTGGGTTGTTTCCTACTACCACTAACTTTTTGCAGGTGGTTCCAATCAACAATTTTTTTTTTTGACAATCCACCATATTTATTTTTCCCGGCCAGGTGGCCTGACTTCAACAAACAATTATTTTATTTTTGACTATCAATCATGTTATGTTTTCTTTTGGCTAGGCGCATGTCTGTGCCAAGTGAACATACTCCTGTTAAATGACCTTTTCAGTACACTTTGTCTGGATATTGAACACTCTCAGCTGTTAGCAAAAATTGTGTATTGCAAATACTCTTGATTCTCGATTGTTATTTTCTCTTTCATATTAATTCTAGTTACTTAAAAGTATTTAGTCAGTGACCATGTTTAAAATCTCATTGTTTTTGTTTTTTCAGGGAATTATGGAAAAAAGTAAATTTGACATCTAACACCTGCTTGAACAAATTATTGGAACTGAATGACAGAATGATTTTGTAATTCATATTTCAAATCGAAAGTTAATAGCCAAATATATTGCAGAGCAAGCATAAAAAAGTGAAGGATTTTAGTAAAGTAAGTATGGAAACAAGTGAAATTACAATTGTTAAGAGTGAACCGCATGAACCAAAACTTTTCTCAGGTTCCTTGGAAAAGTCTGAAAGCAAAAAAAATCTGTTGAATGCAATATTTGCAGTAAAGTATTTGTCCGAAAAGAGGTTCTCATGCAGCACATCCGAATTCACACGGGCGAAAGACCATTCTGCTGTGAAATTTGTCAGCAGACATTTTCCCGTAGTAAAAGTTTACGAATGCACATGTATTCACATACAGGAGAAAAACCTTTCAACTGTGAGATATGCGGAAAAAAATTTACTGCTGCTTTGTGCTTACGTAGACATGTCAGAACACACACTGGAGAAAAACCCTACTCATGTGAAATTTGTGGGTTAAAATTGTCACTGAACTCAAGCTTAATCCGACACATGTTAACGCACACGGGAGAAAAGCCCTTCAAGTGTGAAACTTGTGGATCACGATTTTCACAGAGTACAAATTTGAAAGCACATAAGCAGAGACATCTAGGAGAGAGAGATTTGAAGGCACATATACAGAGAGATGTAGATGAGAAATCTCACCGCTGTGAGATTTGTGGTAAATTTTTCTTACATAATGCCAGCTTGCAGAAACACATGAAGACTCACACTAAAAATAAACTCATTGAATGTAATTTCTGTGGGTCACAGTTTTCAAGAATTTCCACTTTAGTGATGCATAAGCGAATGCATTCTGGAGAAAAACCATACTGTTGTGACATTTGTGGGTCTAAATTTGCATGGAGTTCGAGTTTAAGTACACATAGGTTTACACACATTGAAGAAAAACCTTTTCAGTGCAAAGTTTGTCGTTCAAAGTTTACACTTTCGTCAAGCTTAAAAAGGCACATGAGAATACACACTGGGGAAAAACCCTTCAAGTGTGAGGTTTGTGATGCTAGTTTTGTCCAGAGTACGTCACTAAAATTACACCGAAAAAAAATGCATGAAACAAAACTGTAGTACAGATTGAGTTTATATCTATATTAACATTGGCAATGACAGTCTCCATTTTTTAAATAGAATTACTTAGTAACAATAGTTCAGAATGTAACTTTAATTCAATGTTTTTATTTTTGGCAGCTATTGTTTTTTTTCTGTTAAAGCACCAAACATTTTTGGACTGTTTTAGAATTTTATTACACACAAAGAACTTTTTGACGCAAAAAATAAAGTTTAGACGCTGTTTTTATACAGGAAGATCCAAGTTTTAACAGAATTTATAAGCAAAACTGAAAAATTTTCTAGTCAATATTGTTTCATCTTTAAGAAATTGTCAACAAATGGTTCTAACGGTAGGCATAGAGGTTCACTTTTATATAAGTTTAGTTGACATAAAAGTTTAATTTTATATATGTTAGAATTTTATGTCAGGACAAAGAAAACGTTTTATGTTATGTAGACTTGTTATTGTGTAAAAATATTTCAAATTTTAGGGAAAACAAACTAGTAGTTTACTTTTTATTTAAGATCATTCATTTGGACATCCATCTTGAATTTTAGCGTATATGTTTTAAAAAAAATTTAATTTCAAATCTTTATTAGACTTCCACCTTGAAAATGAAATGAAAAAACATTAGTATCCGTTTTTAAATACGAAACAATTACTAGATCAAAGATGAAATAATTTCAAAGAAATGACCACTGTCATATGTTCACTAACAAACCAAATGTAGCATGTAATAGTTCCCTTCACAGCATTTTGTTTATATGCTAATACCAACCACTGTAACATCAGCAGATATACGTAATTCAGTGACCAGGCCTTTACCATGTTGGTGAAAAATATATTGTTCCTAATCAAACATTAGTGTAAAAAACACATGCAACATCAATAAAAGTACACAAAAAGCACATAAAACAAACTACAGTGAAAATGTTGATACTAGGTGTTTCGTCTGTAAAACAATGACTTTACAATTCTTTCATAAAGTTTGCAATCTTTTCTTTGATTAATTACCTCCGCCAAGGCAGGTATATATTATGTTTGTGGTTGAATTCGTCAGTGTTTGTGTAAAACTTAACGCCCACATCACTTGAACAATCGTCACTAAACTTGGTCAAAATATCGGTCTTAGTTTTACCTAGAACTGATTTAATTTTGGAATATCTAGGTCGAAGGTCGAAGTTGTTACAGTAACAAAAACGTTGCACTTTTGTTGATAACTTCAGTTCTGTTCCAAATTTGATGTATGAATCTAACGCTCTTTTATAACTAACCACCACGCAAAATTTTGTTTTAAACATGATGCCATGACAGCAATGTTACCAATGTGTAAATTAGCCACGAATGTTTATGTGTAAGGTTGAAACCCCCACTCCTTTCACACCATGCATCTCCTATCCTTCGTTTTAATCGGGCCCGTGAAAACGACTGTTATTTATTTATATATATATTTTTTCTTCATTAAAACGATGAAAGGGAGACAACCAAGTAATCATGGGAAAGAAAAGAACGGGACACACTACTAAAGGTTCTGCTTTGGGGGAGTTTTTGATAGAGAGGCTGGTTTTGTTAAGACCGAGAATGGTTGATCAGTCAGCAGTCAAAAGAATTGGCAAACATGAAAGTTCAAATTAGGACGAATTAAAATATGTAATTTGTTCTTTTTTTTCATAGGGCACATATCTTTTATAGAGTTTTTTGTGTGATAGCTGACACGCTGAGTGGAAGATATCACATAATTTTTTTTATTCTGATGTCCGTCTTTCTCGGATATTTTTTTAGTGTGGAGTTATCAGCTACATGAAGGATATTATCACAGGATTTTAGATCCTGAAGTCCGTTCTTCAAGGATAGTTTTTTAGTGTGGCAAGTTATATGTAATCTTGTAAACTTTATCGGACTGGGATTTTCCTTGTGATGTCCGATAGACAGTGGTAAGATGCCTGCTATATCTATTGACGTTTCAGTTATGTGTTTCTTTAAGCTGCAAGAGGTAAGGTGACTGGGTAGTATTGTTACTGAATACTTTGAGTTGATCATTGTTACTGTGTGAATTGTATGTCCTCAAATGTCGACTAATATTTTTGTAAATGGGGAACCTGTTCCCCTATCCTGCTGAATATTGTATACATGATGAATGATCTATATTAGGCACGAATCACAGCATCACTTCTTTTCCACGCCCTGAAGAAAATCCTCTTCATCTGAATGAGTACGGGTGTTAATTTGATTATTGTCTCTTTCTATAGCGGTGCAGGCCTGCACTGTTTGCTGGTATTGGGTGTTTTGTTGATCGCCTGTGTTTCTGTATTGTACCACCTGTTTAGGGTATTTGGCCTGCGATATTTCTTCCTCGCTCTGTTCTGTGGGTACTCCTGTTTATTAAACCGTTGGAATAACCATTTCTTTGCTTCGGCCATCTTGGGCACTGTGTCCTATTTGTGCTTTGGCCTGGGTTTAACATGTACGTCCTGGGGGCCTTTTGGCTTACGCCATTTTTGTGCTATGTAAGCTACCGGCTTTGCCACCGGAGAAGAGTTCAACTGTATGCCTCTGTCCAGGTACTTTTGTGCTTCATTTGTGATGCCTCCAACAGTGTAGTATCTATCTATAGTTTTCACTACGGGTGGGAAAATATTCGGTGCCCACATTTTCACCTCTATGGCACTAATTAATGAAAAAATCGTGTCCGCAGACATTTCGGTCTGATTTTCTGTCTTATATGTGTCCTTTATGGTTGACTGCCACCTCTTTAACTGGGCTTTCCAGTCTTCCTGCGAAATCTGTCAGCCTTTCGCCCTCCTTATGTTGAAGGTCCCATACAAGGCTCAAGTGCTGAAAATTCGACATGTGACTACCATGTGCAAATAACAAGTAAGTTTTTAATAGGTCGAATGAAGTTGTCTCATGTGCTGAGTCCTCCATCTGTTGAAATATCCCTTTGTTAAGTAGTTGCTTAGCCAGTTTTAAAAATTCCTCTTCCAATTTGGGGTATTCTTGACACTCTGGTCGCACGTGAATAGCATATGCCTTGTTTAGGTTGGTAATGAATTTGTTCACGTCGACACCCGAGTCACGCAATGACTGTTGCTTTAAGAGCAAATCGTTATCGGTTGGACGACTTGACTGCGCTAGTGTCGGGTGTGTTGATTTCATCGCAATCAGTAGATTATTCAAATCCTCCGATATTTCTTGTATTACAGAGTCTTATGCTTGCGATGGATCCTGTTTGAGCCTGAATAGCTCTGATTTTTGGTCTTTAATACGACTCGATAATTGGCCTCCAATGAGTCTGGAGTAATCCCTTATTAAAATTTGTTCTTTCTTTCTTTTGTCTCGTAGCTTAACGAGTTAATAGTTTAACAGCTCTGTATTTTCTGTCTCAGATACTAGCTTTATGAGTTTCACTGCGAGTACATTACTCTTTTGTGAAGAGTCCGTAATTTCTGACACCAATGTTATAAACATGATACCATGACACCAATGTTACCAATGCGTAAATCAGCCACGAATGTTAATGTGTAAAGTTGGAAACCACCACTCCTCTCACACCATGCGTCTCCTATCATTTATGTTTTAATCAGGCCCGTGGGTCACATGTTAGACTCGCTGTTAGTGAAAACGATATTTATTTATTTATATATATATTTTTATCTTTATTAAAACGATGAAAGGGAGACAAATCATGGGAAAGAAAAGAACTGGACACATTAGTATCACAAATTATAAACAAAAAAAATACGACACTTGTAAGAACCAACAAAGGCGATATTAGCAGACATAAGTGTTTATTAATTCAAATTGACCAGCTAAAAGTTCTGCTCCGCTCTTGAGGGGTTCTTGATAGAGGGGCTGGTTTTATTAAGACTGAAAATGGTTGATAAGTCAGGAGTAAAAAAGAATTGGCAAATATGAAAGTTCAATATAAAATATTTAATTTGTTCTTTTTTTTCATAGGGTACATATCTTTTATAGAGTTTTTTGTGTGATAGCTGACACGCTGAGTGGAAGATATCACATAATTTTTTTATTCGCATGTCCGTCTTTCTCAGATATTTTTTTAGTGTGGAGTTGTCAGCTACATGAAGGATATTATCACAGGATTTTATATCCTGAAGTCCATTCTTCACGGATAGTTTTTTAGTGTTGCAAGTTATATGTAATCTTGTAAACTTTGTTGGACTGGGATTTTACTAGTGATGTCCGATAGACAGTGGTAAGATCCTCATTGTATTTTTCTCAGCTAATAAATTTTTAATTCAATTTTCCTTGTATTCAGGGATATATTGTTTCGATTTGAAGTGCTGGATGGGCACCAAATCTTGACATGATTTCACTGCTCCTGAAATCTGACTGTCTTATTTTCTCTTGCCCGGGGTTTTCCCGCTATTTCTCTAGTGCTTTTCTTGCCTAGCAAAAGGTTTTCCTCCAATCTGATTGGTTGCCCTACTTCTGCTCCTGAAAACTGTGTGGGCTGATCTCTTGGCTTTTGTGTCTAGCTGTCTAGACTACATCCGGTAATGTGTGTTTGTTTCTTGGCGAATTACACCTTAGTTTTTTTTTTATTGATGGGGAACATGTGCCAACAAGTCCCCTACTCTTCTTTTCATGTTTTATGGGGTAGAATTTGTGGATATAACAATCACAAACTGATTAGATAAATAGGTTTTGAATGATCAAGTTTCCATGACATAACTTCGGGAATACTCCATACAATATGGGAAAATATGTCCCAAATAAGAGTTTGGCATATCCTTACATAGTCAGAGGTATGGCTTAAGTTCAACATATGTTCACCATAAATTGTTGATTGATTTATTGTAGATTGATTAGAATTAAAAATGAAATGCGATATTAAATCAAATGAAAAATGATATCAAATACGTGTGAAGCAGCCAAATTTATTCTCAGTTACAGGGTTTATTTTAATTTATCACATAAGTTCACATGCATATATAGAAATATCAACAGTATGCGATCTGACGACTGGCTTATGTTCTTATTGTTTCATCGATTGGATTAATCCGAATTGACAGAATTAAACTGCATCCATCAATTGTATGGTTCAGTAATTCTCAATGATACATGCAGATTCCAAACTCAATAATGAGACAGCATTTCCTTGACAATTGTTTGCCCACCAATCGCTATACAGATGATTTAAAATTTTCAGTTGTATCCAATGAATATTTCATTGATGTACATTTTCTATTGACAAACTTTCTTGTGTTTACTTTTATTTGAGTACATATGTCATTACTAACAAGCAGAGCGTTACCACTGTCGATCAAAAGAGAGTCTATCAGGCATGTGTATGCAGTATAATGGTCTATCAAAGTGAAACTTGGTCTTATTTACTTAATTTGAATTTGTTAGGGCAGAAAAAGACAGGAGAATAAAACGACTGATATGTTCTTGATCATCGTCAACAAGAGAAGTATTTTCTAAATCGTTAATTTTTGCTTTCCCTTCCTGTTCCTCCCATCTATTCTGTTAATTTCAGTTCTTTCTTCTTTGTTCTAACCCTATGCTTAGCGCAAAGTTTATTCTTCATAGTTGTAAATTCTACTTACAATTTTATATTCTTCCTTTTCTTTCCCTCCTCTCTGGCGCACTTCTGTTCAACTTGTTTCTCTTTTTTTCACTGTCGCTTTTTCCATTATTGCAAAGTATCTTTTCTCTATGCAAGTGTCTTTTAAATTTAATTTCTTTTTTCTTATTTTCCCCCTTTTCTCTCTTCTCCTATGTTGTGCATTTCGGTGGTAACTATTTTTGTTTCATGCTCAAACAATGCTGGCACGACCACCAAAACTAGTTATATGGTATAATAATTTAATCTTTAATTACATCATACCAATTGAGTGAGTCAAACTCTTGTAATCAACAGACCATACCTCGTTTGCTTTTCTCAACCTTCATTTCACACATTCTACTACTCTAGTCTGAGTCTATTTGCTAAAAATCAAAGTTTGACGCCTGTTTCTTTTAAAAACATAAATTACTAATTCGACAAATATCATTTTAAGAGAAAGGTAGATTTATTGAGTCGCACCCGGCCCATACATTAATTACATCAAGCATTGTTTCGAGCATATACATAAAGAGAGAGAGAGATTATTAACTGTACAAGTTTTTAGATTACAAGTTCCTTAGCTTATATTAAAACGTAGGCCATCCCAACCCCTTCATTTAAGACAGGTACTGATCGACCAGAACTGTCACGCTTTCATATGACGTCACTTCCCTTTTTTCTGTATCTTTACTTCCCTTTCCACAATTTTTGATTCCAATTCATTGTTGACCTTTTTATCCTTTTTCTATAACTTTTCTTGTCTTTTTAGTCTTGTATCCTAACTGCTTAATTATTCGGCTATCCGAATATTTAAGGAAACTGCAACACTGAGGAAATGCATTTTACTGGGTTTAGCTGCTGGTGATACAAAGCGGAGACAAAGAGCAAAAGACAGATGTATAATGAACACTTAGATTAGACAACTTTTCCCCATTGACTTACAACAAAGTGGAGGAACTCTCTATTTTAGAACTTGTCTAACAGCTAATCATGAATTCGATTCAGAGGAGAACAAGGCATATTTAAGAAGATATAATCCTAAAAATCATCTCTGCCCGAATCATATACCAAAGTATGAATAAAAAAGTTTTCTTTTCATTTGTGTTCATTTCTCTTTGTTTATAATATACATAACAAGATTCATAGGGGCCTGTTGCTTGGTTGATTTATGCAATTAATGACCACATTTGGGAGATCTTAAAAGGTGATGTCCGGTTGTGCTGTGTTGTAAACTGCCATTTGACCACATGCTTCAAAGACATGCAAGAAAGGAAGGAAGCAATGAGTGGCATAAAAGTGCCTATCAGTCGACCTACTCAGCACTTATACCTATGATCAAAGTGTACTAGGACTAGGCTAAAGAAAGCATCTAACAAAACTGGGAACTTAAATGTGGGTTAGCATAAGGAAGAGCTCTGTCCAAGTTTGACTTGATAAATTTGAAAAGTCAACCACATAGATGGACGTACCTTCCTATCAACTTGGGAGATTTTTTAAGGATTTCTGGAGCACACCTAGGAGTACTTCACCTAACTGCCTAAACTCCCCAACTAATTGCCTGACTCTCTATGCTTCATTGTGGCTGAAGCAACTGTGTGCAAAGACAGGCTTATGGAATGTGAGCTCTTGGCTGTATTGAAGTAGGTCGGCTGCCTTACTCCAAACGCATGTGCCATGGTTCTTTTTCTTCTCAATCTTCATATGGACTGTTTCTAGATTTCTAGTGTTGACGGTCGCCGTTGCACAAAGCCATAGTCCACAGTTTATATACAGAATACAAACAACACACTCAGGTTGTATCTCACGAAATGTGGTTTAATATGTGATGAACCGCATGCATTCCAACTGATTGCTGGGATTAAAAGATCCACAGAACATTATGTGTTGACATAACTTAGTTGGGAACTTGAGTAAGTGTTCGTTTCTGTCAGCAGTTCTAAAACAATAACAAACATTTCTTGGAACGTATATAACAATAATAAAAGAAACAATTTATGTTTCTTTTGTTGTGGAAAAAGAGACAAGTTGAGGAATTCGGTGCTAAATCTTGGTTAGTGAAATTTACTTTGTGCTTTTGTTTCTTAGAAGAGAATTCTTTATAGTCTTTTCTATTACTGCTTTTGATCAGTTGCTGACTTCGGTCTCTCTCTCAGTCTATCTGTCTATCTCTCAAGTTGACTGACTGCCTGGGTATTTACCACAGGAAGATGTAGCACAAGTCCAGAATATTGGGAGAATCAAGCCAGCGCCCCGAAAGAAGAGTCACTCTAGCCTATTAAAATCGCCTTGGCAGCCCCGTCCACTTTCCCTTGTTGGGGCACCTCAGGCAGTTAGCAATAAACTAACTCCTCCCCAAAGAGGGGAGACAATACTTGAGAGAGTGGACCTCCTAGAATTACCCACGACTAATACCTCAGCCTGACAGATAAAAGGCTACCAAAATGGCCCATTTTCTGCTGGACTGATTGTCGAGAATAAATCCTCAATTGGTATCTTCCAGTCAAGAGTCTCTGAACAACAGAAGCTGCTCCAAGCCTGCATCAAACAAATAAACTGCCAAGCACATTAAAAAGCTGGTTTATAAAAATACTAGAATGTTGCATTATGCTCAGATGACTGCCTTCTATTGAACTCTCCAGGCATCAGTACTTTTATTGAGAACTTTTATTTTAGACAAGGTCTTTTACCAGGAAATTCTTCCTTGAATGCTCGGTATGACAATGTGACTAAACCAGTTCATTCATCTTTTCTTGATAACCTTAATGATGTAATTTCGAAATCCAAGGATTTGGGTTATCTTACAGCGATCCAGCAACCTGGGTCCAGTGGAGGACACACAACCATCTGAGAATGGGGATGAGGCAATCAAAAGTTGTTATGGCCAGATAGGGTTTACAAAACCGACCCAACCATCTGCAAATTTGGAGAGGACAACCATACGATGCGTCACTGCCGTATTCGGTGCAGCTTGAAAAATCTTGCAAAATTCAATGATATTGCAAAGGATTGCATGAAGTGGTAAACTGCTGTGTGATCACATACTTTAAAGACATGCAAGAAAGTTTGACTTGATACATTTAAAAAGTCAACCACCCAGATGGATGTACCTTCGTATCAATTGGGGAGATTTTTTTTCTCTGGAGCACTCCCAGAAGTGTTTCATCCAACCGCCTAAACTCCGCAACTAATTGCCTGACTCTCTCTGCCTCATTATGGCTGAAACAACTGGTTGCAAAGACAAGGTTATGGAATGTGAGCCTTTGGTTGCATTGAAGCAGGTCAGCTGCAACAAATTGCATATACTTATACAGCTTCTGATTAACGTTTTTAATAATTGGTTTGAAGAGAATGATGGTGCAACTATGTCCGCACCCCTGGCTGACTGCCTTGCCCCAAATGCATGTACAATAGAGCCTATAACTTGTTAGATTACTGAGCACAAAAGCTGTTAGATTATTGAATCCATTAAGTTGCTGGTCCCATAACCTGTGTGCAACCCTGCCTGCGCCCTCGACTGACCATCTTACCTCAAACACATGTGCTGTGGTTCTTCTTTTTCTTATAAACCGTGTCTAGTTTTCTATAGCTGACAGTCGCTGTTCTACAATCTGAGCTAAAGCTCCTATTTTTCAACTTTAAAATCTCAGCTAAAACTAACTTCATCGTTCATGACCCTTCTTCGTCCCTCGCCATGATTGTTCTTTTGCTAACAGCCGGTGTCTCCTGGAAATATAAGACATTCGTTTTTTCACAGCTTACTTTAACCAGAAACTCATTCTATAATTTCACATGATCACATTATTGAAGAAACGGAACAAACACGGTAAGAAAGAACTAGATGATTACAGGAGAATAACTTTGATAAACACAGACTTAAAGACTTTGGGCTGAATCCTCTCGAACCGGTAGTTAGTTGTCATTAGGGAATTAATTGAGCTTGAGATCTACACTTAAAAGGAGATTGATTCAGAACAATTCACATTTAATTTGTACGATCATAGACGGGATAGAAGACAATACAGAGATCACAATGATCAATTTGGATCAGCCCAAAGCTTTTGACAGGGTCGACCATAATTCCTTGTTATCTGTTTAAACAAGACTTCTGCAAATGTGCAGGTGAATGGAGAGTGTTTGGAGTCATTTGCTGTCTCTCGATCGATGCATCATGATTATCCTACTTTATGCCCTTGCGTTGGAGTCACGACTTTGCAAACTAAAGGAAGAGGTGACCAGTCTGATCCTATGCAGGATCACCTTACATGGAGGGGTGCAAGTCAGGGTTAGGGTTAAAACGATTATGGTGACCAAAATGAACTGATCAGCCTGGAGCATTAACGTTTTGCTTTTTCTGCTAGTTGGATGATTCAGGTCAAATCCTCAGCTAGAGAGGAATTGGTCTGAAGTCAAAGATCAAAGCATTAGTTCAGACTTGACAGCGCATAACTTCTAATAGAATCGCCTGTGACATGCACAACGGCTATCCTAACTGTGATTAAGGCAGGTAGTTATTCACTTCTAACCAGACCTTGAAAGTGATGACGGTTGAAAGCAACTGAGATGGGTGCTTGCAGTGGTGTTCCCCAAGGCCTCATGCTGGGTCCTATTCCGTTTATACTCTATATTAACGACATGCTGGAAATGATTGGTGAAAACGTGTTCCTATTTGCATATGACATGAAATTAGTAGCTCGTAGAAACGAGATTGACAATTTCAAGTCAAACCTTCAATGTGTCTAGAAATGGTCCATAAATGGACTTATACCTCGATGTCGATAAATGCTGCCATATTACAGTGGGTTTCCCTTGTTACAGAGACAATTGGAACTATCCTGTTTGTGTAAACTTCAGTCTAATAAAAATCTCTTGTCTTATATCACGTTTTTACATCCCTCTCTCTCGTTCTCGATCTTTCAATACTATTCCTTTCCGTTCATTCTTGTTATATATATATATATATATATATATATATATATATATATATATATATATATATATATATATATATACAGGGCTTTACGGAGCCCTCCAAAAAGGAGCATGCCCCTATTTGCAGAAGCATGCTCATTTTTGCTGGAGCTAAGGAGAAGAGGGCTCATTTTATATTTATTATGTGGAGCGTGAGCAACTCCATTTGGGACTAAAGAGCATGGTTTTATCGCTCCTCGCTCCAAAATTATTTGATTTTTTTTAAACATTAGTTTTCTATTCAGCAATAAAAAGGAAAAGAAAAGAAGTCCCAGCTAAACTCTTTAAGTTATTTTTTTAAATAGCTCTGGTAAATGTATACGAGATACGGAGATAGAGAGAGGGGGGAGAGAAAGGGAGAGAGTGTGAGAAAGAACGAGAGTTACACATGAAAACAGAACATTTGAACTTCTCAGTTTCTTTTATAGACGCAAGTAGATTTTCACATCTACATGTTACATTTTTTATGGGACAGTTTTCTTAAGGCAGGAGGCAATTTAGCAACAAATGTCTTCAAATGCGCCAGTGAGTCTATGCATGTCTTTGAAGTTATTTTCTTAAAGATTTGAACTTTTTTTTGTATTTATGACAAGGGTGTTTATTGCTGATTGAATAAATAAGCCAATTTTTCTTTTAATTCGTGTTTTTAAATAAAGAATTTTAGGTTCAATTGTACTATAGGGACCGTTGGATTTTCTCATCCATTTCGCTCGGTATTCACCCAAATGTTCGATAAAATCGATTTTTGGGGTGAAATGGTACATTTTGTCCTCACAAAAATTTAAATTTATTTTTTAGCATATATCAAATTGAACTTTTATGCCACATTTTTATCCGTCGTCTTTTTGGCGACATTTTGTAATTCTTAAATTCACGACTAGTATATTTTAACCTTTTCATGTTTGCTTTTAAATTTGTTAAATTCCGTTAGTTTTTTTGTGTGTGTAATAAAATGTTGAAGCAGTAAAAAATATCTTTAGTCCAAAGAAAAAAGTATCGTTAGTCCAAGGAAAAAAACAATAAAAACCAACATGGCCGCCAGCGATTAAAGTTAGATTCTCAACACATTAAAAAGTAAATGCGAATTTTATTTCAGGACCAAACATACAATTAAGACTAACAATCAGTTTAATCCAAAATTTGGGCGAATACCAAGCGAAATGAGCGAAAAAAACAAAAAAAAACAGCGGTCGGTCCCTATTTTACAATTAAATTAAAGAAAATGTCTTAAATTTTAATTTAAAAAAGCAAATAATTAGACTTTCTGACTAATTTGTTGTTTTTTTAGAACTGAAAGTAGATTATATATCTTTCTTTATCTTAAAAAATCTATTATCGAATATTAAAATTGTAAACAGTTTGTTTTTGTTAGAGATTTAAAATATAGACGTTTTCACCTTATTATTCGAATTTTTAATTTTAATAAATGTTTTTGCCCGACCTAGGAAAACTTGCTCCAGTTAATTTTTCGGGGGAGGAAAATTTGGGCCGATATTTTTTCAACTCCCAATGTCTAGGCCAGTATTTTGTATGATATTTTAAGACATTAAATGGATCTCTGAATTGTTTATTGACAATTTCATGGACGCCACTTTTTGACTGCCCCCCTCCCCCCACACTTTACGGTCATCAATAATGAAGTTATATATGTGTTGTGGGGTACAAATCAGCCCTATTGAAGAACTAATGGAAGCAACCATCTATAATAAATACCATGGTTGCAAAGACTCAAACAGAGGACATTCCTATCATGTGAGTGTCCACGTGTGGTATCTGTTCCGATGGATACTACACCCTATAGACCGGTGTTGTCTTGGCCTTCGGGGCATGATTCCGCCGGTCTATGGGTCTGTCCTGTGCAGTTCTAGGAGGTCCACCCTCCCAGGCTTTGCCTCTCCTCTTTGGGGAGGAGTAAGTTGATAGCTTACTGCCTGAGGCGCCCCTACCGGGGAATGCCGACGGGGCTGTCCAGGCAATTTTTAATGGCTAAAGCGCTCACGTTCTCGGGCGCTGGCTTTTCAAATCCCACTTTCCGACCTTGTGTCACATACTCCTAACGTGGGTAGGTGTTAAATATCGAGGACATTCCTATCATGTGAGTGTCCACGTGTGGTATCTGTTCCGATGGATACTACACCCTATAGACCGGTGTTGTCTTGGCCTTCGGGGCATGATTCCGCCGGTCTATGGGTCTGTCCTGTGCAGTTCTAGGAGGTCCACCCTCCCAGGCTTTGCCTCTCCTCTTTGGGGAGGAGTAAGTTGATAGCTTACTGCCTGAGGCGCCCCTACCGGGGAATGCCGACGGGGCTGTCCAGGCAATTTTTAATGGCTAAAGCGCTCACGTTCTCGGGCGCTGGCTTTTCAAATCCCACTTTCCGACCTTGTGTCACATACTCCTAACGTGGGTAGGTGTTAAATATCGAGGACATTCCTATCATGTGAGTGTCCACGTGTGGTATCTGTTCCGATGGATACTACACCCTATAGACCGGTGTTGTCTTGGCCTTCGGGGCATGATTCCGCCGGTCTATGGGTCTGTCCTGTGCAGTTCTAGGAGGTCCACCCTCCCAGGCTTTGCCTCTCCTCTTTGGGGAGGAGTAAGTTGATAGCTTACTGCCTGAGGCGCCCCTACCGGGGAATGCCGACGGGGCTGTCCAGGCAATTTTTAATGGCTAAAGCGCTCACGTTCTCGGGCGCTGGCTTTTCAAATCCCACTTTCCGACCTTGTGTCACATACTCCTATAGTGGGTAGGTGTTAAATATCGAGGACATTCCTATCATGTGAGTGTCCACGTGTGGTATCTGTTCCGATGGATACTACACCCTATAGACCGGTGTTGTCTTGGCTTTCGGGGCATGATTCCGCCGGTCTATGGGTCTGTCCTGTGCAGTTCTAGGAGGTCCACCCTCCCAGGCTTTGCCTCTCCTCTTTGGGGAGGAGTAAGTTGATAGCTTACTGCCTGAGGCGCCCCTACCGGGGAATGCCGACGGGGCTGTCCAGGCAATTTTTAATGGCTAAAGCGCTCACGTTCTCGGGCGCTGGCTTTTCAAATCCCACTTTCCGACCTTGTGTCACATACTCCTATAGTGGGTAGGTGTTAAATATTGAGGACATTCCTATTATGTGAGAGTCCTCGTACCACGTGTGGTATCTGTTCCGATGGATACTACACCCTATAGACCGGTGTTGTCTTGGCCTTCGGGGCATGATTCCGCCGGTCTATGGGTCTGTCCTGTGCAGTTCTAGGAGGTCCACCCTCCCAGGCTTTGCCTCTCCTCTTTGGGGAGGAGTAAGTTTATAGCTTACTGCCTGAGGCGCCTCTACCGGGGAATGCCGACGGGGCTGCCCAGGCAATTTTTAGTGGCTAAAGCGCTCACCTCTCGGGCGCTGGCTTTTCAAATCCCACTTTCCGACCTTGTGTCACATACTCCTATAGTGGGTAGGTGTTAAATATAGAGGACATTCCTATTATGTGAGAGTCCTCGTACCACGTGTGGTATCTGTTCCGATGGATACTACACCCTATGGACCGGTGTTGTCTTGGCCTTCGGGGCATGATTCCGCCGGTCTATGGGTCTGTCCTGTGCAGTTCTAGGAGGTCCACCCTCCCAGGCTTTGCCTCTCCTCTTTGGGGAGGAGTAAGTTTATAGCTTACTGCCTGAGGCGCCCCTACCGGGGAATGCCGACGGGGCTGCCCAGGCAATTTTTAGTGGCTAAAGCGCTCACCTCTCGGGCGCTGGCTTTTCAAATCCCACTTTCCGACCTTGTGTCACATACTCCTATAGTGGGTAGGTGTTAAATATAGAGGACATTCCTATTCATGTTTTACCGCATGGTAGGAATCCGGTCATTTCCTACCACATTTAGTGGCGTTACTGTATTGCTATGAATAAATACATTGTATATTTTAACCTGTCACAATTTGTGGTTGTTATCTTTGTGACCCCTAGCACGGGTCTACAACACTGGCGACGAGAAATTTAGTAAAGAACATACGTGAGGATTTTGATTTTATACAAGTCACGACAAACTGGCTACCAAGATTACTCAAGAGTTACCGGATCATTCGACAAAAAACTGAATAACGAAGATTCGGGCAAGGATTTACTTGAAAAAAAAAACAAAAAAAACGTCAAACAACAAAAGACTCGTCAAAAAAGTATTATCTTGCTGTTGGAAAAAAAAAGCCACAAGAAGCCTAAACTACGAGTTAAAACGGAACTCATAAATGGCGTGGATTTACGACAAGTGAAAATAAAAACAAAAACGACTCAAAGTTTCAGTAAGTACAAAAAAAAATTGTTCGTTCTAAAAAGATTGTCTTAAAAAGGCATTAGCATTGAAAAACAAAACTAAAAAGTTACGTCGGATTTTTCCGATTAAAATAAATTTTTCTCTGACTGACTGGCACGTTGAAAAAAAAAACACTTTCGACAAGCAGGTACGGCATAACACTTTGTGTTAATGTGAAAATATATTCTGTTACGCACTTAAAGCGGAAATTATGGCCAATATTTAAATAAATGCTATGAACTCGTTTTTTTTTCACAAAAAAAACAAAAAACTAAATCTTTGTAAAAGAAAAAAAAAGAAGTGTACGTTCAACAAAGATTTGAACTAAATACTTACACGTTACGAAAAGAAAATTGAAGAAAAAAAAAAAGGTCAAACTTTTTTCTGTATAAACACAACCGCTGAATTATTTTCTAGTGGAAAATTGCCACACAAGGAAAAAAATAAATTAAGGAAATACTCGTCAATATAACCAGATACAAAAATTGTAAAAGTTTTTTTTGTAGAGTTGGTACTATAGAAAAAGAATTGGTTTGTTTCTGAAAACGTTTTTTTTTGTCATAAAAAAAAAATGGAGAATTTTTCAACACAGATTTTGGAAATTATAAAACTTCAACAAAATCAACAATTAGAACTTGAAAAAAGGTTTCGAGAAGAACAATTGATAGTACAGAAACAAAATGACGAGAAGCGGTTAAGTTTAATGAAATACTTCGAGGAAAAACAGGGAAGAGAAAATAAAGAAATGATGAAATACGCCGCGGAAGAAAAGAAAGAAATGAACGAACAAATATTGGAATTGGAAAAATTACATTTAGAGCATCAAAACCAATCAGATAAAAAAAATGGATTTGTTAACGCAAGTTTTAATGAATAAGGACAACGGACAGGAAAACAATACGGCTTTTTCGCAAAATGCGATCTGGTTAGCCATTGATACATTTCGCTATGCTCCTGAGGAAGACCTAACGTTTGAAACATACTTCAGAAGATTTGAAGACTTATTCAAGATTGATTGTGGTTCATGGACGGATCAAAAGAAGGTTCGTTTATTACTACGGAAGTTGGGTGCATCCGAACATAACAAATTCGTGGATTATATGTTGCCAAGAAAAACCAACGAATTGTCGTTTGACGAGGCAGTCAAACTGTTAATGGAGTTATACTGTCCAAAGACAAGCCTTTTCCATAAAAGATGGAAATGTATGAATATTACACATAGGGAAAATCAGGATTATACGACTTTTGCGTCTATAGTTAATAAAAACTGTGACGACTTCAAGTTGTCATCATTAACGGCAGATAATTTTAGATGCCTAATATTCACACAAGGTTTGATAGCCACAAATAACGCCGATATAAGACGTCGTGCTCTAAATAAACTGGAATTAGAACCTGATTTAACGCTTCAGAAACTGGCTGAAGATTGTCAACGGTTCGTGGCAGTGAAACAAGATTCCCGAAACATAGAGGAAGTAGGTATCGCTCACATTAAAAAGATACGCTCCAAAAATAAAGGACACCCGCCAGCTATTACCAACTAAGAGGCAAAAAGAACCCTTCACAAAATTATCAGGATAGACAAAAGCCTAGGACCCCTTGTAGTAAATGTGGAGGACCTCATGGGTACAATGCATGTTGGTACCATAAGAAAATAACGTGTGACCTATGCAAACGAGCAGGGCACAAGGCTTCATATTGCAAAAGTAGGAAAAAAGAACTACATAAAAACTGCAAAAAGGGACCCATCACCAACAGAGAACATAAGGAAATATGTTACGGTGAGAATCGGAAATAGAGAAGTAAATCTGCAACTCGATTCAGGGTCGGATATATCGATTATAAATGTTTACACGTGGAAGAAATTAGGTAAGCCCACGATGATGAAGACGAATAAAATCGCAAGATCGGTAACTGGTGAAAAGATACATTTGAGGGTGAATTAATTATTAATGTTTCACTAAAAAGAAAGAGAAAAAAGCTAAAAGTATTCGTTCTTAGGAACGCATAAAATTTATTTGGATCTAACTGGATCCAAGAATTTGAATTATGGGACTCGCCACTGAGTGATTTTTGTCAAAAAATCGAAAATTTAACGGCCGAAGCCGACAAACTAAAAAAAGATCTAAAAAAATATTTTCCAAGTGTTTTTTCTGAAAAGCTTGGATGCTGCACGAAAATAAAAGCGAGATTCGAATTGCTGGATGAAGCAAAACCAATATTCAAAAAAACCGCCGAATACTACAGTTCCTAAAAAGAGGTATTTACCTGGGGAAAGGGTATTTTTCCAGGTACATAAAAATAATAGTATAATGTGGGAACTAGGAAAGGTCAAGCAGAGGATCGGGCGGATGGTTTACATAATCGAAGGTCCAAAATTCACTCACAAGAAGCATTTGAACCAAATTCGGAAACGTGTCACTGATGACGACAGACAACACCTCCTGTTGAACAAGAAGAAGTAATGGACCATATATATGACACGTTCGACCTGGTAACACCACAAGCAGCCGGACAACGCCGATCTTCCAGAGAAAGAAAAAGGATCGATCCCATAGAGATCAATCCCAGGAAAAAGAGCTATACGATCATTCCAGGGGAATGAAAAGCTCGGGAGGGGGGTGTTGTGGAATACAAATCACCCCTATTGAAGAACTAATGGAAGCAACCATCTATAATAAATACCATGGTTGCAAAGACTCAAACAGAGGACATTCCTATTCATATTTTACCGCATGGTAGGAATCCGGTCATCTCCTACCACATTTAGTGGCGTTACTGTATTGCTATGAATAAATACATTGTATATTTTAACCTGTCACAATTTGTGGTTGTTATCTTTGTGACCCCTAGCACGGGTCTACAACAATATGCATGTGTTTAACCGGGCCCCCACTTTTTAGGAGAGCCCCCCCACACCCACTTTTATAACTGTCCCGCCGGCCCTGAATTTATTGATATTTTTTGGCCAACTTATGAAAAATATTTTTTATTCAATTTTTAAAAAATAAACTTCATTGTTTTTTTCGCCCCCCCCCCCAAATTGGATAAATCCATTTGTTTGAAAGTACTTGCACGTTTCTCTGTGGTAAATAATAATAATATATATTATACAATATAGTTAGGTTTGTAAAACAAACAAATATTAAAGAATAAATATTAAACAACAGCACGACGATTAATGTTGCTCTGGCTGTCTCTCCTCTACCAGAGAAATGTTTTCTTTTAAAAAGAAAATAATCACTAATAATGTTTAAAAGTAAAACTTTGTTTACTTAAAACAACTCTAAATTCCCTTCCAAAATAAATAGACAAAATATCGGGTCAAATTTTCTTCCCCTGAAAAAATAGTTTGTTAATGTAATGAAAATTAAAATTGTTTTAAAATAGTTCAGGGATTTTTCTATTTCTATTTTATACCTCAGGAAATGAAAATTTACGTATAATCCTATGCTTCGTCCGACATGTTCTCCTATAACCCTTAGCACATCTCAAAAAGCGAGATTTTGTCAAATATTATCTTACGGTATACATTTAAAGTGACATCCCCACCCATATTGACGAGATCCTTTTACGCCCACCCCTACCCTTCGACTACTCATTGGCAGAATAAAACGTTTATGACAGAAGGTACATTTTCATTAGGGAGAGCGTTGAAAAAGAGCCGCTCCTTTTTATAGGAGTTTGAGTTGTAGTGGCTCCTTTTTGAAAATGGGGAGCGTAAGAGGAGCCAGCTTCAATTTCGGACGTTGGAGCAGGTGCGGGAACAGTTCCAAAAGCACTCCACGTGCGTAAAGCCCTGTATATATATATATATATATATATATATATATATATATATATATATATATATATATATATATATATATATATATATATATATATATAGTAAGCTATGAAAATATATTTATAGCAATTAAGCTACACAGAGACTCCCGCGTTTCGTCCCCGGGGAGAATCTTTAGGCTAAAATACATTGAGTTATTTTTGCCTGGTGTTTTTATATCCACGGCTAGCTAGTTAATCAATCAGATTCTTTGTTATTCTCTGAGCCAATCGTTGGGCTTCCCACGAACAAAGGTCCCGTTAGTGTTACTTCCTATATCCCGTTCTTTTGTTCTGTTTTCTATAGAGTGGCCTATATCTTGTTTCTTTGTTGTGTCAATATAATGGGTGAACTTATTTTAACACTTGGTACATTCTATTTCTATTTTAGTTTTTAAATTGTTAGGTTTTAGTTTAGTTTTTTTACTTATTTGTTTATTTATTTATTTATGTATTGTTAGCCTAAGGTTAATTTATTTCTGTGAAGGCAGCTGTTTGTTATCTAACTTCTACAGTTAAAAGATTTTGGGGGTCTTTAAAGTTTAGGATTTCAAATTTTTTATTCAGACATGATCTACACGGGTCGTCTAAATTTCTACATGTACTGGCCTGTCGTATTATTTTCCATTCAATTATTGGTGAGCGTCCATTGTCTTTGAGCTCCCAATAGTGGTTTGCTAGTGCTGTTTTAATTCGACGTTCTCTGTTTTTAAATGTGCTTTTGTGGTAATAATATCTGATTTTAAAATCTAGTGAGGTCATACCCACGTAGTATTTCTTGTTATTTGGTCTTTCCTTGGCAAATATTGTTGCTTGGTATACAATACTTTTGGTTAGGCATTTATTTTGTAGTGGACAAAGTGTACCATTTATGCAGTTACATCTTTTCTCTTCATTGCTAACTTTTTCATTTCTATTTGGGTTATTACTATTAGTGTTTTGTTTATTTTTATTTGTATTGTTTATATTTTTGTTCTTCTTAGTGTTATTTTTGCTATATTTGTCACTTTTTTTATGTAATTTGTTATTTTTTCTTTCTCTCTGCTCTTCTCTTTTAGTATTTTATTATTGTGTGCCTTAATTATCATTTCTAGGTTTTCGCAGCAGGTTATTTTTTATTGAATATTTTATGCAGGGGATTGGTTACGGGGAAGTGTTTTTCAATCAGATTTAGGAATTTTTTGCCCAGTTTAATTTTTAGCATCTGGTTATAAGGCGGTATATAGTAGATTATATATCTTTTTCTTTTATTTTTAACTTTGTTGCCCTGTTTCTAATATTTAATTTCGGTATTATGATAACCACTTTTTTAGAGCTGTATTGTAAATGTTGCTTGATTTTTTAAAAACACTTTTGTAGAAGGTTTTGGCGGGAATTATGTAATAATTAATTCCCGCCAAAACTTTTTATAATACTAACACATGGTCTGTACCTGACTAACCTCATTCCCCTGAAGATGGACCCGGATGGTCTGAAAGTACTTGGGAGACAAATCTAAACTATGGTAAATTCATCAGCCAATTCCCCTCCGAAAATAAGATCCTGATTCGGACTATTGAAAGGATCTACCAAAGGATATCTAGACATAAGTTGTCTCATATTCAAATATATATATATATATATATATATATATATATATATATATATGTGTGTGTGTGTGTGTATATATATGTGTGTATATATATATATTTATGTACAACAAACACAAACGACATGTAGCAGTTACCTCCTCCTTTCAAACATAACTGCACCGGTTGGCCGTTAGGTGTCGCTTTTTCACCGACAGGTGGCGCTGAAAAGCAACACCAGAGTTATCTGCCCTTCTGATTATAAAAACCTGTGTAAACGGAAAATCACTGATCTTGACAATTCAACGTTCGTTCATCAGCTCTGCATCACGCAGACTAATCAACATGAACAACGCCACCAACAAGTGCAAATTCGCTTGCACTCAACATTTTTCGACAGAGCAGACCCACTTGCGCTCAATCATTCAACCGCAGACTCACTTGCGCTCAATCATTCAACCGCAGACTCACTTGCGCTCAAACTTGATGCAGACCCAATTGCATGCAAACAACACGCAGATCCACATGCGTTACAAACACTCAATTCTGCAGACCCACTTGCGATCAATCATTCAATACAGATGGAAAAACAGAAATAAGTAGCGTGCACACTGCTTTTTCTAATATTCAACAGCAAAACAGACATACACGCAAAGAATGCTTCTCATCTACAACTGTACATATTGAAAAATACTTTCAATATAGTTCAATCTGGGGGGGTCCTTGTAGCAGTTACCTCCTCCTTTCAAACATAGCTGCACCGATTGGCCGTTATGTGTCGCTTTTTCACTGACAGGTGGCGCTGAAAAGCGACACCAGAGTTATCTGCCTTTCTAATTATAAAACCCGGTGTAAACGGAAAATCGCTCTCTTCTCTATTCAATTGGCCTCGCTGAACGACGCTAAGACACCAGCGCTCCGTCAACACGTGTTCAACAACGGTAAGAGTTCTCAACTCATTTTCTTTGTATACAGTTTTCAAGGACTTTCCCACGCCGAACTCATTTCTTCACATACTCTTTTCAAGAACTGTTTTCTACCGACACATACGTTCAATAAACCTTATTTGAACTACCTCCTTTTGTTTGTTAATTATTACTCTGTTTTTGCATGCAACAATTGCTTGATTTTATGAACTCGCTTATAGTCGGGAACACGACCCAATCCTAACAGACATAACGAAAAAACACAACGACTGTTTCGGAGAAATCGGCACGTTGCCAATTACCCATCGTATTACAGTGAGTCTACATATAACTCCTGTAATTATTCCACTAACGATCGGTACCTTTTTCTATAAAGGAAAAACTCAAAAAGAAATTCAAAAATCTGACAGAATTGGGTATCAGAAACCCCGTAAATAAACCAACAGACTGGGTGAATTTATGGCCGGAGGGTTCTGAACAAAGGGTTGTAAACCAATGTGGCGAAGGCTGGCCGGACAAAGGTCATGAGAGATACCTTTATAGCGGCATGTCATTCCTGTTGTTCGAGGTGGCTCGACCAGGTGTAGATAAAATTAACAGAATCAACACACAAAAGGGAAGAAAGTAAAACATTATCATTATATCGGAAATTATATCGGAAAGAAAGCGAAGGGATAATAAAGCTACTCACAAGAATAGTATTTAGTAAAATCAACAATTAGAGTAAAACATTTATATTAAACAAAACAATTGACTTGGATAAGACATTTTGTAAAGCTATCAGTTACAGAGCATGCTTGAGTTCATTTCTAAGGAGTGAAAAGTTCCGTTTGTTACACGAGTGAAATGTTCGGTTTGTTTAAGTTGCTTGTATGAATGCGTATATGCGAGCGATGTTGATGTAAAGTGACTTTTTTGTGGCAATAGTAATGTGTATGTGTGTGAGAAAAGTTCTTTGTTCAATGATGAGAAATGGAAGATGTTACCTCTTCTTTGACTTATGCCTTCCCCACCTCCTCGGTCGATCGGGGGGAGGGGCATGGACGACGATCTTCTATGTGTGCGTTCAGCCGGAATGCGGAAGAGAAAAGATAGAAAAGGAATGTGCGACTTGTTGCGTCTCTTTTTATAGGGATAAAGTCACGCGTGATCAAGCTGGACTGTTGGTCCCTGATTGGCCGGATCTTCGACCAACGTGTTTTCACGAAATAACCTCTTCTTCTATCTCCGAGATGAAGAAGGAGTTGCTTAACACCGAGAAAGAGAAGAAGTTGCAATAAATATCCACTGGGCCGGTAGTAGTGTCTGCTACAAATTCACTAGTAATTGTTGAAAAAGCAAACGGAAAACTCCAACTGTTTAGACCCTAAAAATCTAAACAAAGCCATAAAAAGGCAACACTTCAAGCTCCGTACAGCGGAGGATATCTTTGCACAGATGTATAATCCAAAATATATTTCGAAACTCGATGCATCTAATGGATACTGGCAAATTCCAGTTGACGAGGAAAGCTCCCACCTACTAACATTTAACACACCTTTTGGAAGATATCGGTTCATTCGATTACCTTATGGAATTCACAGCGCCAGTTAAGTTTTCCAAAAAGAAATCGTAAAAATAATAGAAGGCATAGAATGAGTAAGAAATGTACGGTATGATATTATAATCTGGTCCAGCACTTTAGAAGAACACACAAATAGACTACAACAAGTTTTCGAACGAACCCGAAAACACGAATTAAAATTAAATAAATCAAAGTGTATCTTCAATGTATCACAAATAACCTACCTAGGACATCTATTAACCAGCGAAGGGATAAAACAAGATCCAACCAAAGTGGAAACGATCATTCACATGCCACTACCTACAGGCAAAAAAGAACTACAAAGATTCCTAAGCATGACAAATTACATATGTAAATTCTTACCAAACTACTCCGAAGTTACAGCACCATTACGACAGCTTCTGCAGAATGATACGTTATGGTCATTTGACAAACCTCAAATCGAAGCAATAAAAAAGATAAAAGAAATGATTACCAGGAAACCAATACTACAATTCTATGATCCCGATCTACCAGTAAAAATAACTACAGATGCTAGTAAGCATGAGCTAAGCGCCATACTCAAACAGAAACACAACGAAAGATGGTTACCTGTTTCGTTTGCATCTCGTGCAACAACGCAAGCCGAACAAAACTAGTGTCCGATAGAGAGCGAAGTTCTCAGTATAGTTTTTACATGCAGAAATTTTCATCAGTTCATATATGGAACTCATTTCACAATCGAAAACGACCATAAACCATAAAACGTTGAAACAAATATTCAAAAAATCAAACACTAAATGCCCCCTCCCCAGGATCCAAAGATTTCTACTAGCATTACAAAAATACGATTTTGATCTGAATTACATACCTGATAAAGAATCAATTGTTGCAGATACTCTATCTCGTGCATACCTTTAACAAAGAACTCCAGAAGTATCAGACAAGGATATGAAATCGCACATACATGCAGTAATAAAAAATTACCCCATAACCGACACTAAATTAAACGAGTATAAAGAAGCCACTGCAGATGACCCGTCACTTCAAACACTCATCACATATACTAGAACAAAATGGCCCTCAAAGGATAAAATACCAACTGTTACGTAAACACGAGTTATCTCCCGTTGACTTAGTGACTCCCACCATCACTCCTGACTGCAACCTCCCACTACTTGTATTAGTGGTAAACTGCTATGTATTCAGTGTAAATAAATTGCTCGTTACGTTCACACGTGTGTCTCGCCTCTGTTAATGAATGCTTCAATAACAAGTTACTAACATGGCTTTATTTAATACTCACCTGTATCTACGCATAATATAAAATGGTGTCAGAATAAAACATCGAACCGTCAACACTCACAGCCGTATATCAATATTTTCAAAAAAAAAAAAAAAAAAAAATGGAATTTTTACCACATCCAAAAGAATTAAATTTCTCTTCGGATAATCTCGGACAGGAATGGGAAACTTGGAAAAACCAATTTCAATTGTTCCTGCAAGCTACAGAGTCGGACAAGAAACCGGAGAAGGTGAAAACTTCAATATTGCTGACCTGTATAGGAACCGAGGGAAGGAACATATATTATACGTTTAACTTTGAAAATGAGGAAGAGAAGCTAAACTTGAAAAAAGTTATAGAAAAATTTGACGCGCACTGCCAACCAAGAAAAAACCTGACGTTTCTCACATATCAATTTCTCACGTGCAAACAGAAAGAAACACAGAGATTTGATGAGTACGTCACAGAACTACGGCAAAAGGCAAACAAATGTGAATTCGGTGACCTCACTGAAAGACTAATAAAAGACATTCTAATTTGTGGCGTTAATGACAACATGTTGAGAGAAAGAATGCTCAGAGAACCTTCACTGGATTTACAAAAGGCGATACAAGCAGGCCTGAGTGCCGAAGAAACGAAGAGACACTCCAAGATAATGGCTACATGCGAAACAGAAAATATCTCAACAATTCGCAATCCAAAGAAAAACAGGCTGTCGTCCAAAGTCATGTTCAAACGTGAAGACAAAAAGCCCGCGAAAACACAACAATGGATTGAGACATGCACCTACTGCGCTGGGTCACATCAGAAAGGAAACTGTCCAGCATACAATAAAAACTGCACAAATTGCGGCAAAAAAGGACACTTCGCTCGAATATGTCGAACGAAAAAGAAGAAACTATATAATGTCGGACACTCACACAATTCAGACCACGTGGAGCAAAATCAGTTTAACATGGACGCATATTGAAAAAAAATGCAGACGCACTACAAACTGACAAATGGAAAGTAAAGATTCGAGGCAACGAAACACTCATCAACTTCAAAATCGATACAGGTGCTGAAGTAAATGTATTACCAGCAAAAATATATAGAACTATTGAACCAAAGCCAAAATTAAATAAAACGTCTATAAAATTAACCGCCTACAACTGTACGCAAATTCCCACGATAGGGAGCTGTGTTATACAATTACGAAATAAAAATATAAAAGTAAGTTCGCATTTCATTGTGGCAAACACAAATGCAAACGCAGTAATCGGCGCAGAAACAGCGGAAGAACTAGGACTGATAAAAAGAACTTATGAAATAAACAAGACGGACATAGAAGCATTAAAAGAAAAATATAAAGATTGCTATGGTGACATCGGAAAATTACCAGTCACACATCATATAACAATAACTCCGGACATAAAACCCGTCATAAATCCTCCAAGGAACATACCGTTTGGGATGAAACCAAAATTAAAAAAGGAGATAGAAAAAATGACAAAAATGGGAATAATAAAACCCGTTGAAGAACCGACAGATTGGGTAAATTCTCTGGTAATAGTGGAGAAACCGAACGGAAAATTAAGACTATGTTTGGACCCTAGAGACCTAAACAAGGCCATAAAAAGAGAACACTACAAATTACCCACCGCCGAAGAAATATTTGCAGAAATGGAAAATCCAAAATATTTCACGAAATTAGACGCTTCAAATGGATATTGGCAAATACCCGTTGATGAAGAAAGCTCTAAGCTATTAACATTTAATTCGCCATTTGGTCGTTATTCGTTCACGCGCCTGCCATATGGAATACATAGTGCCTCTGAAATTTTTCAAGCACAAGTTGCAAAAATAATAGAAGGCATACCTGGAACGAAGAACTCACAAGACGACATAAAGGCATACCTGGAACGAAGAACTCACAAGACGACATAATAATATGGTCAGAAACATTAGAGGACCATATAAAAACATTAGACAAAGTATTCAGTCAACTACGCAAAGCTGGATTAAAATTAAACAAAAATAAATGTGAATTTGCAACAAAGCAATTAACATATTTAGGTCATTTGATCACTGATGAAGGAATAAAACCAGACCCTTCTAAAATAAAGGCAATAACACACATGCCTCTACCCGAAAATAAAAAAGATATCCAACGATTTTTGGGAATGACCAACTACCTGTGCAAGTTCATACCAGAGTACTCAGAGGTAACTACACCGTTGAGAGTACTGCTACACAACGATACGCTGTGGTCATTTGATAAACCTCAAATAGTAGCTATAGAAAAACTAAAACGGATAATAACTAGCCTACCAGTTTTAAAATTTTATGATCCCAGCAAAGAAATTAAAATCACCACCGATGCCAGCAAACATGGATTGGGTGCAGTGTTACAACAGAAACATGATGAAAAATGGTTACCCGTGTCATACGCGTCACGATCGACAACCTCAGCAGAACAAAATTACTGCCCGATAGAATTGGAAACGCTCAGCATAGTGTTCGCCTGCAACAAATTCCACCAATATATCTATGGAAGAAAATTTCTCATAGAAAATGATCACAAACCATTAAGGCAAATTTTTAAAAAATCCATTACAAAAAGCCCTCCGAGAATACAAAGATTCATACTCGCGCTTCAGAAATACGAATTCGAAGTAATATACATTCCAGGGCGAGAATCCGTAATTGCTGATGCATTATCACATGCATACATATCAGACAGCGAACAAGAAATATCGGATACAGAAATGGACAAATATATCCATACCATTTGTGATGTCCCCAATCAAAGGGACATAACTCTATGAGTTATCTACCCTTAGGTATGTGCGCTCTTCAATAAATATATGTTTGGACGGCAGTCTATCTGCGACCAAGCTGTTGTTAACACGTTACCTTCTGAGTTGTTGTTCTTGCATATTGTTTGATACCCGCGAGACGGGAAGCCCCGACATTATACTGGCGACGAGGATTTCGTGACGAGCTCATGTTACATTTCGGAATTTAATACAAAAATAAATTTTTTTTTTTTCCGAAATTAATACAAAAACAAAAAAAAAAAAAAATGGCCAGCGTTGGATTACCAGTTTTTCCAAGTTTCAGCGTACATGCGGACCAAAACACGACTACCGTTCGCTGGAAAAAATGGATAGACAGGTTAGAAAATTTATTTATTGCTATGGACATTTGCGACGACATTTTTGTCGTCGCAAATGTCCATAGCAACACTTCTTCACTACGCAGGAGACGAAATCTTTGATATCTTCCATGACTTCACTGACCAGCAAAAGGGCATAGGTGCAACAAACATTTTGGACGACGGCTCTATAGTTTCGGGCGAGTATGAAACTGTGAAGAAATCGATAACGGATCATTTCACGCCGCAGAAAAACACGTCATATGAACTTTTCAAATTTCGACGGGCTATGCAAAACATGGACGAAAGTCTAGATCAGTACCATGCCCGACTACGGACTCTAGCCACCACGTGCGAGTTTGAAGATAAAGACAGAGAGATCCTAGCCCAAATTTTGCAGGGGTGCACATCCTCTAAAGTCAGGAGGAAGGCGCTAAGAGACAACTCTACGCTGAAACAAGTCCTGGACGAAGCTAGGGAAATAGAACTTGCTGATACGCGTGCTGCAGACATGGAACGAAATGAACTGCAAGCTATTTACAGCAACGAGAACCACACGCGTCTCACACGTAGAAATAATGAAAATTTCAACGTCAACGACAGTAAAGACATTTGTTGTGGACACTCACGGCAAAATAGTCGCCATGACACCTCGAACAACAGACCACGAGGTGGACAAAAAAAAGATGGCGGACAGCGCGGCAAAATAGTCGCCATGACACCTAGAAGAACAGACCACGAGGTGGACAAAAAAAAAGATGGCGGACAGCAAACATGTCACTATTGTGGATATTCTGCTACACACCTGACTTGTCCAGCTCGAGGAAAAGAATGCATGAATTGTCACAAAAAAAAACCACTTTGCAAGAGCATGTAAAGCAAAGCCGGTAAGAGTAATTCGTTTCACCAATCCTCCTCCGATATCTCCCTATACGTCCAGTGACGAATCTGTTTACTCGGTAAAATCTACACGTCCAACTAAGACACCAGGAGTCACCGCCCTTGTCAATAATCCGAATAAGACACCAAAAGTTACCGCCCTTGTGAATAATTCCCCTGTAATGTTTGTGGTAGACACGGGAGCTAGCGTAAACATAATTGCTGGACACGTATATGATGATTTAAAACACAAACCACGTATAAACAAAACAACGACCCGGATATTTGCATACAGGTCAAAACATGCCATACCCATCCGAGGATTTATCAATGCGTGCATAAAATTTCGGGATAAATCCTGTAAGGCTAAAATATTTGTGGTCGACAGCGAAAATACTTCAGTTGGACTGCAGAACCTCTTGAGCAGTAATTCTGCTGAAGCATTGGGAATGATAACGTTTAACTTCACTTCCATGTGACGGTCCCAATTCAAGACGAGTTCCATGCACTGTTTGATGGAAAGATGGGAAAAATTTCTGGAGTTACCATTAAGCTCCACATTGACTCATCGGTTTTCCCCGTAACTCAGTGACACCGCAGGATACCCTTCCATGTGAGAAAAGATGTGAAGACAGAACTCAAACGTCTCATGGAAACGGATGTGATTGAGGAAGTCACGGGACCTACCCCATGGGTTAGCCCGATTGTCGTAGTTCCCAAGAAAAATGGTAGCGTACGAATTTGCGTCGATATGAGAAAGGCAAATGAAGCCATTCAACGGATTAAACATCCAATGCCAACCGTAGACGACCTAATAGCGGACTTAAATGGGTGTACAGTTTTCAGCAAACTAGACCTCTCTAATGCGTATCATCAATTAGAACTGGAAGAGCCCAGCAGATATATAACGACATTTGCCACGCATGAAGGTTTATTTCGTTACAAGCGACTAAGTTTTGGTGTGAATGCATCCTCAGAACTATTTCAAAAAGCTATATCAGACCTCCTCGGAGACATCCCTGGAGTGAAAAACTTATCAGATGATATAATAATATATGCACGTGACCAGTCATCTCATGACATCAGCTTGAGGAACACCCTGAAACGTCTACAAGAAGTAGGAGCCAAGCTGAACAAAGAAAAATGCCTTTTTTCTGTACGGAAACTGACTTTCTTCGGACACATTTTCAGTGAGAATGGAGTGTCCCCTGACCCAGAGAAAATCTCGGCTATTACAAAGTGCAAGTCTCCAGGGAACATCAGTGAAGTCAGATCATTCTTGGGCATGACACAGTATGTGGCTCGATTTATTCCACATTATGCCACTATTAGTGAACCACTGAGACGGCTCACAAAAAAGATACAAACTGGAGATGGACAGAGGAAGAAGAAGCAGCTGCAAACAAGTTAAAGGAAGCGTTGACTGGAGCTGAGGTGATGGCGTATTTTGACCCGAAGAAAGACACCGACATACTGGTAGATGCAAGCCCAGTTGGATTAGGTGCAGTTCTGACACAAGATGGGAGGGTGCTATGTTATGCCAGTCGTGCCCTCACAGATGTAGAACAACGATACTCTCAAACTGAGAGAGAAATGTTAGCCGTGGTATATGCAGCTGAGCATTATCATCTCTACTTATATGGAGCGAGATTCGAAATCACCACCGACCATCGACCTCTTCTAGGGATTGTGAAAAGTCTCAAACCGACAACAACAAGAATGGAACGCTGGCGTCTTCGTCTCATGCCCTACCAGTACAACCTGGTATACCGTCCCGGGAAAGATGACAAAAACCCTGCGGACTATCTGAGTCGTCACCCACAACACATACCATCTAAAGACAATGTAGCAGAAGCCTACATAAGATATATAGCTAAGAATATCATACCAAAATCTTTAACTCTTGAGGAAGTCAAACAAGCCACAGAACAGGACCCCCAGTTACAAAAAGTCAAGGGTGCGGTTAAAGATGGACGATGGAATGACCCCCAGCTGTCAAGTTTTTCCCTATTCAAGGACGAAATTTCAACACACAATGGTCTCGTCCTTCGAGGACACCGGCTTGTAATTCCCTCAAAATTGAGGAAGAGATCCGTCGATTTAGCCCATCAATCTCACCAGGGCATGGTCAAAACCAAACAACTGATAAGGGAAAAAGTATGGTTCCCAGGAATCGATAGACTGGTGGAGGAAACAGTACACGGATGCATTCCCTGCCAAGCCTCAGACCCAAGGCACATGAGCCGCGAACCCATACACTCCTCACCACTACCAGTTGCACCATGGACTGAAATCTCAGTCGATTTTGCAGGTCCGTTCCCATCAGGTGACTATGCGTTAGTCATAATCGACGATTACAGCCGATTCCCTGAGGTGGAGGTAATACCCTCAATAGCTGCGGGTACAGTTATTCCCCGTTTAAACATGATCTTTGCTAGACAAGGATATCCAACCATTCTAAAATCTGATAACGGTCCACCATTTCAAGGACAAGACTTTAAAGACTTAGCGGCACAAGCAGGTTTCAAACATAGACACATTACACCTCTATGGCCGGAGGCAAATGGTGAAGTAGAGCGTTTTATGCGCACCTTAAAAAAATACATTCTTGCAGCCACGGTGGAAGGCCACAACTGGAAGACACAGTTACCACATTTCCTAAGGCAATATAGAGCCACCCCCCATACCACCACTAAAATATCACCATTTGAAGCTTGTACGGGCCGAAAAATGAACATCGGAATACCAAATGGTATCGAAAGCCCAGTAACAGGGCCGACACATAAAAGAATAAAAGAAAATGACTCCAAAGGAAAAGAGAAGATGAAGGGGTACGCTGATAGAAAGGCAAAAACAACAACTCTCAGCCTGGGTGATATGGTTTTGGTCAGGCAGAAGAGACAAAACAAACTGTCAACACCATACAATCCTAAACCATATACCATTACAAAAATGAAGGGAAGTATGATAACGGTGCAGAGAGGAAATCACAAAATGACTAGAAACTCTTCTTTGCTAAAACGCATAACACCTAGGAATGAGAACCGTGACTCTGATTCAGACTGGGAAAGTGAGTACAATTCACACACCTCAGAAGACCTGGAAATACCCAAAACACAAATAGCTGACCAGTTACCTAGACGAAATCCATCTCGGGAAAGACTGCCCCCAGCCAGATTCAAAGACTACATAATGTAAAATAAATAAATAAATAAAAAGAAATAATAAATAAATAAATAAATAAAATAAGACAAGTTGTCCCACCAAGATGGGGAGGGATGTGATGTCCCCAATCAAAGGGACATAACTCTATGAGTTATCTACCCTTAGGTATGTGCGCTCTTCAATAAATATATGTTTGGACGGCAGTCTATCTGCGACCAAGCTGTTGTTAACACGTTACCTTCTGAGTTGTTGTTCTTGCATATTGTTTGATACCCGCGAGACGGGAAGCCCTGACATTATACCATTATAAAACAATATCCAATGAGCGACCAAAAACTCAACATATACCGTGAGGAGACTGGGAAAGACCCAACACTAAAAATGCTCATGAAATATGCGACATCAACTTGGCCAGAAAAAATGGACGTGCCACCCACAATAGCACCATATATGCCAGTCCGCGATGACATATCGGTTGTGAAAGGACTAGTATTGAAAGGTACACGAATAGTGGTCCCAACCTCCCTAAGGAAGGAAGCCCTACAAAAAATCCACACTGGACATTTGGGCATAGAAAAGTGCATTACAAGAGCAAAAGAGGTCGTATATTGGCCTAACATAAACAATCAAATAAAAGAAATGGTTAGCACATGCACACATTGTCTAGATCACAGAAACCGACAACCGTCAGAATCACTAATACACCATGAAATACCCGTAACACCATGGACCAAAGTTGCGACAGACGTATTTTACTTATATAGTAAAGCATATGTAGTGATAATAGACTACACGACTAGATATTTCGATATCCACAAACTTGATGACTGCAAATCAAGTACGGTGATCAATAAAATAAAAAACACCTTCGCAAAATTTGGCATTCCACAAATAGTGATTAGTGACAATGGACCCGAGTACCGATCATTAGAATTTAGACAATTTGCTAAAGATTGGGATTTCAGGCATATCACGACAAGTCCGAACTATCCACAGTCGAATGGCTTAGTAGAAAGAAACATTCAAACAATTAAAAGAACATTAAAGAAATCGTTTGAAAGTAGACAAGACCCATACCTAGCAATGTTAGCGTTACGGACTTCACCATTAAAAGATAAAACCCCGTCACCAGTCCAACAGTTGATGAAAAGAACGCTAAGGACAAATCTTCCAAATATCATGCATAACAAAACAATGAAAAAGCATGAAATAAATAAAAAGACCAGAGAGCTACCAGAACTAAAGAAAGACGATACTGTCCGTATTCTTTCACAAGAAAAATGGAACCGAAACGGTAAGGTTGTGAAAAAATTAAAAGAGCCTCGTTCATATCTAATAAAAACAGAAGAAGGAAAATATGTACGGCGCAACAGACGTCATATTTTAAAAACAAAAGAAAATCAAAAGTTCAAAATCGAACACGACTATGAAAACATATTAAACCAAGAAAATAGTCGAAAACAAGTCGTATCAAAAACAAGCTCGGGAAACAAAATAATACCAAACTCCACAAAGAAAGGGAGACCAATTTAATGTCCAGCCCGATACAGAGACTAAATGAGAAAACTCTAAAAAATAAAAATACTTTTATTTTTCAGTTAAAACAAAGAAAAGAAAACGGAGATGTTACGTAAACACGAGTTATCTCCCGTTGACTTAGTGACTCCCACCATCACTCCTGACTGCAACCTCCCACTACTTGTATTAGTGGTAAACTGCTATGTATTCAGTGTAAATAAATTACTCGTTACGTTCACACGTGTGTCTCGCCTCTGTTAATGAATGCTTCAATAACAAGTTACTAACTTGGCTTTATTTAATACTCACCTGTATCAACGCATAATATAAAACCAACAAACATTGCATCATTCGCCTCTGTTCGTGATGAGATATCAATCGTCAATGGTTTCGTTTTAAAAGGTTCAAGAATCATTGTACCTAAGTCATTGCGTAGAGAATCTCTACAGGAAATACATATCGGACATATGGGTATCGAAAAGTGCACACAGCGAGCCAAGAAATGTAGATACTGACCCGGAATTAATGCTCAAATCAAAGACATGATTAACACGTGCTCATACTGAATCGATTACAAAAATCAACAACCAGCCGAACCACTAATAAATCATGAAATACCTGCCATACCATGGACCAATGTAGGTACAGACATATTTCACCTATATGGAAATTTGTATGTCACAATCATTGACTATACAAAAAGATTTTTTTTCATTTACACGAAATAAAAAGATTGGTAGTCAAAAATTGTAATAAAAAAAGTAAAAAAGAAACTTTTGCCAAATTCGGCATTCCACAAACAGTTATCAGTGATGACGGTCCAGAATTCAATTCGGCTGAATTTAAAGAATTTGCAAAAAAGTGGCTTTTTCATCACACGAAAACAAGTCTACATTATCATCAAGCAAACGGTATGGTTAGAGGAATATTCAGACAATAAAATGACATTAAAAAATCATTCAAAAGTGGCGAAGAACATCAATTAGCGCTCTTAGCATTACGCACAACAAAATTACAGAATGGTTCTCCATTCCTTGCAAATCAAATGATGAATATAACATTGAGAACAAATCTCCCGTGTTGTAACACGACAAAATTGTTCTCAGGCCACACGAGCAGAAAAACTCAAAAACTACAAAAGAACTCCCAGAAATAAAACCACACGATACCGTTAGAATTAAGTTTGCTAACAATTGGTTTAGAAGGGGTAAAATAATTAAGAAACTAGAACAACCTTGTTCATATTTAGTAGCAACAGAAGAAAGTAAGACAGTCAAACGAAACAGACAACACCTCCTTAAAACAACAGAAAACATTTGCATAAACGAAGAAGTAGATTACGAAAATATAATTCAATATTCAGAAAACACGCATGAATAAACAAAAACAGCACTGCAAAATTCAACGCTCCAAAGTGGCAAAACCACAAACAATGGACGACGAGTAATCCTTCCCTATAGGTACAGAGAAATATAATAGAATAAAAAAAGGAAGATGTTGATATCTGTAACATCATCATGATCATCATGATCACCATGATGATGATGATCATCATGATGATCATGATGATGATGATGATCATCATCATCAATTTCAAATCAAACCTCTAATGTGTCTAGAAATGGTCCATAAATGTCGATAACTGCGACCATATTACAGTGGGTTTTCCTTCCAACTCGACTTTTACTTTCGGCAATGACACGGCTCTGTGCAAAGGGGTGAACGACACAAAAATTCTTGGCCTTCTAGTCAACTCTGTTGATATTATCATCATCATCATCATCATCATCATCATCATCATCATCATCATCATCATCATCATCATCATCAACATGTGGTGCATGTACGGGACAATTAGCGTCGCCCAGTTATTTTTCTTGTTACAGAGACAGTTGAAACTCTCCTGTTTGTGTAAAAATCTCTTGTCTTATAGCACGTCTTTACATCTCCCTTTCTCGTTCTCGATCTTTAAATACTATTCCTTTCCGTGGATGCTTGTTATATATATATATATATATAATGGCGAGGAATACAGACGTTTGGGACATTTTTTTTGGGGGGGGGGGGTAGAATGAAATTGAACAAGTATAAAAACGAGAGGAAATTAAAAAAAAATTCATGAATGTACTAAGCCGGCTTTCGTCCACACTCATCAGAGTATTAACGTGGAATTAATTAAATACGACTTTTTAAAATTATAATGAAAACTAGTGACAAGTTTAGGAAAAAAAAATATGGGGATGAGGGTCACAAGTTGATCACATTAAGTCCTAAAAGCCACTCCTTTTGTTTACAAAGGGAGGGTTTGATTGACTTTATATATATGGCTTCCAGGACTTTGAGGTGGAATAGAGAATGCGATCCACTTATGACAGAAAACCAGTCACTAGTGTACGTCGACGCACATTCGGGACTATTTATAAGATGGTCAGCAATAGCAGACCCGGATGTGTTGACTAAATTATTTAAATTATTTAGTCGGCCCCGGCGTATGGCAGGGGGCATGTGTTGTTTTATTCTAGATTCAAACCTTTGCACTGTACTTCCCACGTATACGGCATCGCACCGACATTTAAATTGATAAATAATATTACTGATATGTTGGGGTGGGAGAACATCCTTATGAATAGATTTGAGCAAAGGTCGAGCAGAAAAAACAATTCTAGGATTAGATACCTGGTAACAACGACGCACAGCTACAGAAATTTGATTAGCAAATTTCATGCTAATATTACCAAACCAAGGTAATCTGAGGTACGCCGGGCATTTTGGAGGACCAAAAAGTTTAGGCTTGTTAAAATGAGCGATCTTAGTAACGATATTAGAATTAACGAGCACCTCTTTGATGAATTTAATCTCCGAATCAATCAGGGATTCAGAGCAAATCTTTAAGGCACGATGAACCAAACATTTAATCAGATTTATTTTTCTTTGTATGGGACAAAAAGAGTCCCAGTGACTGTAGTGATAAGAAGAACTCTTCAATCTCTCCCCCTGCGTTCCGGAAGTGGATAGCTTCCCCTTTTATCTATTCATTCATTTATGACGCTCTTTTAGCCAACATTACTTCTGTTCAGTTCTTAGTTGAATAAAGCTTCAACAAGCATTCTTGACTAAGTCTTCTCTCACTCAACTCACAACAATTTATTCAACTAAGAACTTGCTAATATCCTAACGTAACGATGGAGAAATACCTCAGACCAGAACGACTCGATTTAGATCCCACTAAACACAGAGCCGCCGACATGTGGGGACACTGGAAAAGTACCTTTGATATTTTTCTCGGGGCGGTGAACGCATCTCATCTACAGACACCAATAACCGACGAGCAGAAACGAAATCTACTCGTAAATCTTGTCTCTCCGGCTGTTTTTAAATACATCTCGGATGTAAAGGAGTACGACTCTGCTATGACGGTCCTCGAAGAAGTATTCGTCCAGCCTAAGAACAGCGTTGTCTGCAGACATTTTTTGGCAACCCGCCGGCAAAAAGTCGACGATAATATCCATCGATTCCTGCAATCTCTGAGGAGACTAGCGAAGGACTGCGACTTCCAGGCCGTTACGGCAATTCAATCGAGCGACGAACACATAAGAGACGCGTTCATCAGCGGGATCTCGTCAAATCACATCCGACAGAGGCTTCTAGAAAATAAGACGCTGAACCTACGCACGGCTTACGACCAAGCCCTTACTCTGGAAATGGCCCTAAAGCAATCTGCGTCTTACGCTCAACCGGACTCCATAACGGCGTCGGTGTCTACTGCCCGGATTGAAGAAACAGGGGAGGACCAGTCTATGTGCGATGAATAGCCTACAGTGGCCGCTCTCCCTGGACAGAAATGCTTCTTTTGCACGACACGACAGATCGAGATGTCCTGCTAGAAATTCGATCTGTAAAAATTGCGAAAAGAAAGGACATTTCGCTCGTGTCTGCAAATCGTCTACCGCGGCTGCTATCAACTACGGTGAGTCTCTTCTTGCTACGTCTGTTTCTTCTTCTGGCTTCTCAGAGAGTCTATCTCGTTCGTCCTTGTGTGGGAAAATCAAAGGTCAGCCTGTGAAAATACTCGTTGATACAGGGAGCACGGAAAACTTTATTCATCCTGATAAGGTTAAAAGGCTCAGGTTGGCAGTCACGCCTAGTTCTGAAAGATACACTGCATTCGAAGCTGCTGGGTCTCTGTACCAATTTTGTAGAATCCCGTTTGGAGTGACCAATGGAGTAGCGAGTTTCCAACGAGTGATTGATGACATCATCAAGCGAGAAGAGCTCAAAGGAACCTACGCCTATATCGACAACGTTACCATTTGTGGACGAAATCAGGCTGAGCATGACATCAATCTGAAAGAATTCATGGATAGTGTGACAAAGTACGGTTTGACACTGAACCAAAGCAAATGTCATTATTCGCTTTCTTCCATAGACTTGCTCGGGTATACGATAAGCAAGGACCCAGATAGACTCAAAGGACTGATGAACTTGCCAGTACCCCAAGACCTTCCTTCTCTTCGACGAGCAATGGGGATGTTTTCTCACTATTCTAGGTGGATCTCGAACTTTTCCGAAAAATTACATCCCCTAACCAGAGTTACCCTTTTTCTCCTCACTGAGGTACAAACGGATGCCTTCAAGTGCCTGAAGAAGGAGATTGCAAAATCATCCCTGGTAGCCATAGACTCTTCTCTCCCACTTGAGATCGAAACTGATGCCTCGGAACATGCCATCGCTGCTTCTCTAACCCAAAACTTTCGGCCCGTAGCTTTCTTTTCTAGAACTCTAACTTCAGCCGAGCAAAAGCACTCATCAGTAGAGAAGGAGGCCTATGCTATCGTAGAAGCGATTCGAAAATGGCGACACTTACTGCTTGGGAAGCACTTTAAGCTGATCACAGATCAAAAATCTGTCTCCTTCATGTTCGACCCTAAAGATAAGAGCAAGATCAAAAACGAGAAGATCACCAGGTGGAAACTGGAACTTGCCTGTTTCAGTTATGACATAGCGTATCGCCCAGGAAAACAGAATGCTGCTGCGGACGCCCTATCTCGAATTTGTTCTTCTACCATCTCTGTAGACAAGTTACACACCTTGCACAACGATTTATGTCGTCCGGGAGTAACCCGAATGCTACACTTTGTCAGGAATAAGAATATGCCATACTCTGTGGAGGATGTGAAAGCGGTAACCAGAGCTGTTCCGAGATAAAACCTAGATTTATTAAAATATCACCCCAAACACTCATAAAAGCGAGTCAGCCATTCGAAAGATTGAGTGTCGACTTCAAGGGACCACTACCTTCCAATTCCCGCAACTGCTTCATACTAATAGTGGTAAAAAATTGGGACCGGATGTAGTTTAGACAGCGAGAGGCCAAGAGCCGTAAAGTCAGCCCAGGCAGTTTGCGGGGGCAGATGAAGGGTAACCAATCAAATTGGAGAAAATTTAAAAGGCGGTGGGCGGGATGCTGTAAGAAATGAAGACAACTCTTCTTTCTATTATGCGTTGATTGTGAGCTATGTCGGTGTCCGCAAACATGGCTTTGTGTCTCAACTTGACCCAATCACTTGGTCCAGGTGGAGGCCGATTTTCAAAGGACTTTCCCTATCTTATGTTCACCACACGAAATGAATTAACGAAACCTTTTTAGAACAACAAACGAAAGGGGTTTATTCAGATAAAAGGTTACCTATACCTTTTGGTATAGGTGGAAGAAACTTTGGACAGTTTCCAAAAGAAGAAGAAGAAAACAAGCTCTTAGTTCAAATATCTTAAGGCGAAGATAGCAGGCACCGTGAGCGTCCAGTAGACAAGGAGGCAGGAGAGAGGCTGAGGCGATCCTTCCTGGCTGGTGCCAGGGTACCGTCTGATCATCGTCTGCAATATTCTAAGGGAGCTCAAGTAGTCCCTTAGGGAACTAATGATATCAATGCTCCCTGCGAACTGATTGGCCAAACCAGCTTACAGGGACAATGATACGCATTACAAAATAAATCTAATTTATGACTGCTACAATGCATCGTATACGCCCTCCCTTAAAATGTAGGAACTTTTTCAACCACCGATTGTCATGGCAAATAACACCCTACCTGAGAGTTCATCATTCAAACTTCTCGGCCTAACCTTCACAGGTAACATGAATTGGAACAAATACATTGAAGACATTGCCAAGGCTGCCGCAAAGAAGGTTGGCTCCCTCTACCGTGCTAGTAAACTCCTCACACCTGACATTATCCTGTATCTCTACAAAGCCACCATCCGCCCATGCATGGAGTATTGTTGTCACATCTGGGCTGGTGCATCATCTACAAGTCTCTCCCTCCTTGACAAGGTCCAAAAAATAATCGCCAACCTAATAGGTCCCTCACTGTCAACCAAGCTCCAGCGTCTGTCCTATCGCCGCGATGTAGCATCCTTGTGCTTGTTTTACAAATACTTCAATGGATTATGCTCCGATGAATTGGCTACTCTGGTGCCCCCTCGACGTAAATTCACTAGACTAACTCAACAATCAACTAAATCTCATTCATTCACTGTGGAGGTCCACAGATGTCGGAGAGCCTTCTACTCAAATAGCTTCTTTCCTCGTACTGCTGGCCTCTGGAACTCCCTCCCTGCCCCCTGTTTCCCCAACAGTACAGACATGCAGAAATTTAAAACTAATGTAAACAGACACCTCGCTGCGCAGATCCCAATCTAGGTTGACCGCCCCCTACCTTCTCCCCTTTTCTTTTTCTCAGTAGCCCCTTACGTCTACAGTGGCGGTCTGCCTTGTTTGGGGTGAACTATGTTAAAAAAAAAAAATTTTTTTAATTCTGTACATAAATAAATGAATAAATTCTAAAAGGCTGGGAAGACATTTTAAGTAAGTCAACCCATAGAGTGAATACAGTATTGTGGTGATTGCCAGTATGAATGCGATAGATAATTAAACGTGTTGGATTGTATTGTCAGTATGCATGGGTCAATGAGTGCGTCAAGTTAAGAACAAGATAGTAAGTGGGTCGGCCAAAAAGTTAATTCGTTTTTTAGGGAGGAGGTACCCAAACATCAAGTTTAGAAATGTTTAAGCAATACATGTTCCACGCTCGATTTGGAAATCTTGAGAATTTCTGCGATTTGTCTGGTTGTCAAACGGCAATCTTGTTCAACAATAGCTTTCTTTTGGTTACAGTCGATCATCTTTGGCCGGCCAGAGCGAGGAGCATCTCTCACTGAAAAATTTCCTTTTCGGAATCGAGCAAACCATTTCTGGTACATCCGTTCTGTAACATCATTCTCCCCATACACATGGCATATGTTTATGCCTGTTTCTGTAACTGTTATAATATGTTATAAGCAAACAGAGTTATCCCCCTTACTACGAGATTAACGTTCTGCTTTGTAACCTGAACGTGAGTTGAATAAAGAGGTCAGCCATCTTGGATCTGAACGATACACACGTGCTTTTGCTTCTGTGTTTATTTAATAACATAACATGGTGTCAGAAGTGGGATATTAATAAAAACGAAAGCAGAATGGTATAGGATAAGGTAAGGAGTACAGGCGGACGTCAGACAAACAAAAATATCCGAGCCAGAAACCGGAATTTAAAACAAAACAAAATGAACAGCAACGTGTCGACGCCACAGTCGTTCTCATTCGACCAGCCAGGACAATGGCCGAAGTGGATAAGAAGATTTACTCGCTACAAAACTTGCAGTCAAACCCGAAAGGGTCCAAGTGGATTCCCTCATATATAGTATGGGTGACAAAGCCGAGGACGTCCTAGCTACATTCAAGTTATCACAGGAGGACTCGGAAAAGTTTGACGTAGTCAAACAAAAGTTTGATAAGCACTTCACGGCCAGCACAAACGTTATATAAGAATGAGCCATGTTCAACAAGCGCTGTCAACAAGAAGGTGAGTCTATTGATGCCTTTATTACTGACTTACACATGTTAGCGAAGACATGCGACCAAAGGGGACTAGAAGACGAGTTTATAATGATACCTGACCTCAGTCTGGAAGGCGCAGTAAAAAGGGCGCACCAGAAGGAAATCATGAAGTCCCAACAGAAATTATTACGGCCGACTGAAGAAAACAAAATCGAACAACTAGAAGAGGACACCGTCGTTCACGCAGTTGACAAACATTACCAAAAGAAAAGAAACTACGACAAAAGAGGAGAGAACTCTTCTAGGAATCACCAAAACTATAAGCCAAAAGGGTATAGAGAACAGCGTGAGCCAGAAACAGGATGCCAACGTTGCGGCAACAGAGAAAACAACCCGAGACGTACATGCCCCGCCATTCTAGCAGAATGCCACAACTGTAAAATAGTCGGCCATTACGCACAATGTTGCAAGTCGAAGAAAGTCTACGAAGTACACTACGTCGAGGACTACTCTTATAGCAGCGACGATGACATCACCCTGGGTCTATTGACGGTAGCTGAAATTAGACACAGCAAACCATGGAGAATTGATCTGGCAATAAATAACACGCCAGTGAAATTCAAAATCGACTCTGGAGCTGATGTCACCGCAATCCCAGAACGCATTTATAGAAGAATGCATTTACCAGCACTAGCCACAGCAAGCAAGAGGCTACATGGTCCACGTCATATCCCTCTACAAGTGATAGGGAAACTAAAAGCAACCATCCAAGGGAATGAAGGGCGATGGACAACACAATATATATATGTCATTCCCGACTTGGAGGAACTACTATTAGGAAGACCGGCCATTGAAGCACTGGAAATAGTGACTGTATCCTCCTCTGCTGTACACTGCATCAGAGATACTGATGTACGACCGTTTGACCCAAGGAAGGAGATGAGAGACCTGTTTCATTCGGGGAAAGCTACACCATACCCTCAACACCACGTCACATACCTTACCATTAATGAAAGAGACACACAGAGAACTCAAGTTTATGGAAGAGATAGGGGTAATAAGCAGGATTGAAGAGCCCACAGAATGGTGCTCCCCCATAGTAGTGGTGCCAAAGGACAACGGAACGGTCAGAATATGTGTTGACCTGACGAAACTAAACACACATGTCAAAAGAGAACTGCATATGTTACCAACAGTCGACTATGTGCTAGCCCAATTGGATGGAGCCCAAATCATGACCAAGTTGGATACTGGAAAATCCCATTGTCACAAGAGTCCCGCAGACTGACAACCTTCATTACCCCATTTGGCAGATTCCAATTCAATCGACTACCATTTGCAATCACGTCAGCCAGCGAGATCTTTCAGAGGCGGGTGTCAGCCATACTGGAACAGCAAGAAGGGGCGATATGTATGCTGGACAATATACTGGTATATGGGAGGAGCCAAAGTGAGCATGAAACACGGTTAAAAGCCAAATTAAAGAGAATTCAAGCAGCCGGAGTAACCCTAAATCCACAAAAATGTGAGATATCAAAAACATCACTAAAGTTCTTAGGACATATCCTCAGCACTGACGGCCTAAGACCCGACCCAGACAGAGTTTCCAAAGTCTACAACTTCCCAGCACCAAACAATATAACAGAAACTCGCAGATTTCTGGGAATGGTGAACCAAATGGGGAAGTTCATCCCAAACCTAGCAGAAATGACAAAGCCGCTATGGGACTTAGTGAACCAGAAAAACATGTTTGTATGGGAAAGCGACCAAAAAAGAGCCTTCAACTCCATAAAAGAAGTTTTGTGTTCAGCACCAGTTCTGTCATTGTACAATCCAACAAAAAGAACAATAGTATCCACAGATGCTTCATCTTATGGCCTTGGAGCAGTACTCCTACAGCAGCAGGAAGATAAAAGATTACACCCAGTAGCATATGCATCAAGAGCCATGTCGGAAACAGATGCTCAGATAGAAAAGGAAGTCCTAGCCATAACCTGAGGATGTGAACAATTCTCCGACTACCTCATAGAGTTGGAGTTCACAATCGAGACAGAACATAAACCGCTAGTACCCCTACTGGGCAGTAAGGATATCAGTGAATTACCAGCCAGAGTACAGAGATTCCACATCTGCCTCATGAGATTCAGTCATAAAATCCATCATATACCCGGCAAGGAACTATACACTGCCGATGCTCTATCAAGAGTTACGCACAGCAACATGCCGACCAAACAGGATAAAGAACTGGAGGAAAGTTCAGAAATATTTGTCCAAGCCATCATGCAGTCCCTGTCTGCAATGGATAGACGGTTGGCAGAGATAAGGGAAGTCACCAGCAATGATGACATATGTACAGGCATCATTAACTTTGTTAAAAATGGATGGCCTTCAAAGGAGCAAGTTCCTATGCTACTGAAGCCATATTGGGCCCATCGAGGAGACAATTCCTGGGAGGAAGGCCTACTAATGTATGGAACATGGATTGTGGTCCCCCAGTCAATGAGACTAGAGATAATCGGCAAGATCCACTCAGGTCACCAAGGAATTACCAGGTGCCGACAACGAGCCCGCCAATCAATCTGGTGGCCATGATTATCTAACCAGATAAAGAACACAGTGGAGAACTGTGAAACATGCGGCAAGCTTAGACACCAAGCGGATGAACCACTGTTGACAACCAAACTCCCACCAAGACCCTGGCTTCTGATTTATTCGAGCTAAACAGCCAGACCTACATTGTAGTGGTCGACTATTTTTTGAAATACGTCGAGTTCACTCAACTGAGATCAATTACCTCCAAGACAGTGATAGAAAGTCTGAAATCCATATTTGCCAGGCATGGAGTACCAGTGATCTTGAGAACAGACTCTGGAAGCCAGTATATGTCAAAAGAATTTGCTAATTTCGCAAGAATCTTGGGATTTACACAGCTAGCCCTAGATTTTCCCAAAGCAATGGAGCAGCGGAAGCAACAGTAAAAATTATTAAGACAATGCTGAGGAAAGCAAGAGACCCATATATGTCCCTGCTAGCCTACGTAGCGACCCCAATGGATTGTGGATACTCTCCCAGCGAACTTTTAATGGGAAGAAAATTAAGAACCAATGTTCCAATCTACCCAAAGCTACTAACACCCAAGTTGCCTAACTTCAAGCCTATTCGGGAGAGGGGTGAGTACAAGAAGGCTCACCAACAACACACACACCCACGAACACAGAGCAAGAGAGCTGAGACCTCTTGAGACGGGAATCCATGTGTGGGTTAGAAGCCCAAATACCCCTAGCCAGGAAGGCACTCTAGTTGGAAATGCCCTCACCGCATGATTGTGGAAACAGACGACAACAGAGGATACATCGGACGCAACCGCCAACATATTGTATCAAGACCACCTCCCAACAGGGAGACAGAGGAAGTGGAAAGTCCTGAAAATACCCAAACCTATATAAATAAAAGTGAGGAAATGGTGCATCAACCGACCACTCCCCCAGACCACATAACTGTGGCAGATCAATAGATCGATGAGACGAGCGGGCATTGAGGAAAAGGCTAGCCTGTTTAGCTACCCCTTTTCTTTCTAGGTTCGTTCGGCTTACTCTCTCCCTTTCTTTCTTTCTTTCTTGTCTTTGTTTGACCCTTCTTTGCCTCTGGTGGCGAAATCTCGCCTAATCACGGTGGCCGGAGGTTTCTGACCAATGGGCGGCCGACAGGTCAGCTCGGCCGTACGTGATCTTAAATTTATAAAAGAGCGGACAAGTCTCTTTCTCTCTCTCTTTTCCTTCAGCGTTTTTGAGAAGAACGCACCAAGAACTCTCGGCGATTGCCCCGCCCCCACCAACTCGAACGAGCTGTGTGGAGGAGGATGAGGGAGAAAAAGGTAATCTTATTCACATCTTTCAATTCGATGAACATATATTCACATCCTTCAATTTGACGAACATTTCTTCACACATGATCAATTACAAATTAGCCACACAAAAGACATTCACATGCTAGCATATATATACACTTACAAATACGAACCTAAGAACTCTTTAAAATGTTTCAAATATTAAATAAATGGTTTTTGTTAATAAAAATGTTATTCTTTTCCTTTTTTTATTAACCATCATAAAAGACCTATTCGTATATGTATATAGCTTCCTAATTCCTTCGCTTTCTTTAAGGTAAGTTTAAATAATGTTTTCTTCCCTCATCTTGGTTGTCTTAAACTGTTTTATTTAATCCCCACGTGGTCCGATGGTGGAAGCCTAATGGTGTGATAACCTGCAGTTATAAAGGCATCTATCACACTACCTATGGCTGGGGGATTCATAATCGCAAAACCATTTGTCCGAAATCTTTCGCGACTGTGGTTAAAATCCAAAAACCCTTTGTTCTCCTTTTGAATCTCCCGCCATAACAAACACTTCCACCCCGGCCATAATTGGTGACCTCTTCGACGTTAACACGCTAACAAAATCCTTCTACGATAACATAAATACAAATCCTTCTGATTAAATTTTAAGATACAAATAAATAAAAAATAAGATAACCACTTCTAAACTTAAAGACAAACTAATAAATTTAAATATTAATCTTATTTAGCGAAGGAAACTTAGAATAGAATACGGCAGTAAGTGAAACAAAAAAAACAAAAATTCATATACGAAGAAAATACAAGTCTACGAACTTAACAAAAAATGAGCGTCTCACATCACAAAAAAAAAAAAATCTCTTTCAACAAAAAAAAAAGAACCTTCGTTAAACAAACAACAAAATTTCTTTCAACAAAAAAAAAAAAAATCCTTTTCATAAAACAAACAACAAAATTTCTTTCAACAAAAAAAAAAATTCTTTTCAACAACAAAAAAAAAAATCCTTTTCACGAGGCAACGCAAGGAAAGAAAATCTTGAACAACAAAAAAAAAACATTTTTAACGAAACAAACAAAAAAAAAAAACATCCTTTCACTGAACAAAGAGGGAAAGTGCTTTTCGCGAGACAAGGAGAGATGGGTCTACACGAAGAAAGAAGAAAAAAAAAAAAAAAAAAAAAGAAAATCAAATCTCTCTACAAAAAAACAGGAATCTTCCCACATGGCGCAAATATACCGAACAATGAAAAATTCCCGCCAAACGCCATTAAAAAAAAAAAAATGGAGCTACAATAGGCAAATAGAAAAAAGAAAAACATTTTTTTTTAATGAAAAATTAACGACGTCAACCCGACAACCAAAAAAAAAAAAAATAATAATAATGATAGTCTTATCAGTCGAGGAACAATGGAAGCAACAAAAGGCGCCAAGCGTTGAATCTCCCAAGCCAAATACAGCTTCGTGTGAGAAATCTACAACCTGAGAATATCTGTATCAGCCAAAGAATACTTACATGAACGCGAACAAATTTCAACGCAAGCCTAAAGATTGTTTCCTAAAAATACCCAGCTTCGTCTAGAGACATTTCTTTCCCCTGATATTTCCTCAGCCCAAGAATCTCTAGGTGAACGCTAAGTTCCAGCAAAAAAAAAAAAAATACACATCCGAAAGCTAAAACTACAAACAATACCAGCTTCGCGTGGCGGAAAATCCCAATATGCACAAAAATTAAAATTTCGCCCGCGAACGCTAATTTTGCTGGAACACCCATATAACCTCGGCTTCATCCATCCCGGAATGAACGCTAAATCCTCGCTGATAAGGATTGTTGTTATATATAAATAAAAGTAAAATTGAAATAGGGTAGTGTCTATCGGGTAAGCTCCGCTTACTGGTGGGGGACTATTGTGGCAGATCAATAGATCGATGAGACGAGCGGGCATTGAGGAAAAGGCTAGCCTGTTTAGCTACCCCTTTTCTTTCTAGGTTCGTTCGGCTTACTCTCTCCCTTTCTTTCTTTCTTTCTTGTCTTTGTTTGACCCTTCTTTGCCTCTGGTGGCGAAATCTCGCCTAATCACGGTGGCCGGAGGTTTCTGACCAATGGGCGGCCGACAGGTCAGCTCGGCCGTACGTGATCTTAAATTTATAAAAGAGCGGACAAGTCTCTTTCTCTCTCTCTTTTCCTTCAGCGTTTTTGAGAAGAACGCACCAAGAACTCTCGGCGATTGCCCCGCCCCCACCAACTCGAACGAGCTGTGTGGAGGAGGATGAGGGAGAAAAAGGTAATCTTATTCACATCTTTCAATTCGATGAACATATATTCACATCCTTCAATTTGACGAACATTTCTTCACACATGATCAATTACAAATTAGCCACACAAAAGACATTCACATGCTAGCATATATATACACTTACAAATACGAACCTAAGAACTCTTTAAAATGTTTCAAATATTAAATAAATGGTTTTTGTTAATAAAAATGTTATTCTTTTCCTTTTTTTATTAACCATCATAAAAGACCTATTCGTATATGTATATAGCTTCCTAATTCCTTCGCTTTCTTTAAGGTAAGTTTAAATAATGTTTTCTTCCCTCATCTTGGTTGTCTTAAACTGTTTTATTTAATCCCCACGTGGTCCGATGGTGGAAGCCTAATGGTGTGATAACCTGCAGTTATAAAGGCATCTATCACACTACCTATGGCTGGGGGATTCATAATCGCAAAACCATTTGTCCGAAATCTTTCGCGACTGTGGTTAAAATCCAAAAACCCTTTGTTCTCCTTTTGAATCTCCCGCCATAACAAACACTTCCACCCCGGCCATAATTGGTGACCTCTTCGACGTTAACACGCTAACAAAATCCTTCTACGATAACATAAATACAAATCCTTCTGATTAAATTTTAAGATACAAATAAATAAAAAATAAGATAACCACTTCTAAACTTAAAGACAAACTAATAAATTTAAATATTAATCTTATTTAGCGAAGGAAACTTAGAATAGAATACGGCAGTAAGTGAAACAAAAAAAACAAAAATTCATATACGAAGAAAATACAAGTCTACGAACTTAACAAAAAATGAGCGTCTCACATCACAAAAAAAAAAAAATCTCTTTCAACAAAAAAAAAAGAACCTTCGTTAAACAAACAACAAAATTTCTTTCAACAAAAAAAAAAAAAATCCTTTTCATAAAACAAACAACAAAATTTCTTTCAACAAAAAAAAAAATTCTTTTCAACAACAAAAAAAAAAATCCTTTTCACGAGGCAACGCAAGGAAAGAAAATCTTGAACAACAAAAAAAAAACATTTTTAACGAAACAAACAAAAAAAAAAAACATCCTTTCACTGAACAAAGAGGGAAAGTGCTTTTCGCGAGACAAGGAGAGATGGGTCTACACGAAGAAAGAAGAAAAAAAAAAAAAAAAAAAAAGAAAATCAAATCTCTCTACAAAAAAACAGGAATCTTCCCACATGGCGCAAATATACCGAACAATGAAAAATTCCCGCCAAACGCCATTAAAAAAAAAAAAATGGAGCTACAATAGGCAAATAGAAAAAAGAAAAACATTTTTTTTTAATGAAAAATTAACGACGTCAACCCGACAACCAAAAAAAAAAAAAATAATAATAATGATAGTCTTATCAGTCGAGGAACAATGGAAGCAACAAAAGGCGCCAAGCGTTGAATCTCCCAAGCCAAATACAGCTTCGTGTGAGAAATCTACAACCTGAGAATATCTGTATCAGCCAAAGAATACTTACATGAACGCGAACAAATTTCAACGCAAGCCTAAAGATTGTTTCCTAAAAATACCCAGCTTCGTCTAGAGACATTTCTTTCCCCTGATATTTCCTCAGCCCAAGAATCTCTAGGTGAACGCTAAGTTCCAGCAAAAAAAAAAAAAATACACATCCGAAAGCTAAAACTACAAACAATACCAGCTTCGCGTGGCGGAAAATCCCAATATGCACAAAAATTAAAATTTCGCCCGCGAACGCTAATTTTGCTGGAACACCCATATAACCTCGGCTTCATCCATCCCGGAATGAACGCTAAATCCTCGCTGATAAGGATTGTTGTTATATATAAATAAAAGTAAAATTGAAATAGGGTAGTGTCTATCGGGTAAGCTCCGCTTACTGGTGGGGGACTATTGTGGCAGATCAATAGATCGATGAGACGAGCGGGCATTGAGGAAAAGGCTAGCCTGTTTAGCTACCCCTTTTCTTTCTAGGTTCGTTCGGCTTACTCTCTCCCTTTCTTTCTTTCTTTCTTGTCTTTGTTTGACCCTTCTTTGCCTCTGGTGGCGAAATCTCGCCTAATCACGGTGGCCGGAGGTTTCTGACCAATGGGCGGCCGACAGGTCAGCTCGGCCGTACGTGATCTTAAATTTATAAAAGAGCGGACAAGTCTCTTTCTCTCTCTCTTTTCCTTCAGCGTTTTTGAGAAGAACGCACCAAGAACTCTCGGCGATTGCCCCGCCCCCACCAACTCGAACGAGCTGTGTGGAGGAGGATGAGGGAGAAAAAGGTAATCTTATTCACATCTTTCAATTCGATGAACATATATTCACATCCTTCAATTTGACGAACATTTCTTCACACATGATCAATTACAAATTAGCCACACAAAAGACATTCACATGCTAGCATATATATACACTTACAAATACGAACCTAAGAACTCTTTAAAATGTTTCAAATATTAAATAAATGGTTTTTGTTAATAAAAATGTTATTCTTTTCCTTTTTTTATTAACCATCATAAAAGACCTATTCGTATATGTATATAGCTTCCTAATTCCTTCGCTTTCTTTAAGGTAAGTTTAAATAATGTTTTCTTCCCTCATCTTGGTTGTCTTAAACTGTTTTATTTAATCCCCACGTGGTCCGATGGTGGAAGCCTAATGGTGTGATAACCTGCAGTTATAAAGGCATCTATCACACTACCTATGGCTGGGGGATTCATAATCGCAAAACCATTTGTCCGAAATCTTTCGCGACTGTGGTTAAAATCCAAAAACCCTTTGTTCTCCTTTTGAATCTCCCGCCATAACAAACACTTCCACCCCGGCCATATAACAACTAGGTTCGGAAGATTGTCAAGACCACCTACCAGACTGGACATTTAAATGAATAAATAAAATAAAAATAACTACCTAAAAGGGGAGTTGTTATAATATGTTTTAACCAAACAGAGTTATCCCCCTTACCACAAGATTTACGTTCTGTTTTGTAACCTGAACGTGAGTTGAATAAAGAGGTCAGCCATCTTGGATCTGAACGATACACACGTGCTTTTGCTTCGGTGTTTACTTAATAACATAACAGTACCCCCCCCCTTCTGTAGTAAAAAAAAGCATCAGATGTCGGTAGTTCTCTGCTTGATCTTCAATTCCAAGGCCTGAAATACAAGCAAAAATGTCAGAACTCCTCTACTCGGAGGCTTATTATACACTGACGTCAACATATTCGCTACACCAAATGCAGGATTTAAAGAATAGGAATATAAAACAATCTGTAGCAGGCCGCAAAGATAACATTAAAAAAACGAACAAATTTTTTGTCCAACCCAATATTTACAATAAATAAAAATGCTTGTATCAATATTTAGAAGGGGACACTTCTTGAACGACACCGGCAAGAATTTAAACTATATGATACAAAAAAGAAACGAATCACAGACTTTAGTCTAATCTATTTCATGTCACGTCCTTATATTGATTTACTTATCTTATATTTAGTTAAGTATAATTCTGCTTATCCCATTTACTAAAAAGGACATAGATGTTTCCTTTCTCACCAAAAGTTAAAATCCTCATCCATTGACTTTATATATAAAACTAACTTTATAAATTAGAAAAGATAAACATCCCATCCTCCGACAAATCAAGCGGTCATTCCTCACAAATCAAAGGTAAGGATTTTTGATTTGACAGAAAATAAAACTTTTAATTTTTTATATTTCCTGCTAATGTGTATTATTTGGAGAATTCCAACTGCTCTTCTCATCTTGGATGTTGTTATTCTCACAACGTTTCGGCCGATGTAACCTTATTCAGATATGTCTTGTCGAACTACGGAATATGTACGGAATTCGAACAGACCCCTTTATTTAACCCACGGGGGTAGCTTACTACTCTCGTTCCGTCAGCCATGATTGGGCAAAAGTCTTAAGTAACTCGTAATTGTATTCTTAGTATCGCCCGTCACTTAGAACTTGAGGTTTAGGGTTTAATCTTCAGTACGGCCGATACTAAGAATACAATTACGAATTACTTAGACTTCTATCCGGTCATGGCTGACGGAACTAGATCATGTAACCCCGGTCGAATAAATAAATAGGGGAAACCGGGGTGAAATGGGCCACATTTTTGTGCTTTCTTTCTTTGATATCTGATAACTTCCTCAAAACTGCATGCATGAAGGGGAAATGTGCTCAGGGTAGCAAATGGGTTCTCAACATTCAGTCAAATAAAGATAATGCGTGGTAATGTTCTCAATATAAAAAAGGCAAAAATCTGTGTGTGGGGGTGTGTGTATGTAACACAAAAACTTTTTAAATACTCAACATCTGTCAACCTACGTCCGTCCGTCTGTCCAGCTCCGTTCGTCCGTCCAGCTACGTCCATCTGTCCGTCCGTAAATCCGTCCGTCTGTCCGTCCGTCAATCAAGCTTAGTCCGTCCGTCCAGCTACGTATGTCCGTCCGTCAATCTGTCCACCTACGTCCGACCAGCTACGTCCGTCCGTCTGTCCAGCTACGTCCGTCCAACTACGTTCGTCCGTCCAGCTACGTCCGTCCGTCCACGTCTGTCCTTCCAGCTACGTCTGTCCGTCCAGCTATGTCCGTCCGTCTGTCCATCCATCCAGCTACGTCCGTCCGTCCAGCTACGTATGTCTGTTTGTCAATCCAGCTACGTCCGTCTGTCCGTTCACTTCAGCTAGGTATGTCCGTCCGTCAAGCTACGTCCGTCTGTCAATCCGTCCAGCTACGTCCGTCAATCCGTCCACCTACGTCCGTCAATCCGTCCACCTACGTCTGTCTGTGCATCTGTCCACCTACGTCCGTCTAGCTATGTCCGTTTTTCCAGCTACGTCTGTCTGTCCATCCAGCTACGTCTGTCTATCCGTCCAGCTACGTCTGTCCGTTTAGCTACGCAAGTCCCTCTGTCCAGCTACGTTTGTTCGTCCATTCGTCCGTCCATCAATCAAGCTACGTCCGTCCGTTTGCCTGTTTAGCTACGTCCGTCTGTCCGTCAATCTAGCTACGTATGTCCGTCCGTCCGTCAAGCTCTGTCCGTCGGTCAACCCGTCCGTCTATCTGTCCACCTACGTCCGCCTGTCCAGCTACGTACGTCCGTCCTGCTTTTTTTCCTCATTAGTAATCTTAAGTAAAATTAGTAATATAATTATTTAAATACCCTTTAGACAAAATCCATGCCAGTTTACGAATCATATTTAGACTCAAGGGAGAAAATTACGTGAAAACTTCAGCTAGAACAGATACTAAACTTTGATAAGTTAATTTTCAAAATTTCTGACTCATTCCTCTGGAACAGATACTACACTTTGATCTTACCCAAACGGCCGGGTATTGATTTACTCCTCTCCAGGAGTTAGGCACAAGGCCAGTTTTTATCCTACTCCCACAAGTAAGATGTGACCCAAGGTCGGGTCGGGAAAGTGGGGTTTGAAAAACCAGCGCCCGAGAGGTGAGCACTCTGGCCATTTAAAAATTCCCTGGGCAGCCCCGGTAGGGGCGCCTCAGACAGCAAGCAATAAACTTACTCCTCCTCAAAGAGGGGAGGCAAAGCCTGGGAGGGTGCACCTCCTAGAACTACACAGGACAGACCCATTGACCGGCATAAGTCAAGCTCCGAAGGACAAGACAATACCAGTATGGGGTGCAGTATCCATCGGAACAGATACTACACTTTGATCTTAGCCAAAAAAACTTTAGATTAATTAGCGTCAATTATATTTCTGAAAGTACATTAACATCATGTATGGTTGTGCTTGAACAAAGATTGTACACTACTATCGTGGGGTCTGCATTCGTGACGAACCTTCATATAATACAAATATGTCACAACGTCCATCCGTCCGTCCAGCTAAATCTGTTCTTCCAGCTACGTCTGTCTGTCCGTCCAGCTATGTCCGTCCATCTATCCATCCAGCTATGTCCGTCCGTCCATCCATCCGTTCGTCCATCCAGCTATGTCCGTCTGTCCGTCAATCCAGCTACGTCTTTTCGTTCGTCCAGCTACGTATGTCTGTCCGTCAAGATGTCAGGGAGTTGGGCGAGAAGAAACACCAAAATAAAGAGTGGTATCATCAGCATAGCTATTAATCTTCTGAATAATATTCTCTGGAAGGTAATTAATATAGAGAAGAAACAGTGTTGTACCTAGAACAGAGCCCTGAGGAACACCGCATTCATAGGGAAAGAAGATGAGGAGACACCATCCAAAGTTATTCACAAGTTTTGATCAGAAAGAAAAGACTTAATAATGCCAAGAACCTTACCACTAATAGCATAAGCCTGAAGTTTGTGTAGAATACCAGAATGCCATACTCTGTTGAACGCCTTAGAAATGTTAACTGCAATGGTTTTACCCTCTTCTGAATTATGCATAAACTAACAGATCTGCTCAGTTACAACCGTTAAGAGATCAGCAGTTGAATGAAAACCATAAAATCTATACTTAACGTCACTAAAGAGGCCAAAACTTTCCAGAAAATAAACAAGTTAAAAAAAAAACTTGCTAATAACAGAGATAAGACTAACAGGACGATACTTAGTTGAGTCAGACAGGTAACTATTCTGTACCTTCACCCTTTTATTTATTTTATTTTTTTGAGGAATTTTTTTCAACTTTATTTACTTTTGTTTTGAGGGGCTAAACTTTTTTAAAGCTTAACCCAACCCAAATCTTTGCATACTTAATGTCATTGGTCGTTAGGCATTTTTTCGCAGCTTTCAAATCTTAAACTATTTCAGCCATCAGTACTTACCCAGTCAGTCCTGAGTATCAACGGAGAATCCAGAGTCTGGATTCTCCATTGATACTCAGTACTGACTGGGTAAGTACTGAAATCCTCTGGATACCCATTCTTTACAAGTACAAAAAGCTTACGTTAGATTTGTAGTTGAAAATGCATTTACCAAAAGTCTATCAAGATTTAAATTAAGTTGATATATTACGAATAGATAGACTTTGTCATTACTTTTGATAATGCCTCTCTCCACTATACATTTATTCTACAATCAATTCTCTTCCTGACTTTCATTAATGATTTTCCAAATCATATTCTGAGATCATTTGTTGAAGTCTATGCAGACGACACAACTGTTGCTCAGGTTGCTGGAAACAATGATTTCATCATTCTACTGCTCCAAAATATTGATGCAAAAACTCCTTTATTCTGTGTTGAAACAGTTGCAAACAACGCTCTGAATTGTTGACGCATTGTTGCTTTTGATCGACTGAGCAAACACAGCATCCACTTTGAATGCAGCTTTTTCATTGACAAATGTTCATGCAAAATGATGAATATATTGTCTTCTGTTATCTTCAACACCTCTGCTATCTCACACAACTTCAATTTACAATCTACTAAAATATAGTCCACATGCATACGGACAAAAACAACATTTTCCTGGTTTTTAACCTTTTAACTCTTCCTAACTCTTTTTATTCTAAACTATTTACTTTTAGTTGTTCAACAAGGTGTAAAGAAAGTTGATATATTATGTATGGTTAGACTTTATCATTAGCTTTGATAAATAGTATGTCTCCATGATAAGTTGTTTGAATCAGGAAAAGGTGAGTTTGCAAAACTAGTTGAATGATAAAAATAAAACGACAAAATCCTTAATTAGTCACTTTCTGCTCACCATATTTCCACTCTCTCTTTTCTTGTCGGTTGCAGGTTAAATAGTTCTACTATTGTGGTTATATTCCCTTTTGTTTATAATGGACTATTCCAATTTTGCCGTAGTTTGGGAGTAACGCATAAGAAAAATCTTCCAATCTTGTTATTCCTTCCTTTCTTTATTTGACGCTTAATAAACAGGAAGAGAGAATGATAAAAATGGGAGAGAGGTTTAAACAAGATACAGTGAGAAAGGAAGAAAGTGATAGACAGAAACCTAGTAATGAAATGGGTCACTCAGTGAGTTAATTGCAAATTAAGGCTAATTAAAACAATTAAGATGGATTTTTTTCAAACATAACTCTATTCCAAAACCAAGGAATAATTTAGCATGTATTTTGTGTGATTAAAAATATATAGGAAACAAACATTGATTAATTCAGCTTTAGTATAATAATAGATATAAAGGATAACCTCTATTATGAAGCTATCAGTTGTAATCCAATGTTGACAACATTAATTTCTGTAGGGAGGTGCCACTGTCCTCCCATATATAGTGGCTGATATTGTCAAATGGTCACCCATCCGGTACTGATCTGGCTCTATATCGTTTAACTTAAGGGATCTAATGAGAGCCAGTATCTCAACATGATTTGTGGGGAAATTTTCAATAAACTAATCCCTCTTTTCGTATGAGGCAATGCCTGGGAAAAAGGCCTCTTGAGACCGAACAGAACCATACTGCACTGATATTAGCCAGAAGGCTTTCTCGTTGACGGTTAATTTTTAGGTAAAAGTCCAGAATAGTTTACAGTCAAGAATTTGTAAAGTAAAAATAAAAACAAGAAATAATTTATAGCAAAGGCAGTAGAATTACATTGTCTACCAACACGTATACTTTTAATGTGTGGAAACTGTAAATTTTTTAAATTTATTCCAGAATCGTATTTCGATATTAGTGAGTCTTATCGATAAACACAAAATCACATGGCTGTAAAAATGCTGAAAAAATAGTAAAAAAAAAAGTTAGTTACCATATCACTAACCCTAATTCCGAATAGCCCGCCCCCCAACAAAAACTGTTGTAAAACCATGCTTAATTGTCTAAGTTTAATGAAGTTAAACCATCACCATGTTAATCATGTGTCAATAACACACATAAACATCAAAATCAAAATCTGAAATAAAAATCTTACTCTGGTGCTACCAGATCAGGCTGTCTAAAGATACTGGCTTCCTAACAAGAAATGCAGCAAACATTGATGTCATTAGGGTTTTTTCCTTTCCCTTTGCAAAACTTAATCATGTTCTGCAAAGCCAAAAATAAAACCAACTATTTTCTTCCACAAAACAACCCAGTGAATAAATATTTGAAGATATAAAGAACTTGAACCATAAAAACTTTTACCAAAATGACCTGATTCAGCATTAAATAATCCAAAAAGTGTTGATATTCTGTAAAATAAAACAACTCTCTAAAAAAGTATGTGTCGATAGAGAATTTAATTCTACGTTTGCTATAAATTATTTGTCGTTTGTATTTTTTGTTTATGGGTTTTCGACTGTTAACTATTCTGTACTTTACTCATTTTTTTATATTATTATTTAATTATCGCTGAGTTATCTTTAAATCTATTTAGGTTTCATCTCTACTTTTAAATCTGTCAAATGCAATAAAAACTTGTTTTTTTGTGTAAAATTACTTTTTTGGTTGAACAGTTCGTTTTTAGTGTATGACATTTCATTTTTTTTGGTTGAACAGTTCGTTTTTAGTGTATGACATTTCATTTTCAAAAAGGAAAATATTTTTTATCTAAGAAAATGCAATAAAACAATATGGCTGTCAGTGATTAAAACATTGAATTAAAATTACACTTGTAAATGATAAGAGATTATTAAAAGTAATGGCAAAGCCTGTCAAAGATGCTGATAGCCATGCATCTTGTGACAAAGATGCATGAAAATCTAAAAGGACACTGTAAAATCTTATACATGTGTCCCATGGATGCAAGTCAATTTTTTTGCTCGTCAAAAGTATGTGTAGCAGTTAGTAACGTGTCATGAATGACATAGGTTCCTGTGGTAGGTTGGATCTCCCACTGCATCCCACTGGTGACAGAGTTTGGGTTTTTGCTTATATAGCCAATGTAAACAGGTGCTCGGCTCCCAGAAGCGACTCTTTCCGATTGGTTGCAGGCTGGCATAGACAACCAATAAAGATTGAGTACTTTATAGAGTTTATCAATCAGTATTCAGTATTGTGTGTAGAAAACTTTGTTAGTTTGATCACATTGAAAGAATGGATGAGATTTCTTTGCTTAATAGATGTAAAACACTTGAGGTCGCAGGTTCAGTTTATAGGTGAAGGCCAAGGAAAACATGGGAGAATAAGAATGGACTTGAGAAAAAGAGGGATAAATAAAGACCTGGTCAGAGATAGGTTAGTTTGGAAGTCAATTTTTAAAAGCCGTCCAACACATGCAAACATTTAAAATGGATGTTAAACCGATAATGATGATGATGATGATGATAAACAAATAAAATTCCACCATAATACATTTTGGTTCATTTGTAAGCAAGTCAGCATTGTTTGATAAATTGTGGTTTACAAACAATGCCTCTCCCCTCACCATAATATACACACACTGCTGCGAGCAAACAAGTCAGTGAGTATCTCTCACCCATTATTTCATTATGCAATTAAATTCCACCATAATGCATTTTGGATTCAGATATCCGGACACAATTCAAATGGAAAAAGAAAATAATGCAAAACCAGCATTTGTTAAATGTGAATTGGCATGCTTTTCTAATTACAGGCGACTGCATGACTTTCACTAATACAAAGTATCCCAAGCCAAAATTATATTTTCATTATATCTAAAAACGTTTTATGCAGCCACATCGATCTTTGCAAAAGATAAACAATGAATAAAAGTAAAAAGATTCTTTCTATGTATGCCATTATTGAGATATTTTGAGTAATTTCCTTTTTTTTCATGTTTATTGCTAGTTACATCAGCCGGAGTCTGAAAATAACAAGAAAGATTTTTTTATGGAAATTGCTCCAGATGAAGCATGAAGCCATTTTATGTAAGAAGCTAACAAAAATATACCACTTCAAGGTCAAAAACTAGCTAACAATAAGTGTTAGATGGATAGATTCTGACCCAGAAAATAGCAATTCTTCCCCCTTTGTCAGAAACATCGTTCATGGAATGTGAGAATAGTAGTCTTAATAATCCAAAGTATCAATCCTCATCTAAAAAATTATGAAACATAATGTATATTATATCTGTTTAACAGACATGATATAGAAAGGTATTGAAGTATCGATACAGTCTTTCCACTATCCAAGGTGTACAAAGGAGAATTAACCCAGAAAATAATCGAATGTAAGACTATTTTACTATGGAATTATCATTCTTTCATGATGGCTGCTTTCATATGACAAGCAGACCTCCACAAGCTATGAGTCGTGAAATTGAAGTCAGAGCAAATTCATTGCTTTAAGTAGGTATCTCCAACCAAAATTTTATTTTCATTATATCTAAAAACTGTTATGCAGCCACATAGATCTTTGCAATGCATAAACAATGATACCAAATTTATTTTGGTAGCACGACTAGCCACCAAATTATGACCATTCATATTTCAATTAGAATATGTGCCATCTTGTGTGCTATTGATCTCGAAGCTGAATTTCACAGTCTATAACTAAATATGCATGCTTTAAGCAAGTGCAAAATCCTTAAAAATGTAATGTCATCTTGTGGTAAATGAAAATGAATCATAATTGGGCAAAATCCAATTACCTCTCAAAAAAATGTACAAAAATGACACAGAAGTGCAACTTTGACTGTTTATATGAGATGTGTTTGAACAGTTAACACATTGAATCTTTATAATATGATTCATAGCACAATAGAGATCAAGCTAGATTTTTTAAATAATAAATAAGTTAAAAACAATCAGATTTGGATCATGTAAAAACAGACGGAAACACAATTATAGGGCAAAATTTAATTCACTAAAGTTTTCAACTTCAATTTTTTTTTTAAAGACAACTTAAAACTTTATTGGTAAGTGGCCCTTTTTCTTTAACATGGGACTGTTTTTATATGCAATATCATTCGCCTTGTTGAAAAACACAAAATACATGCTACAATATATCTTGCTTTTAGAATAGAGTTATGTTTGGAAAGAAAATCCATTTTAATTGTTCTAATTGGCCTTAATTTGCAATTAACTCACCAAGTGACCCATTTCATTACTACGTTTCTGTCCATCACTTTCTTCCTCTCCCACTGTATCTTTGATCTACGCCCCCCCACATTTTTATCACTCTCTCTTTCTCTCTCTTCCTCTGTTTATTAAGAGCTGAATAAAGAAAAGAAGGAATAACAAGATTGGAATAGTCCTTTTTATCATGCATTACTCTTCCCAAACTATGGTGGAATTGGAATAGTCCATTATAAACAAAAGGGAATATCACCACAGTAGTAGAACTATTTAACCGAGACTACGTAATTACTGTTTCACTTGTTACGTACACACCTTTTGCTTTATTGTGTTGACTTGAGTGGCTTTTGTATCCGCATTGCCACAACTCATACTGTGTATCTCCACGCTGTTACCTAACCTCAGATCGGAGTTGGGGTCGTGGAAACAGGCACTGTTCAGTCAAACTACCAATCCGATCCAACCAATTCCTGATATTCGGTCGACTCATCCTTTAAGTTTTGCAGAATGAGAAAAATGTTTAACATTTTATTCATGCTGCAAACACAGCAAGGAACTCCATATTTCTCATTTGACGCTCCTTATGCAAACTTGCTCGTGAAATATTTCTCCCACTTTATGTCTCGCTCATCAGATCACTGTTAGAGTATGGTGTCTAGGCATCTGCTCTATATCTAATAAGTGATATCCAGCAGCTGGAGAGAGTTCAATGACTGGCTACTCGATCTACCCTATAAAAGCTGACTCAAGAAGCTTAACTTTTCTCCTTTGAGCGCCGACTTTTATGCGATGATCTCATTTTGGCCTACAATCTCCTAAACGGCCATTATGATTTCCCTCACAAAGAAGTCTGCATGAGCAATACCAGAAAATGGTTGATCCGGAGAGGGCCGTTTTCTCAATCAGGATCCTTGGACCTTGGAATAAACTTCCAGGTGATGTAGTAAATGCGTCAACGAAGCAGCAATACAAGGCGAAATTGGACAAGTGCTTGGCTACTGTATTCTCTTATGAACATGCATGCGTGCGTTCACTGCACTAGCTGCGATTGTCCCACTTGTGTCGGTGCAAAGTTGTTGTTTGATTCACTCAGTGCTGCAACAAAACGAATTCTCCTTCCAAACAAAAACCACAAAAAACAATAAACAGAAGTTTATTTTCCCTTGATCGTTAAAATGGTCCTCGTTTATTACGTTGAATAGCAGACTTGCAAAATGAAATCTTTTATCCCGACCAAATAAAATATAAGTCCAATCAACACAATCCTTTAGCTAAGAGCCTGAAGGGCCCACCTTGCCTGGAGAGGCACACCAACCCAACTGACCATCCGCTCTCCAAAAAAAAACTCCCTGTGTCATGCCCAGTGGCCAACATTCGACGACCCAGAAGCTGACCACTGGAGATAACGGCCATCCCATCTAGCAACATTACTTCTTCCAAGTCGGCCGGTCTCAGCATGATTTCCTGTTAAAAGAGGCACTTATTTTATTTCAAACAAAAGACAATTTCTGTCTTGCCCAACTCACAGCCAGAGATATTTTCTATTTCTTCTGCCTCCCCACTTTTTTCTTTTGGCTGAGTATCTATCATCTGCAACGTCTGCCATTCGAATGCACCACTAAAACATGCAGCCTAGTGCATGTTTACACTCTCGTGTGTAAATTTCTAACGCCTTTTCCCTACATGGCAACTGAAGCATGTTTGTTTTTTTTTGCCAAATTTATTGAATTGAATTCCACGTCTCCTGTTGTTGGAGGGTTATATTTCCAAGAATATTTAGAAATGCCATTATTTTGAAAGTTTCAATGAAATCAGTTCTCATTCTTCTTTATAGTAAACTATGATATAATAGAATTTTATATTAATAATAGATAATGAAGGACAATAACATAGATCTGATGCCATGATCGCTGACATCAATGGCAAGCCGGAAAGGTTGAGTGAAGTCAGGAGCCTTAAGGACATGATTCGAACACAAGACGGTTTTTATTTGCTCAAAGGAATGCTGAGAAGGGGGTGTCCGTACAAAAACTAAAACAAGTCACATTTAAAAAATAAAAATAAAAATTGTAAACATGACGATACTTTGAATTTTTGATATGCTGATATCTATTATTAAAATAAATATTTTAATTTAAGACTCATAAATTTAAACTTTTTTCACACCGTTGTCTTTTTGTAATAAAAGTCTTTAAAATTCAAATCTTATAGACTTTTGAAAAAAAAAACCTGACATTACTTTATTCCATTGAAAACTCATTTCGAGTTTTGATACAATGATCTGCATGACTGGGTGCGTATTCTAAAAGATTACCAACGATTTACTTGAAAAATTTACTTTTCTAGTGATACAAACATGACGAATTACTTTACAGATGTAAATGCAGGAATAAATATTCTGGTTCTTTGATACAACATAGGCACACGAGAAAATTAATGGGTTTCCTTTGGTTGAGGAGCACAACAGAGCCGTAATGATGATACAATTTTGTGTTTGCATTCAAACTTTAATCCAAGCAAAAGATTACTCTCTATTCGTCAGTTTAAAGATTACAGAATTACGTTCAAATTTCGATGTGTCATGATAGTAAAATCATGTCAGCCATTTAAAATCAAATGATGCATTAAAAAAAAGAACAAATTTCGAGATTATTAAAAAAAATATATTTTTAAACATGCTATTAATTTGTATTATTTCAGTTTTGATTTTATTCTCACATGAACCCGTGACGCAACGGATAAGAGTGCTAAGTATAATCATAAGTGACAGTCGCCTGAAGGTTGAAGGTTATATCCTCAGTGCAGACGATACTAAGAATATAATTAAGAATTACTTAAGACTTCTATCTGTTCATGGCTGACGAAACGAAAGCAAGTTACCTTCCATTCGAAATCCGTACAGATTCCCGAGTTCGGCAAAACGCACCTGAAGAAGGTTTGAGGTCACATCGGCCGAAACGTAACAATAACATCCAAGATGAGAAGAGTTGATGATCCAAATTATAAATCGTCATCTTGTTAATTTGCTTAGTAAAAGAAAGAAACCAGTTGTATTTTACGTTAAACTTACAGAGAATGTTTTTTACGTGTGTGGGGACCCCCTCCCACACACGTAAAAAAAACATTTATGGGGGCAGATCTCGGCTTTCGGATTAGGATCAAAGTGTAGTATGTATTCTGTCTTTTTGGTAGAAGTTGAGAATATAGGCCGCCTTGTATTTTGGTTATTTAAGCAGAATTACCCCCCCCCCCACAACAACAACAAAAAAAATATGAAAATTATTATCGATTACCACGTTTAGAGTACGATTAAAAAGGTGATATTTTGCGTTAAACTTATAGAAAACTGAACCCCCTGTTAAAAATTGAAGTGGTAATTTAAAAGAAAAAAAATCCAACAACAACAGAAGAGTAGAAAGTCGACCTTGGATTTACTTTCCGCGGCTTCGTTACTCTCGCTTCTCTTATTTTGTCCTTTAGGTCATGAGCGATGTTTCTAACAAAGGAGGAAGAATTGCTGTTTTTTGGGTAGGAATCTACCAATCTAACACTTAACGTTGTCTAGCTTTTGACCTTAAAGTGGTAAAAAAAAATTTTTTATCTCCTTACATTAAGTGGCTTCATGCCTTGTCTGGAGCGATTTCCATAAAAAGAAAACAACTAAAAAACATTTCTGGATGCTTATTTATACATGCGAAATATGGCAGTTCAAAATAAAATAACAGGAAAACTTATGAATATACTTATCAGTGAAAAATATTAGTGTACTCAAACTTACGGAAAATAAGTAAGTAAAATTAAAAAAAAAAATACTATTAGGAGTCAACGAACTCCGAACGACAATCGTTTGGCGTCTTCATATTAATGGAGATAGTCATCTACAATGGCGCAAATGTCGTTCGGATTTCGTTGACTCCAAATAGTAAATTAATTTAATTTTTTTATTAAAATTCTACTCGCTTATTTTCCGTAATTTTTGGAGTACTCTAATATTTTTCACTGATAAACATAAGTTTTCCTGTTATTTTATTTTTTAACTTTTATTTATTCATTAATGTAAAACCTAAACAAAATGCGGCACAAGGCCAAAAAAGAGGGGGCAGGTCTTAACTAACAAATGCTAACTATTTTAACTTAGCTAGTTTCATTCACGACCAGCATTCACCAAAATACCGCATTTATACTCCTACTATTCTCCAATCACCAAAAGAATTCATGACATGAAAAACCTACTTAAAACCAATGTGTTTAATATGTAACGGGGTGGGGGGGGGGGTGCTGACAATTAAAATATATACAAAAATAAATATGAAAATTATTTACAATGAAAAATAACCAAAGTTAGTAAATAGCCACATTTTAGTAATGGGGGGGCGCTTACACATTTTAGTAAGGGGTTTACACATTTTAGTAAGGGGTGGGGCTTACTAAAATGTGCCAGTAGAAAATCAAAAATCTTATTTTGAACTGTCATATTTATATCAATATAAATAAGCACCCATTTCTGTCTTAATCGGTATTATTCATAAGAATTTAAAAATAAAATTTAGTCGTACATGTCCGCCCCATCCTCTCCCCCAAATCCTTGTATCGATATTTAGGAGGGGAAACTTCTTGAACGACACCGGCCAAGATCTAGACTACGCGGTACTGTAGAAAAAAAAGAAACTCTTCGCAGACTTCGTTTAATCTATTTCATTTGACGTCCTTGTATTTATTGTTTGATGTATTTGTCATGTGTAAAGCATATTTTTAAAATCTTGTTTGCTGAAAAGGACGGACATTTTTCTTTTCTTACTAATAGTTAAAATCGCCATCCATTAACTTGAAGAACAATAAACCTTAGAAATTGAAAAAGATAAAATGATTTTTTAAAAATACCATCAACAATTTTGTTCTCCGACAACTCAAGTGGCCATTTCTCACAAATCAAAGGTAAGGATTTTTGATTTGACAGAAAATAAAACCTTTAATTTGATAATTAAAAATATAAAGGGATGAAAAACAAAACAAAAAAACAAAACAAATAGACAACAAATAACGATTACGAAATGCAATAAAACTTACTTTTCTACTTACCTGTATAATTTTCACGTGTGTTTACTGATTGTAAGATTTATTATCTACTAGACCACCCGTGACCCGTTGGGTCAGTTTGTTATATTAGCTATGGAATTCATGTATGAGCGTGACACTTGTGGCATAAAGAAAATAGGTTTTTTTTACATAACAGAAGCATTTCTATGAAAGTATATTAAAATGAAAAAAGAATATAGATTTCTATGAGTCGTTCTGTTTATTATAATTGTTTTTTTTTTAAATTACAGTTACTGAATTATAAGTGGTTGGTTAGGGCGATTTGAGAAAGGAAGGGGGTACAGCCGTGGCCACCGAGAGACAGCAGGCTTTCTCGCGTACGTAACGAAAACAGACGGAGTAGGAGTGGTGAAATTGAGATTTTAAGACGGGGGATCAGTCTTGTTCGTCTTTTACCATAGTTCGTTTTTCACAATATTTTACGTCTTAAAATCTCATTTTTTAAAAATTTCTTTCCAAAATCTCCGGAATTCTCTCGCGACATGATAGGTAATTGTAAGCAGAAGAATAATTTTTAAAATTTGAGATGGTTAAAAAGAGGGGGATCAGTCCACGTTGAATTTACATTGAAAACTGATCCCCCATCTTAAAATCACAGATTTTAAAAATTTCTTTCCAAAACCCCCGGAATTCTCTGACATGATAGATAATTGTACACCGAAAAGATTTTTTTTTTAATTGAGATGGTCAAAAAGAGGGGGATCAGTCTACGTTGAATTAACATTGGAAACTGATCCCCCCTCCTAAAATGTAAAATATTTGAAAAAAAATTCCAAAAACGCCGGAATTCTCTAGCAGCCTGATAGATAAGTGTACACCGAAAAAAGAAAAGAAAAATGGTCAGTAAAAAGTTGTGAAAAACCGACAGTGGTTAAAGACGAACATGTGCCAATAAATGTTTTAACACTTTAAGAAGTGGTGCATATAAAAAATAAATACTTAGTTCAAACTATCATTGAAAAAAAAAAAAAAATTGCTTAACGTCCGTTCAAAAACAACAACAACAAAAAATAATAGACATGCCCTAAAAACGTCAAAATAAAAAACAAAAAATAGTTTTAAGTTTTAAGCAACACAAAAAAGTACTTTTTGACCGGGTGATTAAAAAAAATGTATTATTTCTTCCCCTTCCGCTCGAAATGTAGAAGAAAAAATATTAGCGGCTGGTTGGGATCGAACTATAAACCAGTCGGGCCAAAGACAAAAATACTACGTCGCTTACCGTTGCGCTAAAGGGAAATAATTAAAATATGATGCAGAAATTAGGCTAAATAAATGTTATTAATAATCTAGGTGCGGCACGCATGCGCAGAGCGTTTGCCGGAACCGTGACACACGTACGTACACCTTAGCGTATTAATATATAGATTGTTGTTGTTTTGTTTGTTTGTTTTTGTTTTTTAAAAGGGTTTGAAACTGCGACAGACTTTACGAAGTGCTCCCGTTGAATGTTTTTAGTCGTCAAGTAAACAAAAAAACTATTTGATGAAATTAAATGAAATTGTTTATATTAAAAGCGATATAAAAATTTCCAGAATGAAAAATTTCATGCGTTCGTTAATCATAAGAGATTAACGGAATTAGATTAACAGATTAGAAGACGATGCTATTTACGCATGCGCAACCGGATGTTGAAAACCGGAAAGCTGAAAGCTGATTGCAAACATACAAGACCCATAGACTTTTAGTAGTATATAGATGTACTTGTTATCGTCACTTTTACTTAGCAAAGACCGCGTGATTTCCAACATGGCCGCCAATTTTAGGGGGTAGATTTGGTCTAGAATTTCAGGCTTAAAAGATAAGGTACTTATGCAGATTAAGACCCAAGCTAACCCTTACCGACGCCAAATTGATTTTAGCCTGAGCCCTAATCTGCATAAGTATAAAAAATAATAATTTAAAAACGCTTACCCTAATTCGATTCGCAACCACCCTTGAACTTAGGCTTACCATTCCACTAACTACCTTTAAAAAATATATTTTGTTTGCTATCTTTTAAGCCTGAGATTCGTGATCAAACCCCCACCCTCAAATTGTCAGCCATGTTAGAAATCATGCATGGTTGGCTAAGTAAAAATGACGGTAACAAGTGCATAGATAATAAATCTTACACTCAGTAAACACATGTGAAATTATACAGTTAAGTAGAAAAGTAAATTTTCTTGCATTTGGTTACAGTTATTTTATTTATTTATTTTTTTCACCCCTTTTTTCTTGTCAACTATACTGTACAATCGCCATAATGTCTATTCTTTTCAATTCAATTCTAAAATAAGGGCATTTAAAAAATCTCTGTATTCATAAAATTATCACCAATCCTAACAAACACCTGCCAACAGCTACAAGAGGTCGTGTATACTCCTCATGTGTCAGAAGTGTGCTAATGTACGGCTCTGCAACTTGGGCTGTCTCTGCTGGCACACTAAAGAAACTGCCCTGTAACGACAAGGCAATGACCAGATGGATCTGTTTGGTGAAGCCTGAACAAAGCATACCTTTTGAATCTCTACTTGCACAAGTCAACTTGAAAAGCCTCGCAGACATCATGCAGAAGAGCAGACTGCGTTGGTGGGGGCACGTTGAGCGTAGCAATAGCTGGATTGCTAAAGTCCGACTGTTGAATGTGCCAGCACAGAAGACCATCATTAGCAGATCCAAATTGTCTTGGGAAGACGTGGTCAAACGTGATAGGAAGGCCATGGGTATGGATTCCGTCAAGCCACAGCAAAAACAAGAATGGAAAACTTAGATCGAGACTAGACAATCAGGCCCCACCCTCATCAGAGGATTCATTGTGGCCTGATTCAAATGTTTAGGAATTTCTGAGATGAGGATTGATAATTTGAATTTATCAGACTACTATTCTCATCTTGGTTATATTAACAACGTTTTGGCCGATATAACCTCTGACCTTCTTCAGGTGCATTTTTCGAACTCTTGAAATAATACGGAATTTCGAACTGAACACTTTATTTGATCTATAGCGGTATATTGTTCTTGTTCCATTAGCCATGTTAATTATTCTGTTATTCTTAGTTATTATCACCTGTCGTAAGGATTGAACTTTCAATCAACAGAAGACTGTCACCTAGAACTAATTTTTAGTAAAGGTCTTGCTCCACAGGTTCGTGAGTCTTCTGGAAGTTGAAGGTTCGATACTTACTACAGGTGATAAGTAACAATAACAGAATGAAACTTGCTATCAGAACAGAAACTCGCTATGGGGTGAGCAGGTAACAGGAGATATTGTTGTTTCGGATAAGCAGCTTATCTTGTGGGTTTGTATGACCCATGTTTCATCGACTGTTTTGATTAGTGGTATATTTCCTTTCGGCCTTTGGGTCATCAGGAGAGAATACGCACTTGCACTCGATCATGGCTGACCGAACAAAAACAATCTACTCCCGTAGATTAAATAATGGGTTTTGTTCGAAATTCCGTATATGTTCTCCGAGTTGGACAAAGATTCCTAAGTTTGAAAAAAGACACCTGAAAAAGGTCGGAGCTTACATTGTCCGAAACGTTGTCAATATAACAACCAAAATGAGAATAACATTTTTTAAAAAACCTATTTAAAATTTTTTTTTTCTAAACATAAATATATTTTAAATTATTTTTCTCTGTCTAAAACCATAGATTTCCACTCAGGCAACACCGAATAAATGCAGCTAATTGTGTTTTTAATTCTGAAATAAAGATTCTTATTTACTTTTTAAAATCTATATATTTCAACTTCAAGTTGTATTCAAAGGTTTTTGTCGTTGATGATTTTTTTTTAATTATCTTTTTTTACTTTTTTAATTAATGTTATAAAATTATCAACCAGATGACTCTTAGTGAATTGGCCTTTTAGCTAAGTGGAGGGAGGCTTGGGGATGTCCAGCTTGACATGTCATCGATACGTTGAGAGACTGGCTTTCCTGAGTCAAACTTTGACAGAGGAACATCGTGGTCAATAGCACCTTTCCTGATCTTATTTTCTACCATTCAGTCAAGAGCCGTCATAGACCTAGGGGCGAATTGCAGTTCCTCAGAGAGTACGAGCCATGCTCAAAAAGCTTCCTTGGTCACTGACCTTTCTCGCTTTCTAGAAAGGAACTCCACAGGGAATTAGTGTGGGAAGCAGCTGACAATCTGTTCGTCGAGCAGTTTGTGTGGTCGGAGGAGGAGGAGATCTGCTTCGAATGGAGTTGAGCGCCAGGGACGAGTCATCTTAACAATTCTGAGTTCTCTCTGACATGGCGATTGGCCCGGAACGTGTTACCCCTCAATGCCATACAATACAGTTCCAGAATGGATGACTCACCAGAATGTCCCCACTGGACATGCTTGAAGAAGAAACGCCCAATCATGCTTTCTTCCAATGCCGCAAACTCGGGTGATCCTGGGGGTATGTCAACGAGGTGACGGCTCGTATCGATCACGAGCATCCCTTATAATTAAACGTATCCTATGTCGGGCCACCGTGTGACAGGGAGAGATGAATGGTGTTTCTCGCAATCCTGGCCTTAGTGTGATTGGTGGTGTGGACATCGTGCCTGAGAGATGACCAAAGTGTTGAATCTTTTGCTGATCAGGATCTGATTGCTTTTTTCAAGCACCAGCTGAAGGTCAAGATAGAAAAAAATTACAGTCCTTGGTTTTTCAAAAATGGTGGCTACAAGTAGCAAGCTTGTGCGTATGAAAAGGAGTCAAGTATGAGTATGTGTTCTCTGCCTGATCATGGTGCATGCGGTTCCTGGTCCTGTCAGACCTCAGCCCTTCGGGTAAGTTTAGCCTCTTAACTAGTCAAGTGAATTAGTTACCCCCCCCCCCCCCCTCCCCATATAATAGAAATCCTCCAAGATGCCAACTTTCAATATTTTGTTATCGGCTTCTCCCAAATTGTATTTATCTTGGAAGGACACCACCCATTCTTCAAACTCCATACCCCCGTTTTCTTTTTTCTCCCACTTAGATTCTACTCCCATTTAGAGATTGACCTGCTTGTTTTTGGTTATAACCAAACCGGAAAACAGTGAGCGGTCTATTATTTAGAAAGGATTGGGAAGGTCTTACAAACCAATTTTTTTCTTTTTTCTTCTTTCCTCACTCCCTGTATTATTCTAATGAATTTTTGTACATAAATAGAATTTAGAAAAATAAAATTTCCTACAAATTTGGGGATATCTTAAGTAGGACAGCACGAGAGTAAATGTGGTATTATGGTGATTTAGATGATTCCAGTTAAGAGTAGGATAGGCATTTTTATCACTTTCTACCAAGGATGACCAACAACCCTCCCTTTTTCCCTATACTTTTGATGGTCTTGTGCCTAATTTGTTTTACATGTAAATTTTTTATATTTTCTGCAAATAAATATTTCAAAGTGTAGTATCTGTTCTACACTTCAACTCTTTTGTCGACGGTTACTGAGGGAGAAATCCTAGACTGAGGCAATTATAATTTTTGGGGAACTGGATTTTCACCAATTAAAAACCGATCTTATGTCTAACTCTGCTGTCGTGGGGAGACAAGTAAATACGAACCGGATGATTTTTTTTTACCTTGACAAAGTAAAAGTCTAGTCGGGGTAAATGATCTCTTTTCTTATCTACAATCCAGTTCACACAGGATTGCTTCACTGCAGACTACAACATGATCATCTTCAAATCCAATGTTAACAAATACTTGTCATAAACCGACTGTAAGAAATTGACTTTCAAAATAATCTATCTCTGACCAGGTTTTTATTTACCGTTCTTTTCCTCACGTCAATTTTGATCACTTCCTCCTATGTTATCCTTGACCCTTTCCTGTGAACTGAACCTGCTACCTCAACTCTTCTACATCTTCTAACCTAAGAACTCTCATTTATTCTTTCAATGTGGCCATACCAACAAAGTCTCCTGTTCTGCACACATCTTATGTGATCCAGATTTAATCTTCCTCTGAGGTCATCAAAACTAAGCCTGTCTTTAAGATTCACATTACACATCCATTGTATCATTCTCATATCATTTCTATAGCAAAATGATATGAGAATGATATGTCCTCAACCCTCACTGGCCAGGTTTCACTTCCATACATAATCACACTACGTACACATACCTAATAGACTCTTCCTTTGGTTGACAGTGGTAAGGCTCTTCTGGTTAGTAATTGCAAAAATTCCACTCAAAATTTATTCTGGTAGCACCATTAGCCACCGAATTATATCCATTTAAAGTTTGGTGGTAATTAGAAAAATCCTTACAAATGTGATGTCATTTTGTGGTAAATGAAAAGTCATGATAATTGAAACAATATTAGATCAAGCTAGCTTAACTTTGGGTAAAATCAAATTACTTGTCGAAAAAACATACAAAAATGACACGGACACACGACTTTCATTAAGATTCATTTCAACAGCTAACACATTAAATCTTTGTAATATGATTTACAACAGAGTAGAGATCAAGTTAGAGTTTTCTTTTAATAGTAAATCAATTAAAAAACCCACAGATTTGGACCATGGAAAAACAGGCAGATACACAATTTGATAGGGGCAAAAATCTCATTCACTGAAGTTTTCACCTTGGATTTTTTGTGTGAAAGACAACGTAAAACTCTTTATTAAGCCCACCATATTAACTAATGGCCCTTTTTCTTTAAGATTGGACGATTTTTATATGCATACACACAATATTAAGTTGAAAAAAAAACATCAACATCCAAAAATAAATCATCTGTCACTGAAAATAGTAACCTAACTTAAAGCTTGGAAAAAAACTATTAATGACACAAGAGAAAGCATTATCCATTTATAAAATGAAAAATTAAATTTTGTTTACATCAAATTTATTCGAAATAACTTTAAAAAAAAATTTATCAAAATTTGAAATTGAAGGGAATTTCACTAATTTACCCATTTTCGCACACTGGCTGGTTTGTGATACCTACTGGAAGAGTAGTTAAATAGCCAAGAATGGACTTGTCAGCATTTCTTGATAAGGACGTCTCAGGCGAATGCCAATAAATCAGCTACACTCCCAAAGGAGGAGTAATGCCTGGGAGCGTGTACCTTCTAGGACTGAGCTGGGGCATACCGTAACTTGGCAAAGAAAGGTTTGATGGTTCAATAAACCCGAGGTTGCCAGTATGATGCCGAGGCGAACCTCGGCTGGTATTACGAAATTAAAATAACCAAAGGAGTTCCTGTTTAAGTTAATGAGGAAAACGCCCCCTACCCATTTACCTCATCTAAACATTAAACGAGTAAAGACTTTTTTTTATTAAAATCTTTTTCTTTTATTTTTTATTAATGCATCAGCTCTTATCAAGGCACGAAACCAGGATAAGATTGAGATAGATTGATAGTTGACATTGTGAATACTATGAGAAGGTTGAACATCTCTGCATGCCACCCACTCAAAACAACATCTGATCCAGAAAACAGCAATTTCTCCCCCTTTGTCAGAAATACTGCTGATCGAATGTGATGACTAATGGACAAAATAGGGAGAGAAGCAAGAGTTACTAGGCTTCATAAAGTAAATCCAAGGTCCACCTTCTACTCTCCATCAATGTGGATGGCTGTTGGCTCCCATGTCCTTTATTGACAATGATCACGCATAGCCATCTCAGGCATTTAATGTTCGTACATACGTTCGCACACAGTAAAAAGATGACATCGTCTGATCAGCAAAGTGGCAATTGATGATTAAGCTGATTTCACTAAGGTAAAAAAATGTTGTCTTTATCCATTTTAAAATGGATTGTTCCAAAATAAAATGATATCCTCTCGTTGACTAAAACATTACAATTTTGAATGAATATATTTCAAAAGGTGACATTCGTTTTATTGATTTGAAGAATATTTTTTAGAGAATATTTATTGTTTTGGAAATAATCAAATTGCTACAATTTTAAATAAAGAAAGAAACATATCCATATTATTTATTTAAAGAATATTTGGCTGACAATGACAATTACTTTTACAGAAGAAGAAAGAATAATTGTTTTTTTTTTCTATTATTACAAAAGGTCAGTTTTTAATGTGTGGAAAATCAAGTTCACAAAAAAGAATACTCTGAGTTGGGACAAAAATTTAAATTTCCTCGGTATAGAAGGATTTCTCCCTCACTAACTGTGGACAGAAGAGTTGAAGTGTAGTATCAGAACAGCTACTACACTTTGAAATATTTATTTGCACAAAATATAAAAATTTACATTTGCCACAAATTAGGGACAAGACCATCAAAACTGTGTAGAAAATATGAGGGTCGTTGGTCATCTTTGGTCAAAAATGATTAAAAAATGCCTATCCTACTCTTAACTAGAATCATCTCGGTCACCACAATACCACATTTACTCTAGGGGGCCATCCTACTTAAGATATCCCCAATTGGTTTGAAATTTTTATTTTTCATAAATATGGATCCAGAAAAAAATCTTAGCATTTATTAACAGTGAATTATACAGATTGATGTAGAAAGCACCATGTAATTTCTGTGGGTGTTCTGCTAGTTTCAGATGAAATCAAATCTATTTTCTGTTTTTATTTAGTGATTTGAACAAAGTTTACCTTCAAACCTTTCAGAAATTAATTAATTTTCCTTCCAAAAGAAAAACGCTTAAAAACAGTTAAATTGTTTGATGAAAGTTGGGGAGGTTAGGGTTAGTTTGAGATATATATTGTAAATTGGTGAGTTTTTAGCCAAAATGATATCTCTCGGGCTGGCGGCTTTCCTGCATTTATAAGCATAATATTGGTGTTATTGAACTGTTTTCACTGAAGCAATTTCGTTTCGGCTTATCTCGTTTTTTTTATTGTTTCCTCTTAACGATGTTGAGTCAATTTTGTACATAATATTTGTACTACTACCATATATTTTAATTTCTTTGATCGCCGATATTATTTTTTATTCACATTGAATGACTGCGCGAGAGACAAAGCAGGAGCTATTAAATTTACCAATAAATTATTTTTCAAAACATCTGTTATAGTTTTCTAACTTAACTCTAACTGGCAGCCACTCGGACTTAGGGTTAGTGGGAAAAATTTTTTTTAACTGCCCTAAAATACTAGATGTGCCCGGAAATGGGGAACCATTTTATGTTAAATTTATATACGAAACTCTAAATTCTAAAATTATTTATTTCTTTGTTTGTCTTCTTCTTTCAGGAAAGTTTTTCAAGTTGCTAACACATAATTGCCTAAAAGAAAAAGTCAAATCTCATTTTTGGGGTGGAGGGGGTGGGGGTGGTATTCAACAAAGGGTGTTAGTTAAACTACAAATTTATTCCCCCCCCCCCAAGAAAAACATCTTTTTTGTTACTGTCTTACTTTTTAAGGTAAAGAAAATAAAGTAACGCCGTAGTAATAGGCAATGCAAAATTCCAAAATAACTGAAGCGATATTGGTTCAGTCAAGAAAATTCAAAAGTATCCATAGTTTTATTAATAAGTTTCTTATTGTTAAAGGAGTGATAGTTTATTTTTTCAGAAATAAATCTATTTTTCTAAAAAAACATAATTTCATTGGGGGGGGGGGGGGGGATATCACCAAGGTTACTTGACGATTATGAGGGCGAAAATATAGACTGAGTGGTGAATGAGATTGCCGCGATTACGGTTGAGAATATCAATTTGACGTTCAGTCAAAGGGAGATAATTTGCTATTATTGTATTATAAACACCTCGGCTACAAAAAAAAGAAGATTTTTTTTAGGCAATTACGTGGGAACACCCTGAAAGACTTACTCGAACGAAGAAGAAGAAGAAGAAAGATTATTTTAGAGTGGGGGATCAGTTTCGCATATTAATTTAACGTAAAATAATCCCCCATTCTAGCGTTGTAAGGCATTTAACCAATTTTTGGCACATGTTCGTCTTTTCTCACAGTCCGTTTTTCACAACTTTTTAATGACCAGTTTTTTTTTCTTTTTTCGGTGTACACTTACCTATCAGGCTGCTAGAGAATTCCGGGGTTTTTGGAAAAAAAATTCAAATATTTTACATTTTAGGAGCGGGGATCAGTTTCCAATGTTAATTTATTTTGACCATCTCAATTTTTGTAAAAGTCTTTTTCGGTGTACAATTACCTATCATGTCAGTAGAGAATTCCGGAGTTTTTGGAAAGAAATTTCAGAAAATTTAGATTTTAAGACGGGGGATCAGTTTTCAATGTAAATTCAACGTAGACTGATCCCCCTCTTTTTGACCATCTCAAATCTTTAAAATTCTTCTTCTGCTTACAATAACCTATCATGTCGCGAGAGAATTCCGGAGTTTTGGGAAAAAAAATAAACAAAATTTACATTTTAAGACGGGGGATCAGTCTTCTTCGTCTTTTCCCACAGTCCGTTTTTCACAACTTTTTAGGTCTTAAAATCTCAATTTTTAAAAATTTCTTTCCAAAAACCCGAAATTCTCTCGCGACATGATAGGTACTTGTAAGCAGAAGAATAATTTTTAAAATTGTAATTTTAGGATTAATTTGTATGTATGTGTATATGCATATATATGTGCATGTGTGTATATAGACCTGTGTATGTATTAATATATATATAAAGACATATGTGTATGTATATACACATGTATAGGTATATGTTTATACATACATATATATATGTACATATACATATGTATATATATATATGTGTGTGTGTGTATGATTATGTATATGTATATATATGCGTGTGTGTGTATGATTATGTACACATATATGTGTGTGTATGATTATGTATATACACATGCATATGTATATTTATGTATATATATGTATATACACATGCATATATATGTATATATACATATGTGTGTATGTATATCTTTACACATGTGTATGTATGTATGTATATACACATGTGTATGTATTTCTATATATATATACATATGTGTATGTATATACACATGTGTATGTATTTCTATATATATATACATATGTGTATGTATATACACATGTGTATGTATTTCTATATATATATACATGTGTATGTATATACACTTGTGTATGTATTTCTATATATATATACATATGTGTATGTATATACACATGTGTATGTATTTCTCTATATATATACATATGTGTATGTATATACACATGTGTATGTATTTCTATATATATACACGTGTATGTATATACACGTGTATGTATATACATATACACACGTGTATGTATATATATATATATATATATATATATATATATATATGTACACGTGTATGTGCGTATATATATGTATGTGTGTGTGGTATGGTCTGTAAAAGTCTGGCAGGCTTGAAGATCCACACCCAAGCCTCTCAGACAGCCACCATATATATATATATATATATATATATATATATATATATATATGTGTGTGTGTGTAAATTATTCCATTAATTTCAAAGACTTTATGACCGGGTAACCTGACATTCTGGAGTTCACTTATGTTTATCAAATCTTTTGCAATGTTCAAATTTGTGTTGACACCTATTTGCTAAGTGGTCATATAGCATCTCTTTGGTTGTATTAAATCGACCCAGGACAATTTTTATTTTATTGCTGGCACACTTTGTCACTGCCCAGCCAGGTTACCCGGTCATTGGCCGGCCAGTATTCTAGATTTTTACCATTTTATATATATATATATATATATATATATATGCGGGGGTTGGGCGGCGGTTTGCGGAAAATCTATCAATCTTCATTCTATTTCGTAAGGTAAATAATTAATAAACAAAAAAAATGTATTGGGGGGGGGATATATGCTAAGTGTTAATAACGAAGAATATTCTGTTCATAAGTGACTACGATTGAGTCACGTGAGCCAAAATGCTGGCGCCGGGGGCTGGGCGGCGTTGGGCGTCGGTGGGCGGCGGTTGGCGCCGGTTTGCAAAAATCCATCAATCTTCATTCTATTTCGTAAGGTAAATAATTAATAAACAAAAAAAATGTATTGGGGGGGGGGGGATACATGCTAATTGTTAATACGGAATACTAGAGTTGGGCGGTTTTGAAATTTTGATTTCGGTATCGGTTTCGGTTTCGGTTTTTTCCCCTTAAAACTTCGGTTTACGGTTCGGTTTTTCGGTTTTTTGAAAAAAAAATTTTTACTATGGAAGCTATTCATTCTCTTGTGTGATGATTAGTTATTATTCAACGTTTAGTTGAATTGTGCCACTGTTTCGATAATTTTGTGACTGAATCATTCTCCATGATATGAATCATATAAGTTTTAAGGTGTTGACTGTTGTAATCAAAGTTCTGATACCTTTTCAACAGTTAACTCGTTAAAACAGTGACCAAAGATTCATGAAAGATTTCTGAAGAATAAAACTGAGTTTGAATATACATTCTATCTAATTCTTTAACCCATCAGAAGCTAAAATATAGGATGAGGAGAATGAGAAACATTTAAACAAAAATCTTTAACATCAAAAGATAGCGTTAGAAAATGAGCAGTCACAGACATATATGAATCATTAGCTTGGCTGGTCCAATAGTCCATTGTCAAGGAAATGGATTTTATGTCTAACAACTGCTGCCGAATGTCAGTACTGACCGACTCATATAAATCAGGAATTAACATTTCTCTAACATGTCGTCTGGTCGGCAACTGATATACAGGTTGTAGACATTTGATGAAGGATTTAAATCCTTCATCCTCTACAATGGTTTGGAGATCTTTGCATATCATTGCTACAAGACTCTGGTTTGCTGCTCTTGTTCTTGGGTTTGATTTGTCCCATTTAATTGTCGAATTAACAAAAGAAAACATGTTCTCTTGCTTCACTGTGGGAATTGTGGCAGCAATCTAAAAAAGAAACAAAAATATGCAGGTTTAACTAAAGTAATCATATCATTTAACTTGGTGGTTGGGGGGAGGGGGAGAATCTCCTGTTGAAGTTAACATGCTTGTTTGGTAGTTGGGGATTTCATTTAAAGTTGTTGTTTTTTTTACTAAAAAGCAGCAAATTGAATGTTGGGAGGTGGGCATTTTTAGTTCCATAAAAACATTCATTTACAAACGTTATTAAAGGGGGGGGGGCGGTGGGCCCTCTAGTCAAAATATCTTGGCGGAATGGAAATTTATGACCCGCCCTGAAGGTCATATATTTCTTAAAAATAAATGGACCATTCCTCATTTTTTTTAAATCACCCAGCTTAATCCTTATTATGCCACAGAAATTAGTTTCAACAAAAACAAAAAGAATAATCAATTTTATAGCGTTTCTGTTTTGCAGACATGAGTTTTCTCTCTTTAATTTTCTATAAATAAATAATTAGCTTGGATGTACTGTTGGATTAATGGGACGCATTTGATCGATTTTGAAGAAAATTAATTTAAGTTGGGAATTAGTTCAAAACAACTTTTTACAACTTATTTTTTCTTAAACTCAAAATGCGTGAGGTGTTAAATTAAATCAGCAATGTTTTTACAATAATTCTATCATGTTCTGTTATTTCAACTAGGGCCTACAAAAATACGATGTCATGTTGTCTGTCGTATTTCTCTTTTTTTCATTTGAAAATTCAAAATGTTAATGATAAACAAACTGTAAACAAAGATTTCTTCCTACAAGTCAATTAAATGTTTTTATTATATATTTGTTCAATCTGTCCTCTTACTAATATAACATTTTTTGGTAATATTCAATTTTATTCAAATTGGAAAATCTTTTCAATCGTGTTTCCTTATATATGGTGGCTTACTGTAGTAAAAACACAATACCGAACAGTTACGGTTTAAAAAAAAACAAAAACGATTCGGTATTCGGTATGGAGACGAAACCGAAAAAACGCGTTTTTTTCGGTAAAACCGCCCATCTCTACGGAATACTATTCTGTTCATAAGTGACTATGATTGAGTCACGTGAGCCAAAATGGTGGGCGGCGTTGGGCTGGGGGTAAAAGTGCCACCCAAATTTTACTATATACAAAAAGATAAACTATTTTAACGTTTTTCAAATTTTACTAACACAAAAAGATAAACTTTTAACGTTTTTCAAATTTTACTATATACAAAAAGATAAACTATTTTAACGTTTTTCAAATTTTACTATACACAAAAAGATAAACTTTTAACGTTTTTCAAATTTTACTATATACAAAAAGATAAGTTTTAAATTCTTCTGACACAAAAGACAAGTTTGAGTATAGTACAGAAGTTAGCAGTCGAGAACTCAAAAACAAAAAAGTAATTTATGGCAAACACATTGGAATTAAATTCTCTACCGACCTGTATACTTTTAGCATGCAAAAACTGTTTATAAGTTAAAAAAAAATTCCAATGGGCGATAAATACTCTATGGAGGGATGATAGTTGTCCACTTTTTTGTAAAAAGGGTTTTTGGGGTCAAAATCCGTTTTTTTTTTTTTTTTTATTAGAAAAGACTGATTTTTGCCAAATCGCTAGAGCATTAGTATGAAAAAAGAGGTATTGTAGATGAACACCATTCGCTACCCCCCCCCCCCACTGAAAAAATGAGATTCTAGGGGTAGGGGGGGCGATTATGTGTGAACACCCTGAAATACTTGGTGGGAGGAAGAAGCAAAAAACAATTATTTTAGAATTTAGAGTGAGGGATCAGTTTCGCATATGGATTTAACATAAAATGATCCCCCGTTTCCTGTCATTCTAGCATTTTAGAGCAGTAAACCAATTTCATTTTATTTTTTTACTATAGAAGATAAATTCTGTTTATTTTGGGTGGGAGTAAGAGTCTATTTTTAGACTATTACGTGTTTATAAAAGGGTTTTGTGTTTGGAGGAGGGGTTTGCCACTCAGACTTATGGTTAGTAGTAGGGCTAAGGGATAGTTTTTTTATTTGAACTTCGGATTAATAGTAGAATTAAGGACCTTTTTTAGGGGTAGGCTTGCCACCCGGATTCAGGGTGAAGAAAAGTAGGGGGGGGGGCTTGCTCCTCAGGCGGAGGGTTAGTGATAGGGTAAGTAATTATTTCTTTTTTTAATAAGTCTTCAGCGCAAAAGATTTATCTCCTATAGAAAAATATTTTTGGTTGTCTGCCCTAGGAAGCTGGAATGACCAGGAAATAGGGGATCATTTTATATAAAATTTCATACATGCAAAATTAGGGGGGGGGGGGGCTGCTATGGTAAGGAAATTTATCTCGACTTCAGATTCCTTTGCCATTGGCTATCTACATCCCTGTGTGCATTTTTTTTTTCTTGGGGGGGGGGGGTCTACTATTTTAGGCACTTATGTGTCGTTTCATAACTTTGCCAGTTTACATTAAATTTATAAACAAAAGATATCCCCCACTCTAAATTAAAAAAATAATAGTTCAAAAAAATTATTTTCAGGGTGTCACACATAATCGTCTAAAAAAAAGTAGAATCTCATTTGTTTTTTGGGGGGAAGGGGGATTCAGCAGAAGGTATTAATCTACAAATTCATCAATAATTTTGGGTACAAATCATTCTTGCAAAAGTTTGCCATGGTTGGGGGGGGGGGGGGCAATTTAACTTAAATTTATACTGCAAACTTGCTCTCATGTCCCTAAAAAGTTTAAATGTTTTTGTTTTTTTGAAAAGAAATACATTTTCGACACGTTTGAAGTTAACGACAACGTCCTCATGATCATCGTCCGTTTTACATGCTGTCATATGTTGGATCGCTTTTAAAAGTTGACTTCCAAACTAACCTATCTCTGTCCAGGTCTTTATTTATTCCACTTTCTCTCATGTCCTCAACTGGCAAAGTTTCACTTCCATACATCATTACACTGTACACATGCCTGATAGACTGTTCCCTTTATCGACAATTGTAATGCTCTGCTGGTTTCTAATTGCAGAAATTCATTATAAAAAATAAAAAACGTTAAACATTGTTTTCACACAAAAGGCTAATTTAACAAATTTAAAAGTAAAAATGAAGGTAAAACAGTATGAAAAAAAGTATTGTAGATTAACATCCTTCGCTAAAAAGAAACAACAATTATTTTAGAATTTAGAGTGGGGAATCAGTTTTGCATATGAATTTAATGTAAAATGACGCCCCCCCCCCCCCACATTTCCGGACTATTCAAGTGTTAAAAAAGTTAACAAGTTTTTGTTTTTTTACTATATATTTGTGCAATTTTTCACTACTTTTTTTAGCCGATTACATGTGGTTTTACGAAATCTTCTTGTTTTTTTGGGGTGGGGTGGGGTGCTGCCACTCGAACTTAGGGTTACTGGTAGGGGTAAGGAAGGTTTTTTAGAGTTGGTGATTTGCGACTCGGACTTAGGGTTTGTGGTAATGTTAAGGAAAGTGTTTTTAAGAGGCTTACCATTCGGACCTAGGATTAGTGGTAGGGTAAGTAATTATATATTATACTAACCTTTCACTATGACCCCACCCCCAAAAAAAAAAAACCAAAAAAAAACCGCATAGAATTTATCATTCAGAGAAAAAATATTTTTTGATTAACTTCCCTAAAAAGCAGAAATGGCCCAAAAATTGAGGCATAATTTTACATTAAATTTCACACATTTCCAAGTTGGGAAATTTATCTTAAGCAGAACAGGTTGCTGCATCATGAAGACCAAGTTCCCGCAACCTGTGATGGTCGTTGTGTGTATTTCCACATCATACTCCCCAACATTTTTGAAAAGGAACTCAGTCTTCATTGAGATAGCTATATTGAGTTGTTGTCAACTGTTGTCAAGCAATCGGTGGAGATACTGGCTGTGGCAAGGCCTGGCATGTGTCAGAAGTGGCTGTCTGAGAACCTCCACGACTTTATCAGTCCGAACATCTGGATCCACCACTTGCTTGATTGCAACCCCATGAACTATTATGTGTGGGTCTGCAGTTGAGAAAGACACCAACAGTACCGCCTGCAACATCAAGGACAAGCTGATTGCCAGGATCAAACTGATGTTCAGGCGTCTCTCGAAGGCCACCGTGGTAGAGGTACATCAATTATTGGTCAAGATATGACTTTTTTTTTTAACCATTTATTTACCTCTAAGTGACTGCACATACAGTGACTGTATACTGAATATATAACTTTGGAGATACACTCTATACTTATATTGGTTCTGAAACTACATGATTCAAAATAATTGGATAAGTCTATTTAATTTTGATCTAAGATCGCTTCTGTTCATGCTGGGCATCTATGAGGAGGAAGCACAACATTTTATTTTATTTATAACTAGAAGAATACCAATCGCAGGACGAGTAAAATTAATTCCCTAAACAGAACAGTTTTCCACCACTTTTATGTCCCCTTGCAAAGAGTAAAATCAAGGTATATATGCTACTAAACCGTATGTCTAGAATCCTTATTCCAATTTTGAGCAAAATCCATTACATAATTTTGATTCTCGAAAATGTCTAAATATGATTTAAGCTTAAGGGTCTAAAACACAAATTCAAAGAATCTTGCTTAATTGGTATCTAATGACTATGGATCAGATTCAATGTAAATCTAAAATATGTAAATCTGAAAATCTGAAATATTTGCATTTTCAAATTAATTAATTTATGCCCATATTATGTCCACTAAAAACCCTTTAAAGTACCCCAAAGAAAATTAAATTTGGGGAATATCTATTAATTGATATCTAAAACCTGTTGTTAACATTTCACAAAAATCCGAGCTATCTGAATTTTTACAAAGGGCTTCCACTCCTTTTTTACTCCATTTGCATAAAACTAAATTAAACTAAATATAGCCCACATTATGACATCTTATGCTTAGCAACTGTGTTCATGAATTCATAATGATCGGTTAATTAGTTAATTAATAAAGAGAAAAGGTTAAATTTTATTTACATCCAAATTTTATCAAAATAACCCCAAAAATAAATGAGTTATCACAAGTTGAAATTGAAGAAAATGTAGCAGTTATATGATTACAATAGCATATTCTCACCCACGGAGTGATTGATATGTTGTTTGGTAAGAATACACTTGTGCATAGGAGACAACTTTCGCTCGAACTTTTTTTCCTTTAGAGAAAAACAGTCAGAGTTTAAGCGTCGAGTTGACAAGATATCATATCCCTTTCTTGCCTGTGGCAGAAGTGATGATCTTGAGCCATAATCGAGCGGTGGAGGTGGTCCCGACTTACTTCATCTCCGCAGTAAAAGGGTCCGCCTTTGCCTGGTTTGCAGATGGAAAAGGAAATAAGTTTTGACTTCATAATTTTCTAGTGAGGATTGAACTCTCGACCTCGAAATAACAAATCCACTGGTTGCTGCACAATAATACGTGGATTCACCTTGACGACAAATTGTGAGCCAGCGAATTATATTTCTTTTTGATTGGTTAAACAGAATTAACTGAGAGGGGGAATCTGCTAATAAAAAGGGAAGAAAAAAAGGGAAAAGGTGAGAGAGAATCTGAGGAAGATAGAAGTGAGTGTCGGACTGAGATTTTGCAGTGAGCCGAATTATTTTCTTTTATTGGAGCTCAAAGTTATACAGAGGTTTTTGGTGCTTCTACAGGATTTGAACCGAACTACATTTTTTTTTCTTTAACATTTGGAGTCTAGTAATAGACTTCCAAATTCCTGATTGCAAGCTATTTCGGCGTATATACTTGGTATGGATGTCAAGGCTTTTGACATCCGGCTAATTCCTGAATTCAGCGGTGCTACGACTGACATGCCCATCGTTTAATGGATAGAAAATGTGGAGTTAGTTTGTGAACTCTGCACCATGGACAAAATCGAGCCTGTTCTACCATTACGGCTATGAGGTGGTCCTCTTGCCGTGTACAGACAGCTGAGTCAAGAAAAAAGGGCAGACGCGGAACAAATTAAACAGGCCCTTATGACTGCATATGCAACGGATAGGTTCAACGCATTCGACCAATTTGTGGCGAGGCGTCTTCACCCAGAGGAAACAGTAGATAAATTTCAGGCTGAAATGTATCGTTTGACTCGGCTGATTGGTGAACCTTTGCCCGATCGATGGATGGCTTGTGCATTCATGGCAGGGTTGCCACAATATGTCAGGCAGCTTCTCAGAGCCTCGTCCAGGATGGACGTAATGAGCATGGAACAACTTCTGAATCGGGCAAGAGCCATCATGATGGATGACGACGGGAACCAAGTATCAGCCGCCACATCTGTAAGACGACCACGTTTGGATGCAGAACTTTCCCCTGCTAAACCATACAACAGAGTAATCATCTGCTACAATTGCTCTGGGCCTAACCATATGGCCAGAAATTGTACACAAGGACCCTCGAAGGGGCCAGATAGGCAATTGCGGAAGTTTGGCAGCGAGAAACAGTGTTTTCGATGCAACGGACTTGGGCACATTTCATCAGAGTGCCAGGGAAATACCCAAGGGGAGGAGACGTCAGCGCCAGCCTTCTTCCCGACCAAGTAAAAACCCGCACCTTACCTGCTGTAAAAGTCTACGTGGATGGACAAGAGTGCACTGCTCTGGTGGATTCCGGATGCTCACAGACGCTGGTGAGCAAGGCCGTGTGTCATTGCTGGAGGCAGAAGGAGGTGGGAGTATTGACCGCCGACAGAAATACCCTGAAGTGTTTGGGGTACGGAAAAAGTTGGGTGTTGAGCAAGTTCAGCTCGTAGATATTGAGGTTTTAGTTGTGGACGGGCAGTTGCTAGGATTTGATCTCCTTTTTGGAATTGATTCGATTAGAGAGCTTCGCGGTGTGTACCTGACTGAATCTGGTGACGTACGATTCGGGAACCTAAACAAGTCTGCGGCCATTTTTATCGACGGACCCGACTTTATTGTAACATTTGATCAGAGTACAAAAGCATGGCCTGCATCATGGAAATAGGCGAGTGGTCGTTTTCCCAGCGAGTTGACAAATAGAGTGCAGCAATATAAAGTGCCTAATCACGTCCAGGAAGCGTACGACGAAGAATTCACTATGGCAGCGCAATGGATGGTTATTACCCTATCCCGAGAAAGAACTCGGTCCTCCCAAGGGGCTAATTCCTTTGATGGCAGTTGTGCAGGAGCACAAGCAGAAAGTCCGACCAGTACTTTACTATTGAGAACTAAATTGCGTTCACTGCTAACGCAGAAGTGTGCGCGCAAAGACTCAGAGTGGCGGCAACAAGGGGTCGATGTGTCGCTTTTAGATTTGAGGAATGCATACCTACAAATTCACGTTGACAAAGCATTCTGGCCTTTCCAAACAGTAATTATCAAAGGCAAGCGTTTTTGCCTTACTCAACTGGGGTTCGGCCTTAATGTGGCACCGCTTATCATGAAATCTGTGATTGCTGCGATAACGTCTGAAGATGAGAAAATCAAAAATGCCACATCAGCCTATGTCGACGATATCTTCATCAACGAATGACTGGTCTCTGCGGTTCGTGTGTGGTAGCACTTCCTAAATTACGAACTGGTCTGCAAAGATCCAGAACAATTGAGAGATGGAACTAAGGTCCTGGGTCTGCAGGTCAGGGGAAAGAGTGACTCTTTCAGATGGAAATGGAGTGGTCAGATTCCGGAAATATCCCGTGTAATGACACATAGATGTATATTTTCCTTGTGTGGGAAATTGGTGGGCCACTTCCCAGTGTGCGGTTAGGGTTAGGGTTGCTACTGCGTTCATCAAGCGTCAAGCAAGTTCGCTAACCAAAGGATGGGATGATAAGACTGGAGGTGCCTCTCTTTGTCAAATGCTGATGGAAACAACTGCAAGAGTGTGGGAGTCAGATCCAGTTAGGGGAGACTGGTGCGTTGATGGAAACGAGATGAAGGCCTGTGTTGATGCCAGCTCCATTGCTACGGGAGTGGCATTGGATGTGAATGGAAACATTGTGGAAGATGCTTGTTGGTTGCGTCCGACCAATGATGCGAGGCACATTAATCTGGCCGAACTTAATGCAGTGAATAAAGGCATTAATCTGGCCCTCCAGTGGAAGACACAAGTGACCGATTCAGCATGCGTGCATCGATGGGTGTTTGACACCCTGACAGGAAAGGCACGCCTAAATACGAAGGCGGCTGGTGAAATGCTGGTAAGGTGACGCTTGGGAACATTACGATCACTGGCAGAGGAATACACATTGGTGATTGATGTGACTTGTTAAATCCTGCCAAAACAAAGCTGACAGTCTCATCAGAGTTCCGCAGAGATGGTTAGGTATGCACAAGAAAGGAGAGCCGAATCTGGAGAGTTGCACCACTTCGGTGGCCCGATTGAGTGAAGACCAAGTTGCCAACATCCATCGACAGAGTGGCCACCCAGGTGTTAAAAGAACATTATATTTTGCCAGGACTGTTGACCCACTAGTGGCAAAGAGGCTCGTTAAATCTGTTGTTAGAACCTGCAAAGCTTGTCAATCAATTGATCCAGCACCGGTTCAGTGGAAAAAAGGAGATCTGAGTGTCAAGAAAAACTGGAGAAGATTGGCCATAGATTACGAACTGGTCTGCAAAGATCCAGAACAATTGAGAGATGGAACTAAGGTCCTGGGTCTGCAGGTCAGGGTGCCATTTTTTGACGCTCATTGATTGTGGTCCCTCCCGCTTTGCAATATGGCGGCCAATGCGACGGCAAGATTCGACTAGTGTCATTTGTCAGCTGGAGACGATTTTTCATGAAAACGCCCACCAACTGAAATATTAACGGATAATGACACTGCGTTCACTTGCCGACAATTTAAGTAATTTGCAAGTACCTGGGGCATGTATTTAAGATTCCGATATGCCATCAGGTAATGGTATTGTGGAACGCAGTCACAGAAGCATAAAATCTATTGCAGCTAGGAAAAATTGCTTTGTGTTGGAGGCTGTCTACTGGCATAATGTTACACCGAAAGACAACTTCTCACCGTCTATGGCGCCGGCTGATGTCTTGCATAGATACCATATCCGAGTAAAAGGCATTGATGTCGTGCCCCCGCCTAAAGTGCAAGTGATTGAAGGGAGATTTGAGATAGGTGATCCGGTATGAGTTAAGACCCCACGCAGCAGACTAAATATGGAACTGGATGCATAACCGATGTGATCAGTGAGCAGTCGGTGCAAATTGATGGAGTACCTCGTCACGTCAGGGTTCTACGGCTTTATGTAGGATCGCCTCCAATGAGGAAGAAGAGAATTCTGAGGACAGTGAGAGGCCGGTCTACTTGAGGTCAGGTTCACCAGATAATCCCTCGGATGTTGGTGGTATGCCAGCAGATTTCAACTCACCTAGTGGGAGCTCTTCTGAGGAAGAGGAAGTTCAACCGGCCCCCCTTCGGAGGAGTACCTGAAACAAAAGACCACGCCTGCATTGTCATTTGTGTGATCCGAAGATCAGGGAAGAGTGTGGCAGAAGTGATGATCTTGAGCCAGAATCGAGCGGTGGAGGTGGTCCCGACTTACTTCATCTTCGCAGTAAAAGGGTCCGCCTTTGCCTGGTTTGCAGATGGAAAAGGAAATAAGTTTTGGCTTCATAGTTTTCTAGTGAGGATTGAACTCTCAACCTCGAAATAACAAATCCACTGGTTGCTGCACAGTAATATGTGGATTCACCTTGACGACAAATTGTGAGCCAGCGAATTATGTTTCTTTTTGATTGGTTAAACAGAATTAACTGAGAGGGGGAATCTGCTAATAAAGAGGGAAGAAAAAATGGAAAAGGTGAGAGAGAATCTGAGGAAGATAGAAGCGACTGTCGGCGTGAGATTTTGCAGTGAGCCGAATTATTTTCTTTTATTGGAGCTCAAAGTTATACAGAGGTTTTTCGTGCTTCTACAGGATTTGAGCCGAACTACATTTTTTTTCTTTAACATTTGGAGTCTAGTAATAGACTTCCAAATCCCCATTTGCATTGCCTCTAGCCATGACATTGGCAAAAGGCGAGATGAAAGACCCGGACTCAATCCCACTTGTTTAGTACATGCATGTCTACTGACTCAACATATTCTTGCATTTCTGTCTATGTAACTCTTTCTGGACCATGTTTGTTGTGTTGACGAAAGTGAATAAATAAAATTATTTGAATTGTAGAAGTTTGTCCTTTTAACCAAAATTTAGTAACCCTTTTCCTTCAAATCCAGCAAGGCCAGAAGGATGGATATCTATGCAACAACTGACTCTTCTTCATTCCTTTCTACAAATAGGACATTTCTACAAGAATTTCACTATATTAACCCATTTTTGCACAGTAAACTCTAGGCTGGTTTGTGATATCTACAGTACATGTAATGTACGAACTTAGAAGCACGGGAATGCAACATTGCGGCAATGGGACAAGGGCTAGAGCTTGGTATACAGTGTGCAGTACCTATTAGAGTAGAGACCCCTTTTTTTCTTTTTTTTCTTTTTGGACACTGTCCAAGTGAGAAAGAAACTAATAGTTTGTCCACCAGCCCAGATGTGGTAACAAAATTCCATACATGGGCAAAAAGTTCTCACTGTATACAAGAGCTTTTAGTATATAGAGAGATTCGGTAGTTAACTAGGTTGAGAAATATAGTAAACAGATAAAATTTAAAAAGGATTGGCGAAAATATGAATTCATGTATGGTAGAGTGCAGTCGTTGTCGAGGGACGTTTGATGCAGCTTTGTGTTGTGCCCAAGATGAATTACTTTTTTTATCCATATGTGACATCTTGACAGGTACTACCACTCAGGGTCCGGGTCAGGATTTATTTAGGAGTAATAATAACAAGAGAATGGCTCTAGATTTACCTGATGCGATTCACCGTCATACCTAGTACCCATATTCATATTTAAAAAATAGCTTATGTTTTTTAGATAACCGCGATTTATTAGTATTTGTAGTTGGAATTTTATAAATTACATTTACTTATTATCCAGAAGCACGGGAATGCAACATTGCGGCAATGGGACAAGGGCTGGAGCTTGGTATACAGTGTGCAGTACCTATTAGATTAGAGACCCCTTTTTTTCTTTTTTCACACTGTCCAAGTGAGAAAGAAACTAATAGTTTGTCCACCCGCCCAGATGTGGTAACAAAATTCCATACATGGGCAAATAGTGGCTTTGTAGAGATATAGGATACTGGCAGGTACAATAAGTTTTCTAGCCCGGTAGAGGGAACCTACTTTTTTTGCAGCAGACTTGGCAATATCTGTAAATTTTCCCTATATAATTGCCTATCCACAATGCAAAGTTAGACACAGTCTCAGATTTAACTGTGGTGAAAATCCAGCTCCCCCCCAAAAAGGACACTTTGGATTATGGAAAAAATTTAAATTGTTTTAGTCAAGATAGATTTCTCCTATACTGATAGAGGATAGAACATATACTACACTTTGAATTATTTATTCACAAATAAAATATTAATTTCACTTACAAATTCGGCACAAAGCCATCACAAGTGTCAGAGTAGGGATGCCGGTAGTTATTCTCAACGAGATCCTTTCTGACTTTTTCGTCCAAGCTCTGTTTCATTTGTCCATCACTTTCACTTCAGCTGGCACAACAATAGCACATTTACTCTATGTGTGAACTTGCGTCTGTGGGTGTTCACTGCACAGGCCACAGCAGTCTCGCGCAATTGATATCTATATATATTCTAGCAAAACGGGTAGAGGGGTCAGTTTTGGTCTCTGTTGGTCGAAGAGGAAGATGGGCCTTTGAGCCTAAAGCTGAAGGTCTCTTTGTGTTTGGGTTAGACTTGTCTTTCGATTCAGTCGGGCTCAGTCTCAGTCTGATTGATTCAGTCTGATTGCAAGTCTGTCGTTTGGTAGAAAAACTGAGTATCATTGTAATCTCTCAAAATAAAAAAAATATTACATGTTTTAAACTTGAATTGTGATTTTATTTGGAAGGAAAATCCTTTTGTTATAGCAGTGATTAAGACCACATGATTGACACTACGGCCAGTGTCTAGATCAAGCACCAAATTCAGATGAAGACAATGAGTGGACGATCATAGCCTGTGCAGTAAATGCACACAAATGCAAGTTCACAGATGTAAGACTATTTGGAGAAGTCGAGAAGCAAGCAACAACATTCCAGGGTATTAGGAGAAAGGATATAATCAACTGCCTTGGGAAAAATTTGTATCTCAATCCTCCCCCACATCTAATACGTTCCCTTTAATCTGTAGTCATGGTATATTTCAGTAATGGTCTTATCAATACCGGTCTTTTTAATACACATGTCACATTCACAAAGCAGTCTAGAGTTTAGTGTATGAAAATGTGTAATAGTGAAATTCCCTTCAATTTCAATTTGGAATAACTCATTTATTTTTTCGGTTATTTTGATATAATTTAGATGTAAACGAAATTTTATTTTTATCTTCAAGAGCTTGTGTAATTAATAGGTTTTTTTCAGGTTACTTCAAGTTAAGTTACTATTTTCAGTGACAAGCGATTTATTTTTTAATGTTGGTGTTTTTCAACTTTATGTGCATGATATTGTGTGTCTATATGCATATAAAAACAGCCCCATCTTAAAGAAAAATAGCCACTTGTCATATGGTTGGCTTTATTTATATAGGGTTTTAAGTTGTTTTTCACAACAAAAACTTTGAAAACTTTAGTGAATGAAATGTTTGCCCTATTATCAAATTGTTTGTCTGTTTTTACATGGTTCAAATCTGAGATTTTTTATTGATTTACTATTAAAAGAAAAATATTGCTTGATTTTTACTGTGCTATGAATCATATTATGAAGATTCCATGTGTTGTTGCATTTTTTTTATATTAATTAGATTTTTCCCAGACATTACCTACTCCTTTGGAAGTGGGGTGAGATAGTGTAGTATCTGTTCTGTTGTCACAATACCATCCTTCCAGACATTTTTTTTGGGGGGTAGGGGTTTAGTGTAGTATCTCTTCTGTTGTCATGATACCATCCTTCCAGACATTACCTCCTACTTTTTTGGGGGGTAGGGGGGAGTAGTGTAGTATCTGTTCTGTTGTCATGATACACTCCTGGCATTATCTCCTCCGTTTTTTATTGGAGGGTGGGAAGTGTAGTATCTGTTCTATTCCATCCTCCCAGGCATTACCTCCTTAATTTTATCATTTGCGAGTATGTGTGTTTTTGTTGGGGTGCTCCGTTTACCTGGATCGCAAACCCACAGAAGTAAATTGAACTGAACGTAGTAGAAAATAAACTTTTCTTTTCTATAACGGAAGAAAAAGATATCCATTCTCCATTATAATTAAAGTTGGCTGTGATAGAAAGTCTATCTGATTCTATAGATGAATAAAATAGACAACAGACGACATTGACAGTTAATAGAAATACCTTAAATTTTCAGTTGCTGAAAAGGAAATAAAAACAGCTAAGAGTTTTTACAAAAAGGAAACGCTAACGACATACATCTGACTCGTATGATCTCTAAACTCCAACTACTTAGGCGGGGAAAAAAACTTGAGTGTGTGCTGCAAGAAATAGGCCAACAAATTCCTGTACATGACGACCTCTTGATTAGCCGGTAAATCTATCTGTTTACAGCAAAATAAAATAGTGCATCCAAATATGTGACTGCTACAGTTTCAAACAGCATGGCCATGATTGAACTCAAATGTCAGCAGAAATAAATAAGTAACACATAACTCAATAAGTCACAGGCCTAACTAATAAAACTTTTAGGCAAAATTCGACTTTATTCATCAACATAGTCTCCTTTACTGATTCCAATTCTTCTGTAACAATTCGATGCCTTTTTTTGTAGAACGATTTGTATTCGGCCTCAAAATAAGCCTCCGTTTTAAAAATCACTTCTTCATTGAAACCAAATCTCTTTGCCTGGACCATTATTTTGAGGTCTGCAAACAGCCAGTAGTTGCTGACGGCCAGATCTGGAAAAAAAGCAATTTCCAGTGCATTTAATTGTTGAAAGCACTTTTTTTCTTCATTTGTCGCCTATTTTGGGCGATATTTTCCTTCAAACGTACCAATAATGTTATATAATATTCGCTATTGATGGTTGATCCTTTCTCAAGCTAATCACTGTCATCTTCATTTCAATAACCGATTTTACGAACGTTTTTATAAAAGAAGCATCAACAAATAAAATTGGGCTTTAAAAATCTCTTTAGAGTTTTATGTTTTTAAGAGTTTTCATGTACACACATAAATAGCCCAGTCTAATAATACAAAACCAGCAGTGACAATATGGCTATAAGCGAGTAATACATGGTGTCCCCCCCCCCAAATGCCACCCATGGAATCGTCAATAAAATTCACAATTCTTTCTACAATCTAACAATATTTGGTATAAATGAAGTTCAGTCTATGTCTGACTTGTCCACCACTTAATATATTTAAATAAATAAAACAAACGTTTTAAGCTTTAAATGGTAATCGTAAAGATCGATGGTATAAACAGGTTCTTCAAAAATTCGAAAGAATTATTGTATAGGCGATAATATATATATATATATATATATATATATATATATATATATTAATATTATGAGACTAAAAACGTTTTAAAGTTAAAATCAATGTATTATTACATAGTAATAGGGGAAAAAGACGTTTTAATACTTTTTTCCTCAAAAACAGAACCTGGCAGCATCAGCCGTATGAAAACCTGGATTGTAAACCATGAGTATTGAAACAAAGTAAATTCTTGTACTGAATTATAAAATTATTTATATAAAAAATTTGTTTCCCAATATTTTTATAGATAATTTCTAAACCTGTATTATCTCAATAAAAACAAATAACTTCTGGGAATTATAAAATTGTTTTCTGGGATAATGAAAGTGCTTGTTTTGTTTCAGTTTAACTCGCTCTGTTTTCTTTTTATATAATGCAGTACTTCCGGTCCTGTTAGACTCCATTTTGTGAAAAATCACATTTCAAACGTATTTTTCTTCCGATTATATGCATAATACTAAATAGATTTCAACTCAAAATGGTTCCTCATTTAATGGTATAAAAAACAACATAAAACAATTTTATCACTTATATACAATTTTTTATCGCATTATGTTTAAACAGTCAATCTTTACAGTTACTAGAGATGGGCGGTTTTACCGAAAAACCGCGGTTTTTCGGTTTCGTCTCCATACCGAATACCGAATCGGTTTTTTTTTTTAAAACCGTAACCGTTCGGTATTGTGTTTTTACTACAGTAAGCCACCATATACAAGGAAACACGGTTGAAAAGATTTTCCGATTTGAATAAAATTGAATATTACCCAAAAATGTTATATTAGTAAGAGGACAGATTGAACAAATATATTACTGCAATTACTGCTATAAACACGAGGCGATTTTTGTTTATTTTCATTCTAGAACGAATTTTAAACATTTTAAAATATGAATATAGAAAATGTTGTTACATTTTTCGTACCCAACTAGTAAATAAATTAATCTTTCATCTTTTTTTATGCATTAAAATTATAATTGTACGTTGTTTTGTCTTTCGGTAATAGTAATTTTAAATTATCTTATCCTAAAAAATATTGTCCTTTTTTTGAGCGAAAGTCTACAATGGCTGCTAGTATTGCTGATATAACAATCAATCAGCAGCAGCGATAAAAATACTTTTTGTGCTTAAAAAAGTTAATCCTATTTGGTTCTTTTATAAAAAAAATACTTTAAAAAATACTGGTTTTCACTCAACTTTCGAACTTCTAGTAGTAATGAATTTCTATCGCCAATTAAAAAAAAATTAAGATTCTACTTTTTTAGGCGATTACGTCTTAAAGTCTTGGCGAAAAAAAGAAAAAACAAAACAACAAAAAATAGTTTAGAATTTAGAGTGGGGGATCAGTTTCGCATATAAATTTAATGTAAAATGATCTCCGATTTCCCGGCCATTCTTGCCTTTTAGTGAAATTTATAAAATAAATAATTACTCTACCATTAACTCTAGGTACGACTAACAAGCCCACCTCCTAAAAATGCCATCTTGAACGTATCATACCATTAACCTTAAATATGAGTGGCAAGCCACTCCTAAAAAACTCCCTTAACCCTAACACTAAGTCCGAATGGCAACCTCCATCCAAAACAAAACCCCTTCTTTAACCTTATCACTAACCCTAAGTCCGAGTAGGAAGCCCTAATCCTACAAAAAAGCCCATTAAAACCACACATAATCGTCTAAAAAAAAAAAAAAAAAAGCAGACGCCCATGAAAAAAAACGCACAGGATTTATTTGCCATAGAAAAAAATTGATTAATGCCCTAAAACGCTAGAATGGCCCGGAAATGGTGAATTATTCTGCATTAAATATATGTGAAACTAATCCCCCACTCGAAATTCTAAATGAATTGTTTTTTTTTCTTTCTGCTAAGTTTTCAGGGTGTTCACACTTAATTGCCCCTAGCCCTACCCCTAACCTGAAGTTCAAGTGGTAAGCCCCCCTCCTCCCACAAAAACCCTCATAATCGTCTAAAAAAAAAGAAGAAAAAAAAAACAAGAAAAACGCACAGGATTTATTTCCCATAGAAAAAATAATTAACTGTCCTAAAACGCTAGAATGGCCTTGAAATGGGGGATTATTTTATGTGAAACTGATCCCCACTTTAAATTCTAAAATAATTGTGTTTGTTTCTTTCTTTCTGCCAAGTTTTTCAGGGTGTTAACATGTAATTGCCTAAATAAAAAAAGTAGAATTTCATATTTTGGGGAGGTAAGGGGGTGAGTTAGTGGAAGGTGTTAATCTACAATAATTCCAAAGAAATCTTGCAATATATTCATTTTTAAACAGTCCTAGTATTGGATTTTAGTTTCTTGTACATAAAATGTATTACAATTCAACTTTGAGTTTTCTAACTTCTTTCTTTTAATGGATTCATGGTATTTTTAAGGTATTGCAGCATATTTATGTGCATTTAGTGCAGATTACTTGGAAACCATTAATTTCTGGAGATTTTCAGTGGCACATTCTGATTCCTTGTACAAAAATACACTTATATGGTAAATTTCATTGCTTAATCTTGTGTTTTAACAAAGATATAACATTTTTACTGAAAAATTAGTGTAAAAAATGTGACGAAACACATATGGTCTTAAAGAGGGGAAAATATCCAATCGTGTGAGGCACAAAAATAGTCATAACTTCCTTATTTTTAGTCAGATTTAAAAAATTTAAAAAGATTCTTTCTTAGATCATCAAGCTCTTTCTATATATGCCATTATTGAGATATTTTAAGCAATTTAAATTTTTTCATGTGTATTGCTACTTGTAGGAAGAAATCTTTGTTTACAGTTTGTTTATCATTAACATTTTGAATTTTCAAATGAAAAAAAGAGAAATACGACAGACAACATGACATCGTATTTTTAGCATAAACTATTTTCAAATGAAAAAGAAAAAATCAAACGCGTTCCGTATGATGTCGAAAATCTATTTGATTCAACTCAAAATTGAAAAATAATTATTTGTTTGTTTCAGAGTTATCTAAAAAAATAAGTTATTAAAATGAAATTAAAAAAAAATACTTGTAAAAGTAAATAAACGAAAAGTAGTGAGTAAGTATAAACATTTAAAAAGAAAAAAAGTAGTTGCCAATGCTAGTGTCACTTTATTCGGATTTTTAAAATTATTTTAAACATTAGGCATTTCATTGTTTACTTTTGAAAAGCCACTTCATACATAAATTGTCATTTCTAGAGAACTATCTCTCAACTATACCGTTTTCTCTCCCAAAAATGGGTTATTCAAAAGTAGACTATGCAACGATTTATATTTTACTAAATTGTTAATATGGTATTTATTTAGAGTTGACAATTTATTCGAAAGTTTAATTATTAAACTTTAATCCAAGTCATGAATTCTATGACTAAAATTACCTTAAAGCTTAAAAAATGACTTTAGGTGAATTAATAATCTCTACTTTTTTTTAACCATCCTTCCTTTTCCCTTGGCGCGGTTTTCGGGTGTACTACTAGTCTTTTACGCATGTCTATAAAGTTTTATTACCCTGTCTTAAAAACAAATATTAACCCCAACACGCACCAGTTGACAGAACTTCGAGCACACAAAATGACAGACATCCCAACAGTCAACACCGGCAATTCGAGAAGTATATGGTGTGTTTATTTTACTCGACAAGACACAACGTCTTGCAAACATTTTCACCTATTAAAAAATTAAAATTTTTATCTGTCAAATAATTTTGACAATATTTCATTTTCATCATCATTTTTGTAAAATTATTTTGTTTGTTTAAATAAATTTTCGTTTTTTAATTTCTTGCATTTCTGAGTTATATTTTAGCTTCTGATGGGTTAAAGAATTAGATAGAATGTATATTCAAACTCAGTTTTATTCTTCAGAAATCTTTCATGAATCTTTGGTCACTGTTTTAACGAGTTAACTGTTAAAAAGGTATCAGAACTTTGATTACAACAGTCAACACCTTAAAACTTATATGATTCATATCATGGAGAATGATTCAGTCACAAAATTATCGAAACAGTGGCATAATTCAACTAAACGTTGAATAATAACTAATCATCACACAAGAGAATGAATAGCTTCCATAGTAAAAAAAATTTTTTCAAAAAAACCGAAAAACCGAACCGTAAACCGAGGTTTTAAGGGAAAAAAAACGAAACCGAAACCAAAATTTCAAAACCGCCCAACTCTAACAGTTACCCTATTTATTTATTGCAACAATTTAAATCTTTGTAAAACAATAAATTTTCGCTTTCTTCTTACTGTAAAAAAATAATTGCTAGCTAAATATTCTTTAAATAAATAAAACAACTTCAAACTTTTTAAATGTACAATTACATTAAGTAGGGATGTGAGTTCTCCACTTTTTGGTTGATATCTGCTTTTGTTAAATAAGAAAAAGCTTATTTCTGCCAAATCGCTAGAGCGTTATTTTATTTTTTCGTTGCTATTTGGCTGGATTTTATTTTTCTTGATCTTTTTCTCTTTAGTCGTCTCTTTCACTTTATCTTTCTTTCTCTTTTCCTGTGTTTTTCTCTTTTTCTCTTCTCTGCATCTTGCATTGTATTCCTTTTTTCTCTTATGACAGTTCTCTCTGAAAACTGAACATGTTAATTTTGCCGTGAAGACTAAGACTTCAAACGATTCATGAAGGGAGTAGGGAAGTAAGATGACTTTTGTTTCATCAAAGAATGGATTTGTGTCTCCGTTCCCCCACATGCACACTTGCTGTGTTTCTCTTAATTTTTACTTTCTTGTTTACCAAGATGGATATTTCACTAATCAAATATTTTTCAATTTATTTTAAGTCTGTTTTTACTACTTATGACTAGCACATTACACAAGTTGTTTGTAGTTATTTTTTGTGCTGCCCTCTCTCTTCACATGTACTATCGTGCTGTTATGGTCGATTGTTACATTTCACTTTCAGAGCAGCAGTTGACCATTGTTTTGATCCCACATTGTATTTAGATCCTCAAGAACTTGTGGTCTGCTATCTGTCCAATCAGGGGAAAAAAGGTCACAGAGAATTAATTATCTTAACTTCAAGACGAGGAACCATTGCAGCTGAAAATTGAACACTTGATAAAAAGTGGACAAAACATCCTTTTATAAAAATAGTATTTATTTTTTTACTGCATTTCGAAAATTAATGAAACTCAAATCGTTGGCACTGGGAAGCATGTCTCGTTTATATGACAATTCTTTTACAACTCAGTTTTCTTTCTCTTATGACAAAAAGAGAGAAAGAATAGAAGTCACCCATTGTAATTTGCCTACCAGCCACACACCCAAGGCAGTAGCTGGCAGCTGCCATCAATAGTTGTCAGCCTACAGATGATTTGACTTTCTTGGTACTAAATAACCCAGGACAACAAATCTGACTCCTCCGTAAATAGGAGATGGAGAGAGTTCTGATTTACAAGGAACCCTTTAAGTAAGGTATAACAATGTTTTGGTTAAGAAAATAGGGTTATCTTTATTATCCCAAAGTTATGTCCAAGGCCAAGCAAGAAGAGCACCTCTTATTGCCTTGTACCACACATGTGCACACAGGTGGGTGTTGGTGAAGCAGTTTGGGAAATTCATCTCGATCTCAGTTTTTTAGCCAATGTCTACTCACATCCTTGAATTCAAAATATAGGATTTTAAAACCAGTTAAGTTGACAGGATTACAAAATTATATTTTAGAACAACTCATTCTTAAATTGGTAAATTTCTTACATTTTAAATAATTATTTTAATACATTAAAACAAAAATGCATTTCATTATAGCCTTGAGGGGGCTAGGAGGGAAGACAAGAAATTCGGCATTGGACGAAAGCAATAACTTTGAAACTGAAAGCTCGGTAGAATGTCTTACATTTTTATTATTATTTTTAATACATTAAAACAAAAATGTGTTTCATTATAGTATTGAGGAGGGAAGACAAAAACTTCAGCATTGAACAAAAGCAATAAATTTGAAACTGAAAGCTCGGTAGAATTTCTTAATTTATCATTATTTTATTATTATTTTTAATTCTAAAAAAACGAAGGGGATAGAGAGAGAGAAGTTTTAAAAGAAAGATGTTACACACACTTTTTAACTCTAATATTTTGTTCGTTATGCCCCTGGGCAATGTCGGGTAGCCATGCTAGTTTATTATATAAAGAGCAGTTGTCTGTGTGTGTCCACCTGAAAAGTAAAACTACATAAGGCACCCTCACAAATCTGATATATTCTTTTTAAGCATTTGACAGAATATGGATACATTTTTCTAATATTCATTCTTTTGTGTGTCAACAGGAACAAAATTCGTCAGGGGGGTACATTTAGAGTGATTTAATTTTAATTTTTTTATTAATTTTTTTATTATTATGCAATGATACTTTTTGTCCTGACACTTGATACTTTTTGTCCTGACACTTGATACTTTTTGTCCTGACACTTGATACTTTTTGTCCTGACACTTGATACTTTTTGTCCTGACACTTGATACTTTTTGTCCTGACACTTGATACTTTTTGTCCTGACACTTGATACTTTTTGTCCTGACACTTGATACTTTTTGTCCTGACACTTGATACTTTTTGTCCTGACACTTGATACTTTTTGTCCTGACACTTGATACTTTTTGTCCTGACACTTGATACTTTTTGTCCTGACACTTGATACTTTTTGTCCTGACACTTGATACTTTTTGTCCTGACACTTGAAAAAGAAATATATTTTTTAACATATATAAATGAACGGTGGAGAGAGATGGGGAGAGGTTAGAGAGAGATAAGTTAAAAAGAATGTTACACACTATTATTAACTCCTCTATTTGTTTATCATTGTCCCCGGGCAACGTCATATTACAAATGATCTTCATTTTTAGTTTTTATATATCTACTGATTTCACAAAGTTTTCTTTCTAAAAAAATTATTTTTCCAATTGAAATTTAAGTAAAATTTGAAGCTCCGATATCACAAGAACATACCACAGCCTTCTATTTTATGTCAGATTTTTCCTGGCATGGGCATACTCCCGGACCCTCCTAGTAAAGTGTCATATAATCACCACTTTAATATCAATACAAAATATTTTCAGTTTTTTGTTTTAATTGTCACTTTCATCTATGGATATTTAAACTACTTTTTTTTTCTTTTATACAACTTTTAGGTTTGAATGAGAAATCTTTTGCTGGATTCTTTCTGAAGTACCAAAAACAAAATGGAAGGGGATCTTGACCCAATGGATTGCAAATACTGTTGTGAATATTGCGGGGAATATTTTTCCGAACATTCTCTCTTCATTGTGCATTTGCTAAGACATGGTTCAGAGATTGCTTCACAAGTGGAAATATCTGAGAAAAGTGTCTCCTGCAAGGTCGAAGACTGTGAGCAAAACTGGGAGAGAAATGTAAATTTGGACGTTCAAGTGAAAACCACACGGGTAAAAACACCGACCCCGTGCGATCAGTGTGGGAAAATGTTATCAAGTCAGGTTGCTCTTAAAAAACACCTGACAACACATCTCGGAGAAAAACTTTTCAGTTGTGAAGAATGTGGGAAAAATTTTCTTTCAAAAGGTGTTTTGAAGACGCACATGCGTATGCATACTGGAGAAAAACCTTTTTCTTGTCAAGTATGTGGAAAATCTTTCACTCAGATGTCAGGCTTAAAGTGCCACATCAGACAACACACAGGAGAGCGACCATATCGGTGTGAACAATGCGGAAAGAATTTTGTTCAAGTTGCTAACTTAAACAGTCACAAGAAAATTCACACCGGCGAGAAACCTTTTCACTGTGAAGAATGTGGTAAAAACTATGCAAACAAATATAAATTAAAAGAACATATGCGGTCACACAACAAAGAAAAACCCTTTCAGTGTGAAGAGTGTGAAAAAGCATTTGTTACAAGGGCTCAGTTGAAAAAACACATCCGAATTCATACAGAAGAAAAAGAGTTTCATTGCGAAGTCTGTGAAAAGGGCTTCTATAGAAAATCTTCTTTAAAATGGCATATGAAAACGCATACAGGGGAAAAACCATTTTCTTGTGGAGTGTGTGGAAAAGCCTTTACTCGAAAGAGTGTCCTCGTAATCCACATGGGATCACACACAGTCGACAAACCATTTCACTGTGAAGTGTGTGGTAGATCCTTTGCCTCGACTGATGAATTGCAAGATCATAAGAAGTTGCATACACGCGATCGACCATTTCACTGCGATGTTTGTGGGAAAGATTTTATTCAAAAGATGCATTTACAGACGCACACTAGAATCCATACAAAAGAAAAGCCTTTTCTGTGCGAGGTGTGCGGGAAAGCGTTTGCCGAAAAGTCTACCTTGAAAATCCATAGAAGAGTTCACACAAAAGAGAAACCATACTGCTGCCAAGAGTGTGGAACATCCTTCTCTCAAAAACCGGCCTTAACCATCCACATACGAACACACAAGATCGAAACGCGCTTTTGTTGTGAGGAGTGCGGCAAGGTGTTTCCTTTTAGTTCAAGTTTGAAAGTCCACATGAAATCGCACAAGAAACGGAAACGTTTCTCATGCAAAGAGTGCACAAAAACTTTCCCTATGATGTCGCGATTAAAGCTGCACATGAAAATGCATAACAAAAAAAAGATCTACAGGTGTGACATGTGCAAAAAAAGTTTCTCTCAAAACCAGAGCTTGAAGACGCACATGCGATTGCACACGGGAGAAAATCTTTTAAAATGTGAAATGTGTGATAAAAAGTTCCCTTATAAGTCAACTTTAGTGAATCACATGAAGACACATTCACAGAAAAAGACATATAAGTGCCAAATGTGTGAGAAATCTTTTTCTGGGTATTATATACTGAAAAAGCATATAAAAAGTCATACGGAAGGGACAGCCTTCCAGTGTGTAATGTGCGGCAAAGTGTTCGCGTACAAAAATCTCTTAAATCGTCACATTATCACTCACAACAATTTATACCGCAAAGTCGTCGTCTTGCCATCGTGAAAGATTCTGTTTGCTCACTAAGAAATTACTTCTGAGCTATTTCAATGGTTACGTCTTTTCAAGAAGAAGAAAACGTCTTTTTCTAAGAAGGGGAACAATACAAATTTCACACTCAAAGAAGAACATGATCTGGCCTCCGAAAGGTTCTTCCACCATGAACTTTTTCGCAATATCAAATAAAAAATCAACTTAAAAAGCAATACTCTTCCGTGAAGGAAATTAAGTACTTTTGCTTATCAGTATCGTTAAAAAATGTAACTTCATGTAAAATACGATATAATTTCTTCCACTTCAAGTACCAGTTTTGATAGTTCAGTTTATAGAGCATCAAAGGCCAAACATCAGAGTCTGGGTTTCGAATCTCATTGCTTCGAGCAACACTGATGAGTCTTGAAAAGACAAAACATCTGTCTGGATGACTTATATATATATATATATATGTAAACCTCAGTAAATGTAGGGTCTTCATAAATTCATTGAAAAGACAGTTATAGATTAAATATAACCATACTTGATAGAGGATGGTATGCACATGGTATGACATAGACTACGATTCAAACTTTTAGATACTGATTAAACATTAGCATGATTGGAAAAATATAATATATATATAAAAAATAATTTATGGAAAAATCACAAAATAAATGAATGCACTTCAGTTTTTTCAACCTGGAGGGTAAACTTTTTTATGAGCACTGATGAAGTCTTAAGAAAGATTGAAATTTTGTATATCCTGAACATTCTATATATTATGAAGATGTATGTAAATATACGGCAAACTCACGTTGATACACCGGTTCTCGTTAGATCACCAAAGTTAAGTGATGTTGATCCTGGCCAGTACGAAATGAGTGAATATTTGAAAATACAAGGTGCTTTATGTGGCCTAGAGAAGACATGGGCTCCATCAGGTTTCATGCCAGCTGAAAAGTCATGACATATAAAATATCTGCATGCCTCCCTTGACGTCCCGTGAAATTATGGGATATGGATGGATGGTATTTGATTGAGGTAGGCCGAAACAATTGTATGCAAATAAAACTGTCTTTTCAATGAATTTATGAAGATTTTTTCTACATTTACTGAGGTTTACATAATATCAAAATTTATTAGAGCTTTAGTTCTGCACTATTGAGCTATTACAAAAACCTTTGTGTTATAAAAAAAAATTATATTTGAAAACTTTAAATATAAAATATACACATATATATATATATATTTATTTAATTTCAGTTTTTTCCTCAAACTGATCCCCCTCACACCCACCTATTGATTATGTTTTTTTGGGGTTCTTTTTTGGTTTTTCATTTATTCTACATACTCACTATCCAGGTTTATTGTTTATGTTCTCTTCTACAAGAGGTTTGACGTTGTCTGGCTGCATATATATATATATATATATATATTGTTTGAAAAATCGATGGCATAACTTCAGAATTATGTTTTGTGTATATAGGTCCAAAGGGCTCACGATTACTAAATCTAGATAGATAGAAGAATGCAAGAGAAAACGTGCTATTTAAAAAGAAAGAGCAGTCAACACCTCTGCAACAGGTTCTCTACATGCGGGATATACTACAGAGCTCGGATCAGACTGACGAGCCATCTCCGGACCCACAGAACAATTACATGATCACAGTCATCTTCACAAGCGATGGACACACATTAAATTGGTCCAGAAACACTTGATTTCCAAGTTATAGGTAATTTAAACAAATACTGATCAACAATTTTCATTCATTGTTTCTTAATGTTTTAGATGAGGATTTATAATTGTTATTATTCAGACTACTGTTCTCATCTTGGATGTTATTCTCACAAAGAATAACATCCAAGATGTGAACAGTAGTCTGAAAAATACAAATAATACAAATTCTTTCTTGTAGCCTCAAACACATACAATGTGTGTGCGTAATAGGGTCACTGTTATTTCTTCATATGGGATAAATAAACACTATCCTTGCGACAGAATAACAAGTAAAATAAACCTGGGCCTGGTGTTACCACATATACCAACAAAACCATGACAGAAATGGCACCAAACAAATATAAAAGCCGTGAGACACAGAAGAAAGATCTGGACATCATGATCAACAGCTTTGATAGCCAGCATGGGGGACTTGGTTGGCATCCTGTGAATGTTGGGCGTTCTCATTTCAGATAACACAATACAACAAATATGATCAGCGCAAACCAAAGACAACACGGGAAGAAATGGACCACATCCGTTATACCTCTGCATTGTATTGCCTTCTATGAATCACCTTTATATAAGCACATCAAACAATGCTTCATGCTACATGAATCTCATATATATATATGAAATAATACCCACACATACAAGCAAATTAAATTTAATTATTATCATTCAAAAGACCTCTTCAGAAATTAATTGGTTATTATATTTTATGTTTGCAATTGAAAACAGCTATGAGGTATAAAATGGGGAATAGAAGAAGGGGATGAAGAAAGACCAAAGAGTAGGTAGGGGTGGTATCAACAGTTTGGAGAAGAAACATCAAGAGAAAACTTTTTGTCATTGACTTTCGGTGATGGAGGGCACACGCTTCTATTCATTTCACGTCACTTTTCCCTTGTTCAGGGATCAGATGTTTTCTGATATTACACAAGCTCACTCTCTCACAGTAAAACGGGTCAGCAGTTTCCAAATTCCACTATGACGAATCACTTCCAAGTTTTGTTACTGCTTCTGCAACAGTTTATATATATATATATATATATATCTATATATATATGTAGTCATCCACATACAGACTGTTTCGCTGTATCAGCTCTTCAGTGTGGCTAGACTAGTAATGCCTCAAACCGGGATTGAAACTCAACCGTTGAGCTGACGGTCGACGCCTCTTTCCCTGCGCTATCATTCGACACTGACTGATTGTAACTGATATCTCAATGTAAACATTGTCAAGTGCCGAGAGGTCAAATTAGTTTTACCCAATGAGCTATGCCCTAAAGCTAATGGCAGTTGGTGATATCCTTACAAATAAGCTCTAGCTAAGGACGGAGCTTTATATAGTCATCCACATACAGACTGTTCGCTGTATCACAGCTCTTCAGTACGGCAAGACAAGCTAGTGCCTCAAGCCAGGATTGAAACTCAACTGTCAAGCTGACAGTTGGCACCTCTTCCCCTGCACTGACTGATTGTAAGTGATATCTCAATGTAAACATTGTCAAATGCCGGGAGCTAGAATTAGTTTTACTCAATGAGCTATGCCTTAAAGCTAATGGCAATAGTCATCCACAGACAGCTATTTTACAGTATCACACCTTTCTGAGATTTAAAATCCAACAGTTTGGACAGCAGTCAGGTATCTCACCTGTATGCTTTCGCGTTCACTACAAAAGTAAGGGAAAAGATCATTTTGGATTTCCTCACATTATGAATGCCAAGAGAGCTTAATTCCTTTCATGAAAAGTAATGGTTCACATTAATTGGTTACCATTACCTCCCTTATTAGAGAGCTCAACCCATGAATGGGAAGCAAATGTAATCATTCAGACAGCTGTTTTGCTGTATCATGGCTCTGCAGTGTGGCAAGACAATATCCATATATATATGTATATATATATATATATATATATATATGAGGATAAAATGCACGATATATCATAAAATGAGATGCTGTGAAAGAAGGATGTGTGAAAAAAATTTTCAGACACACATATATATATATATATATATATATACACACAAAATAAAACATAAAAAACAAATTTTTACTTTCAAAAGCATAGCAATTAAATGCTTCATCTAACAGAGTTGGTAAGACTGATATGTTGGCATCACAGTTTATGTCTCATACCAAAAATCAGTACATCTCTTTTATCAAGGTCACATCTATGTTGACAGTACTTATCACTTCTCAACTGCAGACATCTAACGTAACAAATGAAATGGATTATTTTGAGAACAAATAACTCATCTTTTTTTCAACCTGGATGACAAGTAATTAATATCACTTTGGGGAGGGTATCCTGTCCAGTCTGTGTATAGCAATGCTAGGAGCAGAATCCGTGTCAATGACTCATTTAGTGATGTGTTTGACATTGTGTATTTTATGTGCATCAGGGTTCGGTATTGAGTACTCTGTTATTCATCATTGTGCTTGAAGCATTATTCAGAAACTGTTGTATGCTAATGATCTTGTAATTCCTGCTGAATTAGAGGAAAAAATGTGTGCAAAGTTCATCCTCTGGATAACTGTCATGGAGCTGAAGGAACTTCCTGTCAAGGAAAGTAGATAGTTGATCATGGGTTTACTTTCGGTAGCCTCATAACTATCGCTTCCCTTATTTTGTCCTCGCATTCCATGAGCGATGTTCCTGACAAAGGAGGAAGAATTGCTGTTTATGTATTTTTTTAGCTCCTTACATCAAGTGGGTTCATGGCTTGCCTGGAGCAATTTTCATTAAAAAAAAATATGGAGAGGACGAAAGTTATGATTAGTGGCTCTAACCTGCATACTCTGAAAGATTCCGGCAAGATATTCTGAATAGGCTGTCGTCATTGGGTTCATAGGATGTGCAGTGTGCTGCCAGGTAGATTAATTACTATTGAAAACTATCTCTGCGGAAGGTGTGCTTGTACTGCTAATCCAATTAAAGGCTGGCCCTGTACTGACTTCTCTGTGGATGATCTGCAGAAATTAGAAGTTGTGGACTGATTTTGCTATCTTAGTGATATAATCTGTGCTGGTGAGGAATGTGAATTAAGTCCAATCTTATGTGTACGGGCATGTTTTAACCTGTTCACTCTCACTTGTCACTCGGGGTCAAGTTTACAACAGCATAAATGTCCGTAGTGCCATGTTACATGCAAGTGAATGTTGATCTCTTACTAGCTCGGTTTTTCTGACATGTCTATGGTTCAGTGGATTTGTGGTGTGCACCTTGATGACAGTTAGTTTTGACTCCCTGTTATGGAGTCAACTCTGCATTGTAACCATTGTGGTATGGATATGTTAAACAAAACTCTGGTTGGATAAACACATGTACACATCCCAATTGAGGGTAAGCAAGGAAAATGTAGTCAAAGATGATCTCCAGCAATCGCACATTTTCCAACATAAATGATAGTTTCCTGTAGAAAATCACTTGCCACAATGACATTAAATGAATGATAATAAGAAGGAGCCATATATTTCCTATTATATTTAACTTAACTATCAGGGTATGTTCACTATATAGATATAAAAGGCCTGTCACTAGTGACATCTTAGGTGACTCTTTAAGCCAGCAAGTGACTTGCTTTTCATCCCGCAAGTTGAGCTGAAAATATATTTTTTTGAACAATCTTGTGAGTCCAATATCTGAAATAAAAACAGTTGATTTTAAATGGTTTTAAAACGGATCAATTATACTTGAGTCACCCCAAAATCATAACTGACCAAAAGAACATGTTGGCTTGACACCGGTTTCTTTTACTTTTACTTCCGGGTGAATTATAAACAACACACTTGTATTTTTTGTTTTGCAATCTTAAGAGATTTATAAAAAAAATTAATTTTTAATTAAAAAAGTTACAAACTTTTTATTAAACCAAATATATAAACAAAAAACATTGAAATTAGTAGATTGAAATGTGCAGATTTCTTTTAAATACATAGTTTTATTCACAAAATTTAACATTGCAGATAGTCAAGGAGAAATCTTTCTCAATTGAGGCAATTTTTATTTTCGTCCCAATCCAGAGTGCCCCTTTTTGGGGAGCTGGATTTTCCGTACATTAAAAACAGATCTTGTGTCTAACTCTGCCCTCGTGGGAGGCAAGTAAATAGGGACACTTACAATCTTTTTTTTAATATTTGTTTCGTTTGTTTATTATAACAAGTGTTTTTAAATAAAACTATATTTTAAGTTTTATTTTAATATATGCTTGTAAATAAATAATTAATATAATCCCTCCTTTTTTGTAAATCTCCAAAGTTCACAAATGAAAACGTTTGTAAACCACATATTTAAATGTTTTTTTTTGTTTAAATTTGTTTCGTTTGTTTATACATTGTTAAAAAAAGTTTGTAACTTTTTTTAATTAAAAATGTATTCTTTTTATGAATTTCTAACGTTTACAAAACGTTTTGTAAAAACATCTGAGTATAGTTTGTTTATAATTTAACCGGAAGTAAAAAAAATGCTGTTGATGCAACATGTGTCTGTTTGGTCGTTTATAATGTTGGGGTGCCTCAAATATAATAGATCCTATAACAGTTATAGTTTTGTTATGACTCATCGGTTGGTAACCACATCTCACCAGATATCAGCATATCTTCAACTTTGTATGAAAGATATCAGATTGCAGAGAAATGTAAGAAGTTCCAACGAATCTTGTTGATGGACACTAAATCATTTATTGTTTTATTTTCATCCTTCAAAGATGCTCTGAACTTTCCAGACAATCCGATATTACCAGTTTAGGTTTCCGAGAAATCAATACAAATATGCAATAATAATTTTTTTTTTAAATGGGTGGAAAGGGATGATAAGTATTCCATTGAACTAAGACTAAAGTAGAACTTAGTCGCATCAACTTTTGTATTTTGTAATCAATAAAGTAGCATTAAAAATATTCATGTTTTAGAATTTTTGAGATAATTTGTATTGATTGAATTATTAAGACTATTATTCTCATCTTAGTTGTTATGTTGCACTATGATGACCATTGTAAGAGTGCAGAATATATAGTCGAAAACTCGTAGAAAAAATATAAAAACAACAAATAATTTTAGCAAACGGAGTAGAATTAAGTTCTCTACCTACCTATATAATTTAAACGTGTGGAAACTATTTTTTTTTTACTTTATGAATTTGTTTTATGTCTTATAACACTAAAGCCAAAATGGCTGCTCACGTGATAGCCTAACTTTGTTTAATTTCATGCTGAAAAGATAGTAAAAAATAAAGTGCTAACCCTATCACTAACCTTAGGTTCGAGTGGTAAACCCGCTCTAACTCCTCTAACAAAACTTGTAAAACCACACTTAATCATCTAAGTTTAGCTAAGTTAAGCCATCACTTCAGTCGCCATGTTGCTTTGTTGCATGTCGATAAGACACAAATATCGAAATAAAATTCTGTAACTGAAATCTTACAAACAATTTCCACGTATTAAAAATATATGGGTCAGTAAATAATGTAATTCTACTGCATTTTTTTATAAATTATTTGCAGAAGACTTTGAACTAAGTAAAAAAACAAATTAGACTAAGTAAAATCGTAAAAATATAAATATTTTGTTTACGATTTTTCGACTGTTAACTATTCTGCACTTTTACCACTTTCATCCCCACAGATTATCCAGACAGCAGCTTATAACATAAACAGATTGAGTCTTGTTAGTCCTGTGGCAGTAATTCATTTCCTTTCCTCTTCTCTCTCACTGTAGACGTCTTCGTTTTAATAACCGCACTCGTAAATGTTATTAAAAAACCAAAAACAGCACAAATTCACTTGGGTTTTAACAATCTCTTTGTGGTGTTATTTGTTCTTGACTGTTTACACATATAATAACTCCATGGGGGGAGCAGCTATCTTAAAACCTGCCGACTCCCTCTGTCGATTCAGTGAAAGAAAAATCTCTACTCATTCGCCATGGCACATTAACAACTTCTCTGTGACTTAACTTCCTGGACATGTAGCTCTCAATAGACTTTGAATAGAAAATTGCACTCTACTTAACTCTAACCTCACTTGGAAATTTCCGATTCTAACCTTATTTTTACACACCTGCAACTAAACGTTAGTCATTTATTGCCACGTTTCGGCTGATATAACCTTCGACCTTCCTTAGGCGCATCTTTTAACACTTGGGAATATTAATTTTGGCACTTATACAGAATTTTGAACTGAACCCTTTATTTAATCCACAGGGGTAGATTGTTCTTGTTCCGTCATCCATGACCAGGTATAAATGTTAATTAATTATTGTTATTCTTAGTTATTATTGCCTGTAATAAAGATTGAACGTTCAACCTCCAGAAGACTGAACTGATTGCTATCAACACCTTTAGTCATTGTGCACCGAGAGTCAATGTGGACAATTCTAGTAGACGTTGATTAGGAATTAGTTCTAAGTGATAGTCTTCTAGAGGCGATACTAACTAAGAATAACAATAATTACCACTTCTATCCAGCCAGTCATGGTTGATGGAACGAAAGCAATCTTCCCCATAGATTGAATAAAGTGTTCAGTTCATCTTCTGTATAGGTTCCTGAATTCGACAAAACTTTCCAAGTTCGAAAAAATGCACCTGAAGACGGCGGTTGCATCGGCTGAAACTTTGTGGAAATAATAGCCAAGATGAGAATAGTAATCGGTGTAATGAATATATTCAGTTTTGTATTTGTATAGATCTGTCTTAATAATATCAGTGAAACATTTCATTGCTCTTATAATAAAATTATCTACACCGGCCCATTTGGCATAATGGTTAGACTGTTTGCCAATGGCCCAGGTTCGATCCTCAGTCGAGTCACAATAAAGACTAAAAAAATGGTACTTGATGCATCCTTGCTAAACACTCAGGATTATAATGTGAGTATCAAATGTAACTGGAGAAATCCAGGGAAATGGGTGTCACCCTCCCTTACATCTTGGTGTGGTAGCCAATGAAAAGGGAGTCTTCGGGTTGCCATTGACTATGACTTGACTCACTTGAATTATTTGCATACTCCAGAGCGCTTCACCCCATGCTTGAAAACAAAATTCCACCACATCATGCTTTTGTATCAGTCTTTCAGCTGTCATGAGCTTTATCTGGGGGTCGTCCTCTTGATCTTTCTTGAATGAAATCTTCTTGGTATGATTTCTTTAGTTGGAGTCTGGTAGCCAAAAAAACATGTCAAAACCATGTTAATCTCTTTTTTTTTCTAATAACACTGTTGATGGATCTAATATTAATCCGCTTTCTGATATTTGCATTTCTACATCTATTACACAAAGTTACTCCAAGTATAGTTCTTAAACATTCCATTTCAAAGACATTAAGCTTCCTCTCATGTTCTTCCAGTATCGTCCATGTTTCACTTGCATATACAGCAATAGGAACTATCAATGGTTGATCCTTTTATTATTATTTTATAGTAATATTAGCAGTTCTGACCCGAGTATTTGTAGTGTCATTTTTGTCTTGCAACAAAATATTATTTCCAGAATGAAATGAAAGTGTTTTTTTTTTTGTTTTTTTAATCCACAGCTCATTTAGTAAACACATGAGTTTACAGCACAAAGCTGATGGTAAAAAGGAAAAAACAATATTATCTTGCACTTTGGCATATGCATTTAATGTTCAATTATCACCCACTTCCGGACCAGCAGATGTTAATGATCATCAACTACTGAATTAATCTTTTTTTAGCATAAAAAAATATTTCCCCTCCTCCAACACAAATCTAAAATTAATATTCAAGAAATTTATACGTAAATAGCCAAGGAAAAAAAATTGGTTACCTATCCTTAAAATACCATATGCTCCAGAAGTGGGTGATCACTTAATGTTTATTTTATATGAGAAAATTCAAAGTCTGAAATAATTTTTTTTTAAATTTATGTATTGCTTATTACTATGGTGTTACGTTATTTTCTTTACCTTTAAGAAAAAAATAAGACCGTAACGAGAAAGATGTTTTTTTGTGCATTTGGAAATTAACACACTCCCCCCCCCTCCCCCCCCCCCAAAAAAAATGAGATTCTACATTTTTAAACGATTACATGTGACAAAAGGAGACGAAAAATTAAAAAAAACAATTATTTCAAAATTTAGAGTGGAGGATTTGTTTTTGTTTCGTATATAAATTTAATGTAAAATGATCCCCCCTTTTTTTTAGCCATTCTAGGTTAATTTTTTTTTACAACTCATCCTAAGTCCAAGTGACGACTAATTAGGGTTTAGATTAAGTTAGAAGAACGTAACGAATGTTTTGAAAAATAATTTGTTGGGGAAAGAATATTTGTAAAAAATTGCAAAAATTACAAAATCAAACTTTCTTGTTGGGATTTTATAGCTCCTGTTTTGTTTCTCACACGGTCATTCAATGTAAACATGACAAAAATAAATAGATAGGTAAAAAACAATATCGGCTATAAAAGAGTTTAAAATATTTGGTACAACTGAGTGTTCTGAAAGAGTTAATTAATATTTGGTACAAAATTGACAACATCGGTAAGAGGAGACTAAAAAACGGAGAATAACCGAAATGAAATTGATCCAGACAAGAAAGTTTAATAGCACCAAAATCATACCTATACAGCTATTTTAAGGATGCATAACCTAAAAATTATTTTTTCACTGAAATAATTTTTTTTTTAATTAAAAAAAGAATCTTTCTGATCAAACTGTTTTAGATAAAAGTCAATCTTTAAAAAGTTGACACTTTTCTCATATAAAAAAAACATATGCCCTTTCTTAACCCTATCACTAGCCCTAAGTCTGGGTGTCAAGAAAACTAAAAAAAAAGATGAAGGGGGGGATAGAATTAAAAGTCAATTTGACCCCTATAAATAAAGTAATTTTATTTATTTATAGTAAGTAGGTCGACCATAGTCAAGGGCAACCCGAAGGCTCCCTTTTCATTGGCTACCATACCAAGGTATAGGGAAGGGCGCCAATTCTTTTCCTAGGATTACACCACTTACCCTTGATTCTCTGCTGACCCAATGTTGAGTGTTCAGCAAGGGGGCATAAAGTACAATTTTTTGAGTCTGTGGCATTACTCGACCGAAGATTGAACACCGGTCTCCCAGACCATTAGCAAACACTCCAACCATTATGTCAAATTATTTATAACATGTATTAATGTATAATTTCAGCAGAAAAAATCCCCCTTCCTCCAAACACACCAACAATTGATATCCAAAAAAACAACGAAAATTGCTCAGATTTAAAAAAACAAAAATTTAAGTGGTTAAATGTCCTTAAGACACTATCTAATGCTCGAGTGGGTGATCATTTTACATTTAATTTATATTCGAAACCGATCCCTCATTGTACTAAAATAATTCTTTTATTTAAAAAATAATAATTCTTTTATTTAAAAATCTTCCAATGGAGGTATTTACATACATTTTACATTTAATTTATATTCGAAACAGATCCCTCATTGTACTAAAATAATTCTTTTATTTAAAAAATAATAATTCTTTTATTTAAAAATCTTCCAATGGAGGTATTTACATACATTTTACATTTAATTTATATTCGAAACAGATCCCTCATTGTACTAAAATAATTCTTTTATTTAAAAAATAATAATTCTTTTATTTAAAAATCTTCCAATGGAGGTATTTACATACATTTTACATTTAATTTATATTCGAAACAGATCCCTCATTGTACTAAAATAATTCTTTTATTTAAAAAATAATAATTCTTTTATTTAAAAATCTTCCAATGGAGGTATTTACATACATTTTACATTTAATTTATATTCGAAACAGATCCCTCATTGTACTAAAATAATTCTTTTATTTAAAAAATAATAATTCTTTTATTTAAAAATCTTCCAATGGAGGTATTTACATACATTTTACATTTAATTTATATTCGAAACAGATCCCTCATTGTACTAAAATAATTCTTTTATTTAAAAAATAATAATTCTTTTATTTAAAAATCTTCCAATGGAGGTATTTACATACATTTTACATTTAATTTATATTCGAAACAGATCCCTCATTGTACTAAAATAATTCTTTTATGTAACAGGTATATCCTGCCTATGCATTAGTTTCGGAATGTTAGCCTATGTAAGACCAACATTTTTCTGGTCTTGGTATAGAGCCTATTGATGGTACGTTGTGGCAAGTCAATAATACCAAAACCATATGGGATGACAGGAATTGAAAGCTGGTTAATGGCAATTATTTTATTTTGGGGGCTCAATTTGACTTGAAGATTTTTTTAAGCGTTTAGTGTATTTTTTTCAACTGCATCTCTCATGTTCCACCATTACATTTTTCTCTATGTCAATAGCATCCTCTCCCAGATCTTCAATAAGGCTGTTATTTATCTGGAGATGTTCCACTTTTTTTATTGTGCATTTAGCACATTTGTCAAATACAAACTCCATGCAGACATCCTCTGTTAACATTTTTACAGTTTTTATCAGGGAGACAAGGTGTTTTTCTGTCTCTGCATAGAGTTTGAGATCGTCTGTTAAGAGTAGCTGGTTCATTCTTTTATTTTCCTTTTTTCTGCCTCTACAGTTTTAAGGAGCTTGTTGAGTAGATCCATTGTGAGGCAGAAGAGCAGTAGTGATAGGCTATCTTCTTAGAAAATACCTTGCAGAATACTGAAGTTTGGGGTTTGTATTGTTCCTTCCATGTGGTTTAGGATAATAGATGTTTGCCACATGGTCATTTGTTTTTGGAGGAATAGCCTTATGCTTTCATGGACATTGTACAGCTCTAAACATCACAATATCCAGGAGTGAGGCACACTGTCAAATGCCTTTCTGTAGTCCACAAGTTTCTCTGTCGCTTTCAGCAGTCCTCCAGGATGTTTTTTTTATAAGGATTTGGTGTTTTATACAAAGGTGTTTATAGATTGTGTCAGCAATTATCCCTGTTACCCATTTGTATGTAGTTGTAAGGCAGCAGATAGGCCTATATTTGTTGGGAAAATGTATCTTGTGGCTCTTGGATATAAGAGTTGTTTTGTTCACAGTAAGCAATTCTTCACCAGCTATTAAATGCCTGGGCATAGTGGTGGTAAAGTGCTGCCAGTTTTTGCAACAAGAAATTTGGAATGTTGTCAATTCCTGGGGGTTTAAAGCTGTGACTTTTTTGCAGAAAACTTCCTTAATAATTTTTAGGGCACGCATCTCTTGTTTCCCCCTGACGTCTTCTTTTATTGGGCCTATGTAGCAGACTGAAATGGGATCTATTTCTTCTCGTCCCCTGTGAGCAAATTGGTCATATGCTGACCAGTCGGCTTGCAGGGCGTATTGATATCAACTGTCCCCTCATAGACTATTTTCTACCACCTGGTCAGTTGAAGAATTCAGCAGAGAGAAATCGGCCAGCAACGAAGAAACATCTCTCTCCTGCCTTTCCCCTGCATCGTTCCAGCAGCAGCCATCTCCACTGGGAATATATTTGCTGACGACCCGGCAGCCTCTTTTCTTCACTGGGACACAGTTCCAACCCTCTGTTAAATAAACCCTTTTTTGTTGCCTGTTACTCGGTTGTTGTTCGTTCAATTCATTTTGTGCGATAAATGTAAGGAAGGGACCCCCTTCAATTACAAATGGTGACCCAAATGTGATTCAACACAGACCTTTAATCTTTTAGTGGACATGTGCAGACATCGGTTGATAGATGCTAATACTGAACTTTTCGTCTGTGGTTTGAAAACAAACACCCCATCTATCAGCCCGGTATTTTTCATTGCCGCTACCGATGACCCGTACCAGACACTACTACCCGGAGTTGACTAACCTAAATTTTGTTGTGAGCAAACCCACTCACTCAACAAAACATTATATTGAGACCACAGAAGCCCCTGTGTTCTCACACCCTCGTCATTTACCTGCTGAAAAACTAAAAGCAGCAAGGGCAAAATTTAACCATATGCTGCAGTTGGGAATTATACGCCCCTCGTCCAGTCCTTGGGCTTCCTCTTTGCATATGGTCCCGAAGCGTTCTGGTGATTGGCGTCCGACTGGGGACTATCGACGACTCAATGCCATGACGGTACCTGATCGTTATCCAATCCCACATATACAGGACTTTGCTTCGACTCTGCATGGTTGTAAGACCTTCTCCAAACTGGACTTAGTAAAGGCTTACCATCAGATTCCACTGAATCCGGCCGACATACCTAGAACGACGGTAACAACCCCATTTGGAGCGTTCGAATTCCTTACTATGCCTTTCGGTTTGTGAAACGCGGCTAGTACCTTCCAACGCTTCATGGACGAAGTAGTGCGAGATCTCGACTTCGTCTATAATTACATAGACGATATTCTTGTGGCAAGCGCCTCACCTGAGGAACATATCACTCATTTCCGCCTACTGTTTGAACGGTTTCAGCAATACCTGGTAAATGCATTTTCACTGCTTCGTCACTAGTTTTCTTGGGCCACATTATCAGCCCGGAAAGCATATCTCCCTTGCCTGAAAAGGTTAAGGCTCTATAAGACCTTCAACCACCTAATTCACTTCGCCAACTAAGGCACTTCCTCGGTCTGCTTAATTATTACAGACGCTTCATCCCACACTGTGCGGATCTTCTGTCTCCTCTTTCCGACCTGTTACATAACAGGAAGAAGAAAAATGAGCAGATATCACTGAATGATATTCAGCTGAAAACATTCACCCAAGTGAAGGAAAAGCTAGCAACGACATCCCTACTTGCACATCCTGTTCCCAATGCCCAGTTTTCACTGGTCGTTGATGCATCGGGCAAAGCTGTAGGTGCAGTGTTGCAACAGCAGCACCAAGGCCAACTACAACCTCTTGAATACTTTTCGAGACAACTGAAACCAGCAGAACAACATTACAGCACGTTTGGCCATGAACTTCTGGCAATGTACCTTGCAGTGAAACAATTCCAGCATTCACTCGAGGGCTGTCAATTTGTGATCTACACTGATCACCATCCGCTTACATACGCACTGCATGCTAAGCCGGACAAATGTTCCCCTCGCGAAACTCGCCACTTGGGATTTTGTTTCCAATGATATCCGACACATCTCTGGTGAACAGAATGCTGCGGCAGACGCCTTGTCCCGCCTTCCTATAAATTCTCTGTCCTCACTGTCGGATATCGACATACATCAGATGGCCTTAGACCAGCCACGTCTGGACACTCTGGATCTGTCGTCACCTAGATTTGCAACTTGCAAATTCACATACCTGCCCGTGCCCACTTCTGACACGCAGATCATCTGTGACACCTCAACAGATTCACCTCGCCCTTTAGTTTCATTGACTCATCGTAGGGTTGTTTTTGATACCCTTCACAACTTTGCACACCTCAGACTCAGAGCCACAGTGAAGCTGATTTCGGTTAGATTTTTCTGGACGAATATGAGGCGCGATAGAACTGCTTGGACACGTTCCTGTGTATCTTGCCAAAAGTCAAAGGTGCACAAGCATATCCGTGCACCTCTCAGAACATTCAGCACTCCAGACGCTCGGTTTAGCCATGTTCATATTGATCTTGTTGGACCATGGCCTGCCAGTCAGGGATTTATTTATTTCCTGACCTGCATAGACCGCTTCACATGGTGGCCTGAAGCCATTCCCCTAATCGACATTTCGGCTGAATCCGTAGCGTGAGCCCTTATCTCGGGATGGATATCGTGTTATGGAGTCCCTACGACTATTATCACCGACCGTGGTGGACAGTTTGAATTCAAGCTTTACCAGGAACTTTCCAGGATTTTAGGGATTAAACGTATCCGTACGACTAGCTATCATTCAGCTTCTAACAGGATAATAGAACGCTTCCACCGCCAATTGAAAGCCGCGCTGCATGCTTATCCGGACCAACAGCGATGGAGCGAGTATGTACCAATTGTCCTTCTTGGCTCTCGCGCTGCGATAAAAGAGGACCTCGGATATTCTCCAGCCGAACTTGTCTATGGAATGCATCTATCTTTGCCGGGTCAGATGTTGACCCCGATAGATTTAACGGCAACGGACCCAGCTCTGTACACAGACAGACTGCGAGCTTATTTTAATGAGCTCCCACTGATGAACAGACCATAAAATCTTCGGTACCCACAGACATTGCTTCGTGGACTCATGTTTTTCTTAGAAAGGACTCTGTAAAAGCCCCTATAACTCCACCTTACACTGGTCCTTATCGCATACTTTCACATACTGATAAGCTATTCACTATTGATATTAGTGGCAAAAAAGGAACAGTATCAATAGATAGGGTTAAAAGAGCCTTTTTAGACACTAACACACTAGAGCCACATATTCCCCCTACTTACACATTGCATACACCAACTCTGCCAACAGTAAAGGGAAATACAAATTCTAAAGACAATTACATCACCATCACACTCAGTGGTCGGTGAGTACATTGGGCAAAAAAGCTGTGTACGACTCTATATATATAGAATTAGCTTTTTTTTATCCTTTGTACTCTATCATACTATTTTCAGACACACACAAAAAAAAACACTTTTTTATGGAAAATCTTAAAAACAAAAAAAAACAAAAAAAACAAAATTTTTTCTGTTTTCCTAAAAAAACATTTTTTTTAAACATCAATTTTTTGCCAAACAACTTTTCTGAAAAGTAAAGAACAATTTTTCAAAAAACAAAAAAAACAAACTTTTCACCGAAAAGTAAAAGGTTTTAAAAAAAACAAAAATACTTTTCAAATTCTGTAATTTTTTATGATTCTTCTGGTTCTATCCAGCTGCTACACTGGCTTTTCCTCTGTCGGCTTTCCGCCTAAGCAGGGGGTGATGTAGCAGACTGAAATAGGCTCTATTTCTTCTCGTCCCCTGTGAGCAAATTGGTCATACGCTGACCAATCAGCTTGCAGGGCGTATTGATATCAACTGTCCCCTCATGGACCATTTTCTCCCACCTGGTTAGTTGAAGAATTCAGCAGAGAGAAATCGGCCAGCAACGAAGAAACATCTCTCTCCTGCCTTTCCCCTGCATCGTTCCAGCAGCAGCCATCTCCACTGGGAATATATTTGCTGACGACCCGGCAGCCTCTTTTCTTCACTGGGACACAGTTCCAACCCTCTGTTAAATAAACCCTTTTTTGTTGCCTGTTACTCGGTTGTTGTTCGCTCACTTCATTTCGTGCGATAAATGTAAGGAAGGGACCAACACCCCCCCTTCTATTACAACATCACCTTTAACATCCCTCCTGTTTGCAAACGATATAGGTGACCTCAAATATACGAATAAACCCTTTTCGTTTGTTGTAAAAAAGGTTTCGTTTGTTTCTTTAATTCATTTCGTGTGTTAAATTAAGATAGAGGATAACAAATCATCTATCCTTACACATCTGGCTGCATCGGACTAAAATAGAATATTGAACAAAAAAGGGTCATCTTCCATAAATAAAACCACATCTCCACAACTAAATAGGTATCAACTTTTATTTAAGAGAACACTGGAATACAACGAAAATTGTTTGGTAGGCATGCTTTTGTCGATAAACGAATGCTGTATCTTGGAGTTCCATTCTAGTCGGACACTGGTAGTCAAACGGTGAGCACAGAATAACATCTTATCAAGACCTAATCAAAATGTGAACTGATCTTGAATCGTAATTTTAGAACCCAGATACGTTTACACGGATTTACCTTGATTCTGCGCAGATGTATCATAACACCCATGCATTTAAAAGCCAAGGCTTGAGTGCATGTGCATGAAGCCAAATCACAACTTAATCTAACACAAGATACTGCATGTACATTTAAACAAAATAGATCCCTCATGTAACTGCTACAGTATGATGCAAAATTTATGCCTTTTTATTATTTTCCTGCAAATTAGGAAAGCACATCTGAAAAGTTAATACATAACACTGGGATTTCTTTTATAATTATCCAGAATGTCACCATTTCTTGGTGGTTACGTGCTGAACATTTCATAACAATTGGCTAATTTATTGATGTGTAGAAATTTAGCAATTTCCCGTCAGATGTAGCCTCTAACCTTATTCAGGTGCATCCTTTCGAACTGGGAACATTCTAGTTGATCAAGCTGGTGCTAGCTTGTACGTGTTTGAAGTCAATAACGTTCACAACATTATTCAGATGTTATAATTTTGCCATAAATTAAAAAAACAAGGTTATATATCACAAATACTATCTAGCTTTTCAAAAGGCTCAATGACAACTCATCTTTTCTTATCATTTTAATTTAGTTTATCTAATGAGATCAAGGGGTCCCCTCTTGAGGCTAACACTTGATTTCCCTATGAGTAAAACTTATACCCGAGGGTTCTCTTAAGGATAGATGTTGTCCCTTTTAGGACTGCTATCTGTACTTCCATACAGTTTGGTCTTCTGGGGATTGTGTCTAAGTATTTTCTTGGATTTTTTTTCACTAGACTAATTGCCCCCACTACAACCGGTATCGTGTTTATTTCGTCGAGGAACCATGTTATTTTTAAATCATGGTATTTGATTATTTTTTCCCGTTCGACTCTATTGATGCCATAGTCGTTTGGGACGGTTACATCAATGATGAGAGCAGTTTCTTCTGGTTTGTTCTAGATGACAATGTCTGGTTTGATGGCCTTGTCTTTTATGTATCTGCCCGCCTGTATGTCTTTATCATAGAACACTGTCACTTTTCCATTCGAGTTTATGGGTGAGAGTTCATGTTCCCAGATGTTCAGTGATCTTTCAAGCTGCATCTCTCCGCAGATCTTCCAATGTAGGTATCTACATGCTTTGTTGTGGTGGGCAGTGTAATGACCATCAACCAAAAGGATCTTGCATCCAGACATTAGGTGGCTTAGACTTTCAATGACCGAATGGCAGAACCTGCACTGGTCAGTTTTTTGTAGACCAGCCATTTTCTTAAATCCATTCGTAAGTAAGCCTTGGTCTTGTGCAGCTATTAGTATCCGTTCCTGATCAAACGGGAAGTTGCCACTCTTGAGCCATTGTAGTGAAGCCTCCTTGTCAATATAGCTCTGGTTAAGTTCTTCAATGACCTTTCCTGCTCTTTTATTATTTCACAATCCTTCTAGTCTGGTCTTCAGCTCTTTTTTTGTGTACTCCTCCCGCTTCTTGCGCGTGATCAGGGTTGCTGGGTTGTTATAATCTTCAGTAGTGTTCTTTAGTGTGTTTCCACTGAAATTATCGACTAGTTTTGTTGTTGAGGTCTGCTGAGGAAGGTATTTGGTGTGGCGTTCCTTCACCATTCTCATTTTTTGGTCACAGGAGCTCATCCTGTATGAACTTTCATGTGACGTTTCAAACAATGTTTGAAAGAAAAGAATTTGCCACACAATTTACAGGAAAATGGTTTCACTCCAGTATGAACAAAAACATGACGTTCTAATTTAAATTTCTCAGGAAAATCTTTGCCACAAACCTCACACGAAAAAACGCGAGACTCTCCTGTGTGAGTTTTAATGTGTTCTGTTAAATTTACCATGTGGAAAAAAAATTTGTTACACACTTCACAAGAAAAGTGCTTCTCACCTTTGGTAGCATTAATGTGATATTTCAACGTTCTCCGCTCTGGAAAAGCTTTCCCACACATTTCACAATTAAACGGCTTCTCACCCGTGTGGGTCCTGATGTGAATTGTCAAAGTAGAGTAAGTATAAAAAGCTTTACCGCATATATTACAAGTATATGATCTCTCATCTGTGTGGGTTCTCATGTGCAGTATTAAGCCACTCTTAGAAAAATAAGCTTTACTACATATTTCACAAGAAAATGGAGTCTCTCCAGTATGCTTCCTAAAGTGATTTGCTAACTCGTGCTTTAAAGAAAAGGCTTTGTTGCATGTTTTACAAGCAAACGGCTTCTCACCTGTATGAGTTCGTATGTGAATTTTCAAGGAGATAGCCTTGGTAAAAGCTTTGCCACACACTTCACATTTAAACGGTCTCTCACCTGTATGTGTCATTATATGAGACTTTAAATAACCCTTCGCAGAGAAGATTTTCCCACATATTTCACAGTCAAATGGTTTCTCACCTGTGTGACTTCTAACATGTGTTGTTAGAGAAGATCGTGAGCAAAACGATTTTATGCATATTGTGCACTGAAATGGTTTCTCCATTGTGTGTGATCTCATGTGATATTCCAGTCCAATCTTTTTACAATATTTTTTATCACATATCTCACAACAAAATAAATTGTCCCCCGTGTGAGTTTTCCCATGATTCCTCAATGTATCTGATCGTAGAAATCTTTGACCACAGATCTCACAGGAGTATGGTTTCTCTCCAGTGTGTATCCGCATATGGCTTGTTAATCTGCATTTTACAGTAAAACTTTTGCCACACACTTCACAAGTAAAAGGTTTTTCACCTGTGTGGATTCTCATATGTACTTTTACATCGCCTTTAAGAGTGAAACTTTTACTACAGACTTCACAAGAAAATGGTGTCTCTCCAGAGTGTGTTCTTCGATGATTTGTTAAGGAAGATTTTCGAATAAGAATTTTGCCACATATTTCACAGGGAAACTGACGTTTTAAATTTTCTTTCTTGTTGAATTGTTTACTAAATGTTTCTTTTTCATAGTTTGATAGAGATTCCAGTGTAAGACTTTCTGAGCTTATTTTATTTTGCTTATTCACTTGGTCAGTTTCACAGTTAGCAAGTTCTTGAACAATGAACATTGCGATGTTTAGATAATTAATCCACCAATTGGCTCTAAAATCCAAACTCGAAGTCTGAATACTGAAATTTAAAAAAAATTATAAATTTTTATTTCATTTTAACACAATTTGAAGATTAATTTTTCTTAAAATATTTAAAAGAATTTACATCATATATTTTTCTTTTTATTTAAAAGTACCCCAGTAAGTTCATGTAACAAAAATTAATTTGTTTTAATTAAATTGTTTATTTGGAGCATCACTGTAGATTTATAAATTTCAAAACAATATCTTTTAAACCTTTTGGAAATAATTTATATCATATTAGTATGAAACTTCTTACTTGTGGAAATACGAACAAATCTGTGACGTTTTAATTGCCTGCTGCCAATTTGGCTTTGATTGCATTAAGTACAGATGATCCTCTTAGTTTATTGTTTTTTAATTCATTATTATTTTCATTTATAACGATGTCTTAAAAGGCCAGAAGATAGAATCTTGCTAGTGAAGTTCAAATAAAATACTTAGCACTCATTATAGCAAAGAAAGTAGTGTTTACTACTTTTAAGTAAGTCAATAAATATCAAATGTATTCGTTTGTATCTTTTAAATACAATTTCCATGCTTAATTTTCATTATATTATATACTCCATAGTCACGCAAAAATGCGAAGTTCTTTGTAAATAAACAGATGAAGCACTCTCTAGTAATTGAGAATGTTGATATAAAAAGTATTGAGATATCACTCGTCAACAATGCCTGTCCCATAGTCAAGTGTTTAGAATCGCCGACTATCAACTAGGTTTGATCCCGGCTTGAGGCGGGTGCTAGTTTAGCTGCATTGAATAGTTGTGATATAGCAAAACAGCCAGTACGTAGATGACTATATAAGTCCCCCTTCCAGGGTCCAGTACAGTATAGTGAAGAAAGTAGTGTTACCTACTTTTAAGTATATCAATAAATATCAAGCATTCGTTTTTATCTTTTAAATACAATTTGGTTCTTTACTTTTCATTGACTCACTTGACTACTTCAGAGATTTTCGCTACATGCTTGAAAACTAAATTCTACCACTTATGGTCTTAAACCAGTTTTTAAGCTGTCATAAGTGGCATGCTAGTCTCAATGCTTATCTGGTGATCCCATCTCTGATCATCATCCTCTTGATCTTTTCATTGTTTATGCTATATTTTATGTATATACTAGCATAGCTACCCTGCGTTGCCCGGGCCCATAAAAAATCAAAATGCAAAATGAGGTTAAAACTGTGTGTACCATCTCTATATTATAACTTCTATCTCCCTACCTATCTAAATTCGTCTCTCTATCTTTCTCTATTTCTGCCTTCCCTATTTGTCCACATTCCTCTCCCTCACCCCCTTTCACATGTGCCGTGCCCATTTTTCTCTCTTGTTTTAATGTATTGAAAATAATAATGTAATTTATTCACCTGAGCTTACAGCTCAGTTTTAAAATTATTGCTACCGGGCAACACTGAGTTTCTTCCCCACCCACTTCCTCAGGAAATAATGAAATTTATATTTGTTTTCATTTATTCCTGAGCAACGTGAGTATCTTATCTTCCTCTCTCCCTTAATAATATAATGAAACCTATATTTATTTTAGTGTATTCCTGAGCAATGCTCAGTGTATTGTCTCCCTCTTCCCCATCAAGAATAAACCACATTGAAAATGTACTACTGTATTATTATATACACCTGCTCTATCTAGGATATTGAACACTGACTTCCAAGCAACACAGAGAACCGTTTTCAGGTATACAATAGTATAAAAAATAGAATGAAAATCTTTTCCTCGGTAACATGGCGTTTAAAAACACCTGCTCTATGTAGGATTGCTCTATCTATGGTATTGATGACACCCAGTCAATGCTAACTATACACCTACTCTATCCACGATATTGAGCACTTTGGATTAACTTATACCACTTACTGAATACTGAAGTATTACTATTATGATTCCCGGGCAATGCCAGGTTAACAAAAGACAGAGAATTTGTTTCTCCTGGGCAACACTGCATTTAAACAAACTTGCTATAACTAAGATGCTGAGCATTTTTGGATTACTATATGCTATTTACATTTATTGCTCCCGTTTTTAGGAGGTCTCAAGGGTGCTACCGAAACCAGCCAAATAAAACATTATGGATTCCACTAGAGCCCTACTAAAAACCACACTTTCCGAGTTTCTTATCCCACCCCCTCCATTCGACGAGAAATGACGTTAAGAAACGCTAAATCAAATTAAAAATTATTTCCGGAAGTAATGACTCAGCATTTTCAAATTATTACATAATTACATTGAAATTTTATGAAAAATGACTGAAAAAGATCGACCCCCTCTGACGAAATCTGCCCCATAACCGCCTAAGGGGTGCATTTAGAGATTCGGGAATACTTCCATTATATTCCTAGGTTAATTTTACATAAGAATACACGATTAGATTAAAGATTTCAAGGTTTCAGTTTAAAGTTTCGGTCACAGCGTCATCTTTATTTGTTGGGAATTTATTATTTAGTATTAATGCAATATTTACCAATTCTAAAAGAAGTTAAGATATTTTTTTCAAAAGACAAACAGGCACACACACATAACCACAGAGAAGTGCACATTATATTATGAGTTGATATAGCAGGAAAAGCGAGGTTGGTGATTGCGAAACTTTAGTTTCACAATAGACTCCCCCTACAAGCAGCCTTACTATTATTATATTGATTTTAAATTGTGTGAAAGGTGATAACGTAGTACGAACATGAAATGCCTAAATCTGTGTGAAAGGTGATGACGTAAATACGAACATGAAACGCCTTAGTATATTATCATAGATATTTTAAGTGTGTGAAAGGTGATAACGTACGTACGAACATGAAATGAGTTAGCATATTATTATATAGATATTAAATGTTTGTGAAAGGTGAAACCAGCCAAATAAAATTAAGGATGCCTCCAGAGCACTACTACTAAAACTACCCTTTCCAAGTTTATTACCTCCTCCATTCGAAGAGAAATTATGTTAAGAAATGTTAAATAAAATAAAAAAAATTTCTGAAAGTAATGACTCAGCATTTTCAATTACATAATTACATTGAGATGTGGTGACAAATTACTGACCCCCCCCCCCCCCCCGACAAATTCCCCATAGCCCCCTTAGGGTGCATTTAGAGATTTGGGAATACTTCCATTATCTTCCTTGGTTAATTTTACATAATGAACTTTTAGATTTTGTCTATATTCTCTAACCTTTTTTTCTATAGGGCACACACACATACATTGAGTTTTATATATATATAGATTTAGAGTCTATTCAAAAATCCGGACCACTTCTGGATATTTGATCCAGTTATGCAGTGGTATTGTTTTAAATGATAAATTTTACACATATTCGTAAACATCTTCATTACAGGTTTATTCAATGGAACTATATTCAACATAAATGACTGACCCAATCCAAGATCAGAAGTGTTGACCTGTGCACATTAAGTAGTCTTCATGCATTTTGGACATTATATGATGACCATTTGTAAATAGTCTGTATTAGAATGGGGCTAAAATGGACAGTCACATTTAATGCTACCAAGAATAAACCCCTTTCCTTTAACAACTATAAGAAACCTTTCCAACCATCAATTGTCATGGCCAATAGCATCCCTTAACAAAAATCCAACATTCAAACATCTCGGACTGACAGTCTCAGGCAATATGAAGTGGAATAAGTATATAGAAGATGTTGCCAAATTTTCCACAAATAAGGTAGGCTCCTTTTACTCGGTTAGAAAACTACTCACACCTGCCAGTGTCCTATATTTCTATAAAGTCACCATTCGCCAATGCACGGATAATAGTTGCTACAGTTTGACTGGTGCACCAACCACTCGCCTCCCCTTATTGGACAGGGTGCAAAAATTAATTTCTAACCTGATAGAACCTGGATTGTCTTCCAAGCTCCAGGCCCTGGCGCATCATTGCATATACAAGTATTACTACAAAATGTGCTTTGTGCAACTTACTACATTTGTAGCCCTCAATATAAGTACCCACGACTCACCTGTCTTGTTGCAAAATTCTACCACTTTACTATATACATCCCTAGATGCCGGAATTCCATCCCTGCAGCCTATTTCCTCAACAGTACCAACATGCAGAAATCCCCCCAATTTTCTAACTTGCTCCACCCCCTTCGAAATTTCCCTCTCCACACATGTAAAACCTACCGTAGAATAATGCATCATTTTTGGGACATTCTAACTTTTTTAGAGCCCCCTCCCAAATTTTTGCTAATGGAAATAAATTCTATGTGCTTTTTTTTTTGGGGGGGGGGGCATGCTGAAAAGTACGAAACAAAATACTTACCCTACCACTAACCAAGCTCCAAGTTGTAAACAGCACTAAAACCCTTTTCTTAACCCTAAGTTAGAGTAGTAAGCCCCCCCCCCCCAATAATCCTGCCATAACTTTTTTACCAACACTAAGTCCGAGTGAAACCCCCCCACCCCAAAAATGCTAAAATGGCCCGGAAATAGATAATTTTCTGTTAAATCTATATGCAAAACTGATTGCCCACTTTACATTCTAACATTGCTAAATTAATAATTGATCTTTTTCTTCTTTCTGACAAATTTTTAGTGTGTTCAATCGCCTAAAAGAAGTGGAATCTCATTTTATTTTATGATTTAGTAAAGGGTATTAATCTACAATACTTTTTTTCATACTGAAAGTATCAATGTTTTAATTTCATTTTTGCTTTTAAATTAGTTAAATTCTTTTAAATTAACTTTTTATGTAAAAAGAATATTCAAAGATTATTTTGCGTGTCAAAAAGTTATTTTTGTGTGTAATAAAAGTTTAAAGCATTAAAAATGTTTTGTTCTTATCATGGTTGTTTTTAATATTTTGAAAACTACCAGAAAACATTTCGATACAGGTGCAGAATAAAGAAGGAAAACACATTAAGAGATAAACTCCAAGTGCACTTTGATAGAAAAAAGTCTTCTACCTCCCCATCATGAATCGTTTAAAACATGGCAAAATTAACATTTCCACAGAGACGGGAAAGGGAAGTAAGAAAAGACAAGATGGGATGAAGAGAGGAAGGGTCAAACACAGGAAAAAAGAAAGAACGGTAACACCAGAGGGAGAGAACAATAAAATCGTGTCAAGCCAGAAATCAGCCTCTTTTTAATTTAAAAAAAAACAGATTTTAGCAGAAATCCGCTTTTTGTGAATTACAAAAAACAACAAAAAAAACAACAGAATTCCACTAAAAAGCAAAGAACTCACACCCCTGCTTAATATAGGGGTTTAAGTTGTCTTTCACAATAAAAATCAGAGTTAAAAACGTTAGTTAATGTAAGAAATGTTTGCCCTTTTATCGAATTGTGTTTTTACACGGTCTTTTTATTGATTTACTATTAAAAGCAAAAACAAACTTGATCTGAAATGTGCTATGAATTATATTAAGATTCAAATTATTAACTGTTGAAATGAATCATATGATTTATCAAAGTTGTGCTTTCGTTTCATTTTCGCATGTATCTTCGAGGGATTTGCACTATGTTTGGTTTCATCTAATAATTATTATTCCCATTATGATTAATTTTCGTTTACCATAAGATGACATTAGATTTTTAAAAGGATTTTTCACTTACTTGAAGCATGCACTTTTAGACTGAAAATGGGATTCTGGATGAAGACAAATTTTCTAATAATACAACGAAATTTGAAACAACAGAGTATATATATATATATATATATATATATATATATATATATATATATATATATATATATATATATATATATATTATATTTCCCATATTTAAAGCTATAGGGGAGGGAGCCGAGCTCCCAGATTCTTCTCAAGAATGGTCTTAACATCTATTTTCAATCGATATTTAACAGTTATCGAATTTTCCTAGCTTGCCAAAATTACCATTACTGAATCTTCCAGGCACCTTATGAGCGATCATATTTCAGTTGCTAATTGACTTACTAAAATAAATTTGGTATCATTGTTTACGTTTTTCAAAGATTTGTGCAGGTTTTGAATATAATGAAAAAATGTAAGCACTGTCTTTTTACTGTCCTATTCTACAGATGAAAGTTACTTTTTATTTAAATTCACACGTTTCACTGGCTGTTTTTAATATTTTGAACACTAACAGAAAACATTTCTATATCAATCGAGAAATCGTTAAAAAAACAATACAGTAATTAGAATATAAAATTAAAAACAGTTTCAGTACCTAAAAAGTATACAGTAGATAAATTTGGCGATTATGCAGTATAGTTAACAAGAAAAATGGGTGAAAAAAGCAAATAGACAACAAATAACTGTTACCGAAAGCCAAAAATGAATTACTTTTCTACTAAACTGCAAAATTTTCATGTGTATATTGATTGTAAATTTATTATCTGTGCATTTGTATTCGTCACTTTTACTTAGCCAAGCAAGCATACTTTTCAACACGATCGCCAAGTTTGGTGGGACTTAGTCGCGAATTTCAGGCTTAAAGATAGTAAAAAAAATTTTTAAGGGTGTAAGTAGAACCGTAAGCCTAAGTTCGAGGGTGGTTGCCGATCGGATTACGGTAAGTTTTATTATTATTATTATCTTTTAAGCCGGAAATTAGCGAGTAGCTTCTAAATCAATCGGGTGCCCTCTTGGGATATGACTCGAACCAGTAGCAGTTTTTATCTCCGCCTCTCACCGACTGTCACCACAACCAAGCACTATCAAGGATTTGTCTCACGTGATTCAAATTAATCAATTAATTGCAACCATTTAAAAATAGATAGAATCGTCTACATTTATATGTTTAAAAAATACAATTCGATGCTGATTTTTATGTCCCCCGTGAATACAATATATTTCTTTTCGGTTATTGTTACTTTTTCAAAATAGAATAAACGTTAAAGTTATACTTAAACTTTTCTAGGCTGCATCAATTTTTATTTTTGTCTTGCTATTGAATAAAGACCGAAGCAAAGCACGTGCATATAGTTTCAGATCCAAGATGGCTGACCTCGTTTATTCAACTCATGTTCATGTTACAAAGCAGAATGTTTAATTCTGTTTGGTTAAAACATATAACATCCCCCATTTTTAGGTAATTATTTTTATTTTATTTATTTATTTAAATGTCCAGTCTAATAGGTAGTCTTGACAATCTTCCGGACCTAGTTGTTATGTGGTCTGGGGGAGTGGTCAGTTGATGCAACATTTCCTCACTTTTATTTGTTGAGGTTTGGGTATTTTCAGGACTTTTCACTTCCTCTGTCTCCCTGTTAGGAGGTGGTCTTGGGATGATATGTCGGCGGTTGCATCAAATGTATCCTCTGTTGTTTGTTTCCACAATGTACGATCGTGGGATGGGGGCATTTCCAACTACCATGCCTTCCTGGCTAGGGTATTTGGGTTTCCGTCTCAAGAGGTTTCAGCTCTCTTGCTCTGTGTCTTTGGTTGCGTGTATCTTGTTGAGCCTTCTTGTACTCATCCCTCTCCGAATTAGGCTTGAAGTTAGGTCACTTTAGTGTCAGTAGCTTATGGTAGATTGGAACATTGGTTCTTAATCTTCTTCCCATTAGAAGTTGCTGGGAGAATATCCACAGTTCATTTGGGTCGCTACATGGGCTAGCAGGGACATATATGGGTCTCTTGCTTTCCTCAGCATTGTCTTAACTGTTTTAACTGCTGCTTCCACTGCGCCATTGCTTTGGGAAAATCTAGAGCTATTTGTGATGTATCAAAATCCCCAGATTCTTGCAAAATCAGCAAATACTTTTGACATATACTGGCTTCCCGAGTCTGTTCTCAGGATCACTGGTACTCCATGCCTGGCAAATATGGATTTCAGACTTTCTATCACTGTAATTGAACTCGACTTATTGAGTGAACTCGACGTATTTTGAAAAATAGTCGACCACCACAATGTAGGTGTGGCTGTTTAGCTCGAATAAATCAGAAGCTAGAGTGTGCCAGGGTCTTGGTGGGAGTTTGGTTGTCAACAGTGGTTCATCCGCTTGGTGTCTAAGCTTGCCGCATGTTTCACAGTTCTCCACTGTGTTCTTTATCTGGTTAGATAATCATGGCCACCAGATTGATTGGCGGGCTCGTTGTCGGCACCTGGTAATTCCTTGCTGACCTGAGTGGATCTTGCCAATTATCTCATGAGTTTCATCAACTGGGGGCCCACAATCCGTGCCTCATTCCAGGTAATGTCTCCTCGATGGGCCCAATATGGCTTGAGTAGCAGAGGAACTTGCTCCTTTGAAGGCCATCGCTTTTTAACAAAGTTTATGATGCATGTACATATGTCATCATTGCTGGTGGCTATCCATTGTAGGCAGGGAGTGCATGATGGCCTGGACAAATATTGCTGAACTTTCCTCCAGTTATTTATCCTATTAGGTCGGCATGTTGCTGCGTGTGACTCTTGATAGAGCATCGGCAGTGTATACTTCCTTAAAACGTACATGATGGATTTTATAACTAAATCTCATGAAGCGGATGCAGAATCTATGTACTCTGGGCAGTAATTCACTGATATCCTTACTGCCTAGTAGAGGTACGAGCGGTTTATCGTCTGTCTTGATTGTGAATTCCAACCCTATGATGTAGTCAGAGAATCATTCACATCCCCAGGTTATGGCTAAGGCTTCCTTCTCTATTTGAGCGTATCGGGTTTCTGTTTCCAACATGGCTCTTGATGCAGATGCTACTGGGTGCAATCTTGTATCTTCCTTCTGCTGTAGGAGTACTGCTCCAAGGCCATAAGATGAAGCATCTATAGATATTACTGTTCTTTTTGTTGGATTGTACAATGACAGAACTTGTGCTGAACACAAAACTTCTTTTATGGAGTTGAAGGCTCTTTTTTGTTCGCTTTCCCATACAAACATGTTTTTCTGGCTCACTAAGTCCCATAGCGGCTTTGTCATTTCTGCTAGGTTTGGGATGAACTTCCCCATTTGGTTCACCGTTCCCAGAAATCTGCATGTTTCTGTTATATTATTTGGTGCTGGGAAGTTGTGGACTCCGGAAACCCTGTCTGGGTCAGGCCTTAGGCCGTCAGTGCTGAAAATATGTCCTAAGAACTTTAGTGATGTTTTAGATATCTCACATTTTTGTGGATTTAGGGTTACTCCAGCTGCTCGAATTCTCTTTAATTTGGCTTTTAACCGTGTGTCATTCACACTTTGGCTCCTCCCATATACCAGTATATTGTCCAGCATACATATCGCCCCTTCTTGCTGTTCCAGTATGGCTGACATCCGCCTCTGACAGATCTCACTGGCTGATGTGATTCCAAATTGTAGTCGATTGAATTAGAATCTGCCAAATGGGGTAATGAAGGTTGTCAGTCTGCAGGACTCTTGTGACAATGGGATTTGCCAGTATCCACTGTTTGCGTCTAACTTGGTCATGACTTTGGTTCCATCTAATTGGGCTAGCACATAGTCGACTGTCGGTAACATATGCAGTTCTCTTTTGACATGTGTGTTTAGTTTCATCAGGTCAACACATATTCTGACCGTTCCATTGTCCTTTGGCACCACTAATATGGGGGAGCACCATTCTGTGGGCTCTTCAATCCTGCTTATTACCCCTATATCTTCCATAAACTTGAGTTTTCTCTGTGTCTCCTTCATTAATGGTAAGGGTATGTGACGTGGTGTTGAGATGGAGTAGGGTTTAGCATCCTCATGTAGGGGTATGATGTAGCTTTCCCCGAATGTGCCGAGGCCCTGAAACAGGTCTCTCATCTCCTTCCTTGGGTCAAACGGTCGTACATCAGTATCTCTGATGCTATGTACAGCAGAGGAGGATACAGTTACTATTTCAAGTGCTTCAATGGCCGGTCTTCCTAATAGTGGTTCCTCCAAGTCGGGAATGACATATATATATTGTGTTGTCCATCACCTTTCATTTCCTTGGATTGGTTGCCTTTAATTTCCCCGTCACTTGTAGGGGGTTATGACGTGGACCATGTAGCTTCCCCCTTGCTGTGGCTAGTTCCGGTAAATGCATTCTTCTATAAATGCGTTCTGGGATTGCGGTGACATCAGCTCCAGAGTCGATTTTGAATTTCACTGGCATGTTATTTATTGCCAGATCAGTTCTCCATGGTTTGCTGTGTCTAATTTCAGCTACCGTCAATAGACCCAGGGTGATGTCATCGTCGCTGCTATAAGAGTAGTCTTCGACGTAGTGTACTTCGTAGACTTTCTTCGACTTGCAACATTGTGCGTAATGGCCGACTATTTTACAGTTGTGGCATTCTGCTAGAATGGCGGGGCATGTACGTCTCGGGTTGTTTTCTCTGTTGCCGCAACATTGACATCCTGTTTCTGGCTCACGCTGTTCTCTATATCCTTTTGGCTTATAGTTTTGGTGATTCCTAGAAGAGTTATCTTCTCTTTTGTCGTAGTTTCTTTTCTTTTGGTAATGTTTGTCAACTGCGTGAACGACAGTGTCCTCTTCTAGTTGCTCGACTATTTTTTTCACTTGGCTGTAATAATTTTTGTTGGGACTTCATGGTTTCCTTTTGACTGCACCTTCCAAACTGAGGTCAGGTATCATTATAAGAGTCCTGTATAAGTGTACATCTCTGCACCCCACAACGATTGTGTCTCTTATAAACTCATCTTCTAGTCCCCTTAGGTTGCATGTCTTCGCTAACACATGTAAGTCGTCGTTGACAGCGCTTGTTGAACATGTCTCGTTCATATATAACGTTCGTGTTTGTCGTACTTTTGTTTGACTACGTCAAACTTTTTCGAGTCCTCCTGTGATAACTTGAATATAGCTAGGACGTCCTTGGCTTTGTCACCCATACTATATATTAGGAAATCCACTTGGACCCTTTCGGGTTTCTCTTCGAGGCTGGACACAGTTTTGTAGCGCGTAAATTTCCTTATCCACTTTGGTCATTGTCCTGGCTGATCGAATAAAAACGGCTCTGGCATCGACACGTTGCTGTTCATTTTGTTTTGTTTTAATTCCGGTTTCTGACTCAGATATTTTTGTTTGTCTGACGTCCGCCTGTACTCCTTTCCTTATTCTATATCATTCTGCTTTCGGTTTTATTAATATCTCACTTCTGACACCATGTTATCGTATTAAATAAAGACTGAAGCAAAGCATGTGTATATTGTTTCAGATACAAGATGGCTGACCTCGTTTATTCAACTCACGTCTAGGTTAGAAAGCAGAACGTTAATCTCGTGGTAAGGGGGATAACTCTGTTTGGTTAAAACATAGAAGTCTCAATATGAAGTGCCCCTTTTGGGGAGATGGATTTTCCTCACATTAAAAACTGACTTTGTGTCTAACTCTGCCCTCGCGGAGAGACAAGTAAATAGGAACAACATTGGTAAAAGTGCCGAATAGTTAACAGTCGAGAAATGGTAAACAAAAAGTTTTTTAAATGCCTTATATCAATCGGCAAATATTTAAATCGAGGGCCGAGTTAGACAAAAGGTTAGTTTTTAATTGGGATAATCTACCTCCCCACAAAAAAGGAGCACTTCGGATTGGGACAAAATTAAAAGAGGACTCGGAACGTGTTATTTTTTAGGTAGGATTTTCAAGTTAAATTCAATTTTTACGGTATCTTTTGTTTATTAAAATTGTTATGTGAAAGTAAGGAATAATTAACAAAGTCCCCCTTTCCCATTTTAAGAATTGGTTTCTAAATAATAACGTTATTATTTCAGCACGAGCACGGTCTGTAAACTGCAGAAGTACAGAGAAAAAATTAAATATAGTATAAAAGATACTACACTTTAACGTTAATTCTATTTGTAAAAGTAACAAAATAAAAAATAAATCGAAAAGAAAAATATTGTATCCGATTCTTTTTTTTCCTTCTTTTTTTAATTGTTGCGATTGATTGGTTAATTTGAGTCATGCGAAACAAATCCTTGATTCTACTTGATGGTGATAACTGGCATTGAGAAGCGGAGATAAAAATTGTCACCCACTCGAACGATAGATTAAAAGTGACGATAACAAATGCATAGATAATAAATCTTACAATCAGTATCCACACGTGAAAAACTTATATAGGTAGACAGAAAAATAAATTTTCCTGTGTTTTGTATAAGTTATTTGTTGTCTATTTTTTCCACCTATTTTTTTCTTGTTACTTATACTGCACAATCGCCGATGATTAAATTCTACTGGGTTTGGTATCAGTCATTTGGGCGCTTTTACAGAATTTGAATAGACCCACACCGACCTTTGCCGAACTAAACCTAAACTTAGGTTTGGCTTAGGGATATAAAAACAAAAACAAAAAAAAACAGTTGGGTTCAAATTCTGTAGAAGTACAGTCATTTATTTGTTTACGATTTCTCGATTGTTAACTATTCTACACTTTTACCAACATTTCAATGTAAACATTTTAAATATTCTTTTTGAAAAGAGGATGTAGCCGATTTTATCAAGTTCCGTGGATATATAATAAAAAGAAAAAAATAAACAAACAAAAACATTTAAAATAATTCTGTTTTTAACATGAGAAAAAATGTTTTCGTCCTGATAAAACTTACCTTGTTGAGATAAAAGATGAAAAATCACTACCGGAAGTTGATGGCGCAGAGACGGCAGATGCGCATAACAAGGAGGAACGCTGGCTTCCGGTGGAAAAAGCTTGAAGAAAGTGTCTACGGATGCCTGAAAGCGATACAACAATTTTTTTTATTCATATTAATTTCAGACTTTTCTTTTTTTCATATTAATTTCAGACTTTTCTTTCATCATATTCTAATAATTAACATAATATAGACTATTTGAAAAATAAGTTATTTGATTGTTTTCAAAACTTTAAAAAAAATTTCATTGAAGAAAATAAACAAAATAATCTTCTTTTTTTTTCAAGAAATAATGGTTCTGAGCACCGGAATGTTTTTTTGTTTTTTTTTAATATTTAGTGAAAATAATGTTTTGGGGGAAGGTTAGGGTTAGGGTTTAGGGTATTTCCATTTCTAATAAAAAAAAGTTTGATTCCTGAAGTTACTCCATTTCCAAGAAAAAAGGTTTTCACTATTATTACAAAACAATGTTTTGAAAACAATCAAATAAAAACAAATACATTATTTTTCAAATAGTCTGCATTATGTTGATTATTAGATTATGATGAAAGAAAAGTCTGAAATTAATATGACAAAAAGAAAAGTCTGAAATTAATATGAATAAAAAAATTGTTGTATCACTTTCAGGCATCCGTAGACACTTTCTTCAAGCTTTTTTCACCGGAAGCCAGCGTTCCTCCTTGTTATGCGCATCTACCAAAATGGATATACGGATGATTAAAAACTTATTTTTAGATGTTTTGTTTTTTTCAAAAATTGATTTTAACAAAGATTTTCCTTATTTCTTCTACATTTATTTTTTTTATCTAAAATTATTTTCAGATCATTTGTCACCAAATTATTTAGTACAAAATACTTACGTCATCAATTGTGAGTGTGAACGGAGAGTTCCGAAACAGTCGTTTTATTTACTTCCTTCTCACAGCAGGAAGATGTGGCACAAGGCCGGAAGTGTGGAAATTTCGAGATATTTTTTAGTAAGACATCGGTTACTTCCCTTTTGTTTGAAAGCTGTCAGTTTTGGCCTACGTGCAGGTTGAAGGTCATTTTGCGTGGGAGTTGGGTTGACTTCACGCCATGTTGTGTCACGTGATTTCTATTTTTAGCAATGATGCATTGGTTGTGTCTGGAGTTGATATCGGCGCGAAATTTAGTCAGAACAGATTTGGACCCCAGGAAGTCAACACCTGTAAAACTGTTTCTCCGTCCACATGAGGGACGTTAAATTTGTGAAGAATTTCTACTTGAAGAAATTTAAGAGATAGGATATCTCTTGGCAAGAATTGCCTTTTGTGTATGAAATATTCTTCCTTCAGTCAACGAATGTTTACCTTAGAAGATGTTTCAAGTCAGAGGCTTGGAATGAAGAATTATTGAAAATTTGAACGAGATAAATTTATCTCCGGGAACGAAATTGCCTATGTTGAAGAGCGTAGCTCCCGAGAACTGAAATACTTTGCTGTCGAGAAGATTCTAATCAGAGATTAAGAATCATAGAGAGTGATCGTCTTTGCAACACATATCGATTTGAGGGATATAGCTTTGAAAATTGGTTCCTTACATTCGCGCGTGATGCTATTCAGGACACTCGGTGGAAAAAAAGCAAGTATTATGTTTATTTGAAATTTGTACTGTTCTTGTGACGTATATCTTACGTTGGATTTGCTAAAAGAAAATTATTGAAGACAAAGAAGAAAAAAAGAAGAACTTTGTGACAGACGTTTGATAAAAAAATAAGAGTTATTTTTATCGTGGAAATTATGTTCGGCCTTCAGCACGGTTTGTTAATTTTATTACTTTTGGTTGTAACTTTGGTGTAAAGAAAAAAAGAGACCTTTTGATTGATTTGTAAGAATACTGACTTTATAGTAAGTTCATGTTTTAAAAGGATTTATTCCTTTGCTTAGATTGTGTCAATTTTTGTTGTATCTAACTTTAATGTTCAGAAATCCTGATGTTGTATTTTTTTTTTTTTTTTTTTTTTTGTATGTTATCCAGGAATAATTTATTTATTCCAGCTTTGGAAAAAAAAGCAGTCCAAGCTACCTTTTTTGTAAATAAAACTTTATTTTAACTTTTACGAACATCTTGTATCCTTCCATTCCTTCTCTCTTGTTATAGTTTTTTTTATGATAACTGTCCTAGATAACATGACCTTTGTTTAGAGCGGTTTTTCGTTAACACCCACGAAAAATCCGACAGAAGGTGGGGGGAAAAAGTCAGCGCCCAGCGAAAGAGCCAGGCTGACCTCTAAAAATAGTTTGGGCAGCTTCGTCGGCATTCCCCGGTAGAGGTGCCTCGGGCAATTGACAATAAACCAACCCCTTCCCAAAGAGAGAAGGTAAGGCCTGGAAGGGTGGACCTCCTAGGACTACCCAAGACATTATACCTACATCCGACAGATAAATGCCGTCGACTGGTATTCGCAGACGGAATCATTTTGGAGTCGCGAGTGATGAAGAAGCTCAAGGTTTGTGCAAAGAATTTATTCAACTAAAAACATTTTTGTTTCTTGTTTTCAAGTGGATTTTTCCATTTTTCTTTAATTGTTTTTTTTTAATTATTAGGATTAAGAAAGGAACTGTTTATGTTCAATCGCTTTTTTGTTGCAGAAGCAGATAATGTGCTACTTCTGTATGATTGGGGATAGATGAAATTTTCAACAGAGTCAGTTAAAAGGGATAATAATTTAAACTGTTTTCTCAAATCTGGTTTCTCCAAAAATGGATGAGCACCATTATTTTTTATTTTTTATTTGAATACAATAATTATTTTCTGTGAAGATTATTATTAGAAACATTATTTTAATTTTTTATTTAAATATAATAATTGTTTTCTGTTAAGATTATTATTAGCAACATTATTTTATTTTTAATTTAAATACAATAAGTGTTTTCTGTTAAGATTATTATTAGCAACATTATTTTTATTTTTAATTTAAATACAATAAGTGTTTTCTGTTAAGATTATTATTAGCAACATTATTTAAATTTTTTATTCAAATACAATAATTGTTTTCTGTTAAGATTATTATTAGCAACATCATTTTTATTTTTAATACAATAATTGTTTTCTATTAAGATTATAATTAGTAACATTATTTTAATGTTTAATTTAAATACAATAAGTGTTTTCTGTTAAGTTTATTATAAGCAACATTATTTTTATTTTTAATACAATAATTATTTTCTGTTAAGATTATTATTAGAAACATTATTTGAATTTTTTATTTAAATATAATAATTGTTTTCTTTTAAGATTATTATTAGCAACATTATTTTATTTTTAATTTAAATACAATAATTGTTTTCGTTTAAGATTATTATTAGCAACATTAATTTTATTTTTTATTCAAATACAATAATTGTTTTCTGTTAAGATTATTATTAGCAACATTATTTTAATTTTTAATACAATAATTGTTTTCTGTTAAGATTATTATTAGCAACATTATTTTAATTTTTTATTTAAATACAATAATTGTTTTCTGTTAAGCAACATTATTTTAATTTTTAATTTAAATACAATAAGTGTTTTCTGTTAAGATTATTATTAGCAACATTATTTTAATTTTTTTATTTAAATACAATAATTGTTTTCTGTTAAGATTATTATTAGCAACATTATTTTATTTTTTTTATTTAAATACAATAATTGTTTTCTGTTAAGATTATTATTAGCAACATTATTTTTTATTTTTATTCAAATACAATAATTGTGTTCTTTTAAGATTACTATTAGCAACATTATTTTTAATTTTTATTTGAATACAATAATTATTTTCTGTGAAGATTATTATTAGCAACATTATTTTTATTTTTAATTTAAATACAATAATTGTTTTCTGATAAGATTATTATTAGCAACATTATTTTTATTTTTAATTTAAATACAATAAGTGTTTTCTGTTAAGATTATTATTAGAAACATTATTTTAATTTTTTATTTAAATATAATAATTGTTTTCTGTTAAGATTATTATTAGCAACATTATTTTATTTTTAATTTAAATACAATAATTGTTTTCGTTTAAGATTACTATTAGCAACATTATTTTTATTTTTTATTCAAATACAATAATTGTTTTCTGTTAAAATTATTATCAGCAACATTATTTTTATTTTTAATTTAAATACAATAGTTGTTTTCTGTTAAGATTATTATTAGCAACATTATTTTTATTGTTAATTTGAATACAATAAGTGTTTTCTGTTAAGATTATTATTAGCAACATTATTTTAATTTTTTATTTAAATACAATAATTGTTTTCTGTTAAGATTATTATTAGCAACATTATTTTATTTTTAATTTAAATACAATAATTGTTTTCTGTTAAGATTATAATTAGCAACATTATTTTATTTTTTATTCAAATACAATAATTGTTTTCTGTTAAGATTATTATTAGCAACATTATTTTTAATTTTAATACAATAATTGTTTTCTGTTAAGATTATTATTAGTAACATTATTTTAATTTTTAATTTAAATACAATAAGTGTTTTCTGTTAAGATTATTATTAGCAACATTATTTTTATTTTTAATTAAAATACAAGAATTGTTTTCTGTTAAGATTATTATTAGCAACATTATTTTTATTTTTTAATTTGAATACAATAATTATTTTCTGTTAAGATTATTATTAGCAACATTATTTTTAATTTTTAATACAATAATTGTTTTCTGGTAAGATTATTATCATCAACATTATTTTTATTTTTAATTTGAATAAAATAATTGTTTTCTGTTAAGATTATTATTAGCAACATTATTTTATTTTTTTTATTTAAATACAATAATTGTTTTCTGTTAAGATTATTATTAGCAACATTATTTTTATTTTTAATACAATAATTGTTTGCTGTTTAGATTATTATTAGTAACATTATTTTAATTTTTAATTCAAATACAATACTTGTTTTCTGTTAAGATTATTATTAGCAACATTATTTTTTTTTAATTTAAATACAATAATTGTTTTCTGTTAAGATTATTATTAGCAACATTATTTTTATTTTATATTTAAACACAATAATTGTTTTCTGTTAAGATTATTAAATCGGTTTTTGCAGGTATCTCTGTTTTTTGTTGTAACTATAACTCATAAGTAAAACACAGAGAATTAGTAAGAAAATACATTTTAAAAGGAGCACTTATGCAGTTTACGGACTGTGTTGAAATGATATCGTTATAATTTAGAAAGCCATTCTTAACATGGGGAGGAGGGGGTTGATGAACTATTCTGTACTTTCACCTAACAATTTAATAAAGAAAAGATTGAATTTAACTTGAAATTCATATCTAAAAAAAATAGCACTGTCCGTAAACTGCATACGCACCAAAAAAAGATATGTAAAAGGATTATTTATCAATCAATCAATCAGTCATAACGCTTTGTGCTATTCGACACTGACTTTTTAATATGGAATCAAATAAAACTTCAGAGGATACGTTGAGAAAACAATTTGAATTATCTCCCCTTCAACTGACTCTTTGAAAATAAAAATAAAATTTCATCTGTGCTCTATTGGTAATGTTTTCTAGTGTTTTTTTTTCTTTTAGGTTAATGACAGGAAGTTTTTTGGGGGGACAGGGTGAAAGCTACAAGGCATGACCCATAGAGTCTATACAAGTAAGGTGGGCATTGACGAGCTAGAATAATTTGCCAGTTTTTGTTTCGTAGGTAACCGAGTGCGCTCAGAGTTGATTTTGGCGTCCATTCTGGCGGTGCTTGAACGTTGGAGAGGGGAGGGGGGTATGGCCAGACAAAAAACATTTAGAGTGTTTATTTTTTCCTGCACACAGAACATCTTCAAACAAAACCTCCAATGGCATTCACGCTAACCTGCCATTTATAATATAAATTCTCTGGACATTTTGTATAGATCAAAGCCTTCCATAGAAGGCCATTATCTTTGCAAAAACTTATTTAACCTTCTACAGAAAGGAAAATAGTTGAATTTAAATGTGCAAGTTTCATCGTATTTCTATCTTTCTCTTTCTATTTGTCTGAATAAATGTTGTCTGCCGAAATGTAACCGCGTCTTTTTATTTGTATCGTCTGTCTTTAGACTCGGTAAAAGTTGGAACTGCTTCAGAATTCTCCGTTTTTACTCGGAACTACTTACGTCACGACTACAATTCTACAGGTGCACATTTCGAATTAGCACAATTTTTTTTAACAAAGATTTTTTATACATTTGATGTTTCTGTTATATTGGAATTTATTTATGTCACACTCATTGATGGTTATCTCTCTTGTTTGTTTAGGGACCCATAGATTAGCCACCAGGTGACCCCATCACTGCTCTTTTTAGGGGTCACATGCGTCAGCCTATAAAACCCTTAACACACTGAGTTCCGGCCTCTTTTCTCATTTTCAACTACAGAAGGACAACAGTTGACTCCTCAGTGACAGACGCCCTTGACAACCGACTCATTCTTCACCTTCCTCGTTACTCACCATCTTATACCAGGGTTGACTACATCTCGACGAAGCTCTCAGATGGCAGTTCGACTTTAGCCATTATTCTTTCCCAGATTCCTAACCTTGGCTATTATCAGCCTGACTGCATTACAGCAAGAGGAGAGTAGAAAATGAATTGTGGGTTTACTTTCGGCAGCCTCATAACTCTTGCTTCTCTTATTTTGTCCTTTAGTCCTCACATTCCATGAGCAATGTTTCTGACAAAGGGGGAAGAATTGCTGTTTTTGGGGTCGGAATCCATCCATAAAACAGTTATCGTTGGCTAGTTTTTTTTACCATAAAATTGTGAAAAAGTGTCCGGGGCCCCATGGGGATCGGGTAGCCGGTGACATGCTAGTATGCATCTTCGTGGTGATGCTACGTCAACTGAGGGCCCTGCGACGAGAAGAAGTGGAGATATAAAACTAGTATATATTTGACGTAGAAATGAACTTATTCGGACGACAGAACGAGACGCCAGCTAGTCTTGCAGAATTGTGTAAGATATTCAAAATCAATTACCACCAGAGGCGAGGAGACAGTTGCCAGATGGGAGGTGGAGATTGGAGAATGCCATATCGCAAATTTAATTCTGAAATATCAATAAAACGATATTATTGTTTGGGTGAATGGCGCGTTTTTGGAACCACGATTCTGTGACGGTTGTTTTGAAGACGGCACGCTCTGGGAAAAACGAATCCACTTGACGGAGATTTATTTGAGCCTGTCATCGTTAATTACAAGCTGGGCACAGAGCACCTCCAGCTGTGTGACAGAATGAGAAAGGCCACGGTTGTTGCATTTGTTTTTGGCGATAACGGTGGGGTAGGAGAAAATCCTATTTATTTTAAGAAAAAAAGAGTGAGGCGCTTGTCCCAACCTTCATTGAGAAAGAAAGACAGGCAGGAAGTAAGTTGGCGGAAAAGGAGGTGTACGACCATAGACATCTTCAATAAAAGAATGTGGTTTTTTCACACACGAGTGAGTGTTGGACTGACGCCTGGGAGAGTTGAACTAACGCCCGGCCGTGCGCCGAAGTAGCATGCACAGAAGAACCAAACTGGACGAAATTCTAGCCACTGCCTTCACCTGTTAAGTTTGTGACTTAAACAACCACTTGTGTAAAGAATTCACAGACACAGAGAACTAGCGAAATAACTTAGAGAAAAAACAACCTTTGCTAAAGACATTTGCAAGCACAGTAGACATTAATCCTACCATTGACCAATGTAAAATCAATTCTTTTATTTTAATAAAACCCAGACCGAGTTGTTGAACATTGTTCTTTTCCTTTTGTTCTGCTTTTAATGATCCTTCGACCCCACAGAGCCACTGATCGCTCGCCGTTATAAACAGTTTCAACATGGGAGTGTGTTTGTAGCTGGACGATGTTGTAGTATCAGCAATAGAAATCTAGCTAGCCCTCCTCCCACTCCCACTCCCTTCCCATATCCCCTCTTCTGGTTTCGGGCTCACCGTCAGGAGTTCCGGTTTGTACACCTAAGTAAATAAACGTGTTTCACTTCAGCCTCCTTGTATCTTCGTCTAATCGACATCAATCAATGTATACGGATATCACAACATGGTGTCAGAAGTGGTTGCAAATAAGTTATAGACATCGACAGTTATCGTAGAAAAGTCGAACAACAACAGAGAAAAAAAAATAGAGAAGATAAACAAAAAAAACAAAAAAGAAACGGGTCAGCAGTCTACACGTGGAGACGGTAAAAGAGGAACTCAAAAGTCACGGTGTAAAGTGAATCTACAAAGTCACGGACATAATATAAAAAAAAAAAAAAAAAAAAAATCAAGCAAACAGAGAAACGCTGTCGAAGGTAGGCGATTCGCTATTCATATCCATATCGTTATTGTTGTTTTTCTAAACCAACAACAACAACAACAACAAAATAATTTATATACAAATACCGTACGCTAATAACTCAAGTTACACAACAAAAATAAAAAAAATAATAATAATACGTATTCTTTTTCATTTCTTCTACGTGTACTAATTCACTTTATCAACAATGGCCTGTCAATTACCTCCCCCGTCTATGGATTGGCAGAGTGCCAATTTACCAAAAGATTTCGACAGATTTGCTCGACAGGTTATGTTGCACTTTAACGGACCTCTCAAAGATGCAAGTGAAGACGTAAAAGTGAATTATCTGTTGCTATGGTCGGGAATAGAAGGCCAAGAGTTGAGTGACACATTTGAATTTGAGGCAGGTGAAGCGTGCAATGTAGAACACTACATTAAGAAATTTCGCGCATATATAGAGCCGAGGTCAAACTTCCGCGTCGCGAGATACCAGCTCCTACAGTGCCGGCAACAACCTGATGAAGCAGCCCACGGATTCTTGAAGAGACTAAGGCAAATAATAAAACAGTGCGAGTACGATCTCCCCTGTCGAGAAAACCCTTCTGGTCGACCTTTTTATTTTTGGACTGAACATAAAGTCCACACAAAAGGCATTACTCAAAGAAGGAAAGAATCTCAGCATCGCAGAAGCGCTACATGCTGCAGAGACAGAAGAGGCAACACTGAAGCAGGTGGAGGCAATACAAAACACACATAGAGAACCAAAGATCCCCGAGGAAAGAACAGAAGATGCCCACGCAATAAAGACGGGGAAGGAGTACTATAATAAATGTTACTTCTGTGGAAAAGGCCATTACAGAGGTGAATGCCCAGCAAAAGGAAAAACCTGTGGGAAGTGCCGGAGGACAGGGCATTTTGCAGTTGTTTGCCGCACCAGAGACACAAAAGACTCCATTAATAAGCACGATAGACCTCCAAGATCGGCAAAACCCCCAAGATATAGAAACGCTCACAACATAACAGCACACAGTGACGAAGAAGACGACGACTTGCCAAAAGAGGCATATTTCCATACCATATCAGCAAAATCGCATACTCCAACAGATGCTAGAGAGGCATATGCGGAATTAAGAATAGGGAACAACAGATCCCAAATAAAAATAAATGCAAAAGTGGACACAGGCGCTATGAGCAACCTTATCTCTTGGGAATACTTCAAAAAACTCAAGCATGTACACCTTCAAGACACTCCTATCCGACTATTAGCCTTTGGGGGTGTTCAAATCGACCAAGTGGGCGTATGTCACCTAGGAGTCAGATATGGTGACAAGTTCACAAGTACCAACTTCCATGTAGTAAGAAGTGATGGACCCGCGCTACTTGGCCTCCAGACATCTAGGAAACTAGGACTAGTGACCCTCAATTTTACAATAGGGACCAATATACCAAAACAAGACCACACCACTTTACCCGCGGCAGTACAATCAAAACCAGAAGGAGATACGAAAGAAAGAGAACGGATACTCAAGGAATTTGCTGACATATTCGAAGGCATTGGCTGCTTGCCAGGGGAGTACAGCATCAAGATTGACCCGTCAGTACCCCCAGTAATACACCCACCCTGTCGGGTACCAATAGCCTTGAAAGAGAAATTCAAAGCAGAGTTAGACTCCCTTGTAGCTCAAGATATAATAACCCCTGTAACAAAACCGACAGCCTGGGTCAACTCTTTTGTATGCGTCACAAAAGCCAATGGATCTGTCAGACTATGCCTGGACCCTAAGGACTTAAATAGGGCAGTGTTGCGGCCACACTTTGTTACACCAACATTTGAGGAAATCATCTCCAGACTTCATGGAGCAAAATGGTTCTCAATAGTGGATGTGAAATCAGGCTACTGGAACATGAAGCTGGATAAAAAATCAAGAGAACTTACAACATTCATCACTCCTGAGGGACGCTATATGTTTAAGCGCTTCCCAATGGGGGTCAAGAGTGCGCAAGACGAATTTCAGCGAGCCATGTTTGAGACCTTTGGGGACATTAAAAATGTCCTCTCAATATCGGACGACACCGTTATCGTTGGATTTGAGGAGGATGGCAGCGATCATGACATAGCACTCAACAAACTCCTAGAAAGAGCTCGGTCTAAGAACTGCAAATTCAACCCGGATAAATTAGTGGTCCGCACGCAAGAAATCTCTTTTTTTGGCCACATTATATCAAGGGATGGAATAAAACCAGACCCAAAGAAGACAGAGGCGATCGTCCAAATGAAACCACCAAAAGACGAAAAACAATTAGCAAGCTTTCTTGGGCTAGCAAATTATTTAAACAAATTCTCGCCACAACTGGCAATGCTGACCAAGCCACTCCGAGATCTTCTGTCAACAAAAACTCAATTCATCTGGACTGAACAGGAACAGATGGCTTTTAACAGCATAAAAGACGAAGTAGGGAAAGCAATTGTGCTTAAATATTTTGATCCAAAAGCGCCAATAAATATACAGGTTGATGCATCATCAGCTGGACTGGGTGCAGCCCTCATCCAAAATGGAATGCCGGTCGCTCTAGCAAGCAAAACCCTGTCGGGGCCTGAGACAAGGTACTCGAACATAGAACGCGAAATGCTAGCAGTGGTTTTTGGGCTGGAAAAGTTCCATCACTATGTATGGGGCCAAGCAGTGACAATAATAACTGATCACAAACCGCTAGAATCAATAGCCCTAAAGAATCTTGCTAATGCACCACCAAGGTTAGCGAGAATGTTACTTAAAATCCAAGGCTATGATTTCACAGTTAAATACAATCCAGGAAAATCCATTCCCATAGCCGACTGCATGTCCAGGGTGTCACCAATCCCAGGGGAACCAATCAGGGATGTAGACATCAACATACATCTACTTAACGCACACCTGAACGCATCCCCAACTCGCTTGCTAGATATCAAGGCAGAAACACCCAAAACCCAGTATTAAAACAGCTCACCAGCACAGTTATGTTTGGATGGCCAGAAAATTGATCCTGCTGCCACTCTCACGTACAAGCTTTTTGGAATTATAGGGACGAAATTGGCCTCCAAGATGGAGTACTCCTTAAAGGCAACAAAATCATCATACCTCGCTCACTTCAACCAGACATCCTGCAACAACTACATTCATCCCACCAAGGGATAGAGAAAACCCGCTTACTGGCCCGAACAGCAGTGTTCTGGGTCGGTATCAACAAAGACATAGAGGAACTAATTAGAGACTGCTCCACATGTCAGAAGTACCAACCCAGTCTCCCATCAGAAACACTACTCCAGCACGAGACCCCTTCTTACCCATGGCAGTATGTCAGTACCGACATCTTTACCATGGAAGATAAGGAATTTTTACTGGTGGGGGACCATTACAGCCGCAGCCCTTTCATACGGCGTCTCCACTCGACGACATCAGCTGCAGTAATCCGACAAATGAAGCTCCTGTTCGAAGAACGAGGTGTCCCGGAGGCAGTATTCAGTGACAATGGGCCCCAGTATTCCAGTGCAGAGTTTGAAGATTTTGCCAAATCGTACAACTTTAGGCACACTACCTCGTCACCACTCCACCCCCAGTCAAACGGGTTCGCAGAAAGGATGGTGGGCGTCTGTAAAAAGTTGTTGTTGAAAGCACGAGAAACGAACACAGATACCCACCTAGCAATGATGGCGTACAGGGCCACACCGCTATCAGCTCAAATCAAATCCCCAGCAGAACTACTGAATGGAAGACCCATGAGGACCCCACTATTGTCGAAACAACAACTAGGGGATGAACAAACAAAGCTAGAGTTGGAGAAGAGCAAAGAAGAAACAAAAAAGTGGTATGACCGAAAGAATAGCCATCAACACACACAGTTACATACCGGCCAACAGGTTCATGTTCAGGACAAAAGAACCAGACTCTGGGAACCTGGAAAGATTGTGCAGATCGCAGCAGAGCCAAGGTCATATGTAGTAAAATTCGCCAACGGTGGAATCCATCGCAGAAACCGGCAGTTATTAAGGCCAACAAAGGGAAAGGCGGACAACACGAAATGCCAACACCAACGAAAAACTTGTTGTGGCACACACCGAGTCCCTTACCCTCACAGCACTATCCCAGCACAGGGACCACGGCCAGCCAGTGGTCAACCATCAACCATCTCAAGCACACATCCACCAGTTCCATCAACACCTGCCAAACTACGTAGGTCGAACAGGACGAGCAAACCCACCCAGCGGCTCGACCTGTAACAGAACAAAATGAACTATCTCCCCCACCCCGCAACCTCTCCAGCCCATCACAGCCCAACGTACTTCTCCTTTAATACAGAAGGGGATGTTGTAGTATCAGCAATAGAAATCTAGCTAGCCCTCCTCCCACTCCCACTCCCTTCCCATATCCCCTCTTCCGGTTTCGGGCTCACCGTCAGGAGTTCCGGTTTGTACACCTAAGTAAATAAACGTGTTTCACTTCAGCCTCCTTGTATCTTCGTCTAATCGACATCAATCAATGTATACGGATATCACAACAGACGAGACGACCAGATTGGTGACGTCATCATCATCATCGTCGCCATCCCGGCCTAGAGGAACTTGGATCTATTTCTTTTATTGCCACAACGATTTGCACGGCTGTGGGGTTCACAGAAATGCTATTTTTTAGCTCCTTACATGAAGTGTCTTCATGCCTTGTCTGGAGCGATTTCCAAAATTCCAATGAAAATGGTTAATACAGTAAAACATTTACTTTCACACGAAAAGAGTCAGAATTAAGGGATCCCAACGTGCAAGCAGTTACTCGACCATTCTAAATTAGATAAGCTCTCACCATTTTCCTGTTGTTTATATACATTTATTGCTTAACAAGTAAAATTGTTAATTATATACACAATTTGAACTAGAGTTGAACATAAATCTGAAGATGGTCAGTGTTCCCGAAATATCATACTGTACGGAGCTTCTATCAGACCATGTTGATGTAGGTAGGACATAATATAATGTATGTATTAGTAATAAAAAGGGGTAACTACATAACTTGTTCCACAGTTATATGTTTCAATTTGCCTCCAGCTTGTGTCTATCCGATACATCTCTGTATCAGTGTATTGCCTTTTATGAATCACCTTTATATATACATACTAAAAAATGCTTCAAGCAAACTACATAAACCTCTTATATACACAATAAGTGTCTTTCTCACAAAAGCTGTCGTCTCATTTCACTTTCAGCGAAGGTTTCTTCCCAAATTCTCTCATGCAAGAATTGAACATTCTTTCCGGAATAAAATAATCCAAATAGTTACATTTGTTTGAATTTGTGTGGCGACGACAGATAAAGGAGGAAGTATTTCTGTGTATCATTTAATTTATTTGAGAACAATATTCTTTTGGTGTTTCTTAATATTGTTTCATAACATATTTTTAATTATCTATATATTAATTTTAATGATATGTATAAGTTTAAAGTAAACATTACTATTACCGACATAAATTATTTTTAAGGAAATACTGTAGCAAAATTAGTTAAATCTATGTATTTGGCTTTTCCAACTCATTTGTGAACTATTTGCATTAAAAATTGGAATATCTAATATTTTAAAGGAGTTTTAAAGCAATTTACTATACCGTAAATAGTGTTGGGGTTTGTAATCTACATTCACCCAATTTGAATTTGAGGAGAAGTAAGTACTTAACTGGAGTGGAGCGAGTAAAATATGTGTAATTTAATGGCCTGAAAATGCTTCAGTTACATGCTTACTTTCTCTTCTTAGATTCAAAATGGCTGAACGCGTATTGCAAACTTCAACACTATTTACAGTACAGTAAATTTGTTGGAAACTTCTTTTAAATATTAATTTTTGAACGCAACTAGGTCACAAATGAGTACGTAAAGCAAAATAAATTGTTTTTGACTAATTTTCCAATGGTATTTCTTTAAAAATAATACATCCTGCATGCGACGTCACGTTCTCAATTTCTTTCTTTTTATCAATTCACCTGGACGCTATGCAAATTTCTCTTCCAATCTTTCATATTTGGCACAGGCTATTTTTTGTCATTTAGGTCGGGGGATTGCTTTGTCCCCCCCTCATGCAGCAGTAGCTGTGAAGTGGCTTCCTTCATCTGTGGCTCCTTCAGAGACATGGCACAGCTGATTCAGTCGCTTTTTGAGGGGTGTTCTACCGAGACATGTTGATCTTCACTATTGTCATTGACGTCATTGTATCCAGCGTGTGATGCATATGACGAGGTTCTCAATGATGATATTCACAACATGCCACCAGGTGATGCAATAATGATCTCCAATGGTCAATGCAAGACGCCGGTGGTGCTATTTAGGATATACTCACTAGTACGGCATTTTGGTATTATAGTTCTTATTTATTTTCTCCAATCCTATTATATTATTTTTTTTATCAGTGTTATTTTTCTTCTTCTTTATCTCACTGAAATAAAGAATAGTTTAATTTATTGAAAATAAAAAATATTTATTTGGCGCTTTTGCAGACGGAGTAACCAATGCAAGGGAGATAATAAGGTATTTATCTATACATATAAAATAGAGTTTGTTTTTCCCCTCCAAAATCAGTTAGAGTAAACAATAAAAATAATGCAGAAACGCATCGAAACACATCACTTCATTCGACTACTACCTTCGACTGTGTTTTCAGAAATTTAAACTTATTTTTAAAACCTAAACCAAAAACATTATTATTATTCTCCTCTGTAAACCTCTCCCAACTAAGTAAACCAAAGAGAGGGTAGCAAATTATATTCCCACTAAGAATTAAGTCCTCCCACAAAACTTAAATCACCAGCGCTCATAGCCGACATATTATTTTGCAAAGAACAAATCATATACACATCGGTTTCAGAATTTGCAAATCAGCCAATCAGCGATCAGTAAACAACCTTCGTTCTGATATTTTCATAACTTTGAGTTAATTTAATAAAATATACATTACCTGTGTACTTACATATTTTCTTCAAACCTCATTTATACAAGTAAAAAAAATTATTGATTTAAAGGAAGGTAGGAGGGAGCACTTCCACTTAGCAGAAGACAGCGACAGCCCTCTTCCTGCAACTCTTGCACCCTTAATAATTACAAAGTAAGTAAGACGGAACACAATAATATTCCGTAATTAGACATGTGTATATGTCTACATATTTTTAGCTACAATTGTATCTTCTAGGATCTCACATTTTAACTATCAAATTTATTTGCCTCCCCACGAGGTCAGACAAAAAAAATACGGTCAATGAATGAGAAATCATTCAACACGTGGTAATTTCTATTATTGTATATAAGGCTTCTTAAATCTTTCTTTATACTATTTATCAATTTATAACTATCCACTTTACTGGGCTCTCCACGAGGGCAGAGTTAGACACTAAGTAAGATCTTAATGTGGCAATAATCCACCAACGTTTATTATATTTAAGTAACAACATAAATAAAAATTTCCGGAGTCTACAAGGATTTGCTTTCAATTACTGAGGAGAGAATAGATAACAGATCGAACAAATATCCCGGCCCGACACTGTGGCAATTTCTATTTTTGTTTCAAGGTAATCATTTTCATGGGTATATAGATTTTTACAATTCAAAAGCCACATTTTTTCATAACATTAAAACTATCCGTTGTGACCTATTTGCGTTCTGTCGACTGTTTACACATTTTAATTCATTCTTTTATATTTTTATCATGCCGGGAGACGGATACTGCTAGTTTATATATAAGGTATTTATTCATATATAAAGAAATATTATATACAAAATGTGGTGCAAAGCCGAAATGAGGGATGTTGATCGGAGTTTAGCTTACTCCAGTGCTATTCAACCAGGTTGGACGGTCCACCTTATAGTTGACGAGATTAAGTGAGCTGTCTAGGGGTGGACGAGATCCTCACTTGCACGTGTCTGTTCAATATACAAGAGACTCTCTCTCTCTTTCTCTTGCTAACTCATCCTTATTTATTCTCCAGATTTCAACATTATTGCTCAACTTTTGCCGGCCATGTGAATTTACAAGTACTTCAAGAAAATAGAAAGCAATCCTGATCCTGCAAAACCTCTTGCAGTTGGTGCAGCAGTTGATGCAACGAGAAACAATGATGTTTCAAATCAAGATGGAGTTGCATCACAGGACTTCACAGAGGAAAAGGAGGCTTCCGAAAAGGATGCATCTTCACATAAAAAGCTACAAAAACGGTGGAATGATGAGCAAAGTGTATTTGGATTTTTCTGGCGTGTACATAAAGCTTCAACTCCCTTCCCACCAGGCAAGTGCCTCTTTTGTAATGCCACGTACAGTAATGAAAATGTTGTTCCTTTAAAACTTGCACAGCATTTAAAGATGAAACACTCTTAACACCAAAACAAATTGGAAACCCCTAAAGACAATTATGTCACCACCACATATAGTGGTCGGCGAGTTCATTGGCCCAAAAAACTGTGTAAAACTATATATATTTAGAATGAGCTTTTTTGAGTCCTTGTACTCTATTATACAATTACTGTTTTTCCAAAAAAAATTACTTTTCACAGAAAAGATAAACATTTTTCAAAAAACTATGATTCACAGAGAAGACAAACTTTAAAAAAAGAATACTTTTCACATACTTTTCACAGAGAAAAAAAAAACAGCAAATTAGTCAGTCTAATTATTTGCTTTTTAAATTAAAATTTTAGATATTTTCTTTAATTTAATTAAGTTTAAACATTGGTTTAATTGAAGAATAGGGACCGCTGTTTTCTTTCGCTCATTTCGCTTGGAATTCGCCCAAATTTAGGATGAAACTGATTGCTGGTCTTGATTGTATTTTTGGTCCCGAAATAAAATTCTCATTTACTTGTTAAAGTGTTGAGAATCTAACTTTAATTCTAGGTTTTAATCGCTGGCGACCATGTTGGCTTTTATTGTTTTTTTCCTTGGACTGAATATATTTTTTCCTTGGGCTAAATATATTTTTACTGCTTTAACATTTTATTACACACAAAAAAAAAACTTTGAACATTCTATTTACAAAAGCAAGTTTTAACGGAATTTAACGAATTTAAAAGCAAACATGAACAGGTTAAAACATACTAGTCGTGAATTTAAGAATAACAAAAAATGTCGCCGAAAAGACGACCGGTAAAAATGTGGCATAAAAGTTCAATTTGATATATGCGAAAAAATAAATTATAATTTTTTGTCTGGATAAACTGTACTATTTCACCCCAAAAATCGATTTTATCGAATATTTACCGAGCGAATGGGCGAGAAAATCCAATGGCCCCTATAGTATAATTGAACCTAAAATTCTTTATTTAAAAACACGAATTAAAAGAAAAATTGGCTTATTTATTCAGTCACAATAAAACTCCTTGTCATAAATACAAAAAAGTTAAAATCTATTAAAAAAATAACTTCAAAGACATCTATAGACTCACTGGCGCATTTAAAGACATTTGGTGCCAAATTGTCTGTCTTCTGCCTTAAGAAAACTGTCCCATCAAAAATTTAACACATAGATGTAAAAATCTGAGAACTTCAAATGTTCTCCTTCTTTCTTTCTGTCTCTTCCTCCCTCTCTCTCTCCCTATCTCATATATATTTACCAGATATAATTTTTTTAAATAACTCAGAGTAAACTCTGAGATTAAAAATTTTTTTTTTTTATTGCTGAATAAAAAACTGATGTTTAAAAGAAAAAGAAATCAAATAATTTTGGAGCGAGGAGCGCGGAGCGCTAAAACCACCGCTCTTTAGTCCCAAATGGAGTTGCTCCTGCTCCACTCCCTCTGAATATGAAATGAGCCCTCCTCTCCTTCGCTCCAGCAAAAAAGAGCGTGCTCCTTGAGCGCGCTCCTTTTTGGAGGGCTTTGTAACGCCCCGCATAATTGTTTAAGTGTTTGTTCGTTTCGTCCGGCTTGCTGCATGTCAATATTTGGTTTGGTTTTGTTAAACTTGGTTCCTTAAAGTTGTATTCATTTGGGTATCTGAATCGGTATATCCAAGTGTATCGTTTAAAGTGAGTGTCAGCAATTCTTTTCCTGTATTCCATGTTGAACTGTTTCCAGTCTGGCATCATGCAGTCGGTCTTGAAGTTAAATACAGGTAGCATTTTGGTCGAGATGTTCGCCATGACGTCGTCTGTTCGAGTAATTTTGTCGTCACCGGTCGTGATTTTTATATATTCTTATTTCTATTGTTCTTTGCTAAGCGTGTTCAGCACCTGTATGTGGCAGATGTTTCCATTGTTGTTCTCTAACGGTTTTCCGTCGAAAAGGTTTCCATTGTTCTTTCCACTCTTTTTCCGGCGTCACAACCCGACTTTATTTCTATTGTTTATCCATTGATGTATCTCGCAGCCCGCTTCATTTTTGAACGTGTATTGTTTTTGGATGGACTCTTGTTATTATGTTGTTGTTTTTTTAAATGGAAATCACTCCAAACATTGCACGAAGCCACTTGATGTAAGGAGCTAAACATTTTTTTGCAACTCACTTCCAGGTCAAAAACTAGCCAACAATAAGTGTTAGAAAACAGCAATTCTTCCCCTTTTGCCAGAGACATCGCTCATGAAATGTGAGGACTAAAAGAATAAGGGAAGCGAGAGTTACAAAGTTGCCGAAAGTAAACCCAAGGTCCGCTTTCTCTGTCTGTCTGTTTGGTTGCGTTATTCCTTTACTGTTTGTAAGTTCGTTATATGTATGATACTGTTAGTATGTTTGTTGGGTGTGGAACAGGGTTCATTCAAAACGAGAATTTTACACATGCAGGTGCAAAATTGTAAAAGTGGTAGTTAACTGTTTAAGGAAATGTAAATGTTCAGATATATACGGTTTTACAAAGCCTTTTAGGCCAATGGACATTTCTACCAGAATGCGTAGCGGTAACATGAGTGGGTAAGCATGATTGGTACAAGTATCGCATAAAATTTGCTCATCCGCAAACTGTAGAGATGAAAAATTCAGATTCTCTAAAGCTGGCTGATCCAAAGCCATTTGACGGAGGTCAATATCTTCTGCCGAAGAAATACCGCTAATTGGTAGACAAGATAATGCTTTGCAGCAGGATTCTATACTGTATGTTGCTGGAGAACTGGGAAATAAAGTCACGAGGAGAATACATGTCCGGCTTAGCATGTAGTGCAAATATAGACGGACGATGATCAGTTTCGATGGAAAATTGCCGACCTTCCCACACGTGGCAAAAAATGTTTAATAGATAAGTGAATAGCAAAGAGTTCACATCCGAAAGTACTGTAACGACTTTCCGTAGGAGTCAATCTTCGAGAAAATATGACAAGACAGCACCAACAGCTGAACTGGATGCATCCACGACTATAGAAAATTCAGCATCAGGTATGGGATGTGATAGCAATGATGTATCTGCAAGCTTTTTCTTTGCCTCCTGAATGGCTTTAAGCTGGCAGTTATCAAGTGAAATGGGTTCATCCTTTTTTTTGTATTCTTCAACAGATCCGTCAGAGGAATGAGCATGTCAGCAGAATGTGGAATGAAACGTCTTCAATAATTCAAGGAAATGTCGCAATTGACATAGTGAAGTTGGAGGATGTAGATCGAGCAAAGCTTTAACTTTTTTAGGAAGGGGTGAAATACCTTCTGAGCTTATTACATGTCCAAAGAAAACAAGACTTGTGGCACCAAAAGTACACTTAACAGGGGTTATCCTAACATGATAACACTGCAAACGCTAAAAAAGAATGCGGAGATGTTTTAAATGATCCTCCGGTAAGGTGCTAGTTATAGGACTATCGTCTATATAATCTGAGTCACGGACCACCTCATCCATAAAACACTTAAAAGTGCTAGCTGCATTACATTAGGCAAATGGCATAGTCAAAAATTCAAAAACACCGAAAGGAGTAGTAAAAGCAGTCTTAGGAGTATCAGCGGGATTAACTGGTATTTAGTGGTAAGCCTTAACAAGATTCAACTTTGAAAATATCTTACAGTCCTAAGTCAGGATGAAGTGAAATCCTGAATATAGGGATAGGGTAACAATCAGGAACAGTAGTAGAGTTCAGCTGACGGAAATCTTCTGTAGAACGTCAGCCCCAGAATGCTTCGGAACCATATGTAAAGAGGATGCCCAAGGACTAGATGAGGATCGAATAATCCCTAGTTAGAGCATGTGATTAAATTCATGTCTGGCTGCCTTTAACTTCTCCGGGGAAAGTCGCCTAGGATGAGCAAAAATGGGAGCTGCGGTTGTTTCAATGAAATGCATAGTGGAAAGAGCAGGTTTCTTTATGTCAAAGTTCAAGTTCGTTAGGTCAGGAAATGAATTCCACAATAAATCATAAGGATTGTCAGAAGAAGCAAAAAAAAATACGCTGTTCATTAGTTTTTCTAACCGATAACAACAGGTTGGTGCTAGAATCCCTCAGGTAGCGATGATAAAAATCTACGACAAATCTCTGCGTAGTTGCAAGTCTATCAATCGTGCAACTTGACCAAACGTGGGTATAGGAGAACAGTTTACGGCCTAAAGAACAACCGTTGAAGTGTGGGGGGGTTCTTTAAAAAAACACTTAGAGGGCATAACCTACATGCCGCCCCAGTGTCTACTAACAAATTATTCTGGGAAATGTAGTCCCTGACATAGAATGCATAACTAATGGGTAGCTTTTGGGGAGAAAACATCGTGCTCACCTCTTCCTTCTCTTGTTTTCCTGGTCTGGGAGGGGGGTGTATGCACAGGGCCTGCAACACCGGTAGGCCGAATCGCTGAAGCGTCTGTTGAACATGCAATAACCGCTAGCATCTTTACGATACTTTGCTGGTGAAGTGGAGTGATGATAGTGTCAACGCCCAGACGCCATATGCCAAGACAACTTTAAGGCCTAAACTTTCATACAAAGATTGTCTATCGACTCTTGCATAAGCAGACACTGCTCAGATGTCGACAACCGAGTTATCCCTCACCATCATAAAGGACCTTCCCGTAAACCCTATGACCTTGTCAGCCAAGGAAGAAACCGTACCGGTCTCCATCACTGTCATGAGGATAGCCTATACGGCAGATGGCAAACGGAACACGATCAGCTGCCTCAACAAACCGCTGTCTGCTGGGGCCTTTTCTGCCAACTAACGCATGCGTTTCAGAAATTGTGTTGGCAACCGATCCCCCAACAGCTCGTCATTTACCAGAGTTTGGAATCGACGCTCAGCAGAAACCGTAGTATGCCAAAGTATTTCTTGCCTCACATTCTCGTAAGATGCGCCAGGTTAAGGATCCGTAATTAGATCCTTCACTATATTAGCAAGTGAAGCAGGAATTGCACTGATTAACAAATTTAGTTGTTTTGTTGCAGACACTATCCCGTGTGCAGCAAAATATGGCTTGATTTATGCAAACCAAATATGGAGATATTCCAATTGGAGCTCATCGTAAAATAGGGGAAGTAGTAGCTGAGTTCCTAAGATGCAATTGCAAGAGAATAAAACAGGAAAATGGCTGGTGGGTATTCTATTTAGGCACTTGGTTGGAACTTGACTATAAAGACACTAATATGAGGTTCTTTGTATGAAGGAATGAAATTGGGGAAGAATTTCGGACAATATATATGAAAATAGGCGGCCAAAAATGTATGTGAATGAGAAATATCACGTGTTGAGACAAGGCAGGCACTAGTATTAGAAAACTACTGTATTAAATGCATTACAGAAAATGGGCGCGTAGAAATAGCACGTGGGAAGTCAAAAATGGCCAAATAGCTCACACACAAATGGGAGATGATGAAATAAAATTATACCCAGACTTAAAAGAGTATTTTGTATCAAACGAAGTAGGCTAAGTCCAATGTTATACTTCAACTATGTATACCAGACCGTTTATCCGAAAAATCTTTGTAGAGCCATTTTTGATAAGCTACACTGCTTAGTGCATCCCGGAACGGGAGCATCTATAAAACTGGTTATATTCAGACATTTTTGGGCCGAATTTACATAAAACTATCAAGCCAGTCTGTGCAGAATGTGTTGTGTGTCAACAAGCTAAATTTCACAGACACACTAAATCTGCTGGCCAAAATTTTGAATAGCCATCTGCACGTTTCCAAACAGTGCAAATTGATATTGTCGTCCCAATGATATTGTCGCACAATGATCCGGACCCGTATCTTAGTCCATATAAATATCTACTTACCTGTATCGATCGTGCAACTGCACAGTCAGTAGCAGAGGCATTTAGTAATGCATGGATATCTCGATTTGGAGTTCCGTTGTATGTTGTAACTGATCGAGGTAATCAATTCGAGAGTGAATTGTTCCAGGAATTAGCGAAGGTGATAAGTTTTTACCGATTAAATCAATGGAGCACATTGTACGCTGAAAGCAGCGATAATGGCTCGAAAAGAATCATGGATGAAAGCTACCTGTAATTCTACTTGGTATATGCAGTACCATTAATGAATCAGGCTTTTCACCTTTTACTTCTGTTACTGGAGCATCAATATTGATCCCTTAGCAGTTAGTACACAGTAGGTGTAGAAAGAGAACCCCCGGTAGATCACAAATACGTACATGATTTGTGTGAATCGATGTCCTAATTTGATGCACTCAACTGCGATAAAGGACATCACCGTACAAATACAAAACCTTTCATACCCAAAACTCTACTGTGAGAAAGTATGGCTTAGAGTCGATCTAGTGAGAAAAACCTTATTCAGGTCCTTATAAAGTTCTTACTCGATCAGCTAAACATTTTCAGATCGATATGAGCAATGGTACTCAATGTATCAATAGATAGGTTAAAACCTTATATAGAACAAACTAGCAATAATGGCAAAACTAAACCTACTCAGAAAGCACAGACAGATGCGTGCACAACTAACAAGGAAAATATTAAAACAAATACTGCTGACAAAGTTGGTAAAGAAATTACTAGTAAAACATATGAGTCGAGATTTGGAAGAAACAAATACTGCTGACAAAGTTGGTAAAGAAATTACTAGTAAAACATATGAGTCGAGATTTGGAAGAAACAAATACTGCTGACAAAGTTGGTAAAGAAATTACTAGTAAAACATGAGTCGAGATTTGGAAGAAAAGTTACATGGAAGAAAAATAACAAATTCTTTTATTTTTAATACTTATTTAATAGTGCAACGAATTATAATAACACAGAGGAATAGATATAGGTAGAAGAATAGGTTTGTTCGGCTTACTCTCTTCTCTTCCCCTTCTTTTCATTTCTTGCTTTCTTCTTAAAGAGGGAATCACCGAGGCCATGCCCTAATAAAATAAGTACATACAGATGTTGGCACAGAGTTTGAACTCAGTGAAAAGTATTCACACATGTATTTAATCTGAAGGTAAGAAGTAGGTGCGAAGAGAAACATTTTATAAGAACAGCGAACTGGTCAAAAGAAATCGGAGTTTGCTTGCGACACTGAATGACGCGCCCCGACTCTTAATGAAGACAGCAAAAATAAGAATCACCCCACTTGAAGTGCAGAAACCAACTCTTTAAGCACGACTGCTGTCTTCCCCCAATAACTGCTTAACCCAAGTATGTAAACACACATACACACACATGCACGCACGCAGAACTTTGAAAACAAATGTAATGCTCGTATCGTTTTCATATGCAAACATTTTTTCAACCTTCAACAAACTTGATCGTTTATATTTTACGTTTTCGTAAAATTGTTGATATATAAATGTTTTATTTTTACTTCACAGTTTCTCCTTTTTTATTAACATTTTATTGTTAAAAGTTAGCACTTGCAAACTGGTGATCCATGCCAAACATGTTTTATCGAGCCGGTCTAGTCCCAATTTAGCTACACAAATATTAATTGTTTAGTGTGGTGCTTGGTAATCCCTAAAAACGCGACCGTCGTCTAAAATACCCGATTCAAAACCGGGAACCAAGACAACCACAGCAGAAGAAAAGGAAAATACGTTATTAACATTGCAATTCTGAAAATTGCAACAGATCTTAATTCAATCGTGATTTATTAGCAATGGAAAATGTATTTTATAACAAAATCAACAAGATTTAATTGCTATTCCCTATTAGTCTGTCTGAATTAAAACGATAAAATGCGAGCTATAAAAAATTCCGAACGAATTGCAATGAAAATGACATGGAAGGAATGAATAAAAACCCATGTTAAAATGCACTAACTGTAATGTTCCAAGATAAACCTTTGAGATTGTAACATTGTGTTTCTTCTGGTAGATTCAAAGTCTTTAAACTGCCGAATGTTGAAAGAATAACCTCTGGACCGATTCAAAGGTTGCCATAACGAGAGAAAAAGAAAATGTCCGACTCTCTTGATTAAAAGATTTAACTCCGACAAGAATGTCAGAGTTGATCACGATGAAAATCGGACAGGTTTCCTCGTTTTTTTTTTAAAGAAGGTTGCGTATTTTAAATCACATTGGTGTCGCCAATTTTAGCTGGTATGGTCACTGAATATATGAGATACATCAACTATAGGGACATATATAAGTTTATTCGGAATAGAACATTCTTTATACATGGGGTTGAATATGGCAGACAAGCCGTAATAGACTTTTTCCTGGGGTTCATCGACAACTCTACAGCAGGCCTGATAGAGAGCGCAGGGATGTACATCTTGTCTCTTTGGAATACCGGCTCGAACTGGTTAATCACGCTGATCACGTTATTTGGGTTTGCACCAAATCACAATTTATCGCATGAATTTCGTGCAGTTAAGAGTGCACTTCCTGCTACAAACGATATAACTGTTTTGTTTTTTTAATTAAAATCCCACTCGATAATTTTTGGTGTAGATACCTATTTTTGCCTGATACATAAGTATATTAAAGAGTTTTCCAGTTAATTTATTTGGAACTGCGTTTTTCAACTATGTAATTCCGTTTTTCATATAAGCACCAAATTATGCCCTGGTCGTGTTAAGTCCCACTGTTTTTCATTTTGTTTCTGCCGTTTACTGGGCGGTGATATGTTTTATTATATTTGTTGCAAATACATGACGAAAGATCTATTTTCTCTTATATGTACACCCAATCCCTGGCGTAATAATTTGTGATTCAGTTGGCAAAAATCAGGCACCCCAAACCTGCGCATTGATACACATGTGATTAGCGCATCACTATGTATGTGCACTTGCAGCTTTATCTGATTTTCACCTCAATTTTGATGCCAACGAAATGCAAATTTGACAGGATGTCGTATTGCTCTCCTCATCTCCCGCCAAGATACAAGTTCATACTTGAAACCTACTGGGAATATATTACATTTCTACTATAATGCCTGCCAACCTAGCAACTCATCTTACATGTTGACGTCCCTGTATTCTTATGTTCCATTTAAATAAAAGATTGATTTATATTATTGTAGAGAACACATTTTTCTTTTGAACTCAGGTGACACTTTTCTTATTTAAGTCAGATACATCCAGACACGACCGACTCTACAAAAAATGATTATGTCCTGTCTCGACACTCTCATCTCAACCAACAACTCCACTCTACATATTATTGAAAGTCTGAGATTTATATATGAAAACCCCGTCCAATGAAAAATCACAACCCTAACCGTTGAATCCGCCTGCAGCATTAAGCCCGCCTATAAATTATTGTATTCCATAGTAACTGATAGGTGTTGCAGGTGGATTCGATGGTTAAACCTTTCCTTGTGTAGGAATTTGAGAGCCTTTAAACCGGCAAGAAACTATTTGATCTATAGAGAATTGTAAGTACTCCGTCATTTTTATTATTTGTTTGTTTAAACATTAGAGTCGCTTACTTTTCGCTCATTATTTGGATTCGTTTGTGAAAACAATGTAGTTGTTTTTGAGCTGTTTCAAAAAGCAGTTACTTTTATTTGTACCTGGTGTGGTCGTTGTTACTGGGTGCATTTAATGCAAGTTTCATTGTGTTCTCATTTCAGAAATTTTGTGTAAATAAATTCCTTTTTTCTACTTTACCCCTATTCTATTCCATGTGGGTATTCTTTTGTTTTTTTTCTTTGTTGGTTTTATCCAGACATGGGTAAAATTTCGATATATAAGAAGTCAACTTTCAAATAAACAATTTATTCACATGAAATAACTTTCAGACATTTGTAAATACAATAATATATTGTGTTCGTTAAACATGTTTTATTTCTTTAATTCAACATTCATGTTTTTATCAATTTCCAACATTTATTAATTTGTGGTAGCTGTAAGCATTGGGTACACAAGAAGTGCAGTGGAATTATTGATAGGTTGAGAGAGTATCACCAATTTGTGTGCAAGAAGTGTAAGACAATGAAGATAGATGAGGACTCAGATGTTGAGAAAGTATACCTAGATGGCAAAGCTACTTAGAGTATCAAGAAGTTTTGTTACCTTCGTGATACCATTCGAGCACAAGGTGGAGCAGGTGCTAGTGTGATTGCTAGAATTAGGGGTTGATTGAGTAAGTTAAGGAAACTTCTACCATTACTAACCAACAGAGCATTACCAATGTCAAACAAGGGAAGAGTATATCAGGTTCATACATGTACGGAAGTGAAAACTGGCCAATGAGGGTTGAGGACATGCGTTGCATGGAGAGAAATTATGAGAATTATACGATTGATGTGTAATGCGAGTCTTAAAGATGGGCTTAATTATGATCTCAGAAGAAGATTAAATTTGGACAGTATAGAGAGATGTGTGCAGAAGAGTAGACTTTAATGGTATGGCCATGTTGAAAGAATAGATGAGAGATTTTGGGTTACTAGATGTAGAACAATTAAGGTGGCATGTTCCGTTCACAGAGGAAGGCCATAGAAAACATGGAAGGGAGTGAGAAAGAGGGATAAATAAAACCAGAGAAAGCAAAAGGTAATGGTAGAGAGAGAAATGGGATAAGAAAGAGTGAAGAGGAAGAATAGAGGGAGATGACAGAGAGCGAGATGGGATATAGGAGAGAATGCACTGAGTGAGACAAGAGGAGATAAGGGAGAGAGAGGGAGGATAGATAGAGAAGTTTAAAAAGAATAATGTTTTAATTATACTCCTGGTCAACGTCGGGTAGCCATGATAGTTTTAATTAGTGACGGGACAATTAGAATATTTTTCCCTGATTCTTTTTAAATTTCTAAATATTTAGTTACAGAGTTGTTACTTTTTTAATTTTCGGATTACGGTAAAACCAGTGTAATGTGTGCATACACTTGTGAGGGGGGGGGGGCGTACATTACACAAATAGATCTTTCAAACTATTTTTTCTCTAATCTTTTTTTTGTAATTGATTGAAAATAGTGATTTGATAAACTCATTGTGTAATTTTCATCTATATTTTTCATTTTCTTAATTTTTTCCTATTTATCCACTCATGCAATTTTTACTGTGACATTTCTTCTGGTGCTATGTTTACCTAAATTCTTTATTATGATTTTAGTTTTACTGATAGTTTAGAAACACTAAATATTTATCATTTAATTATTAGTACTAGCAATGGAAAATTAAGTTTTGAACAACAAAACAAAAAAAAAGAAATTAAAAGAATTGTTTGGCTAAAATTTTATCGATTCTGATACCTCAAATAGTTCAGATGTTTCCAATTCTAATAAATCGTATCAACACTAGTTTTCAAATAAAATTAACTTAGTATTAATAACTGCAAGAAGTATATATTTGTATATGAATTGGGAAAATAAAATGACTTTGCTATTGATATATACTTTCACTTGACTCTTCATCTATGTTCACTGAGTGTTGTGACTACTAATTCGAATTCAACTATTCGACACATTCTTCTATAATGAGGGTCATTAGTTATCACGGATGTGAGTATTGATTTACTCCTCTCCAGGAGTTAGGCACAAGGCCAGTTTTTTATCTTACTCCCACAAGTAAGATGTGATCCAAGGTCGGGTCGGGAAAGTGGGGTTTCAAAATTGCCTGGGCAGCCCCGTTGGCATTCCCCGGTAGGGGCGCCTCGGGCAGTAAGCAATAAACTTACTCCTCCTCAAAGAGGGGAGGCAAAGCCTGGGAGGGTGGACCTCCTAGAACTGCACAGGACAGACCCATAGACCGGCGTAAATCAAGCCCGAAGGCCAAGACAATACCAGTCTATGGGGTGCAGTATCCATCGGAACAGATACTACACTTTGATCTTAGCCAAATGTGAGTAACTGATAATAAAAAAGCTGAAATGGAGATAATTTCCCAACCTAGGGCTATGGCCCCCTTGTACGCGCTCACATATATAGAAAAAGAAGCACAAAAACAATTTTTTCCTAAATAACTCCAATCGGTTTCAGCTATAAAACTTAAAAAATAAAGAGAAAGACACTGAGTGCGCATGTGGAGGGAAGGAGACAGGAAGTCACCCTTTCATGAAACAAAAGTCATCAAAAACCCCTACTCCTTCATAAATCATTTAAAGTCTTGGACTTCTAACTATAGCAGCAAAGTTGATATAAGCAACGACAAAGTCTATCCATACATAATAATGTATGGATAGACTTTGTCGTTGCTTTTTATTATGTCTCTCTCCACTACAAAAGCATCTGGCATATGCTTTACAGGAAAATGGATTCTCTCTTGCCACACAACTCTCACCAGAACACGAGAAAACGTTAGTCTGTCTTTTAAAATTTTTTCTTATCTTTCTGTTTCTGCTGGGGATGGGGCATCCTACCGGATGCCAGACATTCACTGGCTATTTAAGACATTCCAGCCTAGAGATTTTTTAAAGATTCTAATCGTCTCTTTAAGTGCAATTGTTTGTATTTCTCTTGCACTCGGTTCACCGGGTATACTCGCCAGATAGCTTTTGAAATTCTTTTTCATTAGTCCCGTTGCTCCTATAATTACTGGGATGATGGAGATTTTCCTAAGATTCCAATTTCTTTTCATGTCGTACATAAGACCTTGGTATTTCGTAATCTTTTCCCTTTCAGCTCTGTTTAATCCTGCATCATTAAGGAGACTGACTTCAACTAGGGTTGCTACTTTCTCCCTTTTGTCCTATATTACGATGTCAGGTTTAACAGCTCTGTTTTCTAGATATGTAGCTGTAGGGATTGCATAGTCATAGTGGATGGTGTATAAATTATTTCCAATTGTTCTTTCTGGTATAAGCTCCCAGGACGTGTGGCTACACTGGATATTCAACTTTTTACATATAGTCGAATGAAGATATTTACACACTCCATTGTGTCGCATTGTATAATAACCATCCCCCAGGAGAACCTTACAACTGGATCTCATCTTTTTAAAGACATTGGTCATCAAGTCTTGATCTTGAGTAGCCATTATCATTCTCTCCTGATCATAGTGGAGAGATCCTCTTTTCAGCCAGTCTACAGAGCCTTCCTTATCTATATATTCATGGGATTATTCACCTAGGAAATAGCACATTGTTGGTTGGCCCATTCTTCAATTTTTTTGTGAATGGAAGGTCTTGGTGTATTTCTGGCGGCTCTTGCGGGCTATTTTTGTGGCAGGATTGTTGTCTGTTTCTGCCTCATTTGTAAGATAGTCCTGTCCAAAATGTTTGGCCAGTTTTGTGATAGAGGTTGTTCTGCTTTCTCTGGTTTCTTGATGTTGGCATACCATCATAAGGTTTGGGTTCTGGGAGCTCATCAAATATTGGCCGGTGCTCACAATAGTGGCTCGATGTTGATGGTCAATTTCTGAGACCCATTCCCCCTGCTCCTCTTGGGAGATACAGTCTTGGTAGACACTGGTTCCTGTACACTACTCTGTACATTGTCAATATTTTTCTCGCTTTAGTGTCTAATCTATTAATGTCCTTTTGTGGCCAATCAATAATTCCAAAGCTGTATGTTATCACTGGCATAGCTAATTGGTGAATGGTAGTTACTTTGTTTTTGTTAGTAAGCTGTGTTTTGCAAATTTTTCTAACATGGCGTATATATTCTCTACCAATTTTTGCTCTCATCTTGGCATGTTGAATTGAATCGTTTTCTTCTATGCCAAGGTATTTGTATTGTTCTTGTTCTTGAAGGTCTTTGATGTCAGTATCTTCATCAAGCTGTATGTTTTCTGTTTGGATCTTCTTCCCAGCTCTGAGGGAGCACTTGTCACATTTGTCCAGACCAAACTTAATTCCAATATCTTTGGAGAAGGTATGTACAACCTGCAAGAGTCAGCATCTGAACTAGCATATAGCTAGAGGTCATCCATGAAGAGCAGGTGGTTGACTCTTTTGTTTAGCATGTATGAGATTTAACATGTGATGTCAAGTCTATCTTGTAAAAAAAAAAATTGTAACATACTTCACAAGAAAAATGCTCCTGACCCTTGGTAGCATTTATGTGCTTCTGCAATGTCTTCTTCACGGCATAACCTTTACCACACATATTGCAGTTGAAGGGCTTCTCACCTGTGTGGGTCCTGATGTGACTTGTCAAAGAAGATTTATCATAAAAAGCTTTGCCACATATTTCACAACTATATGGCCTCTCACCCAAGTGGCTTCTCATATGGCCTATTAATCCAGTTTTAGAAAAATAAGCTTTATTGCATATTTCACAAGAAAATGGAGTCTCTCCAGTATGACTTCTAATGTGACCCACTAACTCATATTTGACAGGAAAAGCTTTGCTGCATATTTCACAACTAAACGGCTTCTCACCTGTATGAGTGCGTATGTGAAATTTCAAAGACTGCTTCTGAGTAAAACTTTTGCCACAAATTTCACATGAAAATGGCTTCTCACCTGTATGAGTGCGTATGTGACGTTTCAAGAAAGTAGTCTGTCTAAAACCTTTGCCACAGATTTCACATGTATATGGTTTCTCACCTGTATGTGTCATTATATGACCTTTTAATTGAGGCTTTGAAGAAAAGGTTTCACCACATTTCTCGCAACCAAATGTTTTCTTGTCTATGTGACTTCTAAAATGTCTGGTTAGATGAAATCCTCTAGAAAAGGACTTGCTGCATATTGTACATTGATATGGCTTCTCCCCTGTGTGTGATCTAATATGATATTCCAACATAGTCTTTGTACCATATTTCTTGTCACATATCTCACAAGAAAATAGATTATCTCCTGTGTGAGATTTCACATGATTCTTTAAACCGTCTGACCTTATAAAACTTTGACCACATATCTCACAGGAGTATGGTTTCTCTCCAGTGTGTATTCGCATATGGCTTGTCAATCTGCACTTTACTGTAAAACTTTTTCCACACACTTCACAAGTAAAAGGTTTCTCACCTGTGTGAATTCTCATGTGCACTTTTAGATCAGCATTTTGATTTAAGCATTTGCCACACACATCACAAGAAAATGGTGTCTTTCCAGAGTGTGCTATTAGATGATTCATCAAGTAAGATTTTCTCGAGAGAATCTTTCCACAAACTTCACAGGGAAACTGACGTTTAAACTTTTTTTCCACTTTGTATGACTTATATTTTTCTTCTTCATTACTAGATCCAGTTTTTAGTATATGGGTTTGAGGGCGTATTACTCTTTGACTATTCACATAGTTGCTTTTGGTACTTTTATCAGTTTCACAGTTGGTAAGTTCTTGAGTATTGGACATTTTTATGTTTGAAGAAGATATCCATCAACAGGTTTTAAAATCCAAACTCATAATCGGTATATTTTCTTTTGAACAATTGATGTCTGAAATTAAAAGGAAAATAAATTGTAGATTTATTTATTTAACACAATTGTAAGAATATCTTTTTGTTAAATCAATGAAACACTTTACATCATAATAGTAGTGAACCTCATATGTGTTTCAAAGATATAGAATAACTAGAAAAACTGGCTATTTTTTCTTGAACTTCTTATAAATCTGAAAATACCAGAATGTCAAAACCACGATGAGCCACACCAGAAACTTTGGAGCTATCTAGTCAGTAAAGCATTCCTTCTTCTACATTCACATTCCATACATACATATTGACTATTGCAGTACTGAACCTCTTATGACTGTTCAAATATCTAGAATAACTAAAAAAATAGATTATTTTAAACTGGCTATTTTTCTGAATTGTCGGACAAGTAAGCATAACTGTTTAAAGTAAGTTAGAATTCTAAACAATTTCATTAATTTAATGATCAAAAGATACTTAATAAAATCGATATAAATTTCACAAAAGTTCTAATTAAAACAAATAATTTATTGGTTTATCTTCATTTTTCAATTTAATAAAATAGCTAAAACAACCTCAAAGTTTGATTGTTTTAAATTAAAACATACTTTTTTGGGAAATAAACATTTATTTACATTTGACTTTTACCAGTTTCAATTTGATTGTGGTTTATTTGTTTGAATTCATTATAATTTTCATTTATAACGATGACTAAAAAAACAACGAACACTATCTTCCTTATGGTGAACTGAAAATAAAATCTTAGCAAAAAAAATAGAGTTACATACTTGAAGGGTGTGAGTGTCAAATTTCCAAACCTATAAAGCCAATGTGTTCACTCACCTACAAAAAGTAGAATCCTATTTTCTTCAGTGAGGAAGGTGATTTAGCAAAGGATATTATTCTACAATACCTTTTTTTCATACTGAAAGTATCGACTGATGTTTCAGATGAAACAGAAAGCCATAAATCGTTGGAACTACGGCAAAATGAACATTTTCAGAGAGAGGGGAAAGAGAGGCGAAGCAAGGCAAGACAAAATGTAACGAACAGAGGAAAAGAAAAAGAGAAAGAAAGAAAGAGAAATAAAATTGAGCCAAATAGGGAAAATGAGGATGTACAGTTCTTGCAATTTGGCCTTTTCTCTTTAAAAAAAAGAAAAATGTTTTTTTCTGAATTAAAAAAAAAAGCATAATTACGTTAAAAAGCAGAGAATTCACATCCTTGATAATTTTAAAGTAAGCTACTTTTCTGTGATATTTTTAGTTGGGTTGCTGCTGTGATCCATTCACAGTTGGTTTGAAATTAACATTTCACATAGATCTGAACACATTTGTTCATAATATTTTGTATGCATATTCTTAAATATCTTTATTACAGATTTATTCAATTGAACTAGGTCTTCCATCTTCGCTTTTTCATGACATGTGCATGTGAACAAATGTTTGTGTGTGTTATGCCAAACTATTTCTGAAATACCCGAAGGAGAGTAATTATAAGATAACTGGAAGGAAAAATAATAGATAACCATTATTAAAAGTCTGAGTCTTTTACTAATATATATATATATATATATATATATATATATATATATATATATATAAGTATATATAGCCATGTACAAACTGTTTTGCTGCATCACAGCTCTCCATTGTGACTAGACAATGTTTCAGGCGGATTGAATCCGGGTCGTTTTTTTACTGTCTCAGCATTTATCCACTATTATCTCTATTGGGAGCTGGCGATATCATTGTGATCTTTTTAAAAAATCGATGGAACAATTTACATTTTACTCTTATCCATGTTTCAAAGATGTGGACGATGGAAACATAAATTATTATTAACCTCCCCTTGCTGATGATGAATGGTAAAACTTTTGCATTATGATTAATAAAGTATGAATAAAAACATTTTTTACAGAAATTGAAATCGAAAATCGTCATAAGGTTATTATAAAGTTAAATTTAATCAGACAACTGTCTGTAATATCAACATCGCATGAGACAATTTTTGCATGGGACTTAATTTTTGCAGCACAGCCCAAATTTTATTTGTAAAAAAGTCCCCTCTAAAAAATACTTTCATCATCCTGTTGCCTAGAAAATATATTATTTAATTCATAATGATAAGTTCAATAGTTTATAGTTTTACCAAGCACATATATAAAGTGTTAAGGTTAGAATTACTACTGCTGAGATGTTTAAACCCATTAACAAGCTATTGTGATTAAATTGATGATAAACATATGTATGTTATAATAATGATAATAATAATAATGTATAACTCACTAAAAAGCCCATTTAGTGAGCGTTACAGCTATATTGAGATGTTTGAACCCATTATTACACCTGGATAGAATAAAAAAAGTAATGGAAAACATATGTCTTTCAACGGGACTAAACACATTACAAGCCTCAGGAAAGCCAAGAATTACTCTCTCTCTCTTTTTAAATTAAATCAATTACTTGGAGTTCAAGCTTTTAAGTTATCATATTTGTTAAAATTATCAGTTTACTCAGAACTGCTAAAATGCTCTAATAGTAACAGAGGTCAGATTTATCTCCCCTATTCCATTCATTGTATAGGGTTCAGAGTTACCTGTCCCTAGTTGTATTCTTGTTAATTTTGTAGGGTCGTCCCTATATAAATAAAGAAGGCACCTCGTGCATGTCTGATGATACATGTGTATGTTTGTTTCTTAAGTTTATCCTTACAGAAATCAAAGGATTGGATATGTATTATGATTGAATTAACTAACAACCATCCAAGGTTATGAGTTCAGACAACACCCAATGATATGGATCCCTTTCCTTAACCCTAACACTTATTCTAAGTTCGAGTGGCAGCTCAACAAAAAAACTCGTAAAACTACATGTAATCACACAAAAGTTTGCCCCTCCAAAAAAAGAATTTAAAAAGCACATAATTTATCCTCCACGGCAAAAAAATTGGTTAATTGCCCTAAAATGCGAGAATGGCCCGGAAATAGGTGAGTCATTTTACATTAAATTCACATTAACTGATCCCCACTTTAAATTCTAAATTAATTGTTATTTTCTTCTTCCTGACAAGTTTTTGGGATGTTCCCACATAATCGCCTACACAAGTAGAATCTCATTTTTTTTTTTGGGGGGGGGGTATCTACATTACTTTTTTTCATACTAAATGTATCGACTTATATGTTTTAACTTTATTTTTGCTTTTAAATTCCATTAAAATGAGCTTTTTGTGTAAAAAGAATGTTCAAAGTTTATTTTGAAGAAATAAATATGGCCGTTTTTAAGAGAAAAACTCCAAGTGCATATGTGGGGGGGGGGTCATTTTTTTATAAGACAAAAGTCTACTACCTCCCCCTATCGTGAATTCTTTGATCTATGGTGTGAGACATAGCAAAAAAATCAAGCTGAGACAGAGAGGGGAAGAGGGAGAAAAAAAAAACGAAAAAAAAAACAGACAAAGTGAGAGAGAGGAAAAAAGGGAAATAAAATCAACCAAATGACAAAAAAGAACATACACCTATAGCGATTTGGCAAAAATCAGTCTTTGCTTAAAAAATAAAAATGCTTTTTCTGAATTCAAAGGAAAAGCAGAATTCCGCCTTTTCTGATTTATGAAAAAGCGGAAATCTGCTAAAAAGATGAGGTATCACATCCCTAAGAAACGCTTAGTTTCTAAGCTATAGGCCATTGAAACAAATACTGATGAACATTGTTTATTGTAAACATCTAACACATACAACATGTGTGATAGTGCACTGTTATTTCTACATACAGGAGAGATTAATACTATCCTTGTAACAGGATCACAGATAAAAATATTCACCATATACACCAACAAAACCATGAAAATATGACAGTAAACAAATATAAAAGCCGTGAGCCTCAGAAGAAAGATCTGAGCATCATGATCAGTAGGTGCTCCTTTGATAGTCAACATGAGTAACCCGATTGGCATCCTGTGTACATTGGCCCTTCTTATTTCAGATAACAATAAAACAGATACAGGTAAATAAATACAATCAGCACAATTTTTCTAATCCTCACTGAACTTCACTTTCAAGAAAGGCATACTTACATGCGTCGACATAAGTATTTTCGGTATTCATGACAAAGTGATTCCACCACTGCTGGGGTACTTCCCAGAGTGGAATTTAAGTTCAGTTATTTCCTTTGAATGATATTAATTTGGCAAGGTCTCAAGGATGTGCTATTCTTCCAATGGCTGCTGTGCTATTTGGTGTTAATATAGCTGTACCATTCATGTACAGCACACCACAACATGGTTCTATACAGGATGTTTTGAAAATCGATTGCATAACTTTGGAATTATGTTTTATATGTGTAAATACTGAAATAAGTTCCCCATAACATAGGTCTGGAAACACTTGGTTTCGAAGTTATAGGCCATTAGAGCAAATAGATTAATACTATCCTTGTGACAGGATCACAGGTAAAAAAAATAGTCAGGGCCTCGTGTTGCCACATACACCACTGGACGAATATTTAATATAATCAGATCCTTTTTAAACACGAAGAAAAATTTAGGTACCCCTCGATGGCCATAGATTCAAGTAACATGATATTAATGCAGGTGTGCTTGAACCTTTCTGATATTCATAAACGAATGAAATTTTATCAGAAACGGGTATATTTGTTGATGGCACCACACTCTATACCAGACATGTGGGAATTTCTACTAAAGGTAGGGGGCCGTAAGGTGACAAACTTCGTGCTACTGCTGAATGGTAACTAATTAAACTTGCCATGAAAAAAAAGAAAGAAACAGTTTTTTTACGGGAGGGGGGGGGTCGGGAACTTGCGGAATGGCATACTTTCTTTTGTCTAGTTCCGTTCGTTTTCGTAGCATTCATACATATGTCACGCTTATGTCACGCCGGTAAATTTTTGGTCATCTTTACAAAAACTGTACCGATTTTTTATTTCAGAATTTTATTTAAAGGTTCGTTTGTCTTATTGACACATAAAAAAACAACATGACGGTTGAGGTAATGGCTTAACCACATGTAATTTCCTAAGTTTACCGAAGCTAAGTGACCATCTTGGTGGCCATTGTTCCTATTTAGTTGCCTCCCTACGAGCGTAGAGTTAGACACAAGATCTACAAGTTAGACATAATGTGTGGAAAATCTCAGCTCCCCAAGAAAGGGCACTGGATTGCAACAAATATTTAAATTGCTTCTATCTAGAAGGATTTCTCTTTCACTGACCGAATAAAGTGTTGTATCAGAACAGATACTACACTTTGCTCCAAGCTAAAAGGCCAGTCATTCTTGCTTTCTGTGTCGACAAGATATTTTTCATCAAAATAAATTTTTAAAATAAAAAATCTGATGAACAGTTTCCACACATTACGTAAGTAGAGAATTACATTTTATTGCTTTTGCTATAAATTATTTGGTGTTTATTTTCTGTTTATGAGTTCTTGACTGTTAAATATTCTGTACTTTATTAAAAAGTGTTTTAAAATATAATGATAAAGAGATTTCTAAATAATAATGATAAAGACATTTCAACACCTGCATGCGGACGTATGCAGGTGTTGAAATGTCTTTATCATTATATTTTTTTTTAAGAATGGTATTTTTTGTCAATTCCATATGTTCTTATCGAAGTTATTTCAGAATTTTTTTAATTAGAAAATTTAATTCAATAATTAATTAAGAAATAATAATTAAAAAACAAAAAACACACGGCAGATAAATGTACATTTAAAAATAGTGAATGTTACAGATGTCATAAGACAGGACACACCCGCAGAAAGTACAGGCAGCAACAAGGTAAATTCTTTAAAATAACTAAAAAGAGCGATCCAATGAATGTGGTGGATGAAGACCAGACAGTTGAAAAAGGATTCACTATGGAAAGGTTAAATCTGGATGAGAGGGAGGTTCGGCAAGAAGAATTGAATTCATACAATGTTTCTAACTTGCAAACACCACCGGTAAAGGTGGAGCTGTTGTTAAACAAAGAAAAAGTGGTCATGGAGGTAGATACAGGAGCATCTTGTTTGGTCATTAGTCTAAAAATATTTAAAGAACTGGGCAGGATTCAGGATTTTAAAAAAAGCACAGTAAAACTGACGACATATACTGGTGAAATAGTAACACCTCAGGGGACAACAATTGTAGAGGTATTACATGAAGGACAAGTGAACTGTTTACCACTACTGGTTGTGAAAGGAGAGGTACCAACTCTACTGAGTAGAGATTGGATGAAGAAGTTAAAGCTGGACTGGGAAAGGCTGTTTTGTTTAACAAAGGAGAATCCATCAAGGCTTAAAAAAATACTTACAAAATATGATGCCTTATTTAATGGAGAAATGGGATACCTGAAAGACTTTCAGGTGAATATACCCATTGATAAAGAAGCCAAGCCCAAATTTTGTCAAGCCAGGCCTGTACCTTATGCTTTGAGAGAAGGGGTGGAGAAGGAGTTAGACCGCCTAGAAAACCAAGGCATTTACAAAAGAGTAGAATATTCTAGATGGGCTGCACCCATAGTGCCCGTTGTTAAAAGTAACAATGGGGGGATCCGAATATGTGGGGACTATAAGCAAACTATCAATGCAGCAGCTCCATGTGTCAGCTACCCTATTCCTCGAATCGAAGATATATTTGCCACACTGAGAGGGGGTGTAAAATTCAGCAAACTGGATTTAAGCCACGCCTATCAGCAGCTGAAATTGGAGGAAGGTACCCAGGAATTGTTAACTGTAAACACACAAGGTTACAGTTCGGGGTGCAGAGAGCTACAGGCATTTTTCAACAGGAGATGGACAAACGATTGAAAGATGTTCCTTTCTGCAAGGTACGAGTGGACGATATACTAATTTAAGGTCCCGATGATGACAGCCACTTAAAGAACCTAGAGAGAGTATTACATACGCTGAGCATAGCTGGGGTCAAATTGCAAAGAAGCAAGTGCGAATTCCTTCTTGAGGAAATAACCTATCTAGGGTTCAAGGATAGCAAGGATGGTACAGCTCCTCTACCAGAGAAAGTGGCTGCGATGGCAAGAGCCCCCACACCCAGGAATGTTACAGAGTTGAAAGCCTATCTTGGGGCAGTAAATTATTATCGCAGCCATTTACCAAATTTGTCTACACGACTTGAGCCACATTCAGTTTTTGATTGGCCCAGAGGGCGCCTTTGTTGTAATTGTTTTTTTGATTATAAAAAGAAGAGACTTTAACAGATCGGCACTTGCTTCAGTGTTGACACTTAGTGAATGGTGCAGACTTAATACGGTTAACGGGCATAAAGTCCATTCAACGCAGTTTCCGCTTAAAAATTTGAAAAGAGGGAAACAGTGACTTGCAGAAATGTCCCTTATAGAATTCGATTATGTTAAAGATTAGGTACTGAAATTCAGTTCCGGTTGCTGCTTTGCAGACAGGAAGATGGTGTCAATGAAGAAAGTGTTCTATATTATAATTCACATAAGAAAATCAAACGTTTTTACGTTTTTAATTGAATTTTTACGGTATCTTCTTTTTATTAAATTGTTAGGTCCCCAATGTTAAGAATGGCTTTCTAAATAATAATGTTATTATTTCAGCACGGTCCGTAAACTGCAGAAGTACCGTTTTTTAAACAAATACTAAAATGAATCGGAAATGTAGTTTTCCCTTTTTACAAATACATTTTTCTTTTACAAAAACAGTTTATAATGATTATATTAAAAATAGTTCACGAGTTACCATGACTTCACGTTATCTAACAGGAAGATAATCAGAAGGGACACTTTCTGCATTGACACCGTCTTCCCGTCTGCGAAGCAGCAACCGGAACTGAATTTCAGTACCATTACCTGAAATTCTTTCGCATAGGTTTGCACTATTTAGAACACGTTTATGCCTATGTTTTTATTATGAAGTTTAATTTATTGAATTTCATTTTTATTTATAAAAACTATTAGACTATTTAGAAAATAATATTTTCATTACAAACAATTTTTGTACAAACAAAATTGTATTGTTTTTCCTTTCACGTTGAGTTCGGGTTTACTTCGAGTTACCTAAACCGTCCTTCCATTACGCCGGAAGAAAATTTCGACAATACTCAATAAAAAATGAATAAAAAAACATTTAAAATAATTATTAACTTTTTAAACTTGATAAAAATTGTGTTCGTCTCTTACCTTGTTCAGAGAAAATGATCGGCTTTCACTACCGGAAGTTGGCGGTGTATGAGGGTAAAATACACTTTGGAATGAATAAGACTGAAAAGTAAAAGAAAAACTTAACCATTGACTTTCTTGGCGTCCTCTTCTACATTTCGAGATGAAAGTGAACTTTTCTATAAATTTCCATAAGTTTCATTGTGTTTATCTTAAAGAATAACAAACGTAAAAGAATTCGCTAAATATAGAACACTATTGGCGACATGCATTATTTTAAAGTAAATAAATCATATTTAATAAGATATAAGCATTTTAAGTTACCTTAAATATTGGTTCTGTGCAAAGTAGCTATTTTGTTTAGCCACTTGTTTATGTTAGGGACCTTACTTCCTGTGACTAAGCAAGGTGGCTACTTTGCTCAGAACCGATATTTCCGCCAATTTAAAATGCTTATATCTAGTAGGGACACGTGGCCCCTTGAATTGTTATAAGATGTTAGAAACACAGTAAAAAACAAGGAAAAGCATAAAAGAAAAATGAAAGTAGAAAGAATCAAACGTTGTTTAAAGAACACAATATTTATACAAATTACATTGATTGTTCATTTGAAATGTTCAGTTAGAAGTTTATAAGTGTATATGTGTGCGATGGTGTAGAAATGTGCGTGATGTTTTGCGTTAGAACGCGTATGTGTATGAATATATGTGTCGCTTTTTGTCAGGGTGCATAGTTGAATGAATGTGTGCATGTGTGTGCGTGAGTTGAGAATCGATAGGGCATGTAGTCATTGGTGTGTGTGTGTGTTGCTTTTTGTCAGGGCAAGAGGACTAGTGAAGCATAGTTTAATATAGATGTTAGAGTTCTGCTGATTTTTTTCCCAACTGATTTTGTTGTCTGGGATTAAATTAGCTTTCAATCGGTTCTTGGAAGCACCTTTTGCTTGAGTGTGAAAATGGTTTTAATCACCGAGGTGTGGCGGACGTAGTAGGAAGCATACCATGTGACAGTCATTTTTGCTTTTTCACTGAATATGCCTGTGGGAGCCGGTTTTTGAAACAAAAATCCAATTTCGTTTTAGATGGAATTTTTGGGTGTGGCTTCTTTGTTTTCACCCACGCCGTCAATCAGTCAACATTATGGGATTGAAATACATGTCAATCCCATAATCTATATAAAATATTATTTTTTAACGCAAATAGATCACAAAGGAGTAGGTAAACCAAAATAAATAGTGTTTGATTAACTTTTAAATAATTTATGTTGTCCATAGTAACCTTTATCAAGAATTCAATGAAGGACATTTCAAATACTATTTTGAAAAGAGTGTGTAGCCGATTTTTGACACATTCTGTGGAAGAGAGACATAAGAAATTAAAATTACTCAATATACAAACAAAAACATTTTGTGCTTTAAGCCAATCCTCCGACCTAATATGTTGGATTTGTTCAGATTTCACATTGCAGATCACATAGCTAATCAATCAATTGATTGCTAATCAACGACATGTTATTTTGTTGGAGTCGGGCAAGAGAGGTGACCCCCCCCCTCCACACACTTATTAATTGCATCCATGCCAATGAATACATCGATACGGAAGGAGTTTATAAACGCTTGGGAAGCATATTTCCTTTATACATGTTTACATACAAACAATTATAATGAAACAAAGAATTAAAACAGAAACGAAAGCATTTACTTGTCGCAAACCTTAAAGTGTTTGCTCGGGTTATTGTGTCTGCGAAAATGTGTACACAGTTCCAGTAAAGTCTGAAAAAGATGTGTACAGATGTGTGTGTGAAAGCTTAGAGGAAATGTTTTACATACCATGAATTTTTATATGTGCGCTACACACTGTGTGCTAATGCGAGGTGAAGCAGGAAGAAAGCATATTCCAAAATGATTGAGTCAGTGAAAATCATTTAATTATCGTTTCACCTAAATACCAGTCGAGAATACGTTCTCGACAATCAGTCCGACAGAGACTGGCCATTTCTGTAGCGTTTTTCTGTCGGACTGTGGTATATGTCTTGGGTAGCCCGAAGAGCTCCACCCTCCCAGGCCTTGGAAAGGGGTTGGTTATAGCCAATTACTTGAAGCACCACTATCAGGTTATACCGACGAGGCTGCCCAAACTATTTTTAGAGGCCAGACTGGCCCTTCACTGGGAAGCTGGCTTTCTCCTCCCACCTTTTGGCCTTGTGCCATATCTTCCTATTGTGGGAAGGAAATAAATAAAGCGAAGCCGGAAGAAAGAGTGAAATTTCCTTGTGCGTCCCTTTTTATATCCACTGATTACAGCACCACCTACCCTCACGAAAAGGGAGATAATTGGGCATGAAATGTCTAACTTTTTTCGACTGGCAAATCTGCATATCTGCCACATTTAGAAATGCAGGGTGTTTTTACTAACATGGGTTATTTTCATTTTTTTTGTTGTACATACAATTTTTATTGGCCAAACCCCCATTACATATATACATGTGGGTCTTAAGTAGAATATTCACTGTATGAATTCTATTAGTGAATGGAGCATGAATGTAAAGTATAAATGAGATATTTTGGTGAATGATGGTCATGAATGAAATTAGCCAAGTAAGATTATTTAGAAAAAGTCAGTAATGACTGACCCTTTTCCCCATCCTCCTTTTTGGCCCTGTGCCACATTTAAAAATCTATTTTAAATATTAAGAAATCAATAATATGATTCAACATAAACACTCTGATCTCGAATTACATTTCGTCTATTGACAATCTGACAGTGATAGAGCCCCTGAATTCAATCTATTTCTCATCGACTCCTTTTATGAGTGTTACTGTTCCTCTACAAAATTTTCTCAACAACCTAAGAATGGTCTAAGTTCTGGTACATCCTCTGTCCACAAGAACCCTTACTTTTACCATAACTGCCATGACATTCATGCAATATGGTTAACAGAACAGACATCGAAAACAAACAAGATATACAACAAATAACTTTTGCAAAATGTGAGAAAACTTAATTTTCTACCGACCTGTATAATTTTAAAGCCTAAAGTGTAAGATTTATTATCCCTTAATTTGTTATCTTCACTTTTACTTAGCCAAACACAAGTAAATAAAAAATGGTGGTCGATTTTGCTTTGACATGCTCGCTAATTTCAGGCTTAAAAAATAATTTAAAAAAAGGCTTACCCTACCATTAACTTTAAGTTAGTCAGACTTAGGGTTAGTGGTAAGGTATGTCATTTTTTAAAACATTTTTTAAGGAATCAAACACCAACACAAACACATGGTCGTCTATTTTGGGGTTTTGACTGTCTCTGCAAGATATCGACAAAATCTTATATTAGTTTAAAACTATGCAAGTCAATAGAAAAGTAAATTTTATTGCGTTTAGTAACAGTTATTTGTTGTATATTTTGTTTTTTCCTCCAGTTTCTGCTCTATTTACCATACTATGTGATTACCATTTTTACAGTTGGTAAAGTTGGATGTTGCGTCATTGTTGATCCAACCGAGTAGTTATGGACACAGTAACTCCATCTTTCCCATTTCTCTGGGGACAAAATCTGGCAATGTCTCTTTTCTTACCGCATCTGTCGCAAGTCAAAGCAGGCTTTGGTGACTCAGGCCAGCGATACTGAAAACATTGTTTACCAAATCTTTTTGTTTGATTGATTGCCGAGCATTGTGCTACATCCCTTTAAGTCCTTCTGTATTATCAGATTAAACTCTGTCGTTATTTTCGTATCTGAGACGTCTCTGTCTGTCTGTCTGTCTGTCTGTCTGTCTGTCTGTCTGTCCGTTTGTCTGTCTGACTGTCTGTCTGTCTGTCTGTCTCTCTTTCTCTCTCTCTCTCTCTCTCTGAACACACAACATTGCCCAAATTCGTTGCTAAAGTTTTCACATTGTCTGGGAAGAAAATTCTTTCTCTTTTTATATCAATGAGAATTCACCAATACAAAACAATGCTCATTTGCATAAGTGAACTCTCGTCATCACACAAACAAAAGCAAGATTTCATCTTGTAATCGGAACACTCTGAGTTCAATCCCCAATGGCCGACACATGGCATGACCCTCAATCTTTTTCTTGGTGGAGCCACATGGTCGCTGCTACAGTTATCAATTCGTTCATTCTTTTGCTTTTTATATTGAGCAGTCCCTTCAGTGTAATTGCTATCTAAGAAGCCATGTATGAAGGCCAGGTTTATAAATCTCTCTATTCTTATCTTTTATTCTTTGAATTTTTTAAACTACTGTTCTCATCTTTGATGTTATTCTCACAACTTTGAAGCTGGTGTAACTTCTGATCTTCTTCAGGTGTATCTTGTCTAACCCTGGAATCTTTATGTCTAACTCTGGAATCTTTATGTCTAACTCTGGAATCTTTATGTCTAACTTGGGATATCTGAACCCGTGTGTAGCAGTATGTCATAGCTGATTTGTTTACCTTTTAAACTTCCGGTAATTATCTGCCCTTAGCCTGCCCCACTTCCTGTCCCCACTTGTAATGGCGTCCTATTTAAATAAAGTTTGTGTTCATTTACTCTCCGTCTCTGTTTGTTCTTAATCCAAGCCATCTTCGACCGGCGACAACACAACATGGTGTCAGAAGTGGGATCAAAGGACACAAGAATGTTATTCAGTGAAAATCACACTTTATAGTGATATTTGTCTCCTCCATTGTCACTTAAAAGTCGCTTAGGAGCTCCAAAATAAGATATCCACATTAAAAATATGTTGCGAATAATTTCTTTGCTCTTTTTGGTTTTAATTAATCTGGCAGCAGAGTACCTAGTATCAATTAGGTGCAGAATCCAGCATTGGTTATGTCGATGTTCCTTCAAATCCAAACATACAGTGTCATTAAACCTGTTACCAAGAGCCAATCCTACAACTGGTCGAGGAGGGGGTCTTCTAAACCTCTGACAAACTGAACACGAATCACAAACATCTTTGATCTGATTCAGAAATTCCTTATCATTAAATGCCTTACTACCTTTAACCAAAGCTATTAATTTCTCTTTAGATGCATGAACAAATTGTCTGTGCAATTTCTCAGCTTTTTTTCTTTTTTCCACTCTAGAGCATCCTTTTAAAGTCTCACAGATCAACACTATGTTTGGTGCATTTTTAACTGCCAAAAGCATATTAGTTAGTGGAAGACTATAATGTCCAGAAGTTGTGATTTGCAATTTTATATATTTGCCAAAAATTCAACAGCTGTCAGTTTTAAAATTTAGTAGTATTCCTGCAGTTTTCATAGATTTATGACTTAATAACAGGGGTAAATCATATTTGACAATGTCAGCCTCAATATAACCTCTGACACCTTTTATACCCCCTATTGTTACAGAAAATTTAACTGTTTTAATGGCTTTCACTTCTACTCCATCTCCAAAACAAAATGTTCTGTCAGACCTAACAGTTTCCACCAACTGCTTATCTCGGTCATTCAATGTATCAACGAATATATTAAACCAAAGCTCTCCAGCAACAGTTCGTGAACAAGCAGAGTCCAATACTGCCATACTCAATGTTTCTTTCACAAGATTGGACATTTTTACATTAGAATAAGAGTCATTTATCACTGTTCGATAACATGAATCAACATTAAACAAAGTAAAGTTCACTTGGTCTGAATCCACGACAGTGTGCATATTGTTTCTAGAATTGAAACTCGTACAGTCTCGGGCAAAATGCTTAATTGAATTACATCTAAAACAACGAAGTATCTTACCTTGTCTGTCTGTTGGATTTGTATTGTAATCCCGGTAATAATTTTTTTTTTATATATACCTGTGTTACTATAATTGACTGTTTCAACTTCTTCCTTGACAGCAGGGACGGTTTTACCTTCCGTTGACGAAATGTCTAAAAACACTTTCTTCAATGTTTCCTTCATTGTGGCATATGTTAAGCTCGAACATGTGGTTCTTGCCTATTTTTACTTTTCTTCTGACACATTTGCTGCATTCAGAACAAAAAAAGCCTGCACTCCTTCTAGCAAAGTGATTCCAAATTTCCTTAATTTTTGGTATAAAAATTCGTATCGTACCAAAAATTCATTTATGTTAACCCCGGTCTGTCTTTTGTAGGTGTAAAATTCCTTAAATGACATATATGCCATCGTGTTCTCGTCCACTAAGTAAATTTCGTCTAAATTATATTTATTTGGAGTACCAATATCCGTGGTTGCCAAATGTCGAACACATTCTCTTATATTTTGTGGTAGTGACAAAAATACTGCTGGGCCATGTTTTTCTTTAGGCAAATCCGTGAATAGAGACCATATGCCAATGTCTTGTTTCCATTCTGCATAAGAATCTTGGTTCAATAGAATGGGTGGGGTTTCACTAAACGAAGCCATCTTTCTTTTAAATGTGTTTCAACTTTTGTTGAACAAAACAGATACCTTAACTTCTTATCACACAAAGAAGACAGCCTCTGCTACCAATGTTAATCCAGGTCACTTGTTTCCTGCAACCGTACACCCATGAACCGCCATCTTGCTAAGCAACAACAACAAACTAAAAGGGGAGCTCACTCCCACTGTCCCACATCATATAAGATGACTCAGCCCAAGGGGGATAACTCAAAGACATTTAAACAGTTTAGGTGACATGACACTCGTCCCCGGAAAATATGCACGTGCGCACAGATATACGCCGAGTTAAGAGGAATTTGACTCTACTGTTTTGTTAATTTCTCATCATGGAAACCCCCCATACATTAACACCAAGGATAGACTGGTCCAGTTCCAACTTGGAAAAAGAAATGGACATTTTTTTACGTCAGGCCACATTATATTTTGGTGGACCACTTCGTGACGTGGACGACGACGTGAAAGTAAATTACCTCCTTTTGTGGACTGGTGTCGAAGGGCAGGAGATTAGCGACCACTTCGTTTTTCAGACGGATGAAAGTAAAAATGTTGAGTCGTGAAGAGGAGAATGAGCCAGCCCACTCATTTCTGCGTGTATACCCGAGCGACCGTGGTGTGATCTCTCCATCTAGCCAACACTGTACGAGCAGCCAATCAGAACCTACATACCCTACCCTAGTACATAATACACAAACTCTGCTCACAACTGCAAGGCGATATGCCGAGCCATATTTGGAGCCACGTCGCTCTGGACGTCTCGAAAGATTTGGACTTGTAATGCTTAAAAAATAAATAAATAAATTAAAAAAAAATCAAATAAAAAAATCACACCCTCCTTGTTTAACTTAAAGAAGAGAGATGTATCAGTATGTCATAGCTTATTTGTTTACCTTTTAAACTTCCTGTAATTACCTGCCCTTAGCCTGTCTCTACTTCCGGTCCCCACTTGTAATGGCGTCCTATGTAAATAAAGTTTGTGTTCATTTACTCTTCGTCTCTGTTTGTTATTAATCCAAGCCATCCCTGACCGGCGACAACACAACGGCGTGATGCAACAGATATAAGTGCTAAGTAATAATCAGTTCTGAGTGATAGTCTTCTGAAAGTTGAAGGTTGAATCTTTAGTACAAGCGATACTAAGAATACAATCACAAATTACTTAAGACTTCTACCGAGTCATGACTGATGGAGCGAGAGCAAGCTACCCCCATGGATTAAATAACGCGTTGCATTTGAAATTCCGTACAGATTCACGAGTTCAACATAAAGATTCCTGCATTCGACAAGACGTACCTGAAAATAGTCTGAGGTTACATCGGACAAAACAGTATTAGAATAACACTCCAGATGAGAACAGAATTTGTGGGACAGCCAAGGCGAGACATGTTGGTTTATGTAAATAATTCGTTTTGCATGATGAGCTATATGAAGACATTTTTGTCAGCAAATTAAGTTATTTGAATGAGTTTAATAAAAATAATAATTTACCATTTGGGATTATTATTTTGCTGATCTTGATGCTGTTAAGGCAGAAGTCAGAGGGAGTAAGTGCTCTTACGGTGAATGTGTATTTAAGTTCCGGGTAAAACGTTGTTTCTGCGATTTGTACCTGCTGCCAGTTAGATGAGGTTGATTTTCTTTAAATCAAGATTTCTCCTCTCTGATGAAACTTTAAAAGAACTTTATTTAACGTTTTAGGTGCAATTTATTTAATCGTGTTTGCAGTCCCGTTGAAGTCAGGGTACAAGCAGGTTTCAAGCTTATACTTTCTCACTGCCGTGCCATCAACTAAGAGATTAGCATTTCTTTCATTTATATCACACCAACTCTCTCTCTCCATTCATTTAGCATCAATTTTGCCTTGTTCAGGGTCAGCCGTAGTCTGATATTTTGCAGACACACTCCACTTTCTAGTCCTCCTGATTCAATGGGTCAACTGTCTTTAAACTCCAGTCTGCATGGTCTTGTCCGATCAATTATTTCTGTTCAAAGCAGCAGCAACGACAGAAATGTTGTTTTTACGTATTGATTCTTCATTGGACAAAGCTCAAATCAGCAGTTCCTTTCAATCAATCGAAAACGCAACATTTTCTGTCTCTTTCCTGTTCTTCTGACGTCACAATCCAGCCTGACCTGCTTTGAGTCCCGGAATAGCACATGCTTGCTGAGAGATATTTATGAGCTACTGTACGGCCAGCAAAACACACATGCACACCACGCAATGAACACACATGTACACAAGTTCATAGACGCACACACTCTCACTAACATAACAAACATGTTAATATACACACCCACACTCACACACATATTCATTTCCCATTTGAACACGTAAACGCACACGGCGTCAACTGAACATATTAGCTCAATGTTTTCTTAACACACAAGGCAACAGCCGGGACTAGCAATTTCTTCTTACACACAAAACAACTCTTCTTTCACCAGAACGTTCTTGGGACTCTCTGAACTTTTGTATTCTACAAACTCTTTATCTTTCATTGTCTTGAGTTGTTATTAAAACTAATTATTTTTTATGGATAGACTTTATCAGTCTTTCTTTTGATAACGTTGTATTCTCAACACTTCCAAATATTCCTTGGGCCGACAAGCCTCCTGTAATTCAAGACTTCTAGTCTTCTAACGGTTTATTCAGGTTGTTGAATGCTCCACATGATTGTACCCGGGCAAATAATTCGTCCTTAAGGTAACACATACGTTGGGTAATTGCAATACTTTCAGCAAATCCGCCGACCTAATATGTGACCGTAAATAAACTGTCGAGTTGCATATTTGATGAACAGAAGAATAACATAGGTGGTCATTTTAAATAACTGCACCGGTGTTACCCCCCAAATAATGGTGCCTGTTATTTTCGCTCAGTAACCAAAATTACTGTAAAAAGAATAAGTTTTGGTGCTTATCCGGAAGTACGGAGACATTCAAAAAAATAAAATAAGACAAACTGAGGAATATCTGGTTGATGTGCGTACCTGTCACGGAATGGAAATTTCCTATACAAAAAATCACGTAAATTAATAAAATAGTTTTTCTTTTATAAAAGAAAAAGAAATTTTATCGATAAATGAATAAGGGAGAAATATCGCCACCATATTGATCATATTCAAGGGAGCTAATACGAACTTTTGCGAAATAGAGAAATAAAGTCTTGAATTTTGGGTGTTATCTCCCTTAGCTACCTTGAATATAACCAAAAATGCCGCTGATATATCAACATTACCTGTTTATCGGTAAATGTAATTTTCTTTTATAAAATAAAAACTACTTGATTAATTTACGTGATTTTTGGTATACGATATATTCATTCCGTAACATATACGTGCATCAAACAGATATTTTTTTGTTGTTGTTGTTGTTTTTTCGAATGTCTCCGTACTTCTGAATAAGCAGCTAACTTTTAAATAAATTTAATTAAAACAAACAAATCAAACTATCAGCTATCTTTTTCGGGTTATTCCATATAGTTCATAAATGTATTCGATATTCATTAACTGATATACTAAATTAAATAAAGAACTTCTTCGGCAATATTCTGAGATAGATATGAGGGTTAATTTGTCATATAAAAATGAAAAAAAATTCGGCTATTTTAAGTGTAGTCAACAGAACAAAAAAGGGATAAAACACAAATATGCACAAATAAATATTACCAAAGGCAATATAAGTTACTCTTCTACCTACTTGTTACCAATCGAGCGAAAATTTTCTGTGCAATCGAACTGTATATTTTATTAGCTGTATTTTTGTTTAATTTCTAATTTTCGGGCAATTCTCGAGACCTCACCTTGTGACCTGTAACCATTTAAAAAAAAATTCTAACGTGATGTTTTCGACCCTACTTTTTTAAACGCTTTAAAATAAGTTAAAACACAAAAAAAAACTTATCCAGCTAGAATGAAGAGTAACTTATCATGCCTTTGGTATCATTTATTTGTTGCATATTTGTTTTTGGACCCTTTTTTGTTCTGTTGACTACAGTTAAAATACTCCAAATTTTAATTAAATAGAAAATATAGAAATAAAACCATTTCTTTGGTAATATTCTGAATTGTATACGTTGAAAATATATTTAAAAAATACTTTGTGATGCTTCGAAAGTTGAATTGTAAATTTGTAATATATTTCAAATCCATTTATAAAAAACAACGATTTTATCATTTGTTAATTAAGATTTGAAAAAACAATAAAAGAATAAATTACTTTGACTCTTCGAAATTAGGAAAGTTTATTATTTGTAAAATTTTAAATTTTCAATATATTTCAAACCCATTTATAAAACCAGTCCTTGAGTTCATATGAGAATAAGAGATAAGTTGTTGTTTTTTTCTTCCCTTTGGTTTTTGATAAATCCCCCTTCTATCACCCAACAGGTAGCTCAATTTGCTAGAGATGCAGGCCCACTTTCGTAATTTCGAAAGTGGTGTTCGTCTTTGGAATAAAGCTTTCGGAGTCTGCTTCACTTCTTGACTGGCAAATCACTTAATCTGCCACATTAGAAAGTGTGTGTGGGTATTTTACTAATCTGGGTCTTTTCTCTTTCATTGTATATATTTCATGTCTGTTTGCATATACATTTTCTTATCCCAACACCCCACTGTATATTGTATATATGGGGTTTAAGTAGGTTAACTGAATGATTTCTTAAGGTAAATAGTACTAGCTAGGTATGTTTGTTTAAGTTATATTAGACCGGCCGTTCTCCACCCCCTTTTTCGGCTGTGTTGTGTTGGCGCTGGTCAAGGATGGCTTGGATTAAAAACAAACAGAGACTGAGAGTAAATGAACACAAACTTTATTTACATAGGACGCCATTACAAGTAGGGACAGGAAATGGGGATAATCTAAAGGCAGATAATTACCGGAAGTTCAAAAGGTAAACAAACGAGCGATGACATACTGATACAACATCTCTCTTCTTTAAGTTAAACAAGGAGGATATGATTTTTTTTTTAAGAATTACAAGTCCAGTCTTTGTGGTTTCTTTCAGGGACGTCCAAAGCGACGTGGCTCCAAATATGGCTCAGCAATGTTATTTGTATATGGACTTGCAGTTGTGGGCAGAGCTTGTGCATTGTGTACTGGTGTAGGGTATGTAAGTGCTGATGGGCTGCTTGTACAGTGTTGGCTGGATGGAGAGATGGCATCACGGTTGCTCGGGTATACATGCATCCAATCACTAATGGGTGGTGCATAAGTATCAACTGTTTGTGGGTGGTTGTGTCTGTTGTTATATAGATTTTCGGTCAACTCTGCTCTTGCGGGCCTTAGAAATTGTCTGTTCCTTCAATGAATACTGCCATCTGCAGATTCTACAAAGTATGACCATTGCTCTGCAGTGGTTTGTGTGACTGCTCCAGGTTCCCACAACTTGGTTTTCTCATCTTGGATATGGACTTGCTGATCTGCATGCAATGGTGGATGGCGGTGACTATTCCGTTGGTCATACCGGTATTTGTTCCATTGCATTATGTCTCTGGTTTGCTCATCGAGCTGTTGCTTAGAGAATAGTGGTGTTCGGATGGGCCTCCTGTTGAGGAGTTCTGCTGTGGACTTATGGTTGGTTGAAAGCAGTGTAGCTCTATATGACATCATTGACAAATGGCAATCATTGCCAGTTTCTCGGGCCTTCAGAAGTAGTTTCTTGCATACGCCAACCATTCTTTAAATTGAGGGTAATGTAGTGATGATGTGGTGTGCTTAAAAGTGAACTTCTCTGCAAAGTTGGCAAATTCCCATTGTCACTATAGACAACTTCAGGAACACCTTGTTCTTCAAATATTTGTTTTATCTGCCTGATCACTGCAGCAGATGTTGTTGACTACAGGCGTCGTACAAATGGACTGCAGCTATATTAGTCCGCCACTAAGAGGTACTCACTTCTTTCCATTGTGGAAAGATCTGTGCTTATATACTGTCATGGGTAAGAAGGGGTTTAATGCTGAAGCAATGTTTCTAGTGGTGAACTTGGTTGATACTTCTGACATATGGGGCATCTTGCAACCATGTCTTCAATCGCCTACAACCTTTTGGGATCTGGTTTTATACCATCTCTGGATATGATGTGGCCAAAGAATGGTATTTCTGATGTGCGTACCACCAACTTGTCTGGGTTGAATTTGCAGTTCCTTTCCTTAGCTCTTTGAAGGAGCTGATTGAGTACTTGGTCATGGTCGCAACCATCTTTTTCAAAACCGTACACGATTGTGTCATCGGAGATGGAGAGAACATTCTTAATGTCTCCAAAGTTCTCAAACATGGCTCGCTGGTATTCATCCTGGGTGCTCTTCACTCTCATTGGAAATGTGTTAAACATGTATCTATCAAATGGGGTGATAAATGTTGTCAATTCCTTTGATTTCTTGTTCAGTTTCACTTGCCAGTAACCCGATTTGACATCTATCGTCGTGAACCATTTTGCACCGTGTAGCCGTGATACCATGTCTTGGAATGTGGGGGTCACAAAATGTGGTCGCTGTATGGATTTGTACAGAGCTTTGGGGTCTAGCCATAGCCTGACTGATCCATTGACTTTTGTGACACAGACAAATGAGTTGACCCATGAGGTTGGTTTGGTCACTGGAGTTATGATGCCCTGATTTACCAGCAAATCAAGCTCAATTTTAAATTTGCCCCTTAGGGCCACAGGGACTCGCCGGGGTGGGTGTACAAATGGGGCTATTGTTACGTTTACATTTATCGCATATTCTCCTGGCAGACATCCAATGCCGTCAAATACATCTAAAAATTTGTGGAGAATCTGTTCCCATACTTTGGGGTTCCCTCTTGGGATAGGATTTCCTTTCATGCCATAGCTCATTTTTGACTGGTTCTTTTGGTTCTTAAGTGAATCATGTGTGTTAATTGAGAGTCACCAGGCCCAACTTTCTGGAGTTAGTAGCCCAAATAGAATCGGCCTCTTCGTTTTAACCACATGGAATGTCACACTAGTGAATCTGTCCTGGTATCTCACTCCCAGAAGACATGATCCCGCTTGCTCTATCACAGATCCTCCAAATGCTAACAGTCTGACTGGTGTTTCCTGCAGTGGTACCTTATCTAATTGCTGAAACACACTGATGGGTAGCAGGTTGCTCATAGCTCCTGTGCCAAGTTTTGCTTTGATTTCTATCTGGACTATTCTTAAGTTTGCATAGGCTTCTGTCGTGCCCAAGGGAACTTGTTTCTTTTGGCATTCTATAGAATTAAAATAGAGTCCTCCATTTTCAGGCTTATCTTCGCTGTCATTTTGGATGGCTGTGTGGATTTTACTGTCTTGATATGCATTGTTGGAATATCTGTGAGGACTTGCCATCCTGATATCCTGTTATTTGCCTCTGCTTTTTTCTGCCGAGCGACAAACATTGGCAAAGTGACCTGTCGTCCTGCATTTTATGCAGGTCTTACCCGTGGCTGGGCATTCTCCTTTGTGGTTCATTCTACCGCAGAAACCACATCAATGTATATACTCATGGGCAGGATTTGATTGTACTGCATGTGCGCTGAGCTTCTCAATTGGAGTCCGGATTGCCTCCACTTGTTTGATTGTTGCTTCTTCAGTTTCTGCTATACGTAAGGCTGTCGTTATTGATAAACCCCTACCTTCTTTTAACAGTGACTTTTGGGTTGACTTAATGTGACAGTGTCGGTCAGCGTCGGTATGAATTGACCACGAGCCTACAAAGGTCGATAGTGCAATTACTGTGCTAGTATGAATAGAGAGACAGAGAACCTTAAAAATCTCTGAACGGATCACACAGTTGGTGATGAGAGAAAGAAACCGAATTGTTATTTTATGGGCTTATTAAAAGATAAAGATAAAGAAGAATTAACTTCTCAAAGTCGATATTAGACTGACAGTTGAACTCAGTGAGAGTTAGGAATGAGGATCAAGTGTTAATCTCGAATCGGGTCAATTGGTTTTAAGTGGGTCGTTCAAGATGGCCGCTGATTAATGACCGTGCGGGTCAGTCCTGATATCTCTCAGCTGTGTCAAAATTACTTTTAGAAGCTCTGAATAAACGCAATAAAATTTATTTCTCAGAATAAAATCGGAGACCACCGTGAAACCCCCCTCCCTGAGTAGAGGCAGGGTATGTCCTGATAAATAGCCAAATGAAGAACAGTTACGGTGGACAATTAGTGAGCGTCCAAACTGGTGTACATTATTTTTAATTATTTTTTTTTAATAATTATTCTTCTAAAAAACCCTAAGAGACAAAGTCGTTACGGATTTAATTCTTTCCATTCAACTGTTCTGCATGAAATGACCCTTCTCTTTACAGCGAGACAAGGTTGCTGACCCAACCCGATTGATTGCTCACTGATCTAAACAAACACAACGTGGGAGTGAGTAGTCGCTGGGTCAGGCGTTTCAACATCGGCAACCTTCATCAGAACGGCAACTTCGTTCGAGCAGTACCGGGTGACCAACAAAACCCGGACGGCCGAACTGGTGACGTCACGAAAGCTAGAGGAGTGGGGTACATTGAGGTTTAGTCCAAATATAAATAAGTTCACCGGGTTTGTATCTTCGACTATGGGATCATATTCGCAATTTTTTATTATTTGTCTCAGCCTCTTTAGAAATGCGTGGACTGGCTCGTACTCCTCTTGGCGACTATAAAAGTTGGTGTCGAGACACCCGAAAATTTGACTGACATAATTCTTGAACTGTCTCATGTAGTTGTCTACATTTTTACTCTCATCCCTCTGAAAAACGAAGTGGTCGCTAATTTCCTGCCCTTCGACACCAGTCCACAAAAGGAGGTAATTTACTTTCATGTCGTCGTCCACGTCATGAAGTGGTCCAACAAAATATAATGTGGCCTGATGTAAAAAAAAATGTCCATTTCTTTTCCCAAGTTGGGACCGGACTAGTCTATCCTTGGTGCTAGCGTATGGGGGTTTCCATGATGAGAAATTAACAAAACAGTAGAGTCAAATTCCTCTTACCTCGGGACAAGTGTAATGTCACATAAACATGACAAATATCATCATAAAATGTGATTTTCACTGAGAAACATTTTTTGTGTCTTTTGATCCCACTTCTGACACCATGTTGTGTTGGTTTGGATTAAAAACAAACAGAGACGAAGAGTAAATGAATACGAACTTTATTGGTACTAGTAAACTGTAGGTCCGAAAAAAATTTTTTTTTATCTTTTAGTAGAGGAGAGTCAAATAAGGGGGAGAGAACTCTAGTTTTAACCACGATTTATCTGAAAATGGATTTTACTATTCTAATTATTAATAAATTAAAAATAAAATGAAAAATAAAATGATTTATTAAAATAAATTATCAAAGAAGAAGGAAAAAAAACATGAAACAAGGGAAATAAAGTTTTTGAAATAAATGACAGTTTTACACTGGGTAACATTCGGCAATTTGTTGGAAAACAGTTCCCAGTGTCCTTTCCGAATTTTTGTTTTACACTCCTTTCAGAATTGTTGTTTCCACATAAATTTGGCTAGGTACGATTCCACCATTTGCGTGTGGGTGCCACATTCAACCTTGTTTCTTTTCTTCGCTTCATTCCACATTCGTTGGTTTGGCATTATCTCTAGTTAAATATCAAATATCTTGCAAGTTCAGAGTGTTAAAATCCATTTTCAGAGAAATCGTGGTTTTTCAGATAAATCGTGGTTGAAACTTGAAACTAGAGTTCTTTCCTCCTTATTTGACTCTCCTCGACTAAAAGATAATTTTTTTTTCGAACCTACAGTTCACAAGCACCACTTTATTTACATAAGACGCCATTACAAGTGGGGCCAGGCAATGGGGCAGTCTAAGGCCAGGAAATAAGTACCGGAAGTTCAAAAGGTAAACAAACGAGCGATGACATACTAGTACAACAAGCCTTGTGCCAAATTTTGTATTATTTATGCAAATAAATATTATAAGAGATAAGTTATCATCAAGGAGAGTCGTTTTTATAAATGAGTTTTTACGAGGCCAGATTGCCCATTCTTTATGGAGCGCTAGCTTGATTCTCTCAATATGTTATGTAGGAATTTAAATGCTTCCTTTGATTACATGTTCAAAGTTATGCAGTAAAATGAAAAACAAGAAACAAAAACCGTCGTATTCGTTTATGAAGAGTTATTTTTCTCCTCATACACCACCAACTTCCGGGAGTGATTGTTCTCTTTTTCTCGGAACAAGGTGAGTTTTATTGGTACGAGCACACATCTTGTCAAGTTTGAAACAAAACCTAATTGTTATTTTTAATGTTTTTGTTTGGTTATTGAGTATTTTTGATTTCTTATGTCTCGCTTATTATGTATATCGACGGAACTTATCAAAACTGACGACATATTTTTTTCGAATGGGTATTTAAAATTAGTAGGGATTTAATTTGCCAGAACTCGATGTGGAAGAGGAGAAAAGATAGGATTCTGTGTGGCGTCGGCCGAGTAGGAACAGAAATCAAATCTGTAACTATTTAGCATATTAAATTTACTTTGGAGTCCTCCAATTTTACATTAGGAAAACTATAAAAGCGAAGTAAAGAGTGGAGTGGGAAACGTCAGTTCACACCGGACTTACAGCAAAATTCTTGGCCTTTTGGCTAAGGTCAAAGTGTAGTATGTGGTGGTCGTCATGCCTTTTTTTTGGTGATAACTTCCTCCACAAATAAAAATAATAATAAGAAGACTTACATGCAAAACCAACGGAAGTTTATTCACTGAAATAAACCATTAAAAAATATAACATATTTCCTTTTGTAATGAGTTCAGAAGTCCTTTCTTTAGTTTCAGGGTAAGTAAAAAGGAGAATGTCTTCTGTTTTGTTGAAATGCTCATATGTTATAAAATGTTAAGAGAGGCAATAAGTAATGTTCGCCTGTGAAATTGTATGAAGCGCGCGAAAGGTGAAATGGAAGAGTGATAGTAAGACGCGTGTAACCTCCGAATGAAGAGTCAGTTGAGAGAGAGGGTTTGATGTTTGTGTGTGCTTAAATACTATTTGGATAGGCTCCAGCGAGCTTAAGGAGAAAAGTTTAGAAAAATGTCTTTGGAGAAATCCCATTGGACAGAAATATCACGTGGTGTGCTCCCTACTACGTCCGCTTGTTTTGAGTTGATTTAATATATAAGGCCACGCCGGAATTTGCGTGGGCGTTATTTTTTATCTTTCACGCGCCAATACAATTATATTCACACTGCGCGCCTAAATTGTATTTATCCCAAACAACAATTTTTATCCGAATCTTAACCGTGTCAACTGGCACAATACTCCCCCCAGATTGAAAAAAAGGAAAAAAAATTTTTTTTTTTTTTTTTAATATGTAATGTATTCCTTGAAATGTTTCGGCCAGTGGACTTTCCTACCTGTTTTTGTCGTAGGTTTGATGTTCCCGTCATTTTCTGCTGGACTCCCATGTTCTAAGGGAATTTGTTCTGGTGGGGAAATTGTCTGAGGGTGTTCCTCAATGTATGCTGGTTTAATTCGGTCGATCGCGATGTTGTCTTTCCTGTTTTTCCTTTGGACAGTGAAATATTTTTCACTTCTGTCCAAAACTTGGTATGGTCCTGTGTAATTGAGACAAAATGGCTTTTTGACTGTATCATTCCTAATAAATACATATTTGCATGTGTGAAGGTCATTTGGCATATGTGTTTGTTTGTCAGCCCTCCTGGTGGGTGTAAATTTGAGAGAAGACATTTTGTTCTTTAACTCCGTCACAAATGTATTTGTGGGTGAAATGTCTGCGTATGCATCAAAATATTGTCCAGGTAGTGTGACTGCTGATCCAAAAACTACCTCCGCTGGCGTGCTTTGTAAATCCTCTTTTATCGTGTTTCGGATCATTAATAGGATTAACGATAAATTATCTGACCAGTCTGCGTTGTTATGACTCGTAGCCAAAGAAGTTTTTAGCTGTCTGTGGAAGCGTTCGACGAGGCCGTTCGAGCAAGGGTGATAAGCCGTTGTCTTTATGTGGGTTGTTCCCAACAATTGGTTGAACTCTGCGAAGAGTTTTGATTGAAATTGCGAGCCTCTGTCCGTTGTGAGTACTGACGGTACTCCAAAAATCGCTATCCAGTCTTTTAATATTGTTCCAGCTACTGTCGCTGCCGATGTGTCCTTCACGGGTATGGCTGTTGGCCATCTGCTGAACCTGTCGACTATGGTGAGAATGTGGGTGTGTCCTTTCGAGGGGGGTAATGGCCCCACCAAGTCAACATGGATATTGGTAAACCTAGCATCTGGCGTACTGAAAGTGCCCAGTGGTGACTTTGTATGCCTGTGTATTTTATTCTTTTGACAGGATACACACATCTTGGTCCAATTTCGAATATCTGTATTCATTTTCGACCAAACGAAACGGTCTGCTATTATTCTTACCGTGGCTCGTTTGCCTGGATGAGATAAATTGTGGAAATGTTGAAAAACATGTCGTCTGATGCTTGGCGGTATGTATGGACGTGGTTGTTTTTTTGCTGTATCACAATAAAATGCTATTGTACTAAAAGGTACAGGCATTTTCTTCAGTTGCAAAGACGTTTTCTGTTGTACGTCAGTGAGTGTCTCGTCCGTCTTTTGTTCTTGTGCAATTAATTCCATACTCAGCGAACTGGAATTTATCGAAGTTATTGCAGCTCGTGATAATGCGTCCGCCACGATGTTTTCTTGTCCCTTGACGTATCTGATGTCTGTAGAATATTGAGCAATATAATCAAGATGTCTGATTTCTCTTGGGCCATATTTATCTACATGTGTATGCAGTGCATATGTTAAAGGCTTATGGTCAGTGTAAATACAAAAGTTTCTTCCTTCTAACAGATGTCTAAAATGTTTAATTGACAAATAAATTGCTAATAGTTCCCTTGAAAAGGTACTGTACTTTGTCTGTGTCTTGCTCAGTTTGGCTGAAAAAAACGAAATAGGGGTCATTGTATTCCCTGTCAGTTGGTGTATAACTGCTCCTACAGCTATGTCTGATGCGTCTGTTGTAAGTGTAAGTTTCGATTCCTCACTGTCCTTAATATTATTCAATTTTGTGAAATTGACTAAGGCAGTTTTAGCTTGATGGAAAGCTTTTAAAGCTGATCCTTCCAGTTTTAATTGTTGGTTTTTCGTTTTGTTCTTCAATAATGACGTTAACGGTGCAAGGATTGTGGAACAGTTGGGTAAAAATCGTCTGTAATAATTAATTACACCTATGAAGCGACGAATTTGTCTAACAGACGTAGGTTGTGGAAAATTTGTAATGGCACTTACTTTTTCGGGTAATGGTGATATTCCATCCTTATCAATTGAATGTCCGAGGAAATTTACTTCTTGCTGACCGAAAATACATTTGTCCAAGTTTATTTTTAAACCGTAATAGGACAGTCTTTGGAAAACTTGTTCCAAGTGTTGTTTATGTTCGTCGAGGTTTCTACTAGAAATTAGGACATCGTCCACGTATGCGAATACGAATGGAAGGTCCCTAAAAACCTCGTCTATTAACCTTTGGAAAGTTTGACAGGCGTTCCTAAGTCCGAATGACATTCTGACGAATTCGTAAAGTCCAAATGGCGTGGTCAGTGCTGTTTTATGGATATCTTCTTCCGCCACCGGTATTTGGTGATATGCTTTCACTAAATCCAGTTTGGAAAATACTGTGGCGTTTTGCAGTCCGATTGCGAAATCGTGAATGTGTGGGATAGGGTATCTATCCGGTACAGTTTGTGCATTTAATCTCCTGAAATCGCCGCAAGGACGCCATGTTGTCGCGTCTGATTTCTGTACCATATGTAGAGGAGATGACCACGCACTTTTGGAAGGTCGAATAATTCCTTGTTGTAACATGCGTTGGAATTCGTCCTTTGCGATCTTGTACTTATCCGGCTTCAAACGTCTGGGGGTGGCGTAGACGGGTTGTCTACTCGTTTTAATATATTGTCTTGCATTATGTTTAATATCATCCGCGACTGTGAATGGCTGAGTAAGTTGTGGGTATTTTTGACACAGCCGACGAATGTACGTCTCTTCAGGAAAGGCAGAACTAATCCTAGTAGACTGGTATCTTGTGGTGATACCTTTAATTACGACTTTTGTTTGGTTATCAGTCAGTGTGCGATTAGTCATGTCTACTGATAGATTAAATCGTGCTAGGAAATCTGCTCCTAATATTGGTGTCGTCACGTTGGCTATGGTAAAAATCCACGAAAATGTGCGACGCAAGCCGAGATTGACGCTTAAGTACTTTTCACCGTATGTCGGTATTTGTGTGCCATTAGCTGCCTGGAGGTGGTAAGGCTGTGGAGTAGCTTTCTGTTTACCTAGCGCTGGTATCACGCTTATTTCGGCTCTGGTATCTATTAAGAAGTTATATCCGTGACTACTGTCACGAATGAAAAATAGACGACCTTTAGTGGAAAATCCAGCAACAGTTGTCGTCACTACTGGCTGGAATGATCGTTTCCCTGATTCTTGTTTTCAAAAGTACAAGGATAAGTGCAACGCCTCGCTTCTGTGCCGAATTTTCTGTGGTAAAAACAGATTTCGTTCGCTTATTCTCGTGTGTTGCTTCGACCTCTGCTAAAACTTCGTTTTCGGTAGTTAGGTCGATTATTAAATGAGTAATGACGGTTTATTTGCATTAATTCCTGCAATTTACGAGTGAGATTTTCGACCGTAGTTTTTAGTTTGGCCACTTCATCGTCTTTCGTCTGTTTTGGCTGTGCTTGTGCTGAGTTTACTTTGCGGCTCCTCAGATTTCATGAATTCGGTCTGCCATGTCGGCGAGCTTTACAGTGCTTGTCTCTTCCGTTGTGGGTGCCAGAATTTGTACTGTTGTGTCTGGGAGTTTATCCAGCCACAAACTTCTCATTATAGTTTCGGACATTTTGTTGTCTCCTAGCAATGATCGCATGTATCGTAAAAGTTGCGACGGTGTGCGATCTCCCAATTCTACTTGGGTGAAGAGATTGCGTAACATTGTCTCGTTTGATAAGCCAGTCCGTCTCAAAATAGCCTCCTTAAGTTCATCGTATGGATTATTTTCCGGTACGTTCTCCAATAAATCAGTCACTTCCTCGACGACGTCTGCCGGGAGTTTTTCAACCAAATAACAATACTTGGTTCGCTGAGACGTAATCCGTTTTGCGTCGAAAAGGGCCTGGATCTGGATAAACCACGTCTTTATATTGGTGGGATTAAAAGCTGGAATATTTAGCGTTAATGTAGCTAGAGGTGTTTCAACGCGGGGAGCTTCCATTTTTCTGTTTTTCGTTTGAAAATGATTTTAAAGCCTTTAAACTGTCGGTTGATTTGTTTAATTTCGATTTAATAGCGACTATCGGCATAACTTGCTAATTTGTTGCTATATTGTACTGAGATCCACGCTTCGTCTGACGGCTTATATCATCCCTTGAGATTCGCATCGTCTTTTTACTTCCTTTGAATTTTACCGCACGCATGATATCGCCAGTAGGTTAGGAAACCGCGTGTAGCTTATAAGGAGATTCCGTTGTGCATGCAACTTTCTAAGTCTGGGTCACCAACTTGTGGTTGACGTCATGCCTTTTTTTGGTGATAACTTCCTCCACAAATAAAAATAAAAATAATAATAAGAAGACTTACATGCAAAACCAACGGAAGTTTATTCACTGAAATAAACCATTAACAAATATAACATATTTCCTTTTGTAATGAGTTCAGAAGTCCTTTCTTTAGTTTCAGGGTAAGTAAAAAGGAGAATGTCTTTTGTTTTGTTGAAATGCTCATATGTTAATAAAATGTTAAGAGAGACAATAGGTAATGTTCGCCTGTGTAATTGTATGAAGCGCGCGAAAGGTGAAATGGAAGAGTGATAGTAAGACGCGTGTAACCTCCGAATGAAGAGTCAGTTGAGAGAGAGGGTTTGATGTTTGTGTGTGCTTAAATACTATTTGGATAGGCTCCAGCGAGCTTAAGGAGAAAAGTTTAGAAAAATGTCTTTGGAGAAATCCCATTGGACAGAAATATCACGTGGTGTGCTCCCTACTACGTCCGCTCGTTTTGAGTTGATTTAATATATAAGGCCACGCCGGAATTTGCGTGGGCGTTATTTTTTATCTTTTACGCGCCAATACAATTATATTCACACTGCGCGCCTAAATTGTATTTATCCCAAACAACAATTTTTATCCGAATCTTAACTGTGTCAACTGGCACAAATTTAAGGGAAGTTGTGGAGGAAAAAGCGATATCAAAAGAATTAATTTCAACGTTTATCCATACAAAATTACTTAATTTTATTCGACAACGTGTTAAGACAATGGAAATGAAGGGTTGGAAAAGATTGAGAGTTCAAAGAGTTCGAGAACATTCTGGAGAAAGGAAGCTGCTTATCTGTAAGGATAAATTACGTAACATATTTTTTCAGCTGACGCCATAGTATTACTGAGGCTTTTTGTTATTGAGAGGGTGTATGTATGAAATTATGTGTATGTATGTTCGTTAGGTGGCGTGTGTGCTTCACAAGGCATTGCTGTATTTAGAATCCATGAAAGTCTCTCGTTATGTGTGTGCTGCTAGAAGAAAAAGGAAAAAAGAGAAAGAAAGCTATATGTCTTCAGGGTTATAGTGCACGTGGAGTTTGTAATTGAATATTTCTTGCATTTGGATTGGTTGAAAGAAACTGCTGATTTGAGCTTTGTCCAATCAAGAGTCGATATGCAATAGCAATATTTACTCTTTCTGCTGCTTCAAAACAAGGTAATGCATTGTCACAATTAAGAATGGGAGATAATTATTTTAGGAAAAATAGATAACCTTTCTTTTAATTGAAATTGAACCATTATTGTATATCAAATTTTCATTAAGTGATTCACTGATATATTTTAAATTTACTCTTATTCTTTTTAAAAGAACTTTTACTTACTTAGAGAATGTAATTTCAAATCTCTTTTAAATTTCACTTTTCACCTGTAAATATAAATCTCGATTTTACTCCCCCAAAATTAATAAACTTTGTATATTTTGAATTAAGTACGTTTTATTTTAATTAACCAGTGAAATTGAGTTTTAATGGTCACTTATAGGATATAAATTGACGTTTAACGGTCTCATTGTGCTTACTGCACGCACCGTTCCCATCCTGTTTTTATTGGCATTCCGACTTAGGGTTAATAAACAGCATGTTGTTTTTTCGATCGACAATTTATCCCGAGCACAACCCTTCACAGCGACATGAGGCTTCTTTATAATAGAATTACAAACCTTCCTGTAAACCCTTGTAGAAGTCACATATTTTGATGTACTATTTTCTTTTGATGTAAATAGATAGGTTTACCGCTTAGTGATTTGTCCACCGACCAATCAAATGTCTTGGCATAAGAATACAGGTTTTTGGAATATTTTCTACAGTAGCCATACAATCTGTTTTTCTCGCTTAATGAGTTGGAGTTTTGAGATCGTACTCGCAGGATGTAGTCATTAGTTTCCCCAACTCGTCAGCGATAGGATAAAATGTAACAAGATGCATGCCATCCTTTTGCAAAGATTGACTATTAGCTGTTTTTGCAGCGGCGGTACTACAAACTACAACAGCAGCAGCAGCAACAGGTCGCGGTTAACGATTTTGAATTCATGCTTATTTTCTAAGCTAAGCGCTGATTGGTGCAAACATTTAATTTCCTTTCTGTCTCGCCCAATCAGTGGCCATCTCTCAGACGATTATAAAAGGGATCGCCCACTGTTTACTTCCTCTTTCCTGGCCAAGAGACGTCACGACAACAACTCATTCACATTGTTCGGACCAATCATAAAACTTCTCTTGCCCTGTAAACCTTCCTACCGAGCCCATGGGCTCTGGCGTCGACAATACCTAAGGATCCAACATGGCTATGACCGCACACACGTGAACTTAATGTAACACGCATTCTCATATACAAACTCTTTTCCTTACAAACAGGACATTCAAACTTTCTCATTATATGAACTCTTCTCTCTTCCCTACTAACGGGACACTTATTCCACATAGACTCTAACCTTTTTGTCTTCGTCAATACTCATGGACTCAAGTATTAACGCCCTTCTCTTTCATTCATACCACAGCGAAGATGACCCATTAAAGTTGTTTTGATTATTGTTGTGATATATTATATACTAACCATCTGCGTACTAACACATAAGAACTACTTAAAGGGAACGTCTCCATAACCTCACGGAATAAACGTACGTAAATTCTCTCCTCATCCAAGCCTTTGTTATTCATTACCCAATAATACTTCATGGTGGCAGCGGTAAAGTAAACACAATAACAATCATGACTCACGTTCTGAACAAAAAAAAAATCCGTACGAATCGTACACAAGGAACTTAAAAGCGACTTTGTCCACAACATGTGTGAACAGTTTCGAATGAATACCGACGCCATTGTTGTTAAATCGTCAAACTAAAACAGTCGTTCGTAAGTACAAATGTATAAGAAATACATTTCTTTATAAATACTTCGTCATAGCAAAGTTTGACCCGAAAATTTAATTGTCTGTTAGATAATTTCCTGTCAAAGATAGGAACTATAATAATTTTCGTTTAACGTGAAAACAAGTTAAAGAAAGAGGAACTATTTTTTCTACCCCCAAAACGCGGATTTCTACACTAACCTGAGCAGTCGTCCAGCGGTATCGAAAAACAACCTTGACCTTTAACAACCTGTTGATGACGCAACATCCCTAATGGCTTCTCATTTACCAACGCTGAACTGGTCTGACCCTGACCTTGGTGAAGCGATATCACTATTTAAACAAAAAATGACGTTATATCTGTAAGATGAAGAGATCGTAGACCAAAACAATCAAGCCAGAAAAATCTGCCGTGGCATAGGTGATGAAGGACTGAAACGCCTAAACGCCAGTGGTCTGACTGATGAACAAAAAAAGTCACCACAAGATCTATGGAATTTTTACGAAGCACAATTAAACACAAACGTGCACTTCAGAATTCATAGACTTCATCTAATGCAATACAGGCAAAAGCCAACTGAGAGCTTAGACGATTTTGTGACCAGGGCCAGAACACTGGCGCTGAAGTGTGACTTCTCTGAGGAAGAACTGCACGAGTGTATTATCGAATTGATAATCGCCTCTACACCATATGATCCATTTCGAAATGAGCTATACAGCAAATCCAAAGGTCACAAAATAAGTGATGTCCTTGCTGAAGGCAGGAAATATGAAGCCCTTTCAGCAGGAAACGATCAGCTGCAACTACTTGGTGTGTCCCAATATGAAAAGATCCACAGCATCAACCGGGATAGAAAATGCAAAAACTGTGACACAAACCGCGACAATGTCCAGCCTATCATGACGAATGTTCTGCATGCGGGAACAAGGGTCACTGGTCTAGATGCTGCAGAATAAAACAAAAACAAGATAAGAGCAAAGGCAGAGGTCACAGAAGCAAGTCACGCAACAACCAGCATCATAGTCAAATGAGGAAATCCAACTACAGGGAAAGAAAAAAACATATTGACCACATAGAAGCTGGAAGTGACAGTGACAACTAGCACAAGCATTTCTACTCCATTACAGTAAGCGCCAAGTGCATGGACAGTATCAATAAACACCCCAGAGATGAAGCATACACAACGCTAAACATCAAACCACCACATATCCCCAATTCGCCGCACACACTCCGCTTGAAAATTTATTCAGGAGCATCAGGCAACACATTACCCTTAAGAACATTTCGACAAATGTATGGAACAGATGACATCGCTCTCAATATCTTACGACCAGCAGAACATATAAAGCTCACGTCATACAGTGGCGACACAATCACCTGCAGGGGAACTATCAATATCCCATGCCAATATAAAACATCGAAATGGATAGATGCAACATTTTATGTTGTCGATGTCCCTGGACCCGCCATTGTAGGTCTGTCTACAAGTGAGAAGCTCAAACTTGTCACAATAAATGTTGATACTGTCGGAAACACAAAATTGCGACAACCACCTACACCCACCACTAACGTTAAACAACTGAAGCAAACACACCCAGAACAATTTGAAAGAATTGGCAACTTCAGTGGTACAGCGAAACTTTTGCTAAAGGAGGATGCAGAACCATTTATTGATCCCCCACGCAAATGCAACATCCACCTCAAAGACAAGCTGAAACAAGAGATAGGAAAGCTGATAGAACAAGACGTGCTAAAAACGGTAGAAGAGCACACAGACTGATGCTCCAGCCTGGCCTTCAGTACGAAAAAGGACGGATCCCTTAGGATATGCATCGACCCACAGAAACTAAACTCCAGCCTGAAAAGATGCCCCTACAAAATACCAACAGTTGAAGAGTTGAATCCGAAATTTGCAAAGGCAAAAGTATTCAGCAAACGCGATGCCACAGCAGAGTATTGGTCAGTCAATCTGGATGAAAAATCCCAGTTGCAAACGACGTGCAGGACTTATTTTGGGCAAGTTTGCTGGAAACGACTGCCATTTGGCCTAAGCGTCTCTCAGGATATATTCCAGGCAAGGGTGGACCAAATTCTTGAAGGTTTAGATGGTGTAGCTAGCATCACAGATGATGTAGCAGTATACGGGAAAAATGATGTGGAACACAACAAGAATCTGCACAACCTGATGATACGAGCAGCCGAAACCGGCCTCATGTTTAACAGCGAAAAATGCGTCATCAAACAACCCACTATAACGTTCTTCGGTAATGTATACACATCTACCGGCATCAAGCCAGACCCAGCAAAAATATGCAACATACAAAAGATGCCAAATCCACAAAGCAAAGATGAGCTACATCGCTTCCTGGGAATGCTGAACTACCTCTCCCAGTATATTCCAAACTTTGCTGAAAAAGCACACCCACGACGTGGTCTTTTGAAATCACAATCACCATGGGTGTGGGACCCAGATCATCAAAAATGCTATAATGACCTAAAAGATATGATCACTTCTGATGACCTCCTATCATACTACGACCAAACAAAACCAATATCACTGGAAGTAGACGCCTCACAGAGGGGTCTGGGAGTAGCACTGATACAGGAAGGCAAACCAGTGGCATTTGGTTCCAAAACGTTGATCGACTTCCAGTAAAGATATAACAATATCGAACGTGAAATGCTAGCAATTGTGCATGGTATACAATGTTACCACACATACCTGTATGCAAACACATTCACAGTGATCACGGACCACAAACCATTAATCACTATATGTGCAAAATCACTGCATTCTGCACCACCGCGTCTACAGCGCATGCTGCTAAAAATACAAGGCTACAACTTCAGAGTCATCTACCGCCCTGGCAAAGACATGATCCTTGCAGACACACTAAGTCGATTACCCAACCCAGAAAAAAACAAAATAGTCGAATTAGACAAAAGAATCGACGGGATAGATACAGAACCTGATGACGAGCACCATATAATTATGATCATCAACTTCTCAACAGAAAAAAGAGATCTGCTATGCAGTGAGACAATGAGAAACAAAACTTTGAGCCTTGTCAAAGAAATTGTCTTCCAAGGATGGCCAGAAACTATCCGAGATGTGCCAGCTGACATCCGATCATATTGGTCGTTTCGAGATGAACAAGCGGTTGAAGCAGGAGTACTCTTCAAAGGACAGCAAGTTCTAATTCCAGAGTCTATGAGAGATGACATTCTGTACCAGCTCCATCAAGCACATCAGGGTATTGAGAAAACCCACCGCCTTGCCAGAGAAAGCATATATTGGCAAAATATCAACAAGGACATAGAGAAGATGTGCCGAGCATGCCTACTCTGCCAGGAACATCAAGAGGCAAACAGACGAGAACCACTCAAACCTCACGACCATGGAAATATATCGCATCTGACCTATTTGAGATCAATGGACAGCAATTCCTGTTAACTGTTGATAGATACTCAAAATAACCTGTTGTGGACGAAATGCCCACACCAATAACCAGCAAGGCAGTAGCTGACAAAATAAAAAGCTACACATCGCTATTCGGACGTCCCGATGAGATAATGACGGACAACGGTCCACAATACACAGGACAAGCTTTCCAAAGATTTATCACATCATGGGGTATTAAGCATGTCACTAGCTCACCCCACTTTGCTAGAAGCAATGGATTCATTGAGAGACATGTGTGACACATTAAGTCTACAATCAAGAAATGCCTTAAGGATAAAGGTGACATCCAAATAGCATTACTGCAGATCAGAGCAACACCTATAGACAACAAATTACCATCACCAACTAAGCTACTATTCGGCGGCCTATAACAACAACACTACCCAGCCGAGTAGAGCATGGAAAGGAAGAACACCGACAACAACTAGACGAAAGATCGACAGTAATGAAAACAAACCACGATCTGAATAGATACACTAGAAAGCTACAACCACTGTATCCAGGCCAACACGTGTCAATAACAAACAAAAATGACAAAAAGTAGCACCCTGGAACCATCGTCCAGAAGGATGGTAACCCAAGGAGCTACATTGTGGAAACTCCAAATGGAACAAGACTCCGCCGTACCCTACATGCTGTACCAATACCGACAGTGAAGAAGAAAGTACACTTTGCTGATCCAACATCAAGTACGGTACAATGTAATGACCAACCCAATACAAATGACGGCAGGAAACAAACCACCATCCCACACGATGATGGAGAAATCACACCAAACGAAGACCATATACAAAGAAACTCAACCCACACTAGATCAGGACGAGTCATAAATATGCCAGCCAGATTCAAGGACTCTATATAACCATAAACATTTCAGACAGAATCTATGACTACTCAACAAATACCAGCACTACAAGACAATTACAGAACAGACAATAATACATAAAAAACAATCACTATATCCTAATCAATATATCAATTCAGACTCCCATACACTCATATAGACACTACTAAATAGGAAGGATGTTGTGATATATTATATACTAACCATCTGCATACTAATACATAAGAACTACTTAGAGGTCAAACGTCTCCATAACCTCACGGAATAAACGTACGTAAATTCTCTCCTCATCCAAGCCTTTGTTATTCATTACCCAATAATACTTCAACTATTAGAAATGGACTTCGTCATATTTCTATATGTTTACTTTTTTATCAGCACAGCCTAAAATAAAAGGTATTCATATTAATCTTCAATGTCGTCTATTTTTCCATCTATGGAGTTAGATGTACTTTCTATCACGGCCAACTTTAATTATAATGGAGAACGGATACGATTTCCCTCACTATCATACCTTCCTGATTTACATCAGCAGATGAACCATAGCAAAAACTATGTTGATCCTCAGACAATATTCTTACACATTTCTGAATTACCCCACATTGACGTATTTTATAATAAATTTTTGCCAGGAATGTTAACTTGACAATACATTTTTAGGGACCAGTAAAAGTTAATTTCACCAAATTAACATTCATGGAGTTTACATAAAACAATTTATTCAATTTAAATTTCATTTTTACTTATTTCACGCATTAGCCAAAAATGTCCTTCCTCGAAAAAAAAAAATGTCCCAAGCCTCCAAGGTTCGTATCACTGCGATAAAATACTGAGTTCAATATTTGCTGATCAGATGAATAACATTTCTTTATTTGAATAAATTAATTAGTAAACTTTTCCTATGTTTCTACTTATCTGTATAATTATGTATATGGGTAATGGTCGAGTTTGGAGTCCCTCAACATAATGAGATGAAAATGGTTTTATGCTCTTGTTTTCTTTTGAAATAATATTAAATGATGAACGTTTGGGAGTTGTAACAAAGAAAAAGAAGATGTTTTGATAGATTTTTCGTCTAAAACCCAGTAATGTTGGCATCAAGCATACGAAAACGTAGATTGTGACGCATGGAGTACTGAAACGAACTCTTGTAGTGAATTATAAAACTAATTTGTTTAAGTTTCTTGATTTCACAATTTGTGTTATCTCAATAAAAATACAAAATTAAAATGTCTTTCACCCTTTTTTTTCATCATAAAGTGAATTATAAAAATAAGTGCTCGTTTCGTACTTCCATTCCGTTTTTCGTTAAACCTACTTCCGGTCTCTTCGCGTTCATTTTCTAGGTGTTCAGACTTCATTCTTGTAGCATATTTACACATTTCAAACCTGTTTTTCTTCCGATTGTATGTGTTATCAATAGAGTTTTACTCCAAATAATTCCTCATTTAATATTATTTTTAAAAACCAACAACATAAAACCATTTTCATCGCCTATACACGATTTTCTTTTATCTCATCATGTTGGGGAACTCCAAACTCAACCATTGCCTGTATATGCTATGTAGGGATTTAAATCATTCGTTTTTAAAACGTAGTATTCACAGTGTATTTCCCCTTATACACCGCCAATTGTTCATCTTTTCTTGTAACCAGGTAAGTTTTATTTGAACAAACACGATTTTTATCAAGTTAAAAACACACATTAATAATTATTTTTAGAAGTTTCTGTTTGTTTATTTTTATATTGCGCTTATATATCCACGAAACTTTTCAAAATCAGCTCCACCCTCTAGAATGTTTACAAAAGAGTATGGTCGGCGAAATTGACTTTTACGGTTTCCGTTAAAATTGCATTAAAATTAGTATATACTCCCCCCCCCCCCTCGTATTGCCATCCTTGGCTGAACGCCGGTAGTATTACTTTTGATGAACGCCGAACGGCAATTTATTCCATCTGTCACTACTATTTACAGGGGCAAATGGTGCAAACCTTTCCGTAAACCCTCTTGATACACATCAGCAGGTACACCATAATAGCCAAGCACAATATTGGGTAATTTTTAAAATTCAGCCCTTATTGTGGCTTCCGGTTTCTGCGGAGCGGATCGAAAGCCGGTGCAATATGTAAAAAAAATCGGTACTTCTTCAGATTAGGACCCGATCTAACTTTGACTCCAACCCTGACCCTAACGACGGGGGTCAAGGTTAACTTGGGTCCTAATCTGGAGAAGCACCAAAAATCTTTAGTATAACCGGAACTTTTTTATTACAAGTATTTCTTGTAAAATTGAAAATGTAAGAAGGTTTTTTTTTTGTTTTCAAATACTTAAACGAATTCGTCTTTTTGTCAAAACTATTTTCTAATTAAGAAAATATATTATAATAATACTTTTTTTCTATATTGGATACGTAAATTTTATGATGTGTAATAATAAAAAAAATTTAAAAATTTGTAAAAGAAAAATAACATTTCAAAATAAATATTTTTTATCTAAATATGTTTATTAAGAATTTAAAACAAAAACCAATTTGTGAAAACAATAAAAAAAAAAATTAAAAAAAATTATTAATACAATGTATGGCGTTGATTATTTCTGTATTAGGAAATAAAAAGAAGTTCGGGCTATTCTAGCTTTTTAGAGTAGTTAACCTTTTTTTTTTACTACTACTAACCCTAAGTCCAAATTGTTGTTGTTATATATATATATATATATATATATATATATATATATATATATATATATATATATATATATGTCTCGGAAGTATTAAAACTATATACGGAAAAAAAAAAACCTTAAGTCCGAAGTCGTTCAGTGGAAAATCACTTATGTAAGTCAATTTAATTTTTACAGTTATTATATTAGTTTGCTTCTAACATTATTTAAGGGATCGTCAGTTGTTTACCATGTAAAACTGTTTCGGGAATTTAAACGACTTATTTTTAATTTCAGTAAAATAAATAATAGAATCAATAATATTAAAAGAATATCTTGAACGTTTCAGCTTTAAAATATCTGTCAACAATATCTTATATATATATGTATATATATATATATCGGGCATGAACGGAAAAGAATAGTATTGAAAGAACGAGAGAGAAGGATGTAAAGACAAGAGATTTTTATTAGACTGAAGTTTACACAAACAGGAGAGTTCCAATTGTCTCTGTAACAAGGGAAATAACTGGGCAACGCTTATGATCTTATGTACATATGATGATGTTACAGATATCAACACGAATGACAAGGTCGTAAAACACATAATTGCTTAAAATAGTAGACCCGCTCTCCAAAAAAATACTGCACAAGATTTATCTCCCATAACAAAAAAATGAGTGAAACACTAGAATGACTAAATTCTAAAATAATTGTGTGTTTTTTCTTCTTTTTTCCAAGTTCTTCAGGGTTTTCATACCTAAAAACATAGAATCTCATTTTGTAGCTGTGATTTAGCGGAGGGTGTTAATTTATTATAATACCTAAATTTTGATCAGAAATGTTAACTTTAGAATAAATTTTTAGGGAGTTAATAGTCAGTTTCACTAAGATTTTCTACATTGTTTTTTTTTAATGCTTGTTATTGTTTAAGATAAACAAAAAAGTTTATGTGTATTTAAAATAAAATTAACCTTCGTTTCACAGTAGGATGGCAACAAAGTCAGTATTTACTGTTTTTCAGAAAAAAAATGGCTAAAACTGCAAAATAGTTAAAAGAAAATAAATCGTAAAAATAATAATTTATACTAAACGCAGTAGAATTTAATTATCTACCGACCTGAATAGTTTTACCATGCTGAAACTGTTTGTAAGATTTTTTATTTCAATGAAAGCTGGCTTATTGACATACGATACTAAATCTGCCGAGATGTCGCTTAGCTGTTGGGAGGAAAAAAATAGTAAAAAGAAATTACTTAACCTACCACAAACCCTATGTTCGAGTAGCAACATGCAGACTTATGGTTAGTGGTAGAGTAAGTATTTTTTTAATATCTTTTCTGTATGAACGAAAATATAAGCAGCCATCTTCATTTATTCATGTGTCAGAAAGATAAAATGTTGAAATAAAATAAAATAAAAATAGTTTCAGCATATTAAAAGCATACAAGTTGGTAGATAATTAAATTATACTGCGTCTGGTAGAAGTTACTTCTTGTTTTTCTTTGTTTACAATTACTCAACTGTTAACTGTACTACACTTTTACCAAAAATGTTTACAATTTTTAACCAATTATATGTTCTAATTAAAAACTTCATAAAATAAATTATTCGATAAAAATATTTTATTTTAACTTATTAGTTTATTCATCTTACGAATATTTTTTTTATTTACTAATGGTCACAACGCATCAAGACCAAAAACCACCCCAAGATAAAGGTTAATGAGATGGAATGATTGTTAGTTGAAAGATGAAGAATATTATGGGAGTATTAAAAATGATTAATGGAATGAACTTAGTTTGATTATTTATGGGGACAGTTTAGGACAAGTATTTGTTGACATTAGATTTGCAGACGGCTGTGTTGTAATCTGCAGGGAAGCAGCCCCGTGATAATCTTCCAGATGTGAAGCCCTTGCAAAAAAGTTATGTCCATGGAAATTTCGCCTGACACTAAGCACATGAAGGAAGGAAGGAAAGCTTTTCCATTCTGGTAGAAAGAGTTCTTGCTGTGAATGTCTTACAAAAAGGAAACCAGAGCTTGGAGCTTAAACGAGCATCTTCACTGGAAATAATGATAAAATAAAGAAAGACTAGCAACGTCTCTTTCATGAGAAAGGGCTGAAAAGAACAAGAGATCACCAGATTGTGCAGCAGTATTTCATCTCCATTATTTTATCTCCTCTTTATATAAATATCACATCTTTAAAGCTTAAACATGCAGTAAATCATTTAATTTTAAAAGACTGAGTGTTATTCTTGGGTGTCATGCAATTTGTAAGAAGGTGTTTATTATTATTGAATTATGGCATTTGACTTTTTACTCTTTCTCTTCAAGGTGTAATAATAGTTTCTAGCTTTTCAATGTAGTCAGCAGCATTGACTCAGACCCTGTAAAAAGAAATGCAGTGGTATGATGACAGAATTTCTTAAAATTACTTGTATATCATAATAGTAGATAAAATAACTTTATTTCGAAGAACTAATTAAAATGTTCTTTCACTAATACAAGCTACAGTACTGTTGTAACAATGTCAAATGCTACATAGATTCAAACTATCTATGTAATAATAAAAAAACGCTCTCCATATCCACTTACCTCTTCATGAGGGCAAAGTTACGCACAATTTCATTTCTCCTATATACAATATTTTATATATTTAAAACAAAAACCCGAAATTCTTTCATCATAAAAATGTCTAGCCTTTAAAGACATTAGATTTAACACCTTAAACTACTATGTGTGTAGCATTGATAAAAGAACGACTAATCAGCATTCACACACTACCAAAGATTCACAAAAGGTCGGCATATAATGTCTAAGATGAGGCCCACTTGTTCTACTCAGACCAACATTTTTAGTCTTGGATTGAAGCAGTTAGCTAGTTTCATTAAATAAATGGTATTTAAGAATAGGTATAAAAATGAGCAGGAAAATATGTCAGACATAATTTTCTGATTAAAAGTAAAGTAAAGTGATCGGCCATAGTCAAGGGCAACCCAAAGGCTCCCTTTTCATTGGCTACTACACCAAAATGTAGAGGACGGTGCTACTCCTTTCCCACTTAGTCTTGATCCGCACCTAATTATGCTAAATGTTTAAGAGTACCATTTTTTTGCATCTTTAGTATAACTCTACTGAGGATTGAACCATAGTACCCTGGCCCATCAACGAACATCATTATGTCAAAGAATCAAATATATCTGCAAATACCGCATGCACCTTGTATTTATGTCCAGTACGACTGACTGACTGGATCAAATATCGAAAAGTCGTCCAGATTTCTGAATACAGTTTATCTATAAAATAATACACTGAGGCTGTTTGTGTTAATACTACATTATCACTTTTCACGCCCATGTGAAAAAATGTTTGCCGCTAGAGGATATCACAGATTGTTATATAACAACCTGAAATAGATATTTGCTACATTAAAGAAATCATCAGTTAATTTTAAAACAAACATTTTTTAAATAAATTTTTTTTTACATAAGAAAATACCAAAATACTAAATTTCAAATGTGTAAAGATGAAATATATTTATTGAATGATATAATTAAAGATTTTACTGGCAGTTTCACTTATCTTATGTAGCTTTAATTTGGTTATACACTTCTGTTATAGCCAATATATAAGGATATGTCATACTCTTCCATCACTTGGTCGATTGAATATACCGGGAAGATACTTTATGACGGCATAAGTAATGATGCCATCCATTGAAATAGATCATAGATGACCCGTTATCTGAAGGATCATGGGTCATATATTATGCAACAGGAACCTCATTTAATAAAATATTTTCAAAATAAGTCAGACAAAATTCCTTTAAACATGGAAAGTTTGAACGAAATTGTAAATATGTATTCATTTAATAAAATATTTTTATTCATTTATTAAAATATTTTTCAAAATTAAAGTCAAACAAAATTTTTTTAAACATGGAAAGTTAGCATGAAATTGTAAATATTTATTCAGAAAGAAAGAGAAAAAGAAAGAAAAAAGTGAAGGAGAAAATAGAAAGTCAGAGAGCGGGAGAAAATGAAAGCAAGAGAGAAAAACAAAGCAAGAGAAAGAAAGTAAAATGGAAGAGAGAAAAAGAAAGCAAGAGAAAGAAAGTAAAATGGAAGAGAGAGAAAAAGAAAGCAAGAGAAAGAAAGTAAAATGGAAGAGAGAGAAAAAGAAAGCAAGAGAAAGAAAGTAAAATGGAAGAGAGAGAAAAATAAGAGAAAAAAGAAAGGGGGAGAAATAAAAAAAAAAAGAAAGAAAAGAGAGAGAGAGAAGCAAAACAAGAGAAAGAAAAGGAAAATGGGACAGATAGAGAAAAGCAAACGAAAGTGGGAGAGAGAGAAAAAGCAAGCAAGCGACATGATAGGAAAGTTGAAGAGAGAGAAAAAGAAAGAAGAAAGTGTAAGAAAGTGGGAGAGAGAGAAAAAGCGAACACCCTGTTTTTGCTACTATTACTAATGATACGGGTATATGTTTACATGCACGTGGGCGGGGGGGGGGGGGGGTGAAAGATAACATGTTTACATGCGCAGTGCTTAGTACTTTTTTGTTTACTTATTTACTCGGAAAATGACAAAAAAACTGTACACATGGGTTCCGTTTATATGGAAGCCATTCGTGATGTGTAACAAGATTAATGTTATTCCTATTGATAATTACTGCTTTATACAATCGTATAAGTATCTTTTTTTAAATTAAATTTCTGTAATATTTTATTCACTGAAGTTTTCAAATTGATAATTAATTTAAAATTCTATACTTTACCTACCAAATTGAAGAATAACCCTTTTTATAAGATGAATTATTTTTAAAGTGGATGAATTAGCAGTTTAAATGGAAAAAAACAGGGCTAAAAATTTTGTTGTTGAAAAAATTGAACTAAACACAATTGTCATTAAAATAGTCACATAATTCAAATAAACCTAGAAAAAAGAACCAATTATCATATAAGAAAAAATGATATCATTAGAGGAAAGATGAAATTTTGTGTATACTTATTTCATAGATATAACCTGAAAAATAGCCGAGAGTAAATTAAATTCTAAGAAAATTTAAAATTTTTTACCCGTTTTTGAAGCATAAACAGGCCATTGCTATTAAAAGATATAAATGAATGAAATAAAAAAACGGGTTTGTTTGATCTTTATCGATCGACTTCAAATTCTTTTAATCAAAACATAACTCTACTTTTGTCGCTAGACTGAGTGCTAAGTGCTTTATTTTCACTTTATTTCCCTAAGAGAGGCTATTCTGTAATTCAGGGAAGAGAGTCAAGAAAGTAGATCTTATTCAGTATCATCTTCTATATGATTGAATATTCATCATCAACACAGGTTGATCTGCTGTCATAAAAAAGAATGGTTATTTTAAGATCATGAGGGTAGTGGACGTTAGTGTAACTAATTGATTCTAAAAACTTGATTGGAAATTGTATATATATTCACTTTTTTATTGTTTAATCACTATATTTTGTGTGTGTAACATTTTTTCGTTTTTGTGCTGGCTTTTTAAACATCGTTATGAATGAAAATTATAATAAAGTCAAATGAACTGTGAGAAGTTCACCTGTACACAGCCCCCCCCCCCCCCCAAGTCGAACACTTGGCAGAATAACTCATGATTGACAAGTTTGGTAACAAGCGGTATTACATCCGCAATCCAGCTAACAGGGTTCTGGTGAAAATTCCGGAGGAATTGACATCAGGATCTGCCATTATCTGGTGGTCTCTGCATGTGGCAAGCAAAGACGTGTCAGGCACAAAACTGCAAATCAATGGAGTGAAAGTAGAAATGTTATTTCTGCTCCATTCTATTGTCTGTTCTGAGTGAAACTTTCCCTGGCTTTGCATACAACTGCTGAGCCTTGTTCTTCTTGGTGTTGAGGGTAAACACTTGCAATCCTGCAGATACACTAAGATCTGCAACCAACAAATAGGCATGGTCTTTGTGAGTTCTATGCAGAAGTTTGACTCCCTTCACAAACAAAGAAATAGAAAAACAAACTTGCAACACCAAGAATGATCTGATTGTAAGGTCAAACTGGTGTCTAGGCATCTCTGGAAGGACACAGTGAAGGCTGCATGTTCTACGTTAAGGCCCTGCTTGAGGCTCGGTGCAGCTTCTTCAATTAAGCTCTATTTGGTTAAAAGATCCTCTAAGAGAATCACTTTGAATTTTGATAATACATTCATTATTTTATGACGTTTTTTCTTTCCTTAAAAAATGTCAGATCAGTGGAGTAAAAATGACAATGTTAATTCTGCACCATTCCTTTATATGTTCTGGGTCAAACCTTCCCCAACTTCACATGCAACTGCTGAGCCTGGTTCTTCATGAGCTTTATGCAGAAGTGCAACTCACCTAACAAACAAACAAATACAGAAGTAAACTAAAACTGACAGTTACAAAATAAAACAGTTTTCTGTTCAGATTCTTTTAAAGACAAATAAAAAGTTCAGTTTTAGCATTACCAGCAATAATCCAAACAATAACACGAAAAGGCAATTTCATGTTCATACATACATTATCACCTGCCACCCTATTTTAACAGATGGGATCGCCCGATCGCTGAAGATGTTATGCAAAAAAGTAATTTTTTAAATTTCATCTGATGCCATTGGTGTGTTGAACGTGAAACTCAAATTATCTTGGCCTTCGTGTTTGGATCAAAGTGTAGAATCTCTTCTGTACTGTTGTGGTATAACAACCCCGGTAATAAGACAAAGACAGTGGTATAATTAACAAAAGTATGTAACAGAAATACGCGTCATGATTCTGGAGCCATAACTGCCATCAATAGATGCCACAACGTTTAGTCATGTATTTATTGTGTCTGGGTAAGTTCATTTATTCCTGAAATAGGTGGATCAGGTAAGTCCATTTATTCCTGAAATAGGTGGATCAGCTTACACCATAACATGTACAAAGATGGTAAAAAATATTGTGGTGCCTGCATTCATGCCAGATGTCTATAGAATGGAAATAAGCCACAAGCTCCTACAAGGGTTTTGGAGATAGACCACCATAACCAGATATATCCTGAAATTGCATTAACCAGGGTATGTTTCAGTTTGAACAAAGGTGCTACGTGAGGTCAGCATTCGCGCTGGACGTCCATAGAATGCACAGAAACAATATACAACAGATGAAGGCTAAAACAGCGGAATTTCCACGGGTCCTGCTAGTATGACTATAATACAGGATCTTCATAAAATAATCTATTTTAACATCAGCAAAACTATTTCTGATTATAACAAAACCTATACACTCCAAAAGTAAAAATTTGTGATACTTCATCATTTTTTATTACATCATCTTGTACTACTACATCTTGTTATAGATATACCAGCATCTTGATGTATATAACACAAGAACGTGTTAGAATAGTTATTACTATGGCAAAGTGGCGCTTCCTGATTATGTTGTTGTTTTTTTTTAATGAAGTTTCTAGGAGAAAACCACAATTGATTAAAGTCATTTATTCAAGAAACTTTGAGAATAACAACGAAAATTTTAGAAAAATATAATGCAATCATTTGTGTACTGTTTTGCTAATATATATAACATTAGCATTTTGTTTACTAATAAACAGCCGGTTGTGACAATTTCTTGTTGATGTATGCTCCCCAAACGAGGAGGTAATATCTGGGAGGGTGGTGCAATGACAACAGAACAGATAATACACTACCCCTAAAAATGAAAAAGAAATACCTAGGAGGAGTGTACCATCATCACAGAACAGATATCACACTATCCAACATAAAAAAGACAGGGTTATGCCTGGGAGGATGGTCTCATGGCAACAGAACAGATATACTACTCCTGAATATCACATAAAAAGATAGTGCAATTAATTAAAATACTAATATAATATTGGCCTCAGACAGATACCAAATATTCATTAGTAATAGAAGTACAATAGTACATTAATAGAAGTAATAGTATGGTTCAGCTTTAGAGAGACAGATACCAATTCTCTATCAGCGATAGATGTACATTAGTTTAAACATTTTATGAAAAGATATTGTTAAAATTGTGTTGAAAAAAATAAATCTCTAATTTATATTTTCCTTTACTTTCAGATATTCGAAAGTAAATATTCGGTTTGTGAGTTTGGATTTTAGGGCAACTTGGTGGAGTCATTCTCCAAACATCAAAATGTCCATTATTCAAGAACTTGCTAACTTTGAAACTGATGAACATGCGCAAAACCCAGTCAATCAACAAAAAGAAATAAGCGCACAAATCCATACACTTGTAACTCGATCTGATGATAAAGGAAAATATAAAAAACCTTCCCGTAAGAAAAAAAACTTGCAACGTCAATTTCCTTGTGAACTCTGTGGGAAAATTCTCACTCAAAAATCTTACTTAAAAAATCATCGAAGAACACACTCTCGAGAGACACCATTTTCTTGCGAAGTGTGTGGCAAAAGTTTCACTCAGAAAACTGATGTTAAAGTCCACATGAGAACTCACACTGGTGAGAAACCTTTTACTTGTGAAGTTTGTGACAAAAGCTTTACAGTAAAGTGCAGATTAACCAGCCATTTGCGCATACACACTGGAGAAAAACCATACACCTGTGTGATATGTGGCCAAAGTTTTATACGGTCAGACACATTGAGTGATCATGTGAAAACTCACACAGAAGACAGTCTATTTTGTTGTGAGGTATGCAACAAGAAATATAACAAAAAGACTAACCTTGAAAATCACATGATATTACACACAGTGGAGAATCCTTTTCAATGTACGATATGTAGCAAGTCTTTATCCTCTAAATCTTGTCTAGCAACGCATCTTCGAATTCACACAGGTGAAAAACCATTTGACTGCAAAATATGTGGGAAATATTTCTCTGCAAAGGCTCTATTGCAATCTCATATGATGACACATACAGGTGAGAAACCATTAAAATGTGAAGTTTGTGGCAAAGGGTTCACTAGGAAACACTCCTTGAAAATTCACATACGCACTCATACAGGTGAGAAGCCATTTTCTTGTGAAATATGCAGCAAAGCGTTTACTGTAAAGTATGAGTTGGTGAATCACATGAAAGTTCATACGGGAGAGACTCCGTTTTATTGTGAAATATGCAATAAAGCTTATTTTTCTAAAACTGGCTTAATACTACACATGAAAACACACTCAGGTGAGAAACAATATATTTGTGAAATATGTGGCAAGGCTTTTTATACCAAATCTCCATTGGCCAGTCACATCAGGACTCACACGGGTGAGAAGCCCTTCCACTGTGATATGTGTGGTAAAGGTTTTTCCATTAAGAGAACATTAAAGCATCACATGATTTCTACGAATGGTGAGAAGCATTTTTCTTGTGAAGTGTGTAGCAAATTTTTTTTTCACAAGATAGACTTAACAACGCATGTTAAAACTCATACAGGCTTGACTGGTATTTTTTCATGTGAGTTTTGTGGTAAAGGTTTTACAGAGAAGATTAAATTAAAGCAGCATGTTTATGTTCATAGTGAATAAAAACACTTTTTATTGTAAAGTATGTGACCTTTTCTTTAACACATGGTTTAAAGCTTCATATGAAAGTTCACACAGGATGCCTACTAGACACCATCCTCGAGTGTCTTTGGTCTCTCTGCACAGGAGTTTGCCAGGATACACTAAGGATACTTCACCCTACAAGTAAATCCTGACCAAATATTTAAAATAACATAGTATCCAAAGCCTAAATAAGATCCCTTTTGTCATGGCTACCTACTAGCTCATATGAGGAATGGTGCACCTTCTCCTTGTGATGTTACCTCAAATAATAGCACTAATTGTGATACTCCATCAAACTAGATGAATTCTTATCCTGGAATCCGGCAAAACCAATAAAAAACCACCAGAAATATAAACTATAACATAGTTATATAGTCAATTGAGGAGAAGGAAAGTAATATTCTCCACTGCTTTACAAAAGTAAGCTTTGAGAAGTAAAGAGAATTTTAAATTATTCCAGATCAGGAAATTTCCCAACTTTGATGAAATATTCAGCAATCAACAATAAAAGGTGAAAGTGTAAATAGCAAGCAAATTTAAGAAAAATGAAAATATATTTACTCACAAGAAAGATTTTTTTGTTGTCCACTCAAGCCGAATTATTTTGGCACATATTAATCTCAAGTAGAATGAGGAGATTCATAAACTGTTTAGTGTTCACGTGTGCATGATTGAAAAATGTCTTTTGCTGAAATGTTTTTTCGACTACCTTTATTTCCCCTAACTCCCTTGCTTACGTTTTTCCTTTTTCTTTTTTCTTCTTTAATTCCTTTCTTCATTTCCTTCCTCTCGTTTTTCATCTCATTCTTCTTTCCTCCTCTCTTTCTTCTTTTCTTACTTTCTACCTACCACTCTTCTTTTATTTCGCCATTTTACAGTTTCTCTCTCCTTTATTTATTTTCCCCTTTCCACACTTATTTCTTTTTTTTCTGTTTGATTTCAATCTGTACTTGATTCCGTTTTCTCTTTTAATTTTTAGCTTTGAAAAATATGTTTTTGTGGAAATGAAAAATATTCATGTGCACATGCATTCATATTTTGATTAATTAAAATTTTTATTTTAATTCATATGTTGTTTTCCGATGAGTTTTTCTGAAAAAAAGGATCTTAAAGAAGCTTGACTTTTGCTTCATATTATTGTGTAAATTTAAGAAAATTATTTTTATGTGATCGTTTTACTAAAAGATTTATCATTGACATAATTTAATTCTTAATCAAATGTGTCTATACAAATGATGAATCCTGAATGATTTTATGAAATAATATGGAACGACAATTAGATCTTCTTTAATAATCACATGAAAATGTATTACTTTGAATCCACAACAGAAGTAATAGTATTGTTTGGTCGTCAGACAGACTGATACTAAATCTGCATTAGTAAAGGGTTTATCCAATCTATATTTTAATGTTTCCAGATGAGTTTCCCTAAGAAGAGCAAATATTAAAGAACTCTAACTGTAACTTTATATCATTGTAAAAAATAAATACAATTATTTTGAATTCGATTGTTGTACTAAAAATATTATTATGGATATCTTTAACAAAAACATGTATTTGATACTAAATCAAATCTCTGACAGAAACATGTATTTAATTTTAAATCAAATCTCAAGCGAAAATATATTCAATTCTAAAGCACATCTTTAACAACAAATGTATTTAATTCTAAATCCAATTATTAATAAAAAAAATATGTTTAATTCTAAATCAAATCTTTAACAAAGAATGTATTTAATTCTTAATCAAATTTATAAAAGAAAATGTATGTATACTAACTCAAATCTTTAACAAAAAATGTATTTAATTCTAAATCAAATCTTTAGCAAAAATGTATTTAATTCTAAATCAAATCTTTAGCAAAAATGTATTTAATTCTAAATCAAATCTTTAACAAAAATGTATTTAATTCTAAATAAAATTGATGACAAAAAATGTATGTATACTGAATCAAATCTTTAACAAGAAATGTATTGAATTCTAAATAAAATCTTTAAAAATGTATTTAATTCTAAATAAAATTATTAACAAAAACATGTATTCAATTCTGAATCAAATCTTTAGCAAAAATGTATTTAATTCTAAATCAAATCTTTAGCAAAAATGTATTTAATTCTAAATCAAATCTTTAGCAAAAATGTATTTAATTCTAAATCAAATCTTTAGCAAAAATGTATTTAATTCTAAATCAAATCTTTAACAAAAATGTATTTAATTCTAAATAAAATTGATGACAAAAAATGTATGTATACTGAATCAAATCTTTAACAAGAAATGTATTGAATTCTAAATAAAATCTTTAAAAATGTATTTAATTCTAAATAAAATTATTAACAAAAACATGTATTCAATTCTGAATCAAATCTTTAGCAAAAATGTATTTAATTCTAAATCAAATCTTTAGCAAAAATGTATTTAATTCTAAATCAAATCTTTAGCAAAAATGTATTTAATTCTAAATCAAATCTTTAGCAAAAATGTATTTAATTCTAAATCAAATCTTTAACAAAAATGTATTTAATTCTAAATAAAATTGATGACAAAAAAATGTATGTATACTGAATCAAATCTTTAACAAGAAATGTATTGAATTCTAAATAAAATCTTTAAAACATGTATTTAATTCTAAATAAAATTATTAACAAAAACATGTATTTAATTCTGAATCAAATCTTTTAAAAAATCTATTTAATTCTAATTCAAATTTTTGAAAATTCATTTAATTCTAAATAAAATCTTTAAACAAAAATGTATTTAATTCTCAATCAAATGTTTATTTAATTTTAAATGAAATCTTTAACATAAAATGTTTTAAATTCTAAATGAAATCTTTAAAAAAGTATTTTAATTCTTTGATAAAAAATATTTAATTCTAAATCCAATCTTTAACAAAAAATGTATTTAATTTTAAATCAAATGTTTAACAAAAAATGTATTTAATTCTCAATCAAATCTTTAAAAAATGTATTTTATTTTTAATCAAATCTTTAACAAAAAGATGTAGTGAATTCTAAATCAAATGTTTCACAAAAACATGTATTTAATTCTTAATCAAATGGTTAACAAAAAATGTATTTAATTCTAAATCAGATCTTTAACAGAAAATGTATTTAATTCTAAATCAAATTTAAAAAACATGTATTAAATTCTAAATCAAATCTTTAACAAAAAATATATTTAATGTTAAATCAAATGTTATATAATTCTAAATCAAATCTTTAGCAAAAAATGTTTTAATTCTAAATAAAATCTTTAAAAAATGATTCAATCCTGAACGAAATTGACGAAACGAAATTTCTGATCGTTGTCTTAATAATCAACTGAGAAATTTCTTTCAGAGATTAATGTGTCTAATCGTTAAATTCAAACACTGTTGAAAGTTAGAGTTTTTAAAACTTATTCTTACATGTTTCAAATTGATGATTAAGTGAGAGGCAGAAGTTCTGAAACAGAATGGATTCTATTTCTAATGAAATTCAAACTTTATAATACTTAGTTTAGTTACGATTTTTAAATCTCATTTTGTTTGTGATGCTCGACGGGCCCTTTCCCTGTTGTTATTATGGCGACCTCTATGAAAGTGTGCCTTATTTTTGCGGTTCCAAACTGCTTAATAGTGGAATTGGGTACACTGGGATTTGTTCTCTAATCGCCATGATTGTAGCAGAGTTGGAGAACGTACTCACACGCGTTACCACAAAATTGTGTGCTGAATACTTGTGTGCTGAATACTTGTGTGCCACACTCACTGTGGCGAAAATAGAAATGAAAAGAAACAGTTTTCTGAATAAGACGGCCATTTTTTTGTTCTTATCTCTGTGGAGCCGGATGTCTACAACTACTTCCACACACTGTTTTTAAGTAGCTGGACCCAGCAACAAGCAGCAGTCACACTGATTCTAGATACAGTCGTGCACAGTATTGCTCACCAGAAACCAGCCCGCAGGAAGTCATCTTGTGTCGACCCCATTCCATTATACTAAGACGACCTATCCTTGTTACCCTGACAACTGATCTTTTCAACAACAAACCTCTCCTTTCAACTATTACTGTAAATTTTGAATAACTCGTGCTGTCCTCGTCGGCTGTTCGCTTACCACCAATTCTCATTGATCACATCACACCTGACACCGAGCAGTCCAGGGATAACGCCGACATCATACTTACACTGAGGAATAATGTATCCTGACGAACCCACATCAAAGATCAAGACCTACACATGCTTGTACTCTGTTTATAATGAATACCCATTGTTTAAATCTAAATTCCTGTCTGTTTTCCTTGCTACCATATGCTTTTTAGAACCGTTTTAGGGATGCGGATTAACATGATTCCAAACAAGCAACACTTTCAAAGAATTATCTTCCCTACTATAATAATAATAGCCGTCTATCTTTATATTTCTATAATGTTAGGTATGTGTATATGTTTACATATTTGTATGTACATAATTTACTCCTAAATCTTTATTAATTTTGGAATGAAGCTGTAGGCGTAAGGGGTCGTAATGTAGACTATATTTAGTTTTGTAAAAAGAGGGTGGATGCTCTTCATGAAAATTTAGATATCTCCGATTTAAATATTTTCAAAATTTCAGTTTCTTTGGAGTATTTTAAAGGTTTTTTAAGGGGAATAATATGATCACAACTTACCATTTGAACATTCTAATATTTCAGATTTGTGTTAAATTGGATCCATAGTCATTATGCGCCAATTAAGTATGATACATTGAATTTCAATTTCTTAAGACCCCTTAACCTTAAGCCTTAACTTTTTAATCATTTTTTAGAATTAAAATATGATGGATTTTGATAAAAATTAGAATAAGGATTCTATACAAAAGATTTAGTATCATTATATCTTGATTTTAATCTAGTATATTTACATCTTCTAGTATATATATATATATATATATATATATATATATATATATATATATATATATATATATATATATATATATATATTAGACCTTTTCCACTGTGTTTTTATACCACTTTCTCCTAAATTTCTAGAATTGAATTTGAAAGAAAATAAATAATTAGAAAATAAAAAAAATACTAAGTACCCCTTTATATAAATAATTATAATTCTTTTCAAAGAAATTCTTTTAAAATTAAATTTTGAATATTGTTATAATCTTCATAGTGTTCTCATTAAATATAATAACTATCATTTTAATTGCTTCTCTATCCTACCTCTGGACATTATATACTCCTCTATTATACATAATACATCATTTAGAACATTCTACAACAGCTAAACATATCTCACTTGAATATATAATAAAACTAACTACTAATTTAATCATTCCCTTTTCATTAGCTTAATTACCTCACAGTAATTTACTTCATTCAGTCAATAAAATTTAAAATATTTTTCACAACGGATTTGTATTTTTAGAATTACTTTTTAAGCAATATTAATTATAACTATATTAATATAGATATACTGCTAATTTAATTTAATCTTGAAATAGTTGCTTCCCTACAACTGAAAGCGATAACATTTTCGTTTTTCACTGTAAATACTGGCACTTCTGGCGGGTATAAAAGTGCTGCCGACCTCCCATCATGCGAATTTGATAATTATCCAACCCTAATTTAAAACAATGCAACTTTAATAACGCTTAATATTATCATCATCATTTTTGGAACATTCAAAAGAAGAAACATGAAATAGACTCCCGAGGATTCTTTGTCAAGCCGCTCCTAGAAAACGTCACACTCGTGTTCAGTGTTGTCTTAAGCTGCAATAATCTTCAAAATGGTCGCGTCGCAGTGTTCTTGGCCAAGAACGATAACTCTATTTTATTTCACTTTTGCGCACCCGTAAAACGGATATGTCAATTTCTTAAAAATGAACCGAATTTGAAGGATGAAAAATGAAATTTTCCGATATATCTGAGCCTTCTAACAACTTCAGCCATTTTATTTATCGGGTTGCCTTTTAAGTACTGAAGCTTACAATTGGACTCATGTTTCGAAAATAAAACATTTTGAGTTGTCAATTTTGCAAACATTTGTTAGAATGATAAAACAAATATATTTTTTATATTGTTTTTACTATCGTAATAAATCAAGCGAACTTTTAAAGCAAAAATCCCATACACAGATCTTCGGCCTAATATTAATAAGATCATCAAACAAAAATGGCAGGAATGTTGGGATGAGTGTCAAACCAACAAATTGTATCAGATTTGGCCAACTATAGATGAGTGGCCTCTGGAGTCTAGAAAAGTAAGGAGAGAAGACGTTATAATAACCAGACTTCGAATAGGACACACGCAGATCACTCACAAGCACTTATTGGAAGGAGAGGAGTCTCCAATGTGCATAGCGTGTCAACAAACATACACAGTCAAACACATATTAATAGACTGTCAAGATCTACAGCAAACCTGTAACAAGTATTACGACTCCCCAAACTTAAAACACTTGTTTGAAAATATAAATGTGACTCAAATTCTAGACTTCACCAAGAAAGTTGGACTATACCAAATAATTTAATTGCAAGTTTATCTTTTTACGTTTTATTGTCTCTGAAGACAATGTGAAATAATTCGAATTGCATTTTTATTCGGCATTACATAACCCATAGTTGGTTGCTATGCCGTACACCAAACCACCTTTAATTTAAAGTCCTAAACAGATGGAATGGATTTGATATTTAAGAACTAAGGAGAGGCTCATTGCCAATTGGCTGCTGGATTTGATAAAGTGAGACGTCTTTTACCTATACAAGGACTAGTGGGGTTAGATCTGCTATAGTTTTTCACCCTCTAAGCTTGATAAGGTGCCAGAATAGTGTTGCCTGGGAGACCCCAAGGGGTATAGTGTCTTGGAGCAATTCGCTCAACTTCTTGAGAGAATCCCAGATATTGTCAGTTGGGGGAGGAGCGTTCGGCACTCCTCAATTATAAAGACGTTCTTGCTAGCATGGGTACTGTTGCCACTACAGCAGTAAACTTTGTGCTGGAGCCTCCATCTAATTATGTAGATCCTTTTAAGGATACATTTGAGAACACCTCGGTGGAAAGAGGGTTGTTTAGTTTGGAAATTTTGGGACTCACTGAAGAGGAAACTTTTTCAGATTTTGAGCTAAAAAGGTAAAGGAGTTCCAAAATTCTGTGATCATAGAGGACCAATGTTATTATGTCAGGCTTCCTTGGTAGGAGGACAAGATTGGCAAAGTTCCATCAAACTATATGGTGGCATTAGCAGTTTTGAACCGTGTGTTTAATAAATTGGAGAAAAATAACAAATATAGGGAATATTTGGATGTTTTCCTGGAACAGGATAGGGAGGGCATTGTAGAGAGAATATATTTGGATACCAGACAGACCAGTGTATAAGACTGATGAGCAAAGCACCACAAAGGTGCGACCTGTATTTAATCAAGAGTTGAATCTCTATTAATGAGGCTGCCTACCCTGGGGTGAACTTGATGGGAAATCTCCTACAGTTGTTGTTACACTTCCGCTTCAATGATTATGTATTGCTTGGGGACATCTGCAAAGCATTTTTGCAAATTAAACTCCTCACTGAGGAGGATAAGAATCAGTTTTGTTTTTTTCTTAGAATAGGAAAAACTTAGTGTATTTTAGATATACCACTTTAATATTTGGCTATAATGCCTCACCATTTATACTTAATTTCCTTTTGAAGCATCACGCTGACCGGTATCCAGCAGATGAATGTTCCAAAACTATTGGAGAAAAGATTTGATTCAGAATTAAATACATGTTTTTGTTAAAAAATTTTATGTGGATAATTTAATAAAAACAGGGAATGTTCCTGAGACTCTTGTACAACTATACACCAATGTTGTGAAGAGGTTGAAAGAAGGACACTTCGATTTACATTCCTGCAGTTCTAACTGCGAAGAATTAAGAAACAAGACGGAGAAGGATGGGCGTTTGCCTTAACACCACTCCCAATATGAGAAGGTATTGGGCTATAATTATAACTCTGAGAGTGATTCTTTGTCCTTGGCCAAGACAGATAGTGATTCTGGGGCCAATACCAAAAGAAGAATATTGGCAGCGGTGGTGGCCAATTTTGATCCTTTGTCATTATGTGTACCCATTACAATAAAGGGCCGCATTTTTATTAGTTAGTTATGGAAGGCTGGGTTGGGCTTATATGAAAAAAAAGTTGGCAGTCACTCTCAGAAGATTTGTCTCAGCTCAGTTCCTTCACCTTTCCAAGAAAATCCCTGCACGAAGGCTCTGCAGCGAACCTAGCTATATTTTGTGATGCTTCCAAAGAAGCGTACGGGTTTGTGGCTTATGGCTTACAAGACGATAGGTTCAATTTGGTTTTTGCTAAAGCCAAAGTGGCACCTTTACAGGCGAAGTCCCTGCCCACACTTGAGTTGTTGGCAGTATACTTGGTGCTAAAAACATTGAAAACAATATTACTCTTTCTGAAGGAAATTACCTTTAGAGAAGTTAGTATAGCAGTTGATGCTCAGATAGTACTGTCTTGGGTCCTGTCTCAGGATGTAAAAACAAAGAATATTTTTGCGAGGAATCTGAGCAAGCAATTTGGAATAGAAATGTCCTCTCGTTATGTGCCCTCGGAGCAGAACCCAGCAGATCTGCTCTCAAGATTAAAAAAAACGCATTTTGCAGTGGGTGCATAGCCCAACATGGCTGACCCGAACACCAATAGAATGGCCTTTCACCCCCTTAAACTGCCTAAAGGAGGTAAATAAAGAGATGGTGAGGGAGCCCACATTTTGTGGTGCCCTAATACAAACGGCAGAGCCTGTAATTCCCTTTGAGCAATATGAAACTCTAAGTAAACTTCTTGGAGTAGTAACAGGGGTTTTCAAGTTCTATAAACTTGAAAACCCCTGTTACTACTCCAAGAAGTTTACTTCTGAGGCATTCAAGGGATGACCCTCAAAGATTGGCCTGGCAGCATTTAACAAAAGGGATGCAAACACAAGCATTCCTGCAAGTCGGGAAATACTTGCTTAATCCGTCTGGTCAAACCCCAGATTTAGTGAATTCTCTCAGCCTTTTTTGGGATGAGGATGGTATTATTAGGGCCAGGGGTCGGATTGGCAAGTGTAATACCTTCAATGGTGAAGTAATTTACCCAGTGCTCCTGGATAAATCTCACACTTTTACCCAAATAGTAATTATAGATGCTCATAAAAAATGCAAACATTTGGGCATAGCTTCTACGCCTGTCTAGGTTTTGGATTCCTAAGGCAAGGCAGGCGGTGAAATCTTCTTTAAAGTCTTGTAGGTTGTGTGTGCATTAAAATGCAATTTCTTTTGCATATGCCCGCATGACTAATTTGCCCAAATATCGGGTCAATTTGATCAAATCTTTTCTTCACACTGGTGTGTACTTCACAAGACACATCTTGGTGGGGTGGGAGGGGGGAAATATCTGCAAAGTTTATTTGCTCTTATTTACATGTCTTACCACTAGATGTATACACCTCGAAGTGGTGGATGATATGAGTGTATATTCCTTTATCTTAGCATTTATAAGATTCACGAATAATGTTTGAGTACCTTCTCATTTGTATTTCGACAATGCTAAGACTTTTACCACTGGCGGCAGAATTATTAAGCAAGCCTATGGCTCGGAGGAATATAATAGTATCTTTGCACTTATTCTGTCAAGCATCTTACAATTCCTGTGTATGCTGATTTGTTTGGGGGAACCTGGGAGCGGCTTATTCGCACCGTGAAGACTTGCTTGTTCAAAACAGTTGGTTGCTCTCAGGTGAGTTATTTACAGCTTTTAACTTTCATCTCAGACGTTCAGAGGGCTGTTAATAATCGTCCTTTGACTTATCGCTGTTCCGTCAGATGACGGGTTGGAGATAATTATACCTAATCATTTCCTGAGACCCTTTTCTGCAAAGAGATCCTCCTCTTCCTTTTTATACAGTATATAAATACTGTATAAAAGGGAAGAGGGGGATCTATTTGCTTCAGAACACCCCCCTCCTCAGGACTGAAGTCCTTGAGGCTATGGAGGAGACGGAACGCCTCATCTTCAAATACAAAGAGTTATGGTTTAAGGAATACCTACCTTAGGGAATCAGCGAAAAATCTACACAATGAGTCCTATAACAATCAAATAAAAATAGGGGATGTTGTGTTAATAAAATCCCCCATCAAAACCAGTCCTTTCTGGACATTAGGTAGGGTAATGGAACTCATCCCTGGGGATGATGGTTTTGTCCATACTGTAGTACTTAAAAGGAGCGATGGATCAACACAGATTCACCCCATAAAGTTATTATATCTTGGAATTGGTTATCATACACAGTCACAGAGCTTATGCACCTGATACGTCGACAGATGGGACAGAGGAGTCCGTCCCAACGGATTTTGTACCTGCAAATCAGGAGTTGATACGAGTGAATCTCGGCCGAGATTTGTTTTGTTTTCTTAGAGTCCAGGTAAGTTAGTGCGTTTTCTTGTTTGGTTTTTTCTTTTCTCACCGAGAGGTTATTTCCCCAACCATAAGTATTCTAGGGGAACCCTGTACTTATTCCGTTAGGTATTAAGTCTGCACCATTTACTGCCGTGTCAAGACTGAACCAAGTGCCGATCTGTTAAAGTCTCTTCTTTTTATAATCAACACAACAACAATTACAACAAAGGCGCCCTCTGGGCCAATCCAAAACTTCACCCAATGGCTGTAACTTGATACATTATATTCCTCCATTCTTAGATGGATCACTAAACATAGTCTCTTAACTTAAATGGAGCTCTCCTTACACGCTCAGATCTCCGAGGAATAGGCGATGCTTTCTGTTTGAAGTCTATAGGTTCCACCTCAGCCTCATCCTGTTTTAATAATTCAGGAACTCCTTCTTCCTCAGTAGACTCCCTTGTACTGGTTGTCACCGTGTCCTCTGCGGCATCATTCATATCAGTCACATTCTCCTCTGGGACCCGGATTGTCCTTTTAATGATCTGGTCTGAATGTCTCCGTGTAACTCCTCTCTCGGTCTCTACCTCAAAATTGACATTACCCAACTGCCTCATAATGATGCCCTCCAGCCACCGTTGACCAGTGCCAAAATTCCTCACAAGGACTGGATCATTCACCCCATGATTTCGGCACGGTGTCATGATTTTAGTACCCTTCTCCATTTTGCTCTTAAACTTGTTTGGCTGTAACAGATGAAAGGCTGTTCTTAATTGTCGCTTGAACAGCAATTCAGCTGGAGGAACCCCAGTTACTGTGTGTGGAGCTGTCCTGTAGTTAAAAAGGAATCTGTTGACTTTTGTTTCAAGAGATGTTTTTGTGTCTTTGTCCATCCTCTTCATTGTTTCCTTGAATGTACGCACACTGCGTTCAGCCTGGCCGTTGGAAGAGGGATGATAAGGAGCCGTGAATATGTGTTTAACCCCATTTGCCTCTAAAAACCTCCTGAATTCATCACTGGAGAAACAAGGGCCGTTGTCACTCACAACCAGCAGAGGCAAACCATGAGTCGCAAAGATTCCCCTCAATGGTAGCTGCAGCAGTGGATGTCTTCATTATGCAAACCTCCATCCATTTGGAGTAGGCATCAACCACTATTAAGAACATGTGTCCAAAAACTGAACCAGCATAGTCTATGTGAATTCTTTCCCAGGGCTGACTTAGATATTCCCAACAATGAATCGGAGTTCTGTTGGGCTGTTTCTGATTTAGCACACAACTTTCACATCCCTTGGCGGTCCACTCAATATCTTCATCCAGTTTTGGCCACCATACATAGCTTCTAGCTAATGCTTTCATCCTCACAATGCCTACATGAGTCTGGTGTAATTGCTGCAGAACTTTTCCTCTCAACTTAGGAGGAATAATAATCCTGCTTCCCCACAGTAACACGTCATCTTCACAGGTCAGTTCCTCCCGTTTATTAAAATAGGGCTTTAACTGTTCACTCCAACTGACCCCATTCCAGCCATTCATGGTGAATTTGTATACCCGACTCAAGATTGGATCTTTCCTAGTCTCTGTTCTCACAGCTTCAACCTTCACTGGAGCTTCCACACGGTCCATCATAAATATTTCATTAGTGGATTTAGATATATCTTTTTCCTGAGCTCCAGTGGAAGACGACTCAAACAGTCCGCATTACTATTGAGGGCTCCAGTTCGATATTCTAGTTTGTAATTATAGGCAGCCAAGAATAGAGCCCAACGCTGAACCCGGGCAGCTGCCATAGCAGGAATTGGCTTGTTCTCTGCAAATAGACCCAACAACGGTTTGTGATCGGTGAACATCGTGAAGGTGTTTCCAAACAGATGTTGATGTAACCTCATCACTGCAAAAACCAGGGCAAGCCCTTCCTTTTCAATGTGTGCATAATTCTGTTCAGCATCTGAGAGCGTTCGGGAGATGTAACATACTGGCTTTTCACTGCCATCTTCCATCCTATGAGCCAACACAGCTCCCAAGCCATAAGGAGAAGCATCCACTTGTACAAGTGTGGGCTTAGATGGGTCAAAATGAGTCAGAAGGGGTGCTGTACACAGCATTTTCTTTGTCTCTTCAAAAGCTTTTTGTTGGCAGGCTTCCCACTTCCAAACTGTGCCTTTCCTCATTAGACTGTGCAGTGGCTCAAGTCGTGTGGACAAATTTGGTAAATGGCTGCAATAATAATTTACTGCCCCAAGATAGGCTTTCAACTCTGTAACATTCCTGAGTGTGGGGGCTCTTGCCATCGCAGCCACTTTCTCTGGTAGAGGAGCTGTACCATCCTTGCTAACCTTGAACCCTAGAAGGAATTCGCACTTGCTTCTTTGCAATTTGAGCCCAGCTATGTAATACTCTCTCTAGGTTCTTTAAGTGGCTGTCATCATCGGGACCTGAAATTAGTATATCGTCCACTCGTACCTTGCAGAAAGGAACATCTTTCAATCGTTTGCCCATCTCCTGTTGAAAAATGCCTGTAGCACTGTGCACCCCGAACTGTAACCTTGTGGGTTGGTACAAACCCCTATGTGTGTTTACAGTTAACAATTCCTGGGTACCTTCCTCCAATTTCAGCTGCTGATAGGCATGGCTTAAATCCAGTTTGCTGAATTTTTCACCCCCTCTCAGTGTGGCAAATATATCTTCGGTTCAAGGAATAGGGTAGCTGACACATGGAGCTGCTGCATTGATGGTTTGCTTATAGTCCCCACATATTCGGATCCCCCCATTGTTACTTTTAACAACGGGCACTATGGGTGCAGCCCATCTAGAATATTCTACTCTTTTGTAAATGCCTTGGTTTTCTAGGCGGTCTAACTCCTTCTCCACCCCTTCTCTCAAAGCATAAGGTACAGGCCTGGCTCGACAAAATTTGGGCTTGGCTTCTTTATCAATGGGTATATTCACCTGAAAGTCTTCCAGGCATCCCATTTCTCCATTAAATAAGGCATCATATTTTGTAAGTATTTTTTTAAGACTCGATGGGTTCTCCCTTGTTAAACAAAACAGCCTTTCCCAGTCCAGCTTTAACTTCTTCATCCAATCTCTACCCAGTAGAGTTGGTACCTATCCTTTCACAACCAGTAGTGGTAAACAGTTCACTTGTCCTTCATGTAATACCTCTACAATTGTTGTCCCCTGAGGTGTTACTATTTCACCAGTATATGTCGTCAGTTTTACTGTGCTTTTTTTAAAATCCTGAATCCTGCTCAGTTCTTTAATTTTTTTTAGACTAATGACCGAACAAGATGCCCCTGTATCTACCTCCATGACTACTTTTTTTTTGTTTAACAACAGCTCCACCTTTACCGGTGGTGTTTGCAAGTTAGAAACATTGTATAAATTCAATTCTTCTTGTCGAACCTCTCTCTCATCCAGATTTAACCTTTCCATAGTGAATCCTTTTTCAACTGTCTGGTCTTCATCCACCACATCCATTGGATCGCTCTTTTTAGTTATTTTAAAGAATTTACCTTGTTGCTGCCTGCACTTTCTGCAGGTGTGTCCTGTCTTATGACATCTGTAACATTCACTATTTTTAAATGTACATTTATCTGCCGTGTGTCTGGTACTACCACATCTGTAACACTCCCGTCTCAAGGGTAATTTGTGTATTGGGTTTTCATAATCGGGAAATGTTTCCTGCCTTGATATAGAATATTTCCGGGCTGATTCGATTGACACTGCTATTTCAATAGCTTGATTCAACGTTAGATCCCTTTCGGTTAGTAAGCGTTCCTGGATTTTCACATCTTTAATTCCAGAGACGAAGCGGTCCCGTATGTATTCACCAACCCTCTCTTCAAAATTGCAGTGTTCGGATATTTTCCTTAATGCGGCCACATAGTCACTTATAGACTCTTCCTCCCTTTTGTCCCTCGTGTTGAACAAGAATCTTTCATGAATCACATTAGGTGCTGGTTTAATATGTCTCTGCATCAGCCCAACTAGTTCATCAAACGTTTTCTTTTCCGGACGATTATCTGCTAAACCTCTTAACACAGCATAGTTTTTTGCACCAATAACGGATAATAAAATCGCCTTTTTCTTCCCTTCACTCTCAATATCATTGGCTATAAAAAAAACTCCACATGTAGTTAATCCAGGACTCCTCAACAGCGTTCCATTCCCGTAAAGTGACCATCAACGCAATTTTTTTTTTTTTTTTTTTTTATGCTTCTGGGAACTCCGAACACATCCAATGAGTGTGTTTACTTTTTTTTTCCTTAAAAACTTCCAGCACATGTTGATGTTAATCTTCCAAATCCCTTCCTCGCATATTCTTCTACTACCTCGTCGCCAATTATTAAGTCTGCACCATTTACTCTTCTTTTTATAATCAACACAACAACAACAATTACAACAAAGGCGCCCTCTGGGCCAATCCAAAACTTCACCCAATGGCTGTAACTTGATACATTACATTAGGCCTATGAAAGGGTCTCATTTTCCTTTTATGTTAGATGTTACCAGGCAGAACGAGCCGTGGCGCTAAAAGAGCAACGTCGCAACTTTGAAAAGCAGGTAAGCACGCGCTAGCGTTCATTTGTTTATTTATTTTTTTCCTGTTTTGTTGCTTTGTTGACTGTTGGCGTTTGCAACGGTTCAGTTTTCGTGCCTGTTGTGGGGATTCGAGCACCACCTTTCTTAAATTTCCGACATTTTAAAAGGCGAAAAATCTTAAAACTTTTGAAAAAATAAACGAACTTTCCTCCGGTCCGTTGAAACCTCATTTCGAGTTTTTACATTAGCTCAGTTATTACAAATGTCTGTTATTACTGAGGGCGTATTCTTAAAGATTACTTTTTATGCTATGTATAAATTTAAATATTTCTTTTGAATAGATTTTCAAAGTGATGGTTGGAAATATAAAAGCGTGTCATATTCAATAATAGAGAGTGAACTTTTCTCCTCATACACCGCCAGCTTCCGGTAGTGATTGTTCATCTTTTTCTCAGAACCTAACCAGCTATGTTTTATTTGAACGAACACAATTTTTATCAAGTTAAAAACTAAAGGTAATAATTATTTTACGTGTTTTCGTTTATTGAGTATTTTGTATTTCTTATGCCTCGCTTTATTATATATATATATATATATATATATATATATATATATATATATATATATATATTCACGGAAATTGACAAAATCGGCTACGCACTTTTTTCAAAAGACTATTTAAAATGTTCTTTCATATTGAATTTCATAGATTTGTTGTTGTCGGTAAAAGTTCAGAATACTTAACAGCCGAGAACTCGTAAAAAATATATAATAAAAACAACAAATAATTTATAAGAGACGTATTAAATTCTCTATCGACCTGTATACTTTCAACGGGTGGAAACTGTTTATAAGATTATTTTATTTCAGAATTTTATTTCGATATTCGTGTGGAGATCAGACACGAAAATTAAAACGACAACCGAGAGGGTGGCTTAACTTAGAAGATAGTAAAAACACATTAACAAAAATAATCACTTATTCCACCACTAACCATAAGTCCGAATGGCAATCACCTCTCGCAACAAAACCCCCGTAAAAGCACTATTAATCGCTTAAGTTTAGCTAAGTTTAGCGATGATTTTGACCATCGTGTTGTTTTTTGTGTGCTTTATCGACACACATACATTGAAATAAAATTCCTTCAAAATTTCTTTTGTTTCTGTTTTAATTTTTTATGAGTTTTCGACTCTTAACTATTCTATACTTGATCCATTCAGTGTGGACTTGAGCAGGTTATATGTAGTGGAGTTTTTTTAATACTTGTTGTCTTGTGTGACCCTTAGCGATAGACTTTGATTAAATAGATAAGACATGAACTAACGATAGAAATTTCTGAATGCTTCAAAAAATTGATTTGACAATAAATGAAGCAATTATATGCTGTTGTAAATAACACATTTAAATGAGATTGGTTAAAGAAGGTTTCTATTTCTAGTGAGAATGCCAACCTCCTCAACACACACACATATGGGGGGTGGGAATTGGTGTGGGAGGTTTGGCACCTTAACGTTAAGAAATTGGTGGGAGTGTGCCCCCTCCCCATGTTGGCAAATTGGTTTGCCACTGCCCACTCACATTCCTGATATTCAGTAGTGATCAGATATGTGCAGGGGGGGGGGGGAGAATATTTTGTTGCAATAAAAGGTGACTTTTTCGTTTGACAAAATAAAAAAATATTTTGTTTAGGTCAAATAGTGAGTGAGGGAGAGAAAGAGGGTTTGTTGTCTGCTTAAAATTGAGCTGTTTCATTGCAAATTTTCTTATGACTAAAAGAAGGAGCAGAAGAATTCGAAAGGAGAGGTGTGTTGACCAAGAACAATGAATAGACCTGGAGAAATAGAGAGATTTAAAAAAAAATGAAATTGTCAATCAATGCTAAGTATAATGCTTTAACCCACCTCCAAAATTGAATATTATGAAAGGTAAAAAAAATAAGAATTAAATAAAAAATAATATGGTGATATGGGCTTGGCACAAAATGACATTCAATCCATAATAATCCAGATATTTTGATAAAACGGGGTATGATAATATTGTGGACTTTGTGTTTGTGTCGGACGTCCATGAAAAGCAAATATGTTACAAACTCCTTGGATTTTGAAGATATACCACCATAGCCATATATATTCTTAAACTGTATTACCCTGAGTACTTGGGTGAGTATAATTAATTTGAGCAAAGGAGCGTCAATATATTGTGGGGTCAGCGTTCATGTCAATGTCCATGAAAAATGGCTATGTCACAAACTCCTCATAAATACTTCAGATTGTCCTTCGTAGCAATATATATTCGTAAACTATATTACTCAGAGTACTTAGATAAGTATAATTCATTTTTATTAAAGTGGGTGTAATTATATTGTGCAGTCTCTGTTCACACCACCATTCATAAAAAAGAAATATACCGCAAAAATAAATATTAAAAGTAACTCTACTTTCATTGCTATATGGAGAGCGAAGTGTTTTATTTACTCATTACCACTAGCAACACAACTTGTGTTCTAGTCTTTTAGACATTGTTATAAATAAACATTCTAGGAAATTCAAATACACTTGAGAGAATGGCCTGTACACAGCAGGAATCAAACTGAAATTGGTGGAATGCAGGGTTTTAAGCAAAGGCTTAAGAAAACAGCAATTGTAAACTCTGTGGACAGAGAGATGAAACAATACACCACATCATAAATGAATGCTTCAACCTAAACCAAAAGGAATATATAAATAGATATGACTGTAATCAAGAGGGAGTTGTTCAAAGGAATACTCTTTGAAGATGTAGGCATATAGAATTGTTTCAAGGATTTTATGCAAAAATATTCTTAGAATTGTGTTGAAATAAATGAATCTATCATTTTAAGAAAAGATATGGTGTTGAAATAAAAATGAATTTACAATTGATTTTTCCTTTTAATTCCAGACAGTGAAAAGACAAGAAAGCATTTCCATCTTGAGTTTGTATTTTAAAGCCAATTGTTGGATTAATTTTGGAAGTATCAAAATGTCCATTATTGAAAAACTTGATAACTGTGAAACCGTTGAAAGTGAACAAAGCAACCTAGTCAATAGTCAAAGAGAAATAAGCTCAGAAACAAACACACTAGAAGCTGGATTGAATGGTAATGATGAAGAAGAAAAATGTAGTAAACCACTCAGTGAGAAAGAAAAGTTAAAACCTCAGTTTCCATGTGAAATATGTGGGAAAACATTCTCTCTAAATAGTAATTTAAAGTGTCATATACGGACACATACTGGTGAGAAACCATATAAATGTGAAATCTGTTGCAAAGGTTTTAGTCAGTATCACTCCATGAAAGTTCACGTCCGGACTCATACTGGAGAGAAGCCATTTTCTTGTGAAATGTGCAGCAAAGGCTTTTCTTTAAAGCATGAGTTAGAAAATCATATGAGAATGCATAGTGGAGAGACTCCGTTTTCTTGTGAAATGTGCAGTAAAGCTTATTTCACTAAAGATGGCTTAACAAAACATATGATAACTCATTCAGGTGAGAAACCATTTACTTGTGAAATATGTGGGCACGCTTGTTATACTAAAGCTAACGTGAAGAGACATATTAGAAGCCACACAGGTGAAAAACCCTTCACTTGCGGAATGTGTGGTAAATCTTTTGCTGAGAAGAAGACATTGCAGAATCACATGAATGCTACCAAGGGTGAGAAGCATTTTTCTTGTGAAGTATGTAACAAATTTTTTTTCCACTTGATAGATTTGACAACACATGTAAAAAATCATGGAAGACAAACTTATGTTTTGTGGTGTGAGATGTGTGGCAAAGGTTTTTCTCAGAAAAGTCAACTAAAGCACCATGTTCATGTTCATAGTGGAGAGAAACCATTTTCCTGTAAAGTGTGTGGCAAATCTTTTTCTTTTAAATATGGCTTAAAGCGTCACATTAAAATTCACACAGAATGAATTGAGAACAACATGGTCTGTGAACGTTATCAACATGATATTGATTGTGGTAGTGGAAACTTATTTAATCAAACAAAATCTTTAAAAGTACCTAAAGACAATCTCTGATGAACTAAGTTGTTGCGAAGTCAAGATAGTAAAAGGGACAATCTCAATCTTTAAAAGATATAAATGTAACTCATAGGAGAGGGATCATTGATCTCTAAGAACTAACTGAACTAAATGTTTTAAAATCTCAAGAAAAAACGAAGAAAAAATTTAGAAATAAGAGATGAGTTCTCATTTCATGTCACGTGTCTGATTGAGCGTTTTTTTGCAAAAGAAGACTAGTATTTATGAGATCACATAGTTAAGTGGTCAATTGTGGAGAGGAAAATTGATATTCTTCAAGGTTTGAGAAAGGGGCGAACCTTAAATGAACACTCGACTGCCTATGTATTGCATAAAGAAATCAAGTGTTAGTCCCAGGAGAAGGGGTCTTGATTTCTGAGAGCTAACTGATCTGAAGTGAAAAAAAGATGAGTTCTCATCTTTTGTCAAGTATGTGATTAAGCCTTTCATTGAAAAAGTAGACTAGTATTTATGAGTTCTCACCCTGATAAAATACAACATTTCTTTTTAATTTATGGCAAGATTTTAATTGCATACAAGTAATCTAATGAATATTATAGACTTCAAACTCATACAATCAAACATCAGTGCTTAAAGAAATTTCTGTAGATCAGAGAATTGGCTAATATTGATGAAATGTTCAGCACTTAATGAGTCATTCTTAATTATATTCTTAATATCATCACCTGCACTGAGGATTGAACCTTCATCCTCGATTAGGCTATCACTGAGAACTGATTATTACTTAATACTTTCTTCGTTGCACCATGGGCCCATGTGGACAATTCTTGTATGAATTTTGGGGGCATGGATTAAATAAAGTGTTCGGTTAGAAATTCAGGAGTTCTACAAGATGCACGTGAAGAAGGTCGAGGGTTACATTTGTTACATTGTGAGAATAATTTTCAAGATGAGAACAAATTATTTTTTGTTGTCAGCATCTCGCTCATTCTGAGTTAGCTCAGAATGAAGTATATCTACACTTGTTAAACGCGAATATAAATGAAAAAAATACTGTCCACTTTGCATAAACTATTTAGAGTTCATGTGTGCACGATTGACATTGGCTTTGGAAAATATGTAATCTGTGTTTGTTGATTAAGTTCATAAGGATGCATCTGAAAAAGGTTAGGGGTTACATCAGTCAGGACATTGTGTATATAAGAACCAAGATGAGAATAGTAGTTCTAATAATCCAGATTATAAAGCGTTTTTTTAATAAAATAATGACATGGACCTTATTGACATCAACTATGTACAATCAAACATGTAGAAACACTAGTTCTTAAAGAATTTTCTCCAGATATCTAAATTGTTCAGTTGTGATGTTCAGTAATTAACAGTAAATAGTGAAAATATGAATATATAAAGAAATAAAATGTTATCTTTTTGTTGTCACTTCAGAACGTGGCATGTTTTCAGTTGAGTTTCCCTTAGAAGAAGAAATATTAAAGATGCCTTATGTTATTTTGATTATTCAGACTACTGTTCGCATCTTCGGTATTATTCTCACAACGTTTTTGTATGGAATTGCTAACGGAACTCTTCATTTAATCCACAGGGTGCTTGCTCTCATTCTGTCAGCCGTGACCGAGTATAAGTCTTATGTAATTCTTAATTGTATTTTTAGTATCACCCGTACTGGGGATTGAACCTTCAACCTTCAGAAGACTGTCACTTAGAACTGATTATTACTTAGCAACTTTATTCGTTGTACCACGGGTCGATATCTAAGTTTGTTCAAGGTTCAATCCTCAGTACAGATAATTAAGCTTTACTTAATACTTCTAGCAGGTCAAGGCTGATGGAATGAGAGCAAGCTACCCCCATGTATTTAATAAAGGGTTCCATTCCGAACTGATTCCAGAGTTCCACATAAAGATTTGACACAGAAAAAGGGCAGAGGTTATATTGACCAAAACGTTGTGAGAATGACCTCCAAGATGAAAACAGTAGAATAATACAAGTTGAATTTTATTTTATATTGCCCAACACATACCCCGTGCAACCCCAGCAACACAGGTCTGTTCTGGATTGTGTCTAGGGAATGTTAATATAGACTCGGGATGCCTTTTTAAATTGCATCCATTTTTGTGTATAATGCACTATGTCCCTTTTGACAAACCTTCAGAATAAATGTATATTTATGTAAATGCAGTCATCTTATTATTACCGTTTCTTTCTCATTGTCGTTTTCCCGTTTATTTCTGACAATCGTGTGAACCAAAGAACATACTTATCCAATATGGCGGTGTTTGTGATGGAGACGGTGTCCACCATGTGTGTCGCCATGAAGATGTATAAAATAGAATATCCAATATTATAATTTTATAGTCTAGAAATAATATTTAAATCATGAAATCTATTATTAATGGAAATTTGATATCTGTTTGAAATCGAAACTGTACTATTCTATTTCATGTTCAATTCATTTTATTTCAGACTAATATACTATCTTGTAATACTCAATGGAGGATGTTTAGTTGTCATGAGACTATCGTCCCAGACATTACCTCTTTGGTGTGTGTGGTGGGTAGTGTTGTAAATGTTCGTTCCTCATGAAGTATTACCTCCTTTTTTGAGGAGGTAGTATCTATTCTTTGGTCATGCTACATTTAACTAGAGATTACCTTATTTTTTCTTGGGGGTGAGTGTAGCTAAAATCAACCGAGAATAAACCTAATGTAATGCTTCAATATATTGCAGAAAATTGCCAACGTTTAGCTCGTGTTCGTCAAAATTCAAGACATATTGAACAAAGTGGTGTGTCACATATAAGAAAAATATGTCACAAAACGAAAAATAATTCACCAACTAAATCTGGTCAACCAAAGAAAACTATCTCTTGCCTAAACCGTGCATTGGTAAACAAATTAGCTATATGAAATGAAACATTGTCTAAATTACGGGCGCGTCAAATACAAAAGTACTGCAGTTAAATTCATAAATAAAAAGAGTTTTGTAAAAATAACTGAAAGTAACGAAACTGAACATATCAGGAAATATATACAAGTAAATATATTAAATAAAACCATAAAGTTCCAACTTTACTCAAGCCCAGATTTGTCAATAATAAATTTTCAGACATGGTAAAAACTAGGCAGGCCAACGATGATAAAAACGAACAAAATGCTAATCACGTGCCTGATGAAAGAATAACATTTTGGGGCAAACTAATTGTAAACGTCACATTCAAAGGAAAAATCTTTAAATTAAAAACCTATGTAATGATCAACACAAAAAATCTTTTTAGCACAGATTGGATGGAATAGTTTTAATTCTCAAATTTACTAGTATTGTTAATTGAACTACAAGGGCTTTTTCAAATTCTTTTTAAATGAATATTTACATGGAATATGTATAACAACCATAAATATTGACATTTGTTTTTTTCTGCCGGAGACCAGCTCTAGTTTAGTCACGCATTGACCAGTCAGATTCTGGGGCATAGTAATTTCGACAGAGACCGTTTTAGAACTACATCTGGAGAGCAGTCAAAGAGAGCTTCCAGGCAGCCACAAAGAAAGATGTAGACACTCTCTCCTGCCACTCGTCAACTAGACACTCTGAGCATGGCTATCTCTATCGTAAGATATACTGCTCCAAGTTGGACTGTCGTAACTTCTAGAAACCTGCACTCAACTGCGTATGTCATATAAATGAATTTATATGAAATGCTGTTTATAGAAGGGTTTCGTTTTCCTTTCTTTTATGATCTTTTTTTTACAGCTTATTATAAATGTTTTATTCAAATAATTAGTGTATCCTACAATTTGGCACAATATAAAAAATACAATTTAACCCAAAGTGTAAACATTCTATATAACAATGTATCAACAACATTATACATACATTTTGGCTAACGGATGTTTTGATCTGGATGCTTTAGTCAACTACTTTTTTTCAATAGAGAACTTTTGGGGCCAAAAGTATGTAATAAGTAACAATTTACTTTAAAGCTTACTGATTTCATGTAAGCTTTAAAAAGATTCAATTTAACTTATTTTTGAAACAACACGATCTAATGGGTGATAAACTCAACTGTTGTGTGCAGCCTATTTTTCACAGAGGAGACGTTGCTAGTATTCCTATACTTTCATTATTTTCATGGAAGATGCTTGATTGAGATTCAATTTCTGGTTCCTTGAAAGATATTCACAAGAACTTGTCTTACTACTACAACTGAAAAAAACTTAACTTTCTTCCATTATGTGCCTAGCATCAGGCGGAATTACCATAAACAAAGTTTTTTTCAAAGAACTTTCCACCTGTGAAACATTACCATGGGACTGCTTCCCTGCATACTTCATTATGGACGTCTTCAGATCCAATGTCAACAAATACTTGTCATAAACTCTCCCCATAAATAATCAAACTTTTTTCATTCCATTAATAATTTTCAATCCTCTCATAATATTCTTCATCATTAAACCGACAATCCACCCATGTCATTAACCCTTATCTTCAAGTAGCTCTTGGCCTTGTGTATTCATTGTTTTTTCAAAAAAATAAACATTTTTGCTGCAACAACAGACTGTCAAAGTGGTTTTAAAGGAAACAAATTCTCAATTTATATACGGCATAACACGTTGACACACCAGTTCCCGTTAGCTCACCGAAGTTAAGCAATGTTGAGCCTGGCCAGTACAAGATGAGTGACCATTTGGAAATACTAGGTGCTATATGTTATCTTCCCTAACCGGAATATACATGCTGACTGGGGGACTGCATGTGAATTTGTATTCCCCATAAACTTCTACTTTCAGCGGTAGGCGGAATGCCTGATGCTGGGCGAATACCACAAAACAATGGTATTATCGATTATTCGACTCTCAATTTACTGTGAAAATAGAGAATACTGGAACATCAACCAATATATTAAATGGTACTAAAAACATGCTATCTACGTACGGCTGATAATTTGAGAATCCGAATTAGTTTCTAAATGTGAGGTCTGAGGTTTTTAAGCATGTCTCATAGGAGAAAATATTTACCATCAAAAGAATCCGACCAAAAACCACGTAAGGTTCCATGATACATTAGCATCCAACGGTTATGTGGTATACTTCCCTAAAAGATAACACTAAATCTGTATCATAAGCCCTGACTCCCAACTCTTGACACAAACTACTAGTGTGATATAGTCACAATAAATCAAAAAGTGGCAGACCCTCCTCAACTGTATCAGCCATCGATACCTCCACTATCCACTTTACCTAAAACAACACCACCAAAGACATCTATAAAACCCCTTGCGTTATGTTGGAAGGGGGGACTTTAATGGGGGTTGTTAATTGAATTTATGAGAACATTGAAAGATCCCACACAATTATATTCAATATGGGGATTGAGTGTTCTAGATATATTATCCATGACATGTTTTCTTTTTTTTAAAAAAAAGCTGAAAGAATAAGCGACTGACATAATGTGGCTTTTCAAAATGCCAGAACAAATCTGAGCAAATTGGGAATAAATACAATTAGAACAAAGCTACCTCAATATTATACAGAATAATATCGGCAAAAATAAAAGGAGAATTCTAAAAAAAATTCTTTACACAGCCAAAACAAGGATACATTAGACTTATGGGTCTTTTTTAACTTTCTTGACTAGAGTAATTTCGTTTCGGTTAATTTTTGTTTTGTATTGCCTCTTACTACGGTGTTACCTTATTTTCTCTACCTTAAAAAAGAAGACCAAGATGTTTAAAGGTAATTTTGTAGATTAACACCCTCTGCTGAATCACTCTCCCAACCCCTAAACATGAGGCGATTATTTGATTATTTTAGAATATGGAATCAGTTTAGTATATAAATTTAACGTAAAATGATCCCCCATTTTAAGGCAGTTAACAAAATGTTTTTACTACTAACCTTAAGTCCGAGTGACTACCAGTTAGGGTTAGGTTTAGGATTAAGTTAGAAAAAATGTTTAAAATATAATTTATCTGAACGTTTTGCCAAAATAATTTATTGGAGAGAAAGAATGTTTTGAAAAAAATAATTTGGGGGCGGGGGGGGGGGGGGTGAAATGCAGCTATATCATTTATATCATTAAAATAACAAGAATTATGTTGTGAAACAAATATTATAATAAATGTTTTAATTGTTTTAAATAAATTATTTTATATAACACATTAAAAGATTTTGATGCTTGTACAGATGAGCGTGCATAGGAAAAACGCTGAAAATCGCAGTTCCAATTAAATTGACCGGACAACTCTTTGATATACTTATGTGTCAAGCAAAAATAGCAAAAACTATCGAGTAGAATTGTAATCAAAAAATCAAAAAATCCGTTATATCGTTTAATCGGGTTCGGCCATGGATTCGAGCGAAAAACACGAAATTCAGGAGGAGGTAGGTAACCCAGTCTGTCATATTAACACGTAATAAATCCAAATACGATTAAACTGATTTTTATTTTTAATTAAAATTCTACTCGATCATTTTTCCTACTTTTTGGTGAGGATACTTATTTAAATCTGCTGTGTAAGTATATAATAGTATTATAATAATACTGTTGTTTTTTTGTTGTTGTTAATAATTTAATCTGCACGCTTCTCTGTACAAGCACCAAGATTTTAGTTGTTTTCATCTGAACTATTCTCCATTCCAATGCTTATATCGACGAGCAAAACAGGCGGCCATATTTGAAATATTCAAGTATGTCAGTTAATTTACTAAATTAATTTAATTATTAATTATTTAATTTCAAAAGTGTTTTTTTTTTTCCTATTTCATACATAATACTAAATTGGTTTTAACGGCAATACCTTCAGCATGTCATAATCTTTAAAAATTTATACAATTTTTGAGCTACTGCATGCTGCCTTTTCGCTAAAATTACTTGAGTCAGAAATCGATACGTTTACCAATAATAATGCTATTCAACTTTCTTAACGGGACAATTTCGTTTCGTTATTCTCCGTTTTGTATTGTGTCCTCTTACCGATGTTAAGTCAATCGTGTACCCGATATTTTAAACTCTTTTAAAGCACTCACTTGTACCAAATGTTTTAAATTCTTTACTAGTCGATATTTTTTTATCCCTATTTATTCATTGGGCACATGTTCGTCTTTAACCACTGTCCGTTTTTCACAACTTTTTACTGACCATTTTTCTTTTCTTTTTTCGGTGTACACTTATCTATCAGACTGCTAGAGAATTCCGAGGTTTTTGGAATTTTTTTCCAAATATTTTACATTTTAGGAGGGGGGATCAGTTTCCAATGTTAATTCAACGTAGACTGACCCCCCTCTTTTTGACCATCTCAATTTTTTTAAAAATCTTTTTCGGTGTACAATTACCTATCATGTCAATAGAGAATTCCGGGGGGTTGGGAAATAAATTTTTTAAAATTGTGATTTTAAGACGGGGGATCAGTTTTCAATGTAAATTCAACGTGGACTGATCCCCCTCTTTTTAACCATCTAAAATTTAAAAAATTATTCTTCTGCTTACAATTACCTATCATGTCGCGAGAGAATTCCGGGGTTTTTGGAAATAAATTTTTTAAAAATGAGATTTTAAGACGTAAAAAGTTGTGCAAAACGAACTATGGTAAAAGACGAACAAGACTGATCCCCCGTCTTAAAATCTCAATTTTTTTAAATTTCTTTCCAAAAACGCCGGAATTCTCTCGCGACATGATAGGTAATTGTAAGCAGAAGAATAATTTTTAAAATTTGAGATGGTTAAAAAGAGGGGGATCAGCGCATGTTAAAATTCATGGAAGACAGGCTGATATTTTCTCGTGTGAGGTGTGTGGCAAAGGATTTTCCCAGAATGTAACATTAGAGCTCCATGCTTATGTTCACAGTGGAGAGAAACCATTTTCCTGTAAAATGTGTGGCAAATGCTTTTCTTTTAAATATGGCTTAAAGCGTCATATGAAAATTCACACAGACAAGTATAAAGAAATACAGTATTAGCCCCTTGATCTCTATATATGGTTGATAAATTTCAAAGAAAATGAATAGGAAAGAAAATGAAAACCTTCTTTTTTTTTCAGAGTAAATATTTAATTTATTTTGTTGTTAACAAGCCGACTCAGGACAAAGTATATTTATATATATTTCAAGCCGATATGAAGCGAAAGAAATGATTATTACGAATTTGGGGAGATTTTTAAACTATTTAGCGTTAACGTGTGCATGCTTGCCATTTAAATTTGAATAAATAAACAAAGTTACCAGTGTTATAAGAATAGCATGAAGCAAACGAAAAAATAATTATATCCATTTTGAGATGTTTGAAGTTCACGTGTGTTTGCTTGACATTTGCTTTGAAAAATATGTCATTTATGTTTGTTGAAATGTAAAATGTGCATGTTCACATATGTAACATCTTTAATTATTTTAGAGAAAAATACAATTTTAGTTTTTATTTAAATTTATCCACCTTATATTTTAATAATTTTCTCAAATAAATTCCTTTCAGAAGAGGAAAATATTAAAGAAGTCTAAATTTGTTTTATATTATTATGTAAGTTTGATTAAATTACTAGAAAGAAGCGTCGACGTTGCTTGCGATTGAATGAGGATCACAACCATGTACTTTTTCACTATGCTCATAACACAATATTACTTTCTCCTTTTTTTACTGGTCCTGTTTCGCCTCCTAATATAGTCTCAAGAAGCTGAACTGTTGGAAGATCCTCTGACATATGGTTCATTAAAATCGGATATACTTATTTTAAGTTTTAAGGGGGTTCTGTCTCTATGGGTCACTTAGAGGTGGGGTCACATAGATATTCGACACATAGAGGGTAATGTAGAGATTCGGGACCACTTCCATTGTCTTTCCCAGAGAATCTTATACATATATAAATTTCATAAAACTAGGATATATGTGAAGCTTGAAAGGGTTTATGCCCTCATAGCCCTCTTAGGGGTGCACTTAGAGATTCGGGAACACTTCCACTGTCTTACCCGGCCAATTTTATATATGAATATACTTTTAGATTTTATGTAGATTCTCTAACATTTCTTTCTTTAGGAAACACAAAATCACACAGGAGATCACACATACACTAGGAGAGTTTGAATTACCTTCTAGACACCATCCTCGAGTGTGTCTCTGTATAAGGGTTTGTCAGGACAACCTGATATGAGGATACTTCACCCTACAAGTAAACTCTGACCAAATATTCAAAATAACATAGTATTCGAAGTCCAAATAAGATCCCCTCGACACGGCTATACACTGGCTTATATGAGGAATGGTGCACCTTCTCCTAGTAATGTTACCTCAGGTAACAGCACTTAGCTGGATACTCCACCAGACTAGATGAATTCTTGTCCTGAACTCCGGTAAGACCAAGAGACCACAAGAAAGATATACTGTAACAGAGTTAACTGGTCAATTGGAGAGAGGAAAATTAATGTTCTTTACTTCCTTAATAACTCAACGTTTGATAGGTAAAGAGAACTTTAATAAATATTTGAATATCTATGTATAGAGATTAAGTGTGAGCCCCAAAAAGGGGCCCTTTGATTTCTAAGACCTTCGACTGAAGTAAAATGAAACACAGACATTGAGTTTTATATATATATAGATTTGGACTTTATCATTTTTCTAAAATATTTATTATGGATAGGTTTAACGGTAATTTTTTAAATCATAACGGCACAGTCCAATCTCGGCTCTTGTTGTCCACTCCTCCGTGACCGGGGCACCTACAATTAATGTTTCGCAACAACACGAAGAAACAAAGAAATCATCAAAAAGAAAGAACCTATAATTGAAATGTGTGGCCTTTTCTCCTGCCAGTGTATTCCCGTAGCCCTTTAATTTATCGTTGATGTTCAGACATTCTCTACACGTCATGTTCGCCTCACAATATTTCAAGCTACTACACTTTTTCACTCCCTCCCACTTTCACCCTGAATGTATTCTACGATGAACCTATAGGAGGAGATTTCTTCCTGCCATCGCCTAATTTGGGCGTTATTGAATTCCCTCTGATCGAAATATATCAGGGATTTATGGTCTGTGAAAATTATGAATGTGCGACCATGTAAGAAATAATCGTATTTTAAAATCGCCCATTTTATGGCGAATGCCTCTCTCTTCATTGTGGACCAGTTCTTTTCCGTAGCACTGAATGTGTGTGATGCAGTGGCAATTATTTTGTTCTTGTCGTCAGGCGCTTCTTGCATCAATATTGCTCCACACACTGTGCTGCTGGCATCTGTTGTTAAAGTGAACGGATTTGTAAAGTCTGGGAATGATATGATGGCTAATGAGAATAATCGTTTCTTGATTTTCTTAAACGCGTGCTGAGCATCATTTGTGCAAATGAATTTTATGTTGTCCCTGTTCAAAGCATGTATTGGAATCAATAGCTGAAAGAGAGTGTCTGTCCTTATAGACCCATGAAGCTTGGTTTCTAGGAATTGTCTGATCTATACCAGGCATCTGATCAGACTTCTCAGCTTTTTTTTCGTGGTCGGGGCTTCATTTCACGAATTGCCTTTACATATTTCGGATCTGCCCTGAATCCGTTTGTTTCAATGATCCGACCTAAAAATTTGACCTCGCTTGCCATGAAAACCCATTTCTCAGGGTTTAACTTCAATCTGTACGCTCTAAATGCCACAAACAGCTGTCTCATCACTGTTATATACTCGTCAAATGTGCGAGCGTGCACTAAGCTGTCATCAATGTATGATGATATGTTGTCCCTTGAGTTGACTGTGTCTAGCGCTTCAGCTATACATCGTGAGAATATGTGGCCTGCTGTGGTAAGGCAGAATGCGAGACAGGTTTACTAGAAACATCCATCACCCTAGATGAAGGCGGTTTTGTGTCTATCGCATTCTTCTATTTCAATTTGCCAGTAACCACTCTTCAGGTGTAAACTGGCAAAATATTTGTCCCCTTACATTATTTCGTGGAAGAGCTAGTCCATTAGGGGTATGGGGTAAGGGTCCTAGTCTTTTAGGAATGTATTTAGCATGTGTTTAAAGTTCGCCACTACTCTGACTGTGCTGTTTTTCTTCCTTATTGTGAAGACGGGGATTTTTAAACCTTCGGGTCCCTGCACGGCTCTACTATGCTTTCCGATAGCATTTGCTGGATTTCAGAATTGACGTCCGCTTCCATTGCCTGAGCTATTGGATATTGTTTTGGGCATTTTGATGCACCCGTCGTTTGTAAAGAGTCCGTAACTTCTGACACCAAGTGTGAAATGTTGAAAACAGCCCCGCACCAATGTTATAAATCCAGAAATGCTGAAAAGCCTCTGACACATAATGTTATAACTGGAAATTCAAAAAGCTAACAACATCAAGGCTATATACTGACACCAGTGATATCTTCCCAACCTCTCTCGCAAAACATGCCTCATATCCTCTGTTTTATCCGGGGCTTGTGAGTCACATGTTAAGACTCACTCTTAGTGAATACGACTTTTACTTTTTTTTAATAAAACAGTCAGACAAGCAAGTAATTCGTGCAAGAGAAAGCAAGACACATCCAGAATCTCAATTTATAAACATAGCAATAATACACTTGCAAGAACAACAAAAAGGTGATATCATTCAAACACAACAACCGTTTATTATTTCAATGAGCAAACAAAAAGTTCTCCGCTCTAGGGGATTTATTAGTTGAGGGGCTGGATTTGATAAGACCGAGATGGTTTATCAAATAGGAGATTATTTATGAGACAAGATTTGAAAATATAAAAGTTCAGAGTTTTGGATGAATTAAATATGGAATTTGTTTTTAATTTATGTGACAATATTTTCGTGTTAGTGTACATGTTGGGTGAGTAAAGAGAGCTTCCGGCGACCTTTCGATTTCTGAACCACAATCGATAGCTGACAGCTGTGGGAAAGATATTTTCACAGAATATTAGATTCAGTTGTCCGTCTTCCACAGACTTATTTTTAGCGTGGCGAGATGTATATAATCGTGTATTCGAAAAGAAAAATGCTGACCTCGTCTGTTGTAGTATTTATCATCACTTTGTCGGACTTGGTTTTTAGACAGCCGTAAGTCTGTCACTAATTCTAGGGTTAGGTTTGGTAAAAAAAATTAAACTTTCATAAAAAATAAAGAAAAAAAATGAGGTTGATTCACTTATTTATTTATTGAAGCTTAGTTTGTAGCAGTCATAAATAATGACTTATTTTATCTATTGGAGAACTGTCCCTGGGAATCACGGTCGATCATCAGAGAGATTCCTGAAAGCAATGAGGAAAGAATCCTCGCCCCCTTTCTCTTTCCTGTCCCTGTCCACTGGACGCTCAAGCATCAACTATCTTCGCCTGAAGGTAACTGCTTACAGACTTTCGACAGCCCAAACAACTTTCTAGCTTTTCCTTTCATCACTGTGCAACTTTATTCTACTTAGACCAAACGGTGTAGATAATTGAATAAACCCTTTCGCTGTTGTTATAAAAAATATTTTGTTTTTCCTTTCGTGCGATGGTTTTCATGATTTACAAATAATATTGGTGCTTGTTAATCGTAGGGCCGAAAAAATAAATTTTTATCTTTAATTTTGAAGAGTCAAATAAAGGGGGAGATAACTCTAGTTTTCAACCACGCCTTATCTTAAAATGGGGTTTAATGCTCTGAACTTGCAAGATATTTTATATTTAATCAGAGATAATGCCAAACTAATAGAATCGCACAGATTAATTTTCGAAGAAATTGCTGAAAAACTCATTTATTTCAAAAACTTTATTTCCCTTTGTTTCATGTTTTTCCCCTTCCATTTACGTATTTTTCTATTTTTCCTTCTTCTGTGATAATTAATTTTAAGAAATCATTTTATTTTTCATTAGTTCCGAATGCGTTGTGCTTGTTTTATTCCTAAATTACCCTTATAGTCTAGTCAAATAAGCCTCAATTTTGGCAAAAGGTCAAACTAATTGTAACAGAAGTTTTTTTTGCAGAATGCATTTCTATAAGGTCTTTATTTTAACATACTAAAAGTCTAGAAAAATCTATTGATGCGAAATATGCAAATTTGGCATTTTTCATCAGCAGATGCCCTGTATTTTTCAGTGAATGTGATGTATGCTACCAATCGCACCAAGGCATCATTTGAAATTTATAAGTAAAGATTAGGATAAGAAATGATGTATATAGAATACTTCTTTAATCTCACAGCAAAAATTAACCTATATAAAATGTATTTTAGGGTGAATCTTAAGATTTGTTACGTTAAAAATATACCGTTTCATTGTATGCATTCAAAGAATATTCTCCCATTATCAAATTATTGGGATATTTTATGGAATTATTTCATTAGATATACTTCTACATCATTGTTTCAATTTTAATATATATATATATATATATATATATATATATATATATATATATATATATATATATATTATAAATTACCCCACCCCCACACAAGGAGGTCATGTTTTAATCGTCGTTTATTTATTTGTTTGTTAGTTTATTTGTCCGTTTCTTAGCAATTTTATGTAAAAAATAATCACCAGATTTCAATGCCTTTTTTACCAAAGTTGTATCTTAGTCCTATAATAAATTCTGAAGGTGCTCCAGTGCAAGAATCTTTTTTAATTCGGAAAATCGTTATTTTTCATCATTGTCAAAGTTTTTTTAAAAATCACATCTCATTCAATGTCTTGTCTATTCATTTTAAATGTAAAACATGGGTACCAGATAGTATTACATATCACCAGCTCAAACGTCACCTAGATCTAAAACAGATTCAAGATTTGGCAGCATTTTTCATTTTAATATGGAACATCCCATTTAACAACTTTATATAAATCTCCATCAATCTGGCATTTCTCAATCAATCTGTGTAAACTTTCCTATGTTTGTATAGTGTCTCATTTTCAAAAACATTACCAAGTTTCACCTGCATAGTAGGTAACACAATAAACCTTGGTGGAGGGTAGTGCTCTCCGAGTGCTTTTGTTATTCAATTATTTTGCAATCATCTAACTCAATGTTATCTTCAGGCACTGACAAATTAGCACAAGCTGTACTACAACACTCTCCAACTGTGTGTTGAACAATTAAGTCCATATTTTTTACATGTACACCGTGCTGTATTGCAATATTTTTTCAGTTGCACCGGATCAAGTTAAGAAGACTTTCTGGTGCTGGTAGCATATCAGTCATTTCTAGTATGATGACACCATTGATCACCTGCCATCCCCAATTGATAGGATTTAGAAAACGAGTTATTAACCATATTTGTACTTATTAGTATAATGCATAGAATATAATTTTGCAGCAGCTGTTGTTGGAGGCAAGATCTACTGTGATTATGTTTTTATTTATATTTTGGGAAAACCAATGTTTGTTGACGTTCCCATCTGGCGTTTTTCAGATGCAATAATGCTTTCTTTTGATGCCTCCACTGACAGAAGACTTCAGCACAATGCTGTAAGTCTTTTTTATTATTTTAATAGCAACTGCTTTGCCTGCATTAAATAAACATGAAGTTGTGTCACATCCAAGTAAGGCATGAAGAAATGGTAAATGTAAGCATATGCGGGGGTCAAGGTCAGATTTCAGACAATGTATATGTTAACAACAGTTTTAATAATAAGATAGCATCACCATTGGTGTGGATAAACCGAGACCATGCTCGTTCCAAAAATTCAGAAAACATCTGGATATGTTTATTAGATTTATTTGCCAAGAAAATGTCCTTTTTCGTTGCTGGAACCATAGTTAATTCACAGTGTACAGATACAGCATTTACTCCTATTCCTAAATAAATTATGTCTTTTACTGAAGGTTGTTCACTGTAACCATTAAGTATAATAACGCATTTGTCATATTTTCAAAGTACGTATTTAATATATACATAATATATTTATCTAAATGTAATACCATGATGTGAAATGATCTGATGTAGTAATGCCCCTCCATCCAAAAAAAGTATCTACCAGTGAGAAGTTTGCATTCTTGGCAGCGAAGCTGGTTCCATAGGCACTTCTTAGAATTGCTTTGCTTGCAGATCTGGGAGAAGCAATGGAATCAAACATAGATGTTGTTTAATGACACAGTTCATATTTAAAGAGGTTCTGTATATTAAAGTTTTCTTTTGTTGCAACTAACGTTAGGCATTGAAACAGTGCTTGTAGATAAATATGAACTACTTTTTGTCTATAATCACATCTGTTTTTTATTCAAGTGTAAGTGCCTGTTTTCTTTTCACTTAAATGAATTGTTAGATACCTCATTGCATTCCATGGATTGAAGAATCTCATAGCGAACATTTTCTGTTTGATCTAAATTTACTGAATCCTGTATAACAATACCTGAGATAATGCTGTACAGTGACATCAGATTTACTGAAGGAATTTCTGGCTTTCAAAAAACTGATACACTTTTTTGTATCCGTGCAGTCTCTCTTTTGTTGTGTATCAGTTACTACTTTGTGCTATTTACTTATTTTATAATTGACACCAGTAAACTGCTGCACAACTTGATTTAGTTTAGAACAAACCGGTCAGATTCAATCCACATGATTTACTGCTTTTCCATCCCTTGTGAGTCTGACAGGTGATTTGATACTTCGCATGAACAATAAGATCAGTGAAAAGTTCTGCCCAGTATCACTATGGCAAACAACATGTAAACTATTTTTAAAAACAGAACACAAATCAGGATGGTGTGTTCATAAGGTAGCCATTTGCTGAAGATATAAAAATATTGTCTTACTATACAAATTGTGACCTGCAGTAACAAAGAATGGTAGCATGTCATCCAATGAAGCAAGATGGAGACTCCAATTTCCTGTTCTTTCAGCTCAGAGAAAATTCTTCGAAATGTCTAGCATTTTCATATGTTGCAACCACAAGCAGCAAGTACGGTTAGTCAAATTTCCCTTTTTTTCTGTTCCAACTCTTCATGGATAGTCATAACTGCTATCATAGATTCTTCATCTACCATCGTATCTGGATTAGCAATGGGTTTTGCAAATATTTTTAGCTGACATCATTCAACTTTCTGCTAAATTAGTACTTCTCACTTGAATTATATTAGATTTCTCTGTTCATGTGTGAGTCTTTTCTTCACTTTGTGTTTCAGTGTCAGATATAGAAGTTAGTGGCACCGTGAGTTCCAATGTGTCTGCAAGAAGTAATATATTAAGTGCACCATATTTTAAGAAATGACCTCTTAATACTTTCTGACAATCCTGCTCTTTCCATTATATATACCCAAGAAAACTTATCTCCATGTGTGATCCTCCAATTCTCAGCACTATCGATTTCAGACGGCTACTAGATGGCTTATTAGCTATAATAGTTTGAGCCTTCCAATACAGTGGATGGTCAAATGTGGTAACATGAGTTGGGATTGATTTATAATTTTATTTGTTCAACCAGGAATATCAATGTAGAATAGATACAGGACATATTTGACGGATCGAAGTCAATGAAAGGCAAAATCACAACAGTTGCCCTTCCCGGATGATTTCATTTGTATACCATTTTTATGAATTCTAACAACTCTGGGCATGGACATTGCAGAAACGGGATTTAGGAAAATGATCACAAGGCTTAAGATAGGTAAGTTCACCAAAATGATATTGATTAAATTTGTGATAATGGTAATAATGAATTGTTACCTGTCCAGACCTAAGGATCTCATTAGTCGTTACTTCATGCTGGGAAATCAGATGCGTGACAAATTTACCTGGTGTTTATATGGCAACCATACCCAACCGATGAATGGTGCCATATTCATCAAGAGTTTGTATATTTCAGTCAATAGTGTCTGCTGCATATAACATAAATTGACCTTCTGTAACAGTGACATAACAATTACAAAAGCATTTCGTTCAAATATTTGGACTTTATCACATGAACTACAAAACCCCATGTTGCTGTAATTAATCTATCAACAACCTAGAACCAAAATGGTGATGCATTTTTATGACTAGGCATAATTGTAAAAGAGCAATCACCATACTTGGTCGAATAGCTTAAATGATAGCATGTTCCAGGGATTCCTGCTTCTTCTCTATATTTTTCTGTTGCAATAATTTGCATAAAGTAAACAACACTATCAGGGAGAAATGCCAAGGTTTTCTCTAAAATAAGTTTATCTGTGGATGGATAATTTGAGTTTAGAGTCATTGTTTGCCTGTCATAAAGTCATAAAGTTGGTATTGCACCGTTGGCGATAGACTGCATCTTTGGCATGTAAATCATTTGCAGAAGATAATCTTTCTAATATTGTATCACTCCACTCATCATTCCGGGATTTACATATTTTGTTAACAAATGTTAATGTTTTCACAAAATGATAACCCTGACATTTTTGCCTTCTTTGGCATTTGATTGATGTCCCACAAAAAAGGCAGTAATTCTTGAAATCAAAAGTTCTTGTCCGGGATTGTAACCTATAATAAAATGCTGATATATCGAACCATTCCATGTTTTTCATCTGCTTTTATAATGTTAGGTTTACACTATCGTTTTCTACAGCTTTTATGAACATGTTGACCTGCACATATACGAAAACTACTTGCATATTATCCACATCCTGTGTTGATGCTATCACTTCCATTTTGAGTAATTGTCACTGTATCTGTAAGATTGTTACGCATAAAACCTTCTTTACAAAGTATGCACATGTCTCTAGTACTTGCATTAGACATCATTCAGTTTGTAACAAAAAATAGAAATTGACAGTATGTGGTCAATCCGTGAAGACAAATATAAAAAAAAAACTGGTGGCAAACCACAGTGGTTAATCTCTTTCAAACGTCCAATCGGTAAGCAATAGTTCAAGAACAATTCTTTGTACTTCAGTCTCCTCTTTCAGCTTCACTCTGCTCTCCCTACCGCTCTCTAAAAGCTCAATGAAAAGAGTACAGTTTTTATACTGCTTATTGCCCCACCTATGCAAATTGACTGTCAACCAGAGCCATCTAGCTTTCAAATTCTCCAAACAGCCAATTTGCAAAGGGGGACAACTCAAACCACACTTTCTGGATCCATTCCTGGCTGGGGCAACTTTGCTAACCACACAGTAAAAACCAGCAGTGTATAATAGACTACAAATTTATTTCAGTAAGCTATTCTAAACTTCCGACCTATGATATATATTCTAAAGAATTCTTTAAACAGCGACCAATATGTTTTAGTTTTAACTTCTTCATATTGTTTTAAACAAGTTGTTTTTTTGTGTAAAACAATGTTCAAATTTTATTTTGTAACCAGGGTGGGGAATAATTGCTGTTTTCTGGGTCGGAATCTATTCATCTAATACTTATCGTTGGCTAGTTTTTGACCTTGAAGTAATATTTTTTTTATTTAGTTCCTTACATCAAGTTGATTCATGCCTTGTCTTCAAGGATTGAACCCCGATCTCCTAGCCCATTAGCAAACACTGTAACCATTATGCCAAATGGCCTGGTTTATTGTAATGTTAAATCTCTTTCTGTCAGCAAAATTGAAATATTGAATTTACACTTGTACAAGTTTTTGCCGAAAGTGGGCTTAACCGGCATCCAGGATGTAACATCACATCTCTGATTGCTATACACCAGTCTCCAGTCTGCAAAAGCATTATTTACTCCTCTCCAGGAGTTAGGTACAAGGCCAGTTTTATCCTACTCCCACAAGTAAGATGTGACCCAAGGTCTGCAAAAGCATCGCTGACAATTAATAGTTAGTCTCTTGTCTAACATCGGAGACAGTAGACGAGACAGCCAGACATAGTTTCTGTGTCTGCTTTGACTGCCAGGTTTTCAGGTAACCGCCCCAATGCTTTCAACATCTGGAGCCACAGTTCTATGTATAAGTTCACATTCTTCACCTCGGAGATTTACAGTTGTTGTAATTTAATTCTAATTTAGTCAAACATGTCCATAATAATTCTTTTTTTTTAATAAACGAGTCTGCAATGATTTCATTAAATTAATACAATTGTGTTAATTTAATGAAAACATTGTGGACTCAATTTTTTTGTTTGAACACAAGTTCTGTATTTTTAATAATCACCTGAGACTGTTTTTTTTTTCTTGGACCTTCATCATAGAAAGTGTGTCTAATAGTTAAATTCATAATTAGACAGTCCCAACTCTTATGAGCACAACGACTAATAAAGAACAAACAACAGGTATGCGTCTATTTGATTAACTGATGGAAAAATGATCCTAAAAAAGTAAATGCGTTTTGCAATGAAATTAAACGTTTAGTCCAACACACAGCTTCCATTCAATCTGCAGCGATGAAAATGTTGGTCAACACATGGAGCATCTTATAGAGATGCAATGGATTAATCTAAAAATAATACATTTGAAATAATGGACGAATAGATACTAATACTTTTCAAATGTTTACAAACTCGAATTATTGGACAATAATTCCTTCTTTTTTTTCTTTACTTCCTTTCCCATGCGAGAAAGTAGCACTCAAAATGTGACAGTTGTGCTACTATTGTTTGCCGGGGGGGGGGGGATCTTGGTACCGGCACCAAAATGTGCTAAAGTCGCTTTGGAGCGGGACAAAACGTGCTCGTCGTTATCGCCAGTGAGCAATCACTGTTTGATGATAGTCAGTGTCGGGGAATGTAACTTGGTGATCCGCACCATGTAGACGTCCTTGAAAGGACTCTTATAGTCCTGGCATGGTACAAATCTCCCAGAATGGCAACGATAGACACATCCCTATTTAATGTAAAGGGGTTCATACCTGGCTGGGTATTTCGTCGGCTTGCTGGCTGTTTGGTCGGCTGTGTTAGGATCGAGGGTCGTGTTCCCCCGATTATAAACGTGTTCAGTAAATCAAGCGATGTTGCATGCAAAGACAGAGTAATAATTAATAAACAAATATGAAGTAGTTCAAATAAGGTTTATTGAACGTGTGTGTACGTGGAATGGTGAAGTGTGTGATGTATGCATGTGTGTCGATGGAAAAACAGTTCTTGAAAAGGTATAAGAAGAAATGAGTCCGGCGTAGGAAAAGTCTTTGAAAGCCGTAAGACAAAGAAAACGAGTTGAGAACTCTTACCGTTGTTTGCCCACGTGTGTTGGTAGTTGTTAGGCCGATTGAAGAGGAAAAACGTGAGACGAAACGCTAGTGTATTAGCGTCGTTCTGCCGACCAGAGAAGAGTGAAACGGAACGCTAGTGTCAGCGTCGTCCTGTCGAGGCCAAAAGGCGAGTGAAAAAGAGCGCTGGTGCCCGCGTTGTTCTCCGATGCTGGTCGGTAAAAAAAAAGAGAGAATTTCCGTTTTGCACCGGCTCTTATAGTCCGAAGGGCAGATAACTCGGGTGTCGCTTTACGGCGCCACCTGTCGGTGAAAAAGCGCCACCTACCGGCAAACCGGTGTAGTTATGTTTTGAAAGGAGGAGGTAACTGCTACAAGGACTCCCCCCCAGATTGAAAAATATGAAAATATTATTCAATATGTACAGTTGTAGATGAGAAGCATTCTTTGTGGGTATGTCTGTTTTGCTGTTGAAGATTAGAAAAAGTAGTGTGCACGCTACTTATTTCTGTTTCTGCATCTGTATTGAATGATTGATCGCAAGTGCGTCTGCGGAATTGAGTGTTTGTAACGCATGTGGATCTGCGTGTTGTTTGCATGCAATTGGGTCTGCATCAAGTTTGAGCGCAAGTGAATTTGCACTTGTTGGTGGCGTTGTTCATGTTGATTAGTCTGCGTGATGCGGAGCTGATGAACGAACGTTGAATTGTCAGTGTTGTCCGAGAATGTTTGGTGCTTGGGTCTGCGCGGTTGTTGATGAGTGAGCACAAGTGAATCTGTGCAGTTGTTGATGAATGAGCACAAGTGAATCTGTGCAGTGTTGATGAGTGAGCACAAGTGAATCTGTGCAGTGTTGATGCGTGAGCACAAGTGAGTCTGTGCAGTGTTGATGAGTGAGCACAAGTGAATCTGTGCAGTGTTGATGAGTGAGCACAAGTGAGTCTGTGCAGTTGATGAATGAGCACAAGTGAGTCTGTGCGGTGTTGATGAATGAGCACAAGTGAGTCTGTGCAGGTGTTGATGTTGTTCATGTTAATTAGTCCGTGTTGTGGAGCTGATGAACAAACATCTAGTTGTTGAGATTGGTGGTACACTATGGTCAAAATCAGATGCACAAATGTCTGCAAGTGAGTTAGCAGGTCCAGGTACAAGTGGGTCTGTACTGGTGTTGGTGCGCGTCGTTCGAGTTGATGTGTCCCCAGTTGATCAACGAACATCCAGTTGTTGAGTATTTAGCTGTGCTTGTGCAGTTGTACTCATTTTGAACTGGTGTGATTTCTTCCATAGTGTCGTCAGTGATGTCCGGAAATGTTTGATGAATGTCCGGGAAGAGTTGGTTGTTCAAGTTGTGTTGAAGATTGTTGGTAGGCCTTGAAGGATGATGTTGTTCGTGTTTGTCATCGTGTGTTGGTCGTTTTGTAGTTTTCTTTTCCTTTATGTATATATTTCCAACACGTGGGTAGAAAGGAAAAAGAAAAAAAAAATAGAGCCGTAATTTGTTTCACACACGGAATGACGTTTTTTGTTTTCGTTTTAGTTTGTTTGAATGTTCGTTTCCACGTAGAGAAAGAATGGTGGCTTCTCTTTCCTTTGTTGTTGAAAAGAAAGAAAAAAAAATTCGTATTTTCTTTTTTTTTTTTTTTTTTTTGTTTGAATTTTCATTTCCACGTGGTCCGAGAGATAAAAAATGGCGTTATTTTAAAAAAATTTTTTATCAACACGTTGTCCGGAAAAAGATGGCGGCATTTTTGTGAATTTTTTTTTTTTTATCAACACGTGGTCACGAATAAGATGGGCAGCGTGAGCGTTTGTTTTCTTTTTATCTCCACGTGTCTAAAACAAAGGAAGTGGCGTCTTGTAAGGTCCTTTTGTTCGTCGAAAAAAAGAAAAAAAAAGGATTGGCAAAAGTTTGTCTTTTTCTTTGTATATAATTTTCCGACACGTGTGTAGAGGAAGAAAAGAAGGAAAAAAAAATAAAATTGTAATTTGTTTTATACTCGGAGAAAGCCGAGAAATGTTTTTGTTTTTCTCTGTTTGGGTATTTCCGCGTGGCCAGGAAAAATGGAGACGGTGGCTTCCTTTTTTTGTTTGTTTGTATATTGCTACCACGTGGGTAGAAAAAAAAAAGGAAAAAGATGGATGCGTAATTCGTTTCACCACGAAAGAAAAAACGAGAAATGATATATTTTCTTTTTGTTTTTGTACGAAATTAATTACTCCGCCACATACAACAAAGCTATCACGTCGGGTCACCAATGTTCGGATCGAGGGTCGTGTTCCCCCGATTATAAACGTGCTCAGTTGAATCAAGTGATGTTGCATGCAAAGACAGAGTAATAATTAATAAACAAATATGAAGTAGTTCAAATAAGGTTTATTGAACGTGTGTGTACGTGGAATGGTGAAGTGTGTGATGTATGCATGTGTGTCGATGGAAAAACAGTTCTTGAAAAGGTATAAGAAGAAATGAGTCCGGCGTAGGAAAAGTCTTTGAAAGCCGTAAGACAAAGAAAACGAGTTGAGAACTCTTACCGTTGTTTGCCCACGTGTGTTGGTAGTTGTTAGGCCGATTGAAGAGGAAAAACGTGAGACGAAACGCTAGTGTATTAGCGTCGTTCTGCCGACCAGAGAAGAGTGAAACGGAACGCTAGTGTCAGCGTCGTCCTGTCGAGGCCAAAAGGCGAGTGAAAAAGAGCGCTGGTGCCCGCGTTGTTCTCCGATGCTGGTCGGTAAAAAAAAAGAGAGAATTTTCGTTTTGCACCGGCTCTTATAGTCCGAAGGGCAGATAACTCGGGTGTCGCTTTACGGCGCCACCTGTCGGTGAAAAAGCGCCACCTACCGGCAAACCGGTGTAGTTATGTTTTGAAAGGAGGAGGTAACTGCTACAGCTGGCATATTGAACTAGCTGTGCTGGAACATGAAGGCTTGTAATAATGAAATAAGGTATTTTTACTTTTAAATATAAAAATATAATTTATTATATTTCGAAAAGAAACATAATTGAATCTTGAAGATTCGACTGCATTTAGCCACACGTCTGCTTTGTTTAGGTTTGAAAAGTCGACTGTTGACCCATTCTGTTGGTTTGCTAGTTTTCTGTATGATGCCTTGTTTCACCACATCTTCTAGCTCGACTCGGATCTCATCTCTCATGTGGATGGGACATTTCCGGGGTGCATGGATTTTCGCAACGAAAGGAAATGGCTCCAGTTAGAAAAGTGGAATCGCACCAAAAAGTCTAGGTTCAATCGTAGTATAGGGACCGTTGGAATTAGCCTTAACGAATAAAACGCGTGCATACAATTTTATGTGTTTACAATTATTTAAAGGACTTTTTAAAATTCATTTTAGTATTCCCTGATATTTTATTTCAATAAATATTGCATTAAAAGTAAATGAAAAAAATATTAATTCAATATGCATTTATCAAAGTTACATTTAAGCTAGAAAGACATACACGCGCGTTATCTTGTCTCATATTTTTATTGTTAGAGAGATGAAATGCGGGTTCATCTGAAGGGGTGTTCTTGTTTTCCACAAGGAACTAATTTTCATACTACACCGCCGAGTTATCTCCTCTTGGATTTTGTTTCAGTTACATTTTCTTTATTTATTTTAACATGAAAAATTTAGAAGAAGGTGTTTTTCGAAGGTTTGGTTTCCATTTTCCAAAGAGTGAGGAATTACAATCTCGTTACGATGTGATTTGAATGAGATTTCCACAATTGTAAGTATTATTGGTATTGGTTTTGAATGTCGATTGCTATTTATTAGTTTGTAAAAATACTTAGAATTGAGGTAAGGAAAATTCCTTCATTTTTAATGCTCTTTAGTTATTAGGCTGTTTCACTAAAAAAAAAAAAACGATTGGGAGAGGAGTGATTCTATAAAGTTAACTTCTTTTTTTTTTTACTGAATTATTTTTTTTTTTTATTTCTTACGAAATGATACTTCGTTACAATCACCCCACCATGAAAAAAAGTGTATGTTCAATAGTAGTATAGAGACCGTTGGAATATCTGACTTTTTCGCTCACATTTGGGATTAAATTGACTAGAAGGCGATTAGTATTTTCTAGCTCTGCCTCTTTTTGGTACCCCCCCCCAATATAGAAACAATTTTAAAAACTTGACGGTAAAAATAAATGTTATGTTTACATAACAAAAAATATTGTGGGTAAAGTCCAAAATAGTGTAGCAAAAATATGGCACTTCTGTAGTATATATGAAGCAGCAGATTTTCTGTCGTTCTACTGAAAATAAAGGGAGGTAATTCAACCGGAAGTGATTTTTTTACAACATAAAAAAAAATGCAAGACTGGTTTGTTTTTGGGTAACAATTAACAATTTCTTTTTTTTATTATATGAAGTAAAAAAAATTTAAATAAAAAACCCTAACCCTAAACCCTAATCCTAAACCCTAACCCTAAACCCTAACATTAAGAAATCAGGCGGTGTGCCTGTAAAAAATCTATTGTTTTTTGCGGCTGGTTCATTAAATTACCAATGTCTTGAAGATTAATCTCATTTAACTCCATTTTCTAAATACTAAATTCAACTTCCGGTGAATTCTGAATGAATGGTACTTGGAGAAAAAAAAAACGGAACTCTTCAATTTCGATTTCTTAATCGGCAGCTGCTTCATATATACTACAGAAGTGCCAAAAATATTCCTGAGTCAATACTCTGAAAGGGGCTGAGGCAGCAGTCTGGGTTGGTTGCGAAAGGAAATGCTCCCTTAGCGACCCAACCAATAGGTCTGATAAAAATAAGTATGGTAGAGATAATATTAAATGTTCCAGTCACAACCAAGTTCAAGAACACAATAACACACCCCTCCTCGGTGAGAGATAGAACCTAAATTTATAGGCTTGTATCTACCTCCCTACCCATTCTTGAGCATACATAAATACCATCCGTTCATCACAGCTCATGTTGGTCATTCCACCCCCATTCTGTTCAGTCTCTCATTAACTTTTGTTGATTGAGGAGGTCGGGATGGGGTAATACCAGTCGAGGATTTGTTCTCGACAATCAGTGCGGCAGGAACTGGGCCATTTCGGTGGCCTCTTATCTGGCGAGCTGAGGTATACTGTCCTGGATTTTCCTAGGAGGTGCACCCTCCCAAGCCTCTTTGGTGTGGAGTTAGTTTATCGCTTACTGACAGAGGCGCCCTAACCGGGGAATGCCGACGGGGCTTCCCAGGTTATTTTGTTAGGCCAGAGTGCTCCCTCTTTAGGGGTGCTGGCTTAACTCTTCCCCCACTTTCCGACCGTGTGTCACATATTGCTGCGGTGGGAAGCAATTAAATACCTGGTCATATCTACACCCCACCTGAAGGCAGGAACCCGCAATCAACATGTATCACTTTTTCCCCCCTTTTTTTCACACACTCCAAGCAAAAGACAAAAATAAAAAAAGTTAGAAGAAAAAAAAAGTATCGAAATCCTCGAATACAATATACAAATATAGAAGGCGTTTAATTTTTTCTTGCCAGACGACGTTTGTTTTTTTTTAAAATAAAATTATCAATTTCCAACTATAATACTTCTAACATTTTTCATTTTGAATTTGTGACGACATTTTATTTAATTAGAAAAATCAATTTTCTTTATCCAATTTCTTTACACCAAACTTTGTTACAAACATTTGTTTTGCGTGTTTTTTTATGTCTGGCTGCTTAATTCGCTTGTTTTTTTCATAAACTTTCGGGTTAGGGTTAGTTAAGATTGTTTAGGAAAAGTACAAATTTAGCCTCATCCGTGCACTTATGAAAAGATACAGACTAAAAGACGTTCATAGCAAAAATGGAAACACAATTGACATGATAGTTTGCGTAAAAACAACAGAAACCACACGCGCAAAAAACAAACGTTTACAGACCAGTTTGCGTTACATAAATTGGAAAAATATACACAAACTAACTTTTTAAAAAAACTTATAACAACCACAAAGAAAAAAACAATTCCTGAAACAATTATACATACATACAAACTAAACAAGTTTCTTTCATTACAATTAATATTGAAAAAAAACAAACAAAAAAAAACGAATACTAATAACCACTAATGGCGCAAAGTTTTTTAACGTTTGATAGTCTCGGAAGTGTTCGGTAAAACAATTCATTGACGACGTAAGTACAGATATTTTCTTGGGTGTCCATTAGGCAACTGTACCGAGAACCTGTTAAAAATAATAATTTATAGCAAACGCAGTAGAATTTTATTCTTTACCGACCCATATATTTTAACGTGTGGAATCCGTTTGTAAGATTTTTATTTCGATGTTCGTGTGTCGATAAGACACGAAAAACAACATGACAGCCGAGATTATTGCTTAACTTCACCTATTAGTATAGTTTACGAGGGTTTATGTATGGGGGAAGCTTACCACTCAGATTTAGTGGCAGGGTATTTTTTTAAATTATCTTTTCTTGCATGAGGACATCCACAGAGAATGGATGGGATTTAGCTAATTGTCAGGTTGGTCAGGTGTATTTACATCGAGGAGGCACCAGAGCCGCAAGTTCATCGGAGCACATTCTATTGAAATACTTGTAAAACAAGCACAAGGATGCAAAATTGTGGCAATGGTACAGGGACAGGGGCTGGAGCTTGGTTGATAGTGATAGACCTATTAGATTAGAGACTTTTTTGACCTTGTCTAGGAGGGAGAGACTAGTGGGTGGTGCACTAGCCCAGATGAGACAACAATACTCCATGCATGGTAGCTTTGTAGAGATGTAGAATACTGCAGGTGTGAGAAGTTTTCTAGTACGGTGGAGGGATCCCACTTTCTTTGCCACAGCCTTGGCAATGTTTTCTATGTAGTTGTTCCAATTCATGTTACCTGGGAAGTGTTGCATCAGACACCATAGTAAGTTGGATGCAAATCATCCGAGACGTTTGTGAACAAGACATCATAAACCATCCGATAATGCTTGGTCGTTTTGATGAAAACAATAGAGCTAAATAAATTTAAATAGATGAATCTTTCTTCTTCGGGAGAAAGTATAACAGAGGTTGGTTTACCTGTCAGTGGGTGAATTCTGCTTCGCAATGATAGAAAGAGCCGATATCAAAGGATCAAAAAGTGACGCTGCTATGAACTTCCAGGACATGTACACTTCCCACCAATATTGACCAGAAGCTCTTAGTCATCGAAACCCAAGGATCAGTGTGCACCTCAAATCCCTTTCGAATGGAGAAACTTCACCAGGAGGTCAGAGACCCTGTCGTGTCGAGCGCACTTAGCCCCACAATGCTGGATAATGTGGCCTTAACTCTCGGGCTGATTGCATCATCCCCAACATCCCAAATCACCATCGCCTCACCAATCCCTAGCATTCCTGACCTTACTGCTTTGAAGCCTACATCAGAGATTGATGCCCATGATATAGAGCCTGGGAAAAACCTTGTCAGGATATCAAAGCCATAGGTTGGACGTTTTGTGCAACTTGCCAGAGCAAGGCCAACCCCATCACAAGACGAAACTAATACTTCTCTCCAGCGCACAGCAGCTTCGGCACTGTTGGGAACAACCTGACCTCATATTAGAGCAGGCTGATTTATCAGGTTAAGAGTAGTTCTAAACGGAACATGCCGGATAGACTCACAAATGGCACCTTAAGTAGCCAAAGTAAACAATTTCTCATACCTACACTATCTCATTAGGGTGATCGAAACTGCTAAAGATAGCAGTCCTAACTCTCAATTAGATATAGTGGCATAAACAAAACCGACTGGACAGTCGGATGCTGGAAAGGGGGGGGGCGACTAAAAGAAAGATAGAATTATGTGAACCGCCAATTTTTTGCTTTTTACCTGATCAACACCACCTTGTGCATGTACGCATGGCGCAATGAAGTGCATCCCCAACCACAGACTGGCCAGCCATGCACCACCAGCACACACGACAAAGGTGAAAGGTGTCTTGCACAGGGGTGCCTCAACTCTGATGTGAACCAACACTGAAGTTTGTTTCCAACTGTACTAGTTTTATAAAGATGTTAAAGACATACTGTTATTCGTCAGTTTAAAGGCTTTTCCTTTCTCCTACAAACTTGTGGTGTTGGTTATGAAAAATGGTTTAAAAATTAACCCATGAAAAGATGCTATGTTAAACCGTTCGTTCAATTTCTATTTCCATTTGCCACTTCTACAAATAAAATGGAGTTGTATATTTTATCATGTGCTGCATTTGCACCAAAAATCAAGTCAGTCCCTTTAAAAAAACGAATCTTTGAATACAAATGCTAAATATTTTTCTATCATTCTCTCTTTACCCCTCCCGTTTTTACCCCTCCCTTTCCCCATCCTCTTTCCCTCCACCCAGTCAGTTCATCTCTCTGAACATACACACAGACAACTCTCCCTTATATTGATTCTTCAAGGAATGAGTTGGCATAAGGGAATTAACTCCTTGATAAAAAATTGGAGTTACTTCCCTTTAGTCAGTACATAAAATGGCTGGAAACAGACCCCCCATGACGTAATCTGCGCCAGTTTAAGGTCAAAGAATGAATAATTTTTTTCTAAACTCTAGATATTCACCGGGGCAAAGCGATCAAGAAAATACCAACTTTGTGGGTATTGTTTTGTCGTTTTTTTAGTTTTAGCCGGACATACATACATACAGACAGACGACTACACTTTATATTAAAGAGAAGATATACACACACATACATCATATACAGGGCATGGATTGTTACCTGAGTTGAGTATTTTTAATTATTTTTTAATATAATTGACTCCTAGGACTATTTGTTAACATATATAAATTCCTTTTTTAATATAAGAAATTTTAATTACTATTTACCTCCCGTTAAAATTATTTCCCCTTTTATTGAAAAACAATATGGTGAATTTTCGTATCTCTTGGATTGTGACAATATGCATTTTCATGTGGAATTCATTTTGAGAATTAATGTTTGATCTTGTTTTGATTTTCAAGAAATTTATAAATTTTGGGGGACATTCTTGTTGATTTGTGTTTTTTATTAGGCACCTACGAACCATTTCTTCTGAAGATACTCTAGTGTTTAAAAAATGTATGGTTCATTGTATGACTTAAAATTGACATTGACTTGAAACAGCTATAAACAATTATGCCTTTGGTATGCTCTTTAATTGTAACCTGATTAGGAAAATTATTTAAATCATCAGAATATATATATATATATATATTATAGATCAAGCGACACCATGTCGTTTAAAAAAAATTTTTTTTAAATTGTCTATTATTCTGATGAAGATTCCTGTGTGAATCAAAATGTTTATTTAAGAAAAAGCTTCCTCATTTTACTGGTTTCAGAAGGGAAAAGACCGTTTCAGTTACCAAATTTAAAGTCATTCTATACAGTGGAACTCTTTACTAATACATATATGTGTGTGTGTATGTATAAGGTATATTTAGTGGATGATAATTAAACTGACTGTATAGGTAAAAAAGTAGAATTACCTAATAAAGCAAAAAGACAGATTATTTTGAAAAAAATTAACACCGAGTCATGATTTGATTTAATATTAAGCTTTATCAAGAGTACAATATAAAGAACAGGCTACAATATTTATACAGTAGTACATTGATAGGAGTGGGAAAAGTGGAATAGCAGAAAGTGTTAATGTAAGAGGCGGTTGTGTGAGTAGTGGGGTATATATATATATAGAGGCATGTTTATATTCTGTGTATAAAAGTCACTCTTTAACCGATCATTATGAATTTTGAAACACAGCTAGGTAATGTGGACTATATTTAGTTCTATGCAATGAGATTGTCAAAGCCTTTCGTGAAAATTCAAATACCTCCGATTTGTGTGAAATTTTAACAATAAGTATTAGACATGAATTAAAAGATATTCTCAAAATTTTAGGGTTTTTGAAAGTGTTTTAAAGGATTTTTAGGGCGCATAATATGGGCACAACCTCCCATTTGGAAATTAAAATGTTATATTTGTATTGAATTTAATCCATAATCATTAGACACCAGTTAAGCAAAATTTCCTAGATTTAAACTTCTTCTTAATACCCCTTAACCTTAAGTCTTAAATTTTATAAATTTTCTAGAATCAAAATCATGTAATGGATTTTTGATCAAAATTAGAATAAGCATTCGAGAGAAGGCTAAGTTTTCTTTCTTTTTTATTCTTTCAGCCGCATTGTTTTTTGCATATTTTGCAATTGGTGCATCTCTATCTAACATAAAATTTTGTTGGCCGGATCTTAAAATTTTAACTTAAATACCATTTAAGCTGACAAATTAACCTTTGATTCTGAATGCCCAATTTCCATTTGTTATTGTTGTACCATTTTATTATAAATAGAGTCACATACTTTGGTACAATCTATTTTTAAATACTTCATCCGGTCCAGCAATCCAGTAAATATTCTTAAAAATCACACTAAAAGAAAAATCAGCTAAGGTGAATGACACTTACAAAAAGAATAAGAATTATTCCTTCATTCGCTTCATTTATTTTTATTATATCTTGCTTTGTTATTATTAAATCAATACCAGGTTGCTTAGATACTGAACATGAAAAAGACAGCGCTATAGAATACAGAAAAACAAGTTTGAACATGGGCAACTCCGGGTCGGGACAGCTAGTATGTATATAAAGAACAAAAATGTTCTGTCTTTCTGCTTTTCATTCTTTTCCAACTTTCCATATCTAGAACAATAAAACTTATTGAGTAGAATAGATGTTAGCAACAAATTATGAGAGCTATTCATCTTACGTCACCATCGTCAATTGAAATATAGAACTTAAAATACTTCACCATCAGAAGAAACTTGGAAAATGTTTCACCGCAAAGCAGACATCGATAGTTGTTACCTCTCAAGTACTGATGAAAAACCCTTAAACATCATTGCGGTTATGAACATATATATATATATATAAGCAAAGTTGTCTATCTGTGTATGTATGTCGCAACATAAAAGTTGATCTAAGAGGCAAACTAACCACATATTTTAAATTAGCACTGTCGATCTGACGTTCTTATCAATGCCAGAAGTTTTTAAACATTTTTTAAAACATTCAAAATTAAAAGCATGTAAAAAAAACATTAGAAACAAATATTTTGCCATTTTTAGCTTTCCTTTTCCAGACGACCAAACATACTTATAATAATCTGAACCAGTAAGAAAAATAAACATAAAAATAATTCACTGTAACGAATACCAATAATAATTAACTGTATCCTGAAAATGGCAAGAATTTAATTACAGTTTTATTTCTAGTATAACTATTATACATATATACTCTATATAAATGCCAATGTTTGTATGTTATAGAAATTGACATGCTCACTGTGATTTAAGATGCTGTGATAATTTGCCTTGGTGACAATATCTGTTAAGTGAGATGGTACTAGCAGCCAAGTCGTCAATTGAGTTATCTCCCCTTTGCAGATTGGCTATTTGGAGACTCTAAACATAGATGGCTCTGGTTGGTAAGCAATTTGCATAGGTGGTGGGTTTGTTAGTATGAAAACTGTAATTTTTGGATTGAAGAGTTCAGTTGATTTTGGGTCAGCAGAGAGTGAACAGTGGAGATTGAGATTTTTTGTTGCAGTGATGCTAAAGGTAAGTTTATTTAATTCCATTACCGGATTATAGCATTAAGTACCTTTCTCAAACACAATTACCCAGACTTAAACAAGGGGAAATTTTTAGACCCAAATTTTCTGCCCTTTGGAAACGCCAGGTTGCGTTACTATTATGACTATAAAAAGAGCTATGCAGGCAAAATTCACTCTTTTCTTCTGGTTGGCCTCAGCAGACACATCCCTGTCTCTGTCTGATGACTGTTTTGACAAACACATCACACACCATGTGCGCTCACATACAATCACACTATGCTGGTACATAATACTTTTCTCTACTCACACACACACACGTGTTCACATCTTTCTACTCAGACTTTGTTGAACATATTCTCATGAACTCAGTTTATTGCAAACACTATGTGCATGCTTATGGACACACAATTCGGTATATAACCTTTTCTTCTCTATGTACACAGACACACACACATTCTACTCACGCTCTTTGTATACGTCCTAATGAACTCTATTTAATAGCGAACCCAGTCAGGTTTGTGATCAATAAATGTCTTGTTTTATGCTTAGAACACAAACCGGCTCTGTCAAAGTGTCGGCGATAAATATATTAGGGGCAAGCATCGAACACATTGTTGTGTCTCCGAAATATTAAAATAAGTTTCAATATAGGCTTAAGGCTTTAAGTTTATAAGGAAATTAAAAGACACCATTGAAATTTTCCTTTGATTCAATCTTGGGTAATTAGGTGCAATTATCGGCTAGGTCCATAAAATAACTGAAATATATTAGAGCATAAAGAAACGAAATGTCTAAATATGTGTACATACGTATATATATATGTCAAATGCTGGAGGGGGTGGTAGGTGTTCTTGAAATATGTTTAGATGTTGGTTTTTAATTTATATAAAACGTATTATTATTTAATCATAATTATCATGTGAAGGTTTTCTGTAGGATTATAACCTACTTCCATTATAGTTATGCATACAAAGTTATGTAAATAAACGGCCAATGACAATGTAGTTTTGTGTTCTGTAGGGATAAAGTGAATTTTTGTTTTAATCAATACATTTAAAAGTCAGCTAAGTGTAGTTAAACTGTTTTTAGAGGCTGTTATTATTTTTTTAGAGATGTTTATTTGATAGATGTCACATAACAGTAGTAGCCATGCGTTGATGTGTGATGTTCCTATTTACTTGTCTTCCCTTCATACTTCAAACACTCCCAATCATTTATAAAAATACATCTCTCGAAGCATATGTGGAATACCAAATCTCTCTCTCTCTCTTTCTCTCTCTCTCTCTCTCTCTCTCTCTCTCTCTCTCTATATATATATATATATATATATATATTAGCATTACAAGTTGATTTTTTTCTTTTTAGCTAATTGTTATTTAGCAACTTGGGTGAAAAGAGCTGTGTAAAAGAAGCTCAAAACCGTTAAATTATGCAAATACCATCAGTAGTTAAAAAATTATAAAAATTTAAAGTGCTCAAATTTGTTTATCATTCTACATTTTTTTTAATATAACCTTTTTAAAAAATGGGCTAAAATAAAATATATTTCAAGAAATTCGGTCATTTCTCCACAATTCTCATGAAATTTTGTACTCTTATGTGAAATTATGTGCTTTTTCTGATTATGCAGTCAGATTTTATGAATTTCTGTAAATTTCGAAGTTTTTAAAACTGGCACATTGTACTCATTAACATATTATATTATTCACTTAGTTGAAGACACTGAAAATATTTTTTATGATGTCATTCATTAAAATAGATCATAAACGACCTGTGACCCAAAGGATCACGCGTCTTCAAATATAGAATAGGAACCCATTTAAAGAAATATTTTTAAAATAAAAGACAAAATCTTTTTAAACATAGAAAGTTAGAAGAATTTTTATTTATTAAATAATAAAAAAGAAATGAATTCTACTGCTTTAGGCGATTTAAATTTTGAAACATCCATGCTAGGGAATTTCTTTCAAGTTTTCAGAATTTTGTTTATATTTATTAAAAAGGAAAAAAGAAAGAGGAGGGAAGAAAAAAAGAGCGCAAACAAAAGAAAGAAGAAAAAAAAGAGAAAGAGAGAGCTAACACAGCGATACTAAAATGTCGCCGTTGCTTGGTTCTGATATTATTACTACCACTACAGCTTGTTTATAGTTTAGTATTCAGTTCGGCACATTCAATTTGCAACTTTTTATTCAGAACAAACGTTTTAAAGAAAGTTGGGCACTATTAAACATTATTAAATATTTACGGATAATACATAAAAGTAATTCTGAAACTTGATTTGTATCAATGAAACTTAATGATATACATCGACTTCCCTTATCAATTTTGAAATATTCTTTCTCAACTTTGCTTGGTGGTAACTCTGTTTTTAGCGATCATTGAAATACAAATCAAGTTTTGGTAGAACTAGTCATGAATTTTTATCGAAATTTAATGCATGAAATTTAAAAATTAAAAAAAGTTTCTAATTTTGTTATCGTTATTTTTAATATTTTTCATTTTTAACTTGGAGTATAAAACTATTCAACTTATAACGTATGAAGGCATCGTTGAAAAGCTTATTTTATTTTTCTCTATCCATATAAATGTTTTAAAAATTGGCTTGCAAATAAGAGAGATATGATTTGCTTAAGCATATTAGGTGTGAAATTTTCCTAATGTCCTACAAAAATACACTATTGCTTGTAATGCTATGTATATATATATATATATATATATATTAGATTAAGTAAAGAATATGAAAGTGTATCATTTCACCTTATCAACAACTAGTTTTGTCCTTTTTTATTTCTTACATTCCAGTTATTTCGGGTACCTGTTAGTTTTCCCTTTTAGCGTAGGGCGAGCAATGAAAGGGCAAGTTACTTGTTTTTTAACCAAATAATGAATACACCCAAATTGTAAAAAACACCAAAAATCTGAATTATCGAATCGAAATAAAATGTTCAGTATTTATTAATCTATATTATAAAACTGAACGTATGTGTGCCTGGACTGCTTCAATAATCATTTATGCAAATTTAATTTTGTGAACAAAGAAGCTAAATCTTAATAAGTGACAATAATAAAAATGAAAGGAAAGAATCACATATGCAAATTAAAATTTTATAAGCAAAGGAGTGGTTTAATCTCAATGATAGTTGATAATAATAAAAATGAAATAATTTTTCTTTGACTCTATATTTAAATATAGACACAAAAATAGTCCCTAAACAGAATGAAAGGAGAAAGAGAGAGAATTTTGTCTTTTTTTATCGATTAGTTTTTCTTATCAATTACTTTTGTTTGTTTTTTTTGTCAATTACTTTTATCTTTTCCTTATCAATTAGCTTTGTCTTATGGATTAGTTTTCTCTTTATCAGTAGAGAAAAGGAAAGAGAGTGAGTTTTATCTTTTTCTTATCAGTTTCGTTTCGATGATTTCATGTAATGAATAGGAATTTAATTGGAAAGCGATAGCGAGTGGATGAAGCCTGTTAGTTAATAAATGAATGTAAATATAAAGTATTTATTTTATTAAAACATAACAGATATATAGATTTTTTACATAATTTTATTACTTCACCCCAAGGACTAATTGTGAATCATATGGTAAATACATGTATCTATGACAAACATTTCTCTCTCAAGATTAAACACTGTAAATAAGCATGTGTATTTGTAAAGAATACATTTGTATTGACAAAATAAGTCTTTATATCCATTAAGTATGTTTTAAGTATGCACTTTTTTGTTTGAAAATCCAAACATTTTTTGACTTTCAGATGTCACAAGTTTTTTATTTCTTGTTTAAGTTTTAACTAAAAGTATGATGTAAATCATTCTTTCTCCTTTCAGATAAAAAATACGAACAGAAATATTTACATTGGGAACTTGGAATTTTTCAGTCAACTGCAGATGATTTGTAGACGTCAAAATGTTTTTCGATTTATTTTGAAAATGATGAAATCCTCAAAACAATTATGAGAATCGACAACTATAAATCATTTCATAAACTCACATAGACTATCAATATGGATTAAATATGCACTGATATATACAAAGTAAGCACTTGTACATACAAAGTAAGCTTAATACCAGCCCTTGTATATACAAAGTAAGCTTGAAGAGAGAACTTGTATATACAAAGGAAGCTTGAATATACAAAAGAAACGTTTGTATATTCAAAGGAAGATTAAAGAAAGTACTTATATATGCAAAAGAATCCCTTGTATATACAAAGTGAGTTTAATAACAGCCCTTGTATATACAAAGTAAGCTTCAAGAAAGCACTTATGCAAGGTCAACTGTTGTATCTCAAAAGTAAACATCATTGAAAACATTGCTTTAAAAATCAGGCAAAGTTACAGACAAGAGAGTATCCAAACTTAGTACACAAGTAAACATGAAAACTAATACAAGTGAACATCTTTTTCATTGTAGAGTTTGTGGTTTCAACTTTTCCACCAAGTGTACATTTACAAATCATATTCAAACACATTCTGATGAACCATTTATTAGTGAAATCTGTGACCAAAACTTTCAACAGTCAGACACTTTCAAGCAACATTTAAACACTCACACAGGAGATGAAACATTTGTTAGTGGAAAAAAATATAATGAAAAAAGTGGATTAACAGATCATATAAAAACACATGTTAATAAGCCTTTGTCTTGTCAAATATGTGGCAAAACTTTTTCTTGGGAGTCTGGCTTAATCAGCCACATAAGAACTCATACAGGTGAGAAACCCTTTACTTGCGAAATATGTAGCAAAAGCTTTTCTCTACAGTGCACATTGACAGTTCATATGCGCACACATACTGGAGAGAAACCACACACATGTGAAATATGTGGCAGAAGTTTTATACGATCAGATCTTTTAAAGAATCATGTGAACACTCACACAAAAAATGAAATATTTTGTTGTGTTGTATGTGATAAGAAATACTACAGAAAACGTAGCTATGAATATCATATGAGATACCACTCAAAAGATAAACCGTTTTCTTGCGAAATATGTGACAAAGCTTTCTATTTAAAAGCTATTTTGACAAAACACATGAGAACACATACAGGCGAAAAACCCTTTACTTGTGAAACCTGTGGCAAAGGTTTTTTGGAGAAGTCTAAATTGACTATTCATATAAGGACTCATACCGGCGAGAAACCATTTGATTGTGAAATATGTGGCAAGACTTTTTCTCAAAAGTATACTTTGGTAATTCACATTAGGACTCATACAGGTGAAAAAATGTTTGCATGTGATACCTGTGGCAAAAGATTTTCACGTAGGATTTTGTTGAAAAATCATCTGAGAATTCACACTGGAGAGACTCCATTTTCTTGTGAAATCTGTAGCAAAGCATTTTTCTCAAAAGCAGGCATTACCTATCACATGAGAATCCATACAGGTGAGGAGAACCTATTTACTTGTGAAACATGTGGTAAAAGTTTTCCTGGGAAATCTAAATTAATATGTCACATAAGGACCCACACAGGTGAAAAACCATTTGAGTGTGAAATATGCGGCAACGTTTATGCTGAGAAGTATACGTTAAAGTCTCATTTAAGAACCCATACAGGTGAGAAGCCATTTTCCTGTAATATATGTAGCAAATCATTTTCTTTCAAGTGTAACTTAACAAAACACATAAAAACTCATACTAAAAACCCAACGTTTTCTTCAGAATAATGAGCAGAGTAACAAGGGTGTGGAGTCGATAAACAATGCTTGACCTCGACTGAAATTTAAAAAAGTCTAATTCACACAAAAATAATCTTAACACTCATAATATTTTGTAAATGATATATATATATATATGTGTGTGTGTTTATATATATAGAGAGAAAGAAAGTGTTTATATGTACAGGATTTACTCCTAAACTAATTAACTGATCATTATTCATTTTGGAACACAGCTGCTAGGTGTAATGGGTCGTAATGTGGGCTATATTTCATGAAAAAAGCGGTAGAAGCCTTTGTGAAGATTCACATACATTTGAATTTTGTGAAATCTTAACAATAGGTATTAATCAATTAATAAATATTCCCAAAACTTCAGTTTCTTTAGAGTATTTTAAAGAGATTTTAGAGGCATAATATGAGCTCAATTTCCTATTTCAAAATTCAAATATATCAGATTTGCATTAAATTTGATCCATAATCATTAGATACCAATTATGCAAGATTCTTTGAATTACAATTTTTTTTTAAGACCGCTTAAATTTTAAACATTTTCCAGAAACAAAATGATGTAATGGATTTTGATCAAAATTGGAATAAGGATTCTAGGCATCAGGTTTTATTTTACCTGGGATTGGTATATATATATATATAGACTTCCTTTCAGCCTCAATAGACAAGAGATATCCCTCTTTCAGGAGGCAATAGTAAATCAAAAGTTGTGCAATCCCCAGCAACTGATCCTCAAAACAGGGATTGTTTCAATCTAGTGGCAAGAAGTCCAGTACAACTTGAACTAATTTCAAAATAAGCAGAAAAAACTGTTTCTTTTTTATTATTATTCTAGACTAGTTGCACAACCAAGGCTTGAGTCTACCATTTAATCAATAGCTGGATGAAAGATATATATATATATATATATACATAAACAATAGAAATCTAAAATCTAGTTAGACAAAAATACAGGGTTATTTATCTTGGATTTTTTATGAGTGTTACTCATCAGAAGGAATGTCCATAAACATCAGAAAAAATAACAAAACTCACATTATTAAAGCATTTATAGATGTAGGTTTAATTAGGACAATAAGATTCTATTTACTCTATGCACGCCATATTTCACATCAATGGTCAAAATCTGGATCGTTTTAAAATGAATGAAGACATAGTTAATGGAATCTGACTTTCTATCGTTTATTTATACATGCTCTGGAGTTAAAAAAATTAACATCTATTGAGTTTAAATCTTAAATATTAAATATATACGTGTATATATATACATATATGAAAGTTTGTTAAAGATACAATTTCTGACAGAAAGGTAAGAGTAATACTATTTAGAACAGGAAAAAGATAACACTAAAAACGATACTGATTGATTTGATATTTTTTAAATTACAAAACTTCTCGAAATTAAATATATGAAAGGAGCTTAAATATACCAACATTGGGAGAGATAGTGGAGTAGGCTGACTCTTTACGAGTGGAAGGGGGTAAAAGACAAGGAATGTGTTAGCTTGGAGTGGAGTTAGGTCTGATTGTAAATTTGTGTTAATTTTTCCCTGTGCCAACTAGTATTGTTCTTAGTTTATAACATCATTCCCATATACACCAACATATACAGCATTTTGATTTTCAAAGAGTCTGTGTGTATTCATCGTCTTAAATTAAGAAAATCTAAAGAATTACATCAAAAATTGTTAAAACTTACACCTCTCAGAACAATGATAAAAAACTGAATCTAGACAAAAGAAATTTTGGTTTTCAATGCAATTTGATCATTAGACTTCTGCTTACTAAAAAACATTAAATTTCTGATGTATGGTAATTGTAAACAGTTGTAGTTTAGTGCACTTTAGTAGAAAGGATGCAACAGAAACTTAACAGCTCTAAGTTTTTGGTCACTGTGCTGCCATGCAGCATGTCTGAGACCTGTCATCTTTTAAAATAGTCATAGTGAAAATTCCTAACACTAACATGTTACAGATCAATAGTCTGTGTGTTTTATCAAAAAACAACCTCTAAATGAGTTACCAGCCAAGACTCGACCAAGTCAGGTATATTGGTAAAACAAGGTTAGTAATGCGATTTAACCCATAGCCAGGGGAATTATGGGATCCATGCCTTCTTTAAAGTAAACATAATTCTGACTCAGAAACTTAATAAAAAAAACTACACCAATCATACATCTCCTTTTAATGTGTGTAACGAGGAAAAAGAACAAAAATTTAGATCATGATTTTTTCTCCAGCAAAAAATCTTGCTTTCCTAGCAGAGAACAATAATTATAGACTTAAAGGACACAATAAATCGAATCAGTTTATTATCATAATCATTAGTTTACCTACACATGTATTCAAAACTTATACATTGATCTCTCAAAGCAAATATACATTATATCATCATTATTATCACTGCATACTTTTGGCCTTGTTAAGTGGTGAACCATTCGTAAGAAGAAAAAACATTTTAAAGGCTTCAAAATGACTTTTGAGATTTTAACGCTCACAAAAATCAGATGCTATAGATTTCTGGATTATTCGGACTACTGTTCTCATCTTGAATGTTCTCACAATGTTTCGGTCGATGTAACCTTCAACCTTCTTCAGGCGCATATTGTCAAACGCAGGAATCCCAGCAAGGACCTGTGGCATAATGGATATGTGCTAAGTAATTATCAGTTCTAAGTGATAGTCTTTTGAAGGTTCAATATGCAATGTGGGTGATACTAATAATACAATTACAAATTACTTAAGACTTCTACCCAGTCATGGCTGAGGGAACAAGAGCATGCTGCTTCTGTGCATTAAATAAAATATTCTGTTCGAAATTTCGTACAGATTTCCGAGTTTGACAAAGATTTACAAGACGCACATGAAGAAGTTTGGAGTTTACATCAGCCGAAACATTGTGAGAATAACATCCAAGATGAGATCAGTAGTTCGAATAATGCAAATAATACAAATTATCAATCCTCATCTCAAACCTTCCAAAACTACATTTCTGTCCATTATTAATAAAAAACAAATAACAAGTCTTGAAAGAAAGTGGAAGTACATTTAAAACTCATGAAGCTTAACTCTCTCTCTTTTTGTGGATAGCAAATTATCTTTTGAGAATAAAGATGTCAATATTATTTTCACAATTGATAAACTGTTCGTTTGAAAATTCTGTGATGTCAAAAGCCGTGTCTTGGTAAATCTGTTTTTTCTATGTGCCAACCTATCTAAAAAAAATACACCTTGAATTTACTGCCAAGTTTTTATCATGAGTCTGTTCACATAAGCTAAAGTGCTTTCGATTTAGGAATGAAATTTCCGAAAGAATATACTAAATTTTTAAACAAATTAGTTGATTTACCCAGAAGAGCACGAGTGTCAAATACATTGAATATAAATTAAATTGTGTGTGCATATAATATATATATATATATATATATATATATATATATATATATATATATATTGCATACACACACAGACATACAAGAAGTAGACACATTTAAACTCATCAATAACCTAGGCAAGATATGATTGATTATTTTCCCTTGATGATGAATTGGATAATCACTTAGTTAATAGTTTAAAGTGGAATCCCAATGTTTGTGACAATTTGATTTCACTTTCATATGAACCTATAATATGGCTCCTCTGAAACTGTTTCTTTGGTGGGTGTCATACTTAAATGATGATACATAATAGATATATGTCTGAAATCCCAAAAATATAACTTAGTATAAAATATTGATGTTTTCAAATTTTACTACTGCTTTGAATGGCTCTGAGTGCTGGCCATCAGAGAATGAAGCAGAAACTTTAAACATGTATGAATTATTTTTGTTGGGTGTCTATTTAATTCTTGCCATATATATATACAATAATAAATGTTACAAATTTATTTGCTCATATTTATTAAATAACTCAAAGTATACAAATTAAACGAAATAAACAGATAGATACATCATTCCTATTTTCACATATCCAAAAGTCATTCAATATGACCCCTGTCAGTGTCAATAACCTACTGAAAAGGTAAAGCCCTACAAGAGTCACGAATGATCGGTTCAGGGACTTTTTCCCATTCCTTCCTCAATTCTGTCTTCAAAGCATCCAAATTTGTGTGATGGAAAGCTGAAATCTTGCTCTTGGACAAAATACTGAAATGCAGAGAATTAAGGTCTGGAGATGATGGAGGTCATGCTTCCTTGGAAATGAACTCTAGAACCTTCTTGGCTAACCATTCTTCAGTTTATTTTGCTCCCTTTAAGTGAACTGAGTCCTGTTGGAATGACCAACAACGTTTTCTGAAGTGTTTTTTTGCACAAGGCAAGAATGATGACTCAATAATATTTGTATGATAATTCGGCTGGTTCAGTTTCACAGCTTCATGCACAAAAATCAATGGACTGCTTCCAGTTTTGGTTATGGCGGCCCAGACAATCACTGACACTGCACCTTGCCTCCGAGTAATAACCCACGACTCAGCATCATCTGTATGAGACCAAATCCGATCATTTTAAATGTTAACATTCTGCCGGGCGTCAAATTTCTTCTCATCACTGAAAACAAGGTTAGGCATCGTGCCAGCTCTGATATGCGATAGGAGGATTTTAGTTGTTTGCTTCCGTGTATGGACAGAAGTTGCGATCGGTTCATTTAATGCTCATAAGGAGATGTTTGAAGATTTGCCTCCTTTGCTAGATTTTTGAGGGATCTCCTTGGATTTCTCCCTGGTGGATTTGATCATTTTTGATGTCCTAGCAGTACAAGGGCGACCTTTCCATTGTTTATTAGTAAACTTTCCAGTCTCTTTGAATTAACCAATATTTTGTTGACATTTAGTAATTTAACAATATCTCTTGATGACTTTCCCGACTTGTACAATTCTACAATCGCAATTCTCTTATTCAAATCCTGTGCCATTTTCACAGAAGTGATATTAAACCTTCAGCATATATATACAAACCTGAAAAAAATAAAAATTTATTATATTTTAATGAAAATGGATAATAATAAAAATTTGTAACGGTAAGTATTGAACAACCTGTGTGTATGTGTGTGTGTATGTGTGTATATATATATATATATATATATATATATATATATATATATATATACACGTGTCTATAAAGCTGATACACCCTACATTGCCCTTGTGTCAAATAAAGCATTCATTTTCATAAAGTCTGTGCCTCCTCTTCCTCCTTGAAAAAAATAAAGGAGTATAAAAAAACTTAATTTCATAATAGTTGTACTTACCCAGCATTGCTTATTAGTGTTTTTATTTGAAATTTGTTTTGTTGCTTTTCTTTCCAAAATATTTTTGTTCCAAATGAAGGGAAGTAATTCTGTATTGATGAATACAGAGTTACATTCCTTATTTTTTTTAATAAAGATCGTGTCTGTATTAAAATTATTCCGACCCAGTAAAGGATTTTCTGGATGTAATTAAATAGAATTAAATTGTATTATTCTTAAAAATATGCTGCAACGATCCACAAAAATAAGTAACGAACCAGAATCAAATATTGATGTTGGAGGAAGAAAGCTATCGCTGGTAAAAACCGAGAAAGAGGCTAACTTTACTTTATATATGAGAATGTGCCATTCGAACTCAAAACATTTTGGTTGTCAACAGAAAACCTAAATTACTACAAATATTAAGTAAATTTAATTAAATGTTGAATGCCTTTAATAAAGGATTGTTTTTTTTCTGTTCAATACAGTGCACGTGAAGAAGGCGACAGACAAAATGGCTGAAACCTGGTGTTAAAAAAATGAAGATGAGGAAACCAGTTCGAAAACTTTAGATTATATTGGAAATTCACCATGTCACAAATATAAACAAATAATATAAAAATTAATTTATTGATATGAAGTATCAAAATATATTTTATATATTAAAATGTATATCAACTAATAGGAAATACTGCCATTCATTAACTCAGTCTTTCTGTCAACCAATCTCAAACCTTATAATGTGTGTACAAAGAAATAAATACTTTTAAATAGTATATATATATTTACAAGGAAGAATTACATTGAATAATAAGACATCAGATTTAACATTAGCCCTTTGCTTACATTAGTATTTCTACTATCACTGCCACCTTTTCTCACTGCTACTACAATATCTACTACTTCTACTTCTACTTCTCCCACTAAAGCTGTTGCTATTTCTTCTTCCTGTTACCTTTATAGCTTTAGAAATGACCACAGTTCTCCTACCTCACACTTCTGCATCCTCCTACCATATCTACTCTAACTCTCATTATCCTCTTACTCTTTCTATTCCTCATCTTGCTGTTACCTTTAAAAACTCTTCCCCATACTTTTAACCGTTCATTATCCTTATCCAATTCTCCTTCGAATCTTCTTTTTATATACTAACGAGGCACCACTTATCAATTATTTTCACATTCAACTATTGAATTTTGTCACTGGTTCTTTATTTCAATTTATGTTGTTTTACAAAGATAAGTTTATCGATTTGTGTATGCTTGGTTTGTCCTGATTCTAGATGCTGTGTCATCAGATCTTGTTGAAAAAATGGAGGACTGGGCAGGCACATCCACTGGCCTCCAAAACCAAACCAAGAAAGAGACTAAGCCTCTATTATTTCATTTTATTTTGTGTTTGGTAAGCAAAATCTATCGATTCTTGTATGCTCTGTTTGTACCAAATTTTAACTTTGATGTGATGATACCAGTATGTAAAAAAAATTATACTAACACCCCTGATGCAGTGTCACCAGATCTTGTTTAAAAAATGTAGAGCCGGACAGACATGTAAGCCGGCCTCCAAAACCCAATCACGAAAAAGACTAAGTGTTGCTTTTGAATCTCACATCACACATGTGCAAGTCTTTTTCATACTTGAAAATTGAAGAGTCATTTTCACTCATTGCCAGTATAATACTGTATAAAAACCAACTTTGCAGAGGCAAGTAACTGATGAGAGCTTTTATAACTTGCTTTATAATATACCTATACCTTCAAAGAAGTTGCAATATCTTAACAAATTTTGTTGTGTTTCTATTATCTTTAACATTATTTCATCTATTGAGCCATAAATTTTCAGATTAGCATATTTAATTACTTTTGACTACAACCTGAGATAGCAGAATATATATATTTTGTAGTGGCCATTTTTGAACATTTCAATTGGTGAACATATACGTGTCAGTACAACAAATAGTAAGATTGATTTTCAGATTCTTAATACTCTGATGATTTCAGAATTTTCAAATCTTTATAAACATTTTAAAAATATATAGTGAACTGGACTAAAATGATAATATTTTAAAATAAAATTTTGGGTTGACAAATATATTTAGTTATAATATTAAATTGAAGATCACTTAAATCCTTCAAGGGACATAATTCGTGAATATACATTGGCAAAACCAATTAGAAGCAGTGCTACTCTACCAATAGGGCTAAATCACCCAGACGGCAAATAAATCAGATATCAATCAATTTTATTGGCAAAAAAGTAGCAATGTGCAGCAAGCCATGTAAAAAAGAAGATATTGCATCATTTTGTTTGTCCAAGCTGACTTTAAACCTGGATATGGTAGGCATCATTACAACATCTGGCAGGCTGTTCCACGGAGCAGACACACGGACAGAGAATTCTGACTTTTCATCAAGCTATGAGGATTTTTGTGTGTGTGTCCAGTAAAGGCCTCGTTATGTTGTTCCACATCTTTGAAAAATGACTCAAACTAAATTCAGATGGTTATATTGAGTTGCTGTCCACTGTTTTCAAGAGCTGAGTGGAGAGATTTGTCTGCAAGAAGCCATACATGTGGTAGCACTAGCAGGAGTCAGCTCCATGCCACACTTCATGGAAACCCCAGAAGAACTTATGAAAGTTCTCAGGCAGCTCCCCCGGAGAAGTGAGATGAAGCTTACTCCTGCTGCTTCACCAGTCCCTACATATGACCCCTAGCTCGACTAATTGAAACCCAATTTAGTTTTATGTATGTGACACAATTGACAAAAACACAAACCGTATTGCCTGCAACACCAAGGGCGAGATGATTGCCAAGATCAAACTGATGTTCAGACATCTCTCAAACGACACCAGAGACTGTGATAGAGGCTTCTTAGAGTAATTGGGCAAAAGAACCTCTAGGAAATGTGCTTTGAATTTTGAGAATACATCACTTAATTATTAAAGTATGACGTTTTTTCTTTCATTTTCAAAAAGTGTCAAATTTATCACGAAGAGTCTGTACTAGCTAATATATCCATTAGCCGAATATTTAACTATTTTGTAGTTGATAAATTTTCAAATTGGAACATTTATAGTTATAGCAAAACAATAAATGGTGCTGTTTAAATGTCTGTCTTCTGTGTGCATGGAAGCCAACAAGCAATTAAGCAAAAAACGTAATAGATTAATGTTTTTATTTTTTACTTGTGTTCACTCCCAAACAAGGCATCTTGCCACTGAGGCATAAGGGGCCACTGTGATCGAAGCCAGGACAGCTTGGGTGGGGAATTGAGCAGCAAGATGTTCGTTCACATTATATTAAAATTTCTGCATGTTAGTATAATCGGGGAAACAGGGAGCATGAAGGGAATTCTGAAGGCAAGTGGTCCGAGGAAAGAAGCTATTAGAGTAGGAAATCTTTCAGTATCTAGGGACCTGCATAGTGAAAAGGTGAGGATTTTGCTGTGGGTTGAGTGTATTTACATTGAGGGGAGACACATGCAGTAAGACATAGGAGTACACTCCGTGGAAGCACTTTTAAAACAAGCACAGGGATGCAACACTGGTGATGCGATAGAGGCTGGAGCTTGGCAGACAGTGCAGGACTTATTAAGTTATACATTATTTTTTGTAGCCTGTCCAAGAAGGGGAGGTTAATGGTTGGTACATACTCCCAGATGTGGCAACAATACACCGGAACAGAAGAAAAAATTCTCTGAAGATGGAAAGACGATCATTTTGAACTGTTTAATGAATTAAAGACAAAATCACTTTGGATCGTTTGACATTCGTAGAGTTCCCCCCTCCCACAAAAATAAAATATTGCAGATCTTGACGAATGAGAAAAAAATGGTACAAACAGTTCAATATCATCTGCGGCAAAATTTCAGCCATAATTGCTAAATTAGAAATAAATTTTTAAAATCCTTGGCTTTTCTGCTACGGTCAAAGTGTAATATTTGTTCTGATACTTCCTCTGTTCTGTCGTCGGTCACTATAGAAGAAACCATTTTAAACTGAGGCAATTTTAATTTTTGTCTTCATCTGTTCTGTCGTCGGTCACTATAGAAGAAACCATTTTAAACTGAGGCAATTTTAATTTTTGTCTCAATCCAGAGTTCCCATATTAATAATTGACCTTGAGTCTAAATCTGCGTCGTGGAGAGAAAAATAAGTAGGGACAAGTACAAATCCTGCTATTTTTTATGCAATTGCTCCAGACAAGGCATGAAGCCACTTGAGGAGCTAAGAAGAGCAAAAGATGATTAATGCAGATAGACAATGCATATTGAGATCCACAAGCCTGCAGTTCTCAGAAAGAAGTTACTGAAATAGGAAGCTGTATTATACCGAGGTACCTGAACAACGAATCGATGAAGACTACAGATGAACGAGTCTAACAAGCTGGAAGTAAGGAAGCAGAAAATAAATCAGACAATTCTGAAAAAACATGCCATAATTTTACTTATAGAAAAGATAGAGACTGGCCACATCACATCTGAGAGAGAGAAAGGGTGCATAGAAGAAGAAAGGTTGGGGCTAACGAAATTAAATATGCTCCTGAACCTTATCAAGAACCTTCAAATGGGACAAGGATTCACCAGCCCAAATATGACAACAGTACACCATACAAAGTCTGATAGTAGATGTGTAGAAATAGAGAATAGCCTCAGGTCTGAGAAAATGTTTCTAGATAGAGAACCAACTTTATAAGAAGCCAAAAACAATGGATCTAATGTATGAAGTCCAAGAAAGATTTGATGAGAAAGAAAGACCAAGAAGTTTCAGAGTTGATTTCTCCTCAAGAACAAAGCCATCCATGAAAATCTGAAGAAGAAAAGTGTCATGCCTATGATTGAAAGACAATCTGAGTCTTAATGGAATTAAACAAAACAAACCATTTATTACCCGAATTCACAACCGAACACAAGGCAACTTCCAGCTGCATGTTCCAACTGATCCAAGGGAGATGGGAAAGAATAGAGAGTAGTATCATAAGAATAAATGTTAATCTTCTGAATAATATTCGCTGGGGAATCATTGATATATTGAAGAAACATTGTTTGACCTAGAATAGAGCCTTGACAAACAATAGCATTGTAGGGTAAAAAGGTGAGGAAACACCATTCATGCTTACTCGCAAGCTTTGATCAGGAAGAAAAAACATAATAATGTCAAGAACTTTAGCACTAATACCATAGGCCTGAAGATTATGTAGAAGATCAGAATACCATACTCTGTTAAACACCTTAGAAATGTAAAGCACAATTGCCCTACTCTTACCTGAATTATCCATAAACCGACAGATCCACTCACTTCCAACAGTTAAGAGATCAGTAGTTGAACGAAAACCATGGAAGCCATACTGAACATCACTGAAAAGGTCTAAACTTTCTAGAAAATGCACAAGCTTGTCATTGATCAACCTTTCAAAAACCTTCATAATGACATGAAACTAACAGGACGATACATGTTTGGGTCAGATTGATTACCAGCATTTTTTAAGATAGGGACAACAGAGGATGCTTTCGAATAAGAAAGGAAACAGGACTTAGACACACAGATTGAATAATTCAGAGAGGATAGATGAAAGTTTAAGGGTGCAATGTTTGAGAACAACAGTAATTGTTAACAAAAGTCGAAATGTACATGTAATTTAATGAATTGCCTAGTGTTATAATGGCTTAACTCAAACGTTGAATGCTTCATGGGAACTTAAGTCGTAATGAGGGTAAAAATGTTTAGGATATGATTTATCTCTTTAAAATAACATCGATTCTTTTGTTGAATTTTTTCAGATTCAGTTGAAAAAGGAATATATCTGCTTTGCCATTTCAATCCAAAATAATTTTTCTTATTTTACCTTAAATCCGTCTGCCAAGGTTTCGGTTTCTAATCTTTGTATCACCTTAATAATGTTACAGAATTCCTCATGGGAACTTGAGTCTTAATAATGGTAAGAAAAAGACAGACTCCTAATGTTATATATATTTCCATAAATGCAAGAATATACATTCGTTGTGTGGATAGTATTACTTCTAAAAAAGCAAAAGAGTAGATACACGAGAGGGGAAAAAGGATACAATCGAATACATGTTACAAAACGAAGCCACTAGTACTCTTTTTGGCATTCCTTCTATCCTTCTACCAAGTAAATAGGGGAAAATAATGTTGATGGAAGAAGATCAAAGCAGTATTTTTTTGTTGCTATTTCTTTATATACATCACTTGACGCTACAGATTTAGTGACACGAGGAAGGGTTCTTCTTAGCACAGGCGATACACAAGTTTCGCTTTCTCCACTCATTCAATAATGGAATGGCTGGGGTCCTGATTATTTAACTTACAGTATTAGCTTTAAATCAAAAATGCCTGCTATCACACAGCTAAACTAGTTTATATAATTTGCAGGTAGAACTCATTTTGCAACCAAAGTTTTTCAACTTTATTTGCTTTCAATAATTCTGCATGCTGGTTCAAATTGGCCTTGTGCAAACACTGCATATTTTTTATCACGGTTAGAGTAGTCTTTATTCATGGCACAAGGCATGTTGCTTATGTTAGGGAGGATGAGCTCTGCCCATTAGATAATGTAATGTAAAACAGTTCCTATACTTGATTTTGTTACAAATCTTTAGCCAAAATATAATCTTGTTTATGAACAAGATTTCAGAATTGCAAGTAGGAGAATCATTTTACATTAAATTTACAAGAAAAATTATGATCAAATGGATTTGAGGCATCCCAGGTTAGGGTAAGCAACAACAAAGAAAAACACATTTTGCCTTAACTTCCAGTGTAATTATGAACAAAACAATATGTCGCACATTTGTATTTTGCCTTTGCAGATTTTTTATTAAAATAAGTTTTATTTACAAAAAGATTTACCGGACGCCAAACATTTACCCACTATTTCAGAGACTCCAACAAAGATATCTTTTTAAGGTTCTTACTGTCTCTTTAAGCGTAATTGTTTGTATCTCTCTTGCACTTGATTCACCGAGTATATTCGTCAGGTAGATTTTGAATTTTTTATGAACCCGGTTGCTCCTATGATTACTGGAATTATGGAGATCTTCTTAAGATTCCAGTTTCTTTTCATGTATATAAGACCTTGGTATTTCGTTATCTTCTCAGCTCTGTTTAAGCCAGCATCATTAGGGACACTGACTTCAACTAAGATTGCTGCTTTCTCTTTCTTGTCCCATACGACTATGTCAGGTTTGACAGGTCCGTTTTCTAGGTAAGTAGATGTAGGGATTGCATAGTCATTGTGGATAGTGTATGACATTTTTAACAGTTCTTTCTGGTATATGTTCACATGATATTGAATTTGTTTACATATGGTTGAGTGGAGATATTTGCACACTCCATTCACTTTTTATTCATTTTTCTAATTTTTGTTTCTGTTAGATTAGGGACGGGACATTCTTCCAAAGGCCAGACAAGCGCCTGCAATTTAGAGGCTCTTTTAATCGTTTTTGGCCGTTCCCTTAAGTGCAATTATTTGGATTTCCTTTGTACTTGGTTTTCCGGGAATACTTTCCAGATACTTTTTGAAATTCTTCTTCATGAGGTTTATTATAACTGGGATAATGTTGATGTTTTTGAGGTTCCAGTTTCTCTTCATATCATCCATTAGGCCTTGGTATTTTGTCACCTTCTCCTTTTCTGCTCTGTTCAGGCCACTGTCATTTGAAACATTGACATCAACCAGTGTTGCCACTCTTTCTGCCTTATTTTATATTACAATGTCCGGTTTTACTGCTGCATTTTCCAAGTAGGTAGATGTGGGGAGCACATAATTATAATGTATGGTATACATATCGTTTCCCAACAGTCCTTTCTGGTAGATCTTCCCAAGACTTAGTGCTACACTGGATGTTAAGGTTTTTACAAATTGTCAAGTGTATGTATTTGCACACACCATCGTAGAGATGCTGTGTAGCTGCCATCTGCCTGCACAATTTTTCAGCTTGATATGAAGTAATTCACACTCTCCAATTCAGTGTGGCAAAACCTGCACATTATCATTACTAAGTCCTGCCATTTTTTTATGCGTTTGTCATCAGGCTTTGGTGTTGGTCCGCCATTATAAGCCTTTCATGATCATAGTGGAGGGGTCCTCTTTTACGCCAGTCCAAGGAACCTTCTTTGTCGATATCCTTCTTAGATATCTCGTGTAGAAAGTAGGTGGCGCGTTTTTGTTCTGCTCACTCTTAAAGGCTCCTATTTCTGAAAGTTTGGGTGTATTTTTTCCGACTCTTTTGGGCCATCTCTGTTGCGGGTTTGGTTGATGTTTCCACCGTTACTGTTAGATAGCCCTGCCCAAAATACTTGGGCAGATGTGTTATGGAAGTTGTTTGGCTAGCTCTTGTTTCTTGGTGTTCCTGCACCATTGTAAGGTTCGGGTTTATGGAGCATCTCAGATCCTGACAATAGTGGCTCTATGCTGGTGGTTGATCTCTGAAAGTCCCAGTCCTTTCTCCTCTAGGTAAGTACAGCCTTGGCAAACATTGATTTCTGTATATGACCCGGTGGAGTGTTAATTTCTTTCTTGTTTTTACATTCAGCCTGTTGATGATCTATGATGCCAAAACTGTACCTGATTACTTTCATGGCAAACTGGTTGATCGCAGTAATCTTATTTTCATTTGAGAGCTGCGTTTTGCATATCTTATTCACACGTCGTGTATATTCTTGGCCTATTTTCCCCCTCATCTTGGCATGTAGGATGGTATCATTTTTATCAATGCTAAGGTAATTATATGTCTCTTGCTCCTCCAGATTACTAACGTTATTATCCACGTCTAATTGGAAATCTTCTGTATGGATCCTCTTCCCAGCCTTGAGTGTACACTTGGCTCATTTGTTTATGCCAAATTTCATTCCTGTCCCTGTGTGCAACTTTTAAGCGCTCATTCAACTCATTGTCTGAGTTTTAGATCATTCATAGAGTGCAACTCATTGTCTGAGATCGCATAAAGTTTTAGATCATCCATATAGTAGATGATTGATTCTCTTTGATTTATCTTTCTGGCGGCCATGACTTGAGTATGATCTTTCTCAGGTTGTATGAGCTTCGTCTGTTTTTAAGCAGTTTACGGAGCAACTCTATCGCCATGCAGAATAGAAGTGGAGATAGGTCTGATATGGATGTCAGGGATTGAAATTTTCTCTTTAGTGTGGCTTAGGCAGATTGTGGTTTGCCACATCTGTAGATTGACAGCAATTGCTTGTTTTATCATTGGGTTCATTTTATAGAGCTCAAGACATTGCAGTAGCCATGAATGAGGCACACTGTCATAAGCCTTTTGGTAGTCTATCCATGCCATACTCAAGTTTATTAGTCACTTCTTACAGTCTTCTAGAATATTTTTATTTATTAGTAGCTGATCTTTGGTAACGAAACATCTTCTGCATCCAGTCTGCTCCTTTTCCAGGTAATTTTCGTAGGAGAGGTGTTCATAAATCCTGTCGGCTATAAGACCAGTGAAAATTGTGTAGGTAGCGCTGAGACAGCATATCGGTCGATATTTGTTTGGCAATTCGGTTTCATTTGTCTTGGGTATGAGGGGTGTTATTCACTTGCTGAGGCATGCCGATGTGGTCTCCTTACCCTTTAGGAGTCTGGTGAAACAGTCATTGTAGTGGCTATGTAGCGCAGTTAGTTGTTTCAACCAGAAATTAAGGAAATGGTCAATGCCAGGTTTTTCATGGTTTGCATATTGTGCCACTTTTTTTAGATATAATTTCTGGTGTTATTACTGGCTCTAGCATTTCGGGTTTGGTTTCATTAATCCTACCACTCCTACCCCACTTTTCGAACACCGAGTAGTGGTAGTAAAGGAACAATACCTGCTTTTCTGTAACGGACCACTTTTGGGGTTTTAGTCCCCTTGCATTTCTAGTTTTGGTTGTCACATATGATGGTAGCTGGAGGCAGGCATTTCTTCTAGGCTTGATGACTGCCCATGCTTATCCTCTGACTTATCAGAGGTGACATTGTCAGAGAAAGAAAAGTTTACACCTCGCTTTCCTCTTCTCGCCTTTTTCTTGCTCCTATGATTACTGGAATGATGGAGATCTTTCTCAGGTTCCAGTTTCTTTTCATTTTACTTCAGTTGAAGTTCTCAGAAATCAAGGGCCCCCTTCCTGGGGCTAACACTTAATCTCTATATGAGATACATAGATATTTTAATATTCTATTAAAGTTCTCCTTTATTTCTCAAACTTTGAGTTAGTAAAGAAGTCAAATGTGAGATCGCATATGACCTTTAAAAAAATATACATCATTGCAAATTTTATCATAAATCTGACAAATTACATATCATTTTAATGTCTTATTAAATCATCCTCACTGTAAGCATTTTTTGCATTTAAAAGTCATTGTCTTATAAATTTTTAAATGCAGTGACTTGAAATGAACAAAATAGTTAAATTATTGTAAAGACTTGATGATGTTGCAGTATTCCTAGAATCAAAACTTTGCTTTTCTTCTATGATCTCTTTTCTCATCAGTTCTGTTGATTTGAGTTTCAAATAAAAAGTAAATGATCAGAGCAATCCATTCATAGAAACAGGAGAAACACGGTAGAGTCCATTTTCCATAGACATGATTTCTCTTTGTTGCACATTAGTTTGTACTTATAGTTTTAATTAAAACGGTGGTTGTTTATTCATTTAAAACTATTTAGCTTGACAAGTCTTTCTAAGGTAAGAAAAAAGAGAAGACAACCAAAACAGAACTTGATCATTCATAATTATTGCATATTTTAGTGAAATATTCTCATGAAATACTATTATAAATTTTTTTCTCTGGGGTAAAAACGAAAAGACAAAAGTAAAAAATAAAAAGAGCAGTAAAGAAACTTTTATGCCCTAAATTTATTGTATAGTTTACAATGATCGGTCAATCACTCAGCATGAATCTTGATATGTTGTTGTAGAGTAGATTTCACAGCATAACATTTTCCACAAATTTTACAAGAAAAAGGTTTCTCTCCAGTATGATGCTTCATGTGTGTTTTCATGTTATGAAGCAAAGAGAAATATTTATTACAAACATTGCACTGAAATGGAGTTTCTCCATTATGTTTTCTTACATGCTGTTCCAACGCAGCACTTGAAGGTAAACATTTGGAGCAGACTTCACACTTATAGGGAGACTCACCGGTATGAATTACAATATGTGCAGTTAGGGTATCTTTTCGATTGAAGGATCTTCCACATATATCACATTCGAAGGCTTTCTCTTTTGTATGTGTTCCCATATGTCTCTTTAAATGACCACTTTGCGCAAAAGACTTTTTGCACACGTCACAGTAGTAATCAGTCTCCCCAGTATGGAGCTTTATGTGGTTTTTCAAACTAGAACTTACTGTAAAACACTTATTGCATATTTCACACTGAAAAGGCATTTCACCAGTGTGTGTTCTCATATGGACTCTCAAGTTAGAACTTATAGAGAAAGATTTCTCACACACTTGACACTGAAAAGGTTTCTCTCCAGTATGTGATCGCATATGAATTTTAAACCAAGTTTGATTCCCAAAAGTTTTGTCACAAATCTGACAAGTTGAATGTGATTTTTTATGTCTTCTTAAGTCATCCTTATTGGGAAAAGTTTCCAAACATTTTTTGCATTTAAAAGTCATTTTCTTATAAATTTTTAACTACAACGGCTCAAAAACAAATTAGAAGTGTTAAATTGTTTTCTAGATCTGATGATGTTGCATATTCCTCAAATCTAAACTCAAATTGTTTTCGGTGTTCTTGTTTTCCCTTTAGCTCTGCTGATTTACTTTTAAATAAAAAGTAAATGATCAGACAAATCCATTCACAGCAACAGCGGTAACACATGAGATTCCATTTTCCATAGTAAGGATCGCTCTTAGTTGCACGGTTTATACTTATAGTATTATTGTTCTTCAATCTGAAAAGACAATAATAATAATTATGATGGTAATCATCGCAACTACAATAATACTAATAAAAACTACTGCAATACCAATAATTTAGGAGCACTAAGAACTGTGCTCAAAAACCTGTAAAAAAGACTACAAGAAATTGGAACCAAAGGAAGATTGACATAATGCTTCTTGTGTACCCAATGCTTACAAGTACAATAGAATATTGAATTGCTCCCAACTCCCTTTCCACATACTGAGCATGAAAACTTTCCTATTGCTTGAAACTTTCTAATACTACAACCACTAATTATCACTTCGGCATAAAAGATAAATGAACTGATACAAGATATATTAAAAAGAAGACGGAATGAGAGTCGATTAAATAAAGGTTCAGTTTTTAAATTACTGATAAAAGTTACCTGGAGAAAGCAAAAGAGTACAATAGCCAGAACGTTGTAAATATAATAACAAGAAGAATAAAAATAACAATTAGAAACCTGTAAAAAACAATATCACAACTGAAAAATATGAATACTAATTTTACATCTTTATAAAATAAATGATGCATTACATGGTGTGAATATCATCTCTCATCTGTAACTAAATCTTTCTTCGGTATTTTATATGGCTCATCCCTTCTCTTGTTCATTCTCATTTAGACTAAAGTAATGTCCAGAGAAAGGCGAGTTTTGAAGTCAATTTTTAAAACAATACAACACATGTTGGTATGTTAAACAGACATTAAACCGATGATGATGACGACGACGACAGTATTCTCTTATGCCATGCAGTTTAAAATACTTCATATCATTAAATTTTTCTCATGTTCCTTCATCAGGGATTGTACTTACAACCTCTACGTTGAATTCCCTCTCCAGTTCATAAGGGGTTCAGTTTTGAAATACACACTATGATAAAAGATATCTACGGAAGGTCAAAGAGCACAATTGTGTGAATATTGTAAATATAACAAGATAAAAATAACAATTAGAAACATCTGAGAAATATCACATACTAATTTTACATCTTTATAAAAAAAGAATATGCGTTACATGTTGTAAAATATGATTTCTCATCTGTAATTAAATTTGGGACTTCTGTCAGCTGGGAAAGATTCTTTTATTGAGTTGACAACTAAATTCCTGCCGTTTTTTTTTTAATTTAAATGATTTAATAAAAAAAAACAACGATAATTAATTATCTATTCTACCTTGTTTTTCACAACTTTTTCCCAGCGTTCAACAGATCTTTAATACCTCATTGGAAGAAATCAAAAATCAAAAATTAAACAAAAAATGACGTTTGAAAATGTTAATTTTTCTTAACTCTAATGATATAAAAGTAAACAGAAATTAACGTAATTTAACTTGAAAAAGAAAAAACAAAACGAAATAGAATACAAAATTAAATAAAAAAACGTTCTAATGTCTCACAAGTGACAACTGAATAAATTACGTGGACATTCAAAACGATCGTCTTCAGGGGTGGATTTTCACTGGAAATAAAGTTGGACAAAATAACACAAAGAAAAGAGGAATTCAAAGAAAGGACCTTTTTGAGCTGTCAGCATTCTAACAGCAGCAGGGGTACGTTCCAACCCTGGATCTTTCGGGCAGTTGGACCCCAAATTTATCATCGATGTTAAGACATTCCCTACTCGTGGTGTTGGCCTCAAAAACTTCCAACCTATTTTTCCTACCTCTCTCCCTCTTTGAGACATGTGACGTCTTGTCCGCTTCTGGCTACAAGGTTGAGGTTATATTTGAGTGCCTACTTGCTAACCCCATGACCCCGATATCCTGTGTATATGTGAATTATGCCTTGGGAACCCAAATCATCAGATATATACTAGCAATGTACCCATTTCTATTTAAAACTTAGTCGTGGAAACTCAAAAGAGTAAGCGACTCAAAGTCAGCAGCACACGGTGTTCTTTTAGATTCAATTCCTGATATTAAACTTCATCCATAATATAACTTCCAACAAGAGTTTCAGTTTGCCCAAATTAATTGATTTTAGTATAAATTGTTAGGTGACAGTACAGAATAGTTAATTAAGCCCTTCCCTCCCATGTTGAAAATGGCTTTCTAATTACTTATTTTTGTAAAATAAATTATTTAAAATAAAAAAACAAAGACATTTTATTATGTTTTCCTTTATTTAAAAGACATTTTTAGCATGGGGAGGGGGATTTTTGTTTACTCTTCTGTACTTTTATCTAAAATTTAATAAATTAATAAATAAAAATTAGTACAAAACTCGGTAAGCCAGAAGAATAACCGACCCAAAACAGGAAGTCTTTAATATCAGGAACTGAATCTGACAGAACACCGTTTGCTGCTGACTTTAAGTCACTTACTCTTCTGGTTTGCCCTTAGCTGCCAATCCAATAAAAATAGAAATAAAATTTCAGACATTTGGAGCAACAAAAATATTTTTCAACAAAATAAACACGAGCTAATTTACCCACTAATACCTCCCCCCCCCCACCGCCACCATCAAAAAATAAAACTAGTAAACGTATCATTTATCTAACTCTCCTTCCTTCATCTTTCACTTATCAATAACTCTGACCAGTTGAGTGTCTCATATCTTAACTTTAATTAGACTTTCCTTGTGTATGTCCAGCCTTATCTGGCACAGCTTGGGTTAACTTGAGTCGGTGTTGTACATACACATCCGACGCACTTTATTTCTGTGCAGTTCTCGCAGGTCCATTTTGCCATGCTTTACCATCTCTCTTTGAGAAGGGGTTAGTTTATTGTTAATCACCTGAAGATAGGGTATGCCGACAAGCTGCTCAGGCATTTTTTGTAGCCCAGATTGCATTTCTAGTGCATTTTTTTTCCAAAACCTCACCTGACATTCTGTCTAACCTCCAGGTAAAGAAATAGTTAGATTTTTTTTTAATGCTATCTGAGGAAATCCTCATATTAAAAACTCCATTTTGGCACCATTAAAAAACAAATCACTAACAGGTTATCCTTTTTATAATCTCACCAAATCGCCGGTGATCCATTGGATCAGTATTTGGTATATATATATATATATATATATATATATATTTATACTTAACCCTTTAAGATTTAATAGTTTTAATAGTAGAGCTCTGTTTGAAATTACAAGATTGTTGTCATCCTGCGATTAAGCAAAGTTCTGCTTGAGCGTTGAACACTATCAACAACATGACACTTTCCCCTGCCTCCCGGGTAAGTATACATTAATTTCAATTACTGTCTGTGGTAATTTCTCGTGGCCATGTGGGCTGGGCATTAGACTCGTAACTCTAGGCTGAATCTACAAACTGCGTTTGAGCCCATACGACCACTTGCAACTACCACTCCTTCACTGATGAGGGTAGAAACCCGAAATGACGTCGTCTATAGGTATAAAACACTTTAATATTTAAAAAATATTCATATATATATATGTCTTGTAATCTCCTCATGAAGGATCTCCTCTTCAACAACACAGCAACGAACACCGACCAATCTCAACTCCAATGTCCAAAATTCAACTGATGCCTTCCATTTTAATCCTACCATTTATTTCAGCTGATCCCAACATATGCTACTTAGTTGCAACTACAAAATTTTACATCTGCAAAGAGAATCACGTTCCCACTATAGCAGACTGAGAGTCCCAACATGCGAACCATCGCATTCTCCTTTCAGCTGGTAGGTGTTCCGCTTTATTGTCACAATATGATCAAATCTGTTGCTGTTGCTTAGCAGTGAATCGAGCTTCTACACAATAGCATACGAAGATCGTACCTCAGGATTGTCTGGTCTGCATGAAGTCCTAGTTGGCCGTAGCTATTGATTAGTGTCAGAATTTTCTTCCGATGTAATGGGTTAAGGAGAGGTTTAGACAACTCTAAGTATATAAAAGATCTGAACTCGATGTGAAAGGATCAAACAATAAAAACGTTACCTGTTGTGACAGCTTCTTCACGGGTATAGTTTAGTTGCAACGAATTGCCCCGTTACTTACAAGCAAACAAATCGTCCTTGTAAAGGTAACTAAATTAGGTAGTTTTCAATAAAAACTGTTAACATACAAAAAACAAAAAAACAAGTCCGGTGTCACCGATATTTTTCACTCACTGCTGGCCACACAAGGGCGAGCAATTCACTACTTTTTATAAAACTTTTTAATGTAGCCTCATCGGCGCTTGTGCACAATTGATACACGAACGAAGTTTATTTTAGAAGAGTTCCAATCGTGTAAGAAGGGGCCGACAACTCTTACAACTACAGAGTCTTTTTGAACAAATTTCTGAATTATATCCCGTGTAAAAAAACAAAATCAAGAGAAGAAAAAAAAAACAGAAAAATGAAACAAATATACTGTTGATGATTTTCACAAATGTTAATGTCTGCGATAATTTAATATTTTAAACTATATATAAAAAAAAAATCTTTTAATCCACACAATAGGAGTGTTCGTTTTGTTGGTTTTGAAATCAAAAAAAGTAATAAAAAAAACAAATCAAGAAAAGAAAAAAAAACAGAAAAATTGAAAAAATATACTATATTCTATTTTGTTCACTAAATGTTCTATCAATATACTGTTGCTTTTCTCAAATTGTTATTTCTTCGAAAAATGTTCTATTAATTGAATTTGCATGACTTAAAGAGAGTTACTGCCCCTTACACGATTGAAACTCTCGCTCCTGTATCAATTGTGCACAAGAGCCGCCTCATCAAATCAAATTGAGAGGACACTTATATAAATACAAGATGCAAATTGATTACAGAATTTCATCGCTCCCCACCTCCAATAAAATTTCTACATTATATCTACACGATTGCCAGTTCATCTTTGGCACCGACAGTCGCAATGTTCAGCGGTTGCATATGAATTTCTATACTGAATGATTCAAAATATTCTTGTTCAATTGAAATTATATTTTTAAAAATCCCTTAAAAGATAAAACAAAATTCCTTTTCCCTTGGTGAAAATGCGAGTTATTTCATTGCAAAATTCACTTTTATTAACATAGTACAAAATAGCTATCATACAATTACAATGGTGTACTTATTTTCAATATTTCAAAAGATTTTTAATGTTAATTTTTTTATTTAAGATTTTTAGGTACTTTTCTAAAAAAACATTTCTCGGAGGTGACCCACCCCCGAGAAATGTTTTTTTTAAGAACACAAATAAAATATAAAGCTCGATTTTGTCGTATAAATTTCTAGTCCAAAATTTATATTCCGATCTTACAATTTAAAGGCTTCAAAATTACTTTCTAATACCCGTAAACATCATGTTGTTAAAAATAAAAAAAATAATAAAAAAAGGTCGCCACTGCGATTTCTTCCTTTGTAATGCAAAAGTGATTTTGAAGACTGTCGATTTGAAATCTGGTTAAAATGAAAGTTTTATATACAAAAGTCGAGTATTATGGTCCCTTGTGCTCTTAAACATAAGAACAAGACAATACTTCTCGAAAAGAACCAAACTTTTTAAAATATATATTTTTTAATGTATATATTTTTTTAAGTTTTCAAAATTATATTAAAAAATTAGTTTTCAAAAAATTAAAAAGTAGAATTATGATATTTTCAAAATGACATTGTTTCTTGTCGTTCTGGACTTTTCCATGAAGGAACGAGTTGTCCATTGTCTCTAAAGATAGAAAGAAGATCAACAAAATGATTAAAAATGTCCTTATTTAACGTAATTTTTCCCATCATGAAATTTCCCTTCTTTTCTTTTTCAAAATTTTCCTAAAATTCGATTTTTTTCACCATAAAATTTTTCTTTCTAACATTTTCCTAAAATTCGATTCGTATTTGTTTGTTTTTTTATTTTTTATTTTTTTCTTCAATACTAAAATTATTTTTTCTTAAAACTTACCTGAAATGTCAAAAAGATTGAAAGATCTATTCCTGAAGTCGCCGGTGTAAATGTTAAGATGTCCCCAAAGTCTTAATCTTTTATTAATCATCGTAAAACACACAAGCCATTTAGCAGGGTGCTCGGAGCTCGCTATGTCAAAAATGACTCATCCTCAAAATTAAATGAGAGTTTACTAGAGGGTGTAAAAAATGATTCGGACTTATAATTTCCAAACTGGAATCTGATGAACTTCTGTATATCAAGGGACGGTCATTTACAGCATTTTGTACATCAGAAAGTACAGTGAACAGATCAAAATAGTTATAAATAGCCCGGCCAATTAGCTTGAATAAACAATACTTTATGGTCTTAATCAATCTTTCCCATACACTTCCATACCAAGAGGAGTGCAAAGGGATCCTGATATGAATATGTGAATTCACTGGCAGTAAGTGCCTCATAAATTATGTCACATCCTGCCACAAAGGACTTGGCATTGTCACTATAAATATGTGAGGGGATGCCATAAAGATTGCAAAATCGGATCAAAGCCATTAGAAAAGAATGGACAGACATATCCTCAATTAGTTCCAGATGCACTGACCGCACTACCAAACAAGTGAAGACAAGAATGTACATCTTCACTCTTTCTTTACCTCTTAGGACCCACAGATGACCTGTATAGTCTACCCCTGTATATAAAAAGGGTCTTATCATATTTGTTGTGATATCCGTATACATTGATTGATGTCGATTAGACGAAAATACAAGGAGGCTGAAGTGAAACACGTTTATTTACTTAGGTGTACAAACCGGAACTGCTGACGGTGAGCCCGAAACCAGAAGAGGGGATATGGGAAGGGAGTGGGAGGAGGGCTAGCTAGATTTCTATTGCTGATACTACAACATCCCCTTCTGGGGTGGGGGAGATAGTTCATTTTGTTCTGTTACAGGTCGAGCCGCTGGGTGGGTTTGCTCGTCCTGTTCGACCTACGTAGTTTGGCAGGTGTTGATGGAACTGGTGGATGTGTGCTTGAGATGGTTGATGGTTGACCACTGGCTGGCCGTGGTCCCTGTGCTGGGATAGTGCTGTGAGGGTAAGGGACTCGGTGTGTGCAACAACAAGTTTTCCGTTGGTGCTGGCATTTCGTGTTGTCCGCCTTTCCCTTTGTTGGCCTTAATAACTGCCGGTTTCTGCGATGGATTCCACCGTTGGCGAATTTTACTACATATGACCTTGGCTCTGCTGCGATCTGCACAATCTTTCCAGGTTCCCAGAGTCTGGTTCTTTTGTCCTGAACATGAACCTGTTGGCCGGTATGTAACTGTGTGTGTTGATGGCTATTCTTTCGGTCATACCACTTTTTTGTTTCTTCTTTGCTCTTCTCCAACTCTAGCTTTGTTTGTTCATCCCCTAGTTGTTGTTTCGACACTAGTGGGGTCCTCATGAGTCTTCCATTCAGTAGTTCTGCTGGGGATTTGATTTGAGCTGATAGCGGTGTGGCCCTGTACGCCATCATTGCTAGGTGGGTGTCTCTGTTCGTTTCTCGTGCTTTCAACAACAACTTTTTACAGACGCCCACCATCCTTTCTGCGAACCCGTTTGACTGGGGGTGGAGTGGTGACGAGGTAGTGTGCCTAAAGTTGTACGATTTGGCAAAATCTTCAAACTCTGCACTGGAATACTGGGGCCCATTGTCACTGAATACTGCCTCCGGGACACCTCGTTCTTCGAACAGGAGCTTCATTTGTCGGATTACTGCAGCTGATGTCGTCGAGTGGAGACGCCGTATGAAAGGGCTGCGGCTGTAATGGTCCCCCACCAGTAAAAATTCCTTATCTTCCATGGTAAAGATGTCGGTACTGACATACTGCCATGGGTAAGAAGGGGTCTCGTGCTGGAGTAGTGTTTCTGATGGGAGACTGGGTTGGTACTTCTGACATGTGGAGCAGTCTCTAATTAGTTCCTCTATGTCTTTGTTGATACCGACCCAGAACACTGCTGTTCGGGCCAGTAAGCGGGTTTTCTCTATCCCTTGGTGGGATGAATGTAGTTGTTGTAGGATGTCTGGTTGAAGTGAGCAAGGTATGATGATTTTGTTGCCTTTAAGGAGTACTCCATCTTGGAGGCCAATTTCGTCCCTATAATTCCAAAAAGCTTGTACGTGAGAGTGGCAGCAGGATCGATTTTCTGGCCATCCAGACATAACTGTGCTGGTGAGCTGTTTTAATACTGGGTCTTTGGGTGTTTCTGCCTTGATATCTAGCAAGCGAGTTGGGGATGCGTTCAGGTGTGCGTTAAGTAGATGTATGTTGATGTCTACATCCCTGATTGGTTCCCCTGGGATTGGTGACACCCTGGACATGCAGTCGGCTATGGGAATGGATTTTCCTGGATTGTATTTAACTGTGAAATCATAGCCTTGGATTTTAAGTAACATTCTCGCTAACCTTGGTGGTGCATTAGCAAGATTCTTTAGGGCTATTGATTCTAGCGGTTTGTGATCAGTTATTATTGTCACTGCTTGGCCCCATACATAGTGATGGAACTTTTCCAGCCCGAAAACCACTGCTAGCATTTCGCGTTCTATGTTCGAGTACCTTGTCTCAGGCCCCGACAGGGTTTTGCTTGCTAGAGCGACCGGCATTCCATTTTGGATGAGGGCTGCACCCAGTCCAACTGATGATGCATCAACCTGTATATTTATTGGCGCTTTTGGATCAAAATATTTAAGCACAATTGCTTTCCCTACTTCGTCTTTTATGCTGTTAAAAGCCATCTGTTCCTGTTCAGTCCAGATGAATTGAGTTTTTGTTGACAGAAGATCTCGGAGTGGCTTGGTCAGCATTGCCAGTTGTGGCGAGAATTTGTTTAAATAATTTGCTAGCCCAAGAAAGCTTGCTAATTGTTTTTCGTCTTTTGGTGGTTTCATTTGGACGATCGCCTCTGTCTTCTTTGGGTCTGGTTTTATTCCATCCCTTGATATAATGTGGCCAAAGAAAGAGATTTCTTGCGTGCGGACCACTAATTTATCCGGGTTGAATTTGCAGTTCTTAGACCGAGCTCTTTCTAGGAGTTTGTTGAGTGCTATGTCATGATCGCTGCCATCCTCCTCAAATCCAACGATAACGGTGTCGTCCGATATTGAGAGGACATTTTTAATGTCCCCAAAGGTCTCAAACATGGCTCGCTGAAATTCGTCTTGCGCACTCTTGACCCCCATTGGGAAGCGCTTAAACATATAGCGTCCCTCAGGAGTGATGAATGTTGTAAGTTCTCTTGATTTTTTGTCCAGCTTCATGTTCCAGTAGCCTGATTTCACATCCACTATTGAGAACCATTTTGCTCCATGAAGTCTGGAGATGATTTCCTCAAATGTTGGTGTAACAAAGTGTGGCCGCAACACTGCCCTGTTTAAGTCCTTAGGGTCCAGGCATAGTCTGACAGATCCATTGGCTTTTGTGACGCATACAAAAGAGTTGACCCAGGCTGTCGGTTTTGTTACAGGGGTTATTATATCTTGAGCTACAAGGGAGTCTAACTCTGCTTTGAATTTCTCTTTCAAGGCTATTGGTACCCGACGGGGTGGGTGTATTACTGGGGGTACTGACGGGTCAATCTTGATGCTGTACTCCCCTGGCAAGCAGCCAATGCCTTCGAATATGTCAGCAAATTCCTTGAGTATCCGTTCTCTTTCTTTCGTATCTCCTTCTGGTTTTGATTGTACTGCCGCGGGTAAAGTGGTGTGGTCTTGTTTTGGTATATTGGTCCCTATTGTAAAATTGAGGGTCACTAGTCCTAGTTTCCTAGATGTCTGGAGGCCAAGTAGCGCGGGTCCATCACTTCTTACTACATGGAAGTTGGTACTTGTGAACTTGTCACCATATCTGACTCCTAGGTGACATACGCCCACTTGGTCGATTTGAACACCCCCAAAGGCTAATAGTCGGATAGGAGTGTCTTGAAGGTGTACATGCTTGAGTTTTTTGAAGTATTCCCAAGGGATAAGGTTGCTCATAGCGCCTGTGTCCACCTTTGCATTTATTTTTATTTGGGATCTGTTGTTCCCTATTCTTAATTCCGCATATGCCTCTCTAGCATCTGTTGGAGTATGCGATTTTGCTGATATGGTATGGAAATATGCCTCTTTTGGCAAGTCGTCGTCTTCTTCGTCGCTGTGTGCTGTTATGTTGTGAGCGTTTCTATATCTTGGGGGTTTTGCCGATCTTGGAGGTCTATCGTGCTTATTAATGGAGTCTTTTGTGTCTCTGGTGCGGCAAACAACTGCAAAATGCCCTGTCCTCCGGCACTTCCCACAGGTTTTTCCTTTTGCTGGGCATTCACCTCTGTAATGGCCTTTTCCACAGAAGTAACATTTATTATAGTACTCCTTCCCCGTCTTTATTGCGTGGGCATCTTCTGTTCTTTCCTCGGGAATCTTTGGTTCTCTATGTGTGTTTTGTATTGCCTCCACCTGCTTCAGTGTTGCCTCTTCTGTCTCTGCAGCATGTAGCGCTTCTGCGATGCTGAGATTCTTTCCTTCTTTGAGTAATGCCTTTTGTGTGGACTTTATGTTCAGTCCAAAAATAAAAAGGTCGACCAGAAGGGTTTTCTCGACGGGGAGATCGTACTCGCACTGTTTTATTATTTGCCTTAGTCTCTTCAAGAATCCGTGGGCTGCTTCATCAGGTTGTTGCCGGCATTGTAGGAGCTGGTATCTCGCGACGCGGAAGTTTGACCTCGGCTCTATATATGCGCGAAATTTCTTGATATAGTGTTCTACATTGCACGCTTCACCTGCCTCAAATTCAAATGTGTCACTCAACTCTTGGCCTTCTATTCCCGACCATAGCAACAGATAATTCACTTTTACGTCTTCACTTGCATCTTTGAGAGGTCCGTTAAAGTGCAACATAACCTGTCGAGCGAATCTGTCGAAATCTTTTGGTAAATTGGCACTCTGCCAATCCATAGACGGGGGAGGTAATTGACAGGCCATTGTTGATAAAGTGAATTAGTACACGTAGAAGAAATGAAAAAGAATACGTATTATTATTTTTTTTTTTGTTGTGTAACTTGAGTTATTAGCGTACGGTATTTGTATATAAATTATTTTGTTGTTGTTGTTGTTGTTGGTTTAGAAAAATAACAATAACAATATGGATATGAATAGCGAATCGCCTACCTTCACAGGGTCTTGTTCTGGCGTTTTTCGACAGCGTTTCTCTGTTTGCTTGTTTTTTTTTTTTTTGTTTGTTTTTTTTTTTGGTATTATGTCCGTGACTTTGTAGATTCACTTTACACCGTGACTTACTTGTTTTGAGTTCCTCTTTTACCGTCTCCACGTGTAGACTGCTGACCCGTTTCTTTTTTTTTTGTTTTGTTTATCTTCTCTATTTTTTTTCTCTGTTGTTGTTCGACTTTTCTACGATAACTGTAGATGTCTATAACTTATTTGCAACCACTTCTGACACCATGTAGTGATATCCGTATACATTGATTGATGTCGATTAGACGAAAATACAAGGAGGCTGAAGTGAAACACGTTTATTTACTTAGGTGTACAAACCGGAACTGCTGACGGTGAGCCCGAAACCAGAAGAGGGGATATGGGAAGGGAGTGGGAGGAGGGCTAGCTAGATTTCTATTGCTGATACTACAACAATATTGACTCGATGTTTTTGGTGAATGGGTCATTTTTGGGTAGGTAAATGGGATCGAGTTGAATTTTTGACACAGGGAGCACCGGCTAAAACTTTTTTTACAGCTTGCCTACCCTGAGGTATCCAATACCCGGATAACATTACTTTATTTAAGGTAGTAGGAATACTCAGATGCTTGCACTGGTAAGCTGCTAGTCCTTTCCAAGTCTGCCCTTGGATCGAATTAATCCGTTCTTGTCTATAAAAAGGTTCAGGCTTCCCACTCTCTGTGGTATGGACCTTCCTGAAGAATTTTGTAAGTATTCCAATTCCTTCCAAAAGGAGTGTCTCTGCATCACTTTAATCAAGTGCATTCGAGCCATCTTAACAGAGTCTGAGTCTCTCTTCCTCAACTTATTAATGAACTCAAACACATGGGCTGTGGCATTCAACGATTTGGACAATGATGAATACTTGTCATATTGTACAACCGGTCATGGGAGACAGCACAAACCATTGAGGACACAATCCTTTTACTCTCTGTGCTCAAGCAATTTAATGCATTTTCAGGCCAAGGAATCGGTAGGCTCCTCATCCAAGATGTTCCAAAGATCCTATATTCAAAGTTAGCCTTCAATTTGGTGGGAGAAATACCCCTGGTGACAAGGTCAGTAGGGTTCTGTTCAGTAGGTACATATTTATATTGAATGGATACATCAAATTCAGAATCAGTTTAGCCTCCCATTGAGCAATGTCCTTTAGTCTATTTTTAGCAAAAATATTCTTGTTGTTGGTCTGTTTTGTGATGACACTATTTAAGGATCAACTGCAATAAATATTTTATTGAATTTCACATTTGAATAAACTTTAAACAATGTTGGGAAACACTTGATGGCTAAGAAGGCTGAAAACAGCTCCAGAGTTGGTAAACTTTTTTACTTAAGAGGTGCCCCCTTTGCCTTTGGAAAAAACAGAGATGACCCCCCCCCCCCCCCCGGACTGCATAAACCATAAACCCATATGCTCTTTTAGAGGCATCACAGAATAAAAACAATTCGGTCTCCTTTCCTTCATCGAGGGTTTGTCTTGGAAAAGTAACAGAACTGAGTTCCAACAATTCATGAGCAACGATCGCCCATTGGGACTGAAGTTCACTTGGCACAACCTCATCCCATCCCAAACTTCCACAACTCACTAACAAGAGTATGTGCCCGTATAGATACTGGCAAACATAAAGAGAGAGGATCAAATATCCTTGATGCTTCAGAGAGTATATGTCTCTTAGTCGCTGCCTCAGGGTTACAATTATAGGGAGCGATATTGATAGCATCATTCAAAGGGTCAAAACGATAACCCAACACCTCCCAAGGACAACTGTGACTCACAAGAGTACCATCTCCTTTCATTAACTCCTGTAAACCTGTATTATTAGAATCGCAAGATTGAAGTATGAATCCTCCGTCTTGCAATTTTTCTACTGCTTTTATATACAAGTCTGTCAACTCCTCCAAGGAGTTGCTAGTTCTTATCAGGTTATCCACATGAAAGTTAGATTGCAGCATTCCAGTGCAATCGTCCAAGGGATAACGCCCTGCATGGCATTTCAATATACAACCTAGGATAAATGAACTTGCACCCAAATATGATGGTTGTATAGTGGTAAGATTAAAAAAAAAAAATTCTTTCAAAAAAAAAAACAGAATTCATTCTTATCAGAGTCATCAGCTAAACGAATCATTGAGAACACCTTCCTGATATCCGCCGAAAAAACACACTTATTTGTTCTGAAGAGCAGAATCAAATTAAGCATGTCCCCAGTTAGACTAACCCCAGCATAGGCAGCATCATTTAGTGACATTAAATTCTTGTTTTAAATGAGCAGTTAAAGACAAGTCGAATCTTAGTTGTGTCCATGTCCTCATCCTTGAACACTGGCCTATGCAGAATCCACACATAATGTTTGTATTCCTCAGGGTTCTATTATTCATTCCTTTTCTTAGTCCTCAAAGACCTTAACATATTCCTCATACAAGCCTCTCTTCTTTAAATTATGTACTACTCTGCCCAGCACTTTAAGTGCTATGTGATGGTTCAACTGAACTTGTGATAGTCTGTCCTTATGCCATGGCAACTTAACTAAGTAATGACCATCCTCGTGGACAATGTTCTGCATGAATTCTTGCATTTTCTGGCTGTCATAGTCAGAAACAGGTTAAATGCTGGGAAGGCCCAGGGAGTCTAGACTGAACATCCATTCCAGTCCCCTATGCACAGTGCTCTCTTCAAAAATGTCTGCGAATGGATCCACATAGGAAGGGACAGGATTGACAATACTATACGTTTCGTCTTAGCTTTTCATTTTAATGATTGGTATGTTTAGAATGTGTGTTTAATACATAAGCTGAGAATTAAAATAATGTATTCCAAGTTATCTACTTTGAACAACTGCTTCCTTTTATTACAGTTAGCATGGCCATTATGTATGGCAGAAGAAATCCTATTGCAGAGTTGTGGGGGAAGCTTGTTGGAGATCGCCATTTTGTTGTAGGATTGCTGCGTCAGTATCCATCTGCCTGGCCATGTTTTGAATAAATAAAAAGGTCACTGTTATATCTACATATTTTGCCCCATAAAGCATAAAAATGGGAGCAGATGACTTGTCGACACATGTTCCCCTACCAATACAGAAAGGGGGTGCAGACGGCGACGTTTGTCAAAAATGGGTCAACAGGATGCTTGACAGACGGGCTTGCATGGGTCAGCCCACGCATTTGCGTGGGCGGAAGACTCAACCAGTCGGGTGAGGGAATACTGTTGTTATACACAGAGACCTGGAAAATAGAAGCGGGAGGAAACACAGGGAGTCAGTCATCGGTCAGCGTTGAGAGAGGACATCTCTGGAGAGACGGGCCTCGGCCGGCGTCGGAAGTGACCGTCGGGAGATGACGGCTCACACCGCCGGTAATCTCCAACAATTTATTCCCGGAAAGGAGTCGAGCTTGGGTCAGCGTTAAGAGAGGACGTCTCTGAGGAGACGGGCCTTGGCCCGGATAGGAGTCGAGCTTCGGGGAGCATTAAGGAGGACGTCTCTGGAGAGACGGGTCTCGGCCGGCATTGGAAAAGATTACGTCGGGAGATGACGGCTCACACCGCTGTCAATCTCAAACAATTTGTCCCCGCACACAGAATCATGGAGAAGATCCCCGAACAGCGTTAGGAGCGGTCAGCTGAGACTGGCGGCTCACCTAGCTGTCATGTCGAGAAATTTGTCCCCGCACACAGAAACAAAAGAGAAGGTCTCGAACCGAAATTAAAAGCAAACGTCTGAAGAAGACAGCTCACACCGCTGTCCTATCAAAGAATTTATCCCCGCACAGGAGAAGGTCCCAGACCAGCGTGAAGAGCGGACGCCTCTGAAAATCGACTGCTCACCCCGCCGTCATATTCAGACAATTTATCCTCACACAGGAGAAGGTTCCAGACCAGCGTTAAGAGCAGACGCCTCTGAAAATCGACCGCTCACCCCGCCGTCATATTCAGACAATTTATCCCCGCACACAAAATCAAAAATAGGAAAAGAGGAATTTGAAAATTAACGCTTAAGAAATACAGCGACATTTAATATGGCTGTCTACCGGACGCCTAAGGAAAACCCGGGTCCAACAAAATTGATTACAACCGACCAGTCGATCAACTGACCTCTCCAATGTCGAGATTACGTATATCTCAGGACCCTAAAACAGCTCGCTAAGAACAAACCACAGAATCTATACAGAATTCTATAAAATATCCTTCTCTCCGCCGTCAAAACAAAAAATGGCTACGTGTTTACGACATAAGGACAACAAAAAACAAAAAAAGAATTACTATATTAATTCGTCCTAAATCAAACTTTCATATTGTTTATATTGTGTCTTCTCATTTGTTTTCCTCGAATTTCATGAGAGAAAAAAAGAACTTTCCTATTTTCATTTCCATAAAGGCTATAAGCCTTCTTAATTGCTATATTTGAACTAGTTACGGTCTCTTCACAAAAGAGCAACGTACCCGTGCAGGAACGCGTGAAAATAAGTTTAACAATTATAACATTTGGTTTTCGACACAATTATAACATCGGTGTCAAGAAAAAAAAAGCTTTCCTATTTTCATTTTCATAAAGGTATAAGCCTTCTTAATTACTATATTTGAACTTTTAATTCTGATCAACTTTCTTGGAAGAACAAAAACCAGCCTCTTATAAATAACTCCGTTTGGGCGGAGAATATTAGTTGATCTTGTGAAAAAAAAAAATTAAATAAATAAATAAATACTTGTTATGTACTGTTAATTTTGTCTTAGTTGTTTATACAATATATGTTTATAATTTGTGATAGGATGTGTACTCATTTTGTGAAGTACGGGTGTATTTCTTTTCATCGGGTTTTCAACCTTTGCACATTTTACATTCGTCGCTGAACTACGTGTAGGTAACGTTTAGAGTCTTACTACCACAATTATTACATCACCAAGTTTGGCTTCTTAAAACAAACAATTTAAATCAATGTTATGCAACACATGCAAAACATGGTCCGGAAAGAGTTATGAAAACAGGAATTTAAGACAGGTTCATACAGCTGATTTATATGTACTATAGAAATGAAGTTTCATCTTGTATAGCAGATCCATTACTTGATGCAAGAAAACATATAAAACTGGTCTCGGCTCTGTCTCAAATGAAATCGTTCATAAATGGGTGCGAAATAGTTTGGGTGGAAACGTAAATATCCGTCTACACAAAGAATGTTCTATTAGCCAATGTATCAATACATAAGTGGGAACATGCCTGTGCGTTCTTACCAAACCACGTACTAATCACTCCGTGAGTGATAGCATGCAAGTGCAAAAAAAGATCGTAATTATGTAACTGCTGCATTATGTTGTTTACATAAGGAAAATAGACTTTCTCCATTACACTCTCTTCTGAATTCATCATCTCATGTATGGGGGCAGTCTCATTCATCTGTGGCTTCTTCAGAGCTATGGCATAGCACGTTCATTCGCTTTTTTAGGTGGTCCTATTTATAAAATAGTCCCCTTCTTTGCTGGTCCCCTAATCGAAAGGTGTTGCTGCAGAAATGAAGAAATTGAAAACAAGTAATGATTTTTATATAGCTTATAATTTATTATATGGAGAATCTGCTTATAGTTAAAATCAACTCCCCAACACCAAACTGGTGGAGAAAAAGGCGGGACATCCACTCCTTTCGATTGTCAAGTCTTCTCTTTCATGTTTTTCCTAAGCTTCTCTCGATTAGTGACGTACATCTGCAATTGATTTTGATCCATTCTTGACTCATCAGACTTCAAAATGAAAATAAAAACAAGTTTTTACAATTTAAATTTTAGCCTCATCCTTGCAATAATTAAAACAATCACAGTTATATTCCAAACGCGATTCCTACCTACACCCCTGACTTACATCACATTACCATCGATCATTTCGATTCACTATACTGCTTTTTCTGATCACTCTGGAGTAATCTCATTACACAATTGAGACTTGTTGATCTTTGCTGCTGTTGATGTCATTAGAACAATTTAATCACACATTCCACTCTCTTCACCAACAAACTTCATCATTTTTTTCCCGAATGTTTATCAGTATTAACAACATTGAAAGACAGAAAATTGGGTAACCCAATGATCATTAAACTATTATGTAGAATAAAATCATTGATGGGTACCAAAGAGATATTTTGCATAGGAATCCGAAGAAATAAGGCTGGCACAGCAGCCAAAAAGAGCCCCTCAACAGCAAATTTAAAGTTCCATTCATGGACACATTTTTCCTTAACACCACGTTTTTTAACATCCAGTTGAATTATGGACAAAACAATATGGCATATTTAAAAAAAAAAGGTTTTATTTACAAAATGTTTTACTAATAGCCTACAAAAAATATATAATTTTATTTACCGGCACGTTTTATTGTATGCATATTTTTAATAAAAAAATAGTTTTATTTACAAAATAAAATATTTTGTAAACTTTGTAGATTCATAAAAAATAAAAACTATATAACTTTATTTAGTAAAATTTTTATTTATGCAAAATGTATAAACAAACAAATATTAACAAAAGCATTAAAATAAAAGTTACTTATCCAGAATACGACCCAATCTCCGGCAACTCTGCGTCGGCAGTTTCTGGAAGGTTACGTAAGCAGCTGAAAGATGCCGAAGCAATTAGCCAATCAGCTGTCAGAAGTCGACAAGTTTTTTAAAAAATCGTGAAATTGATTAGATCAAGAATTTTTTTACAAAACAATGCGACAAGTTGACAGACAATTACAGACAAGTTTGCATGGGGATGCATTAATAAAAAATGCAGAGGATGGATATCGATAAAGAATGACACTTTTTTTTCGCAATCACGGATGGACTTGGCTAAAATACTGAAGCTGATATACCTAAAAAAAGACCCCTCCCCCCAAAAAAATCTTGTTGACTATTTTTATTTTCTTAAAAAGATTATTTATTTGAAATTTTTCTTGAAAAAACAAAGAAATTGTATTAATATCAGTTGTTTACCTATGTTTTGTTCGTTTTATAAAAAACAATTGCTGAGTAGTTTAGTTTTATTTTCTTCCCCATACGTTTTGAATTTTTCGTCTGGCAGTCTTCACGTCGGCATTTTCTGTACCCTGCCGATGCAAAGTTACTGGAGATTGGATCGTATTCTGGATCAGTAGAAAATAAAAAGATATTGTGCAGAGATGGCGTCACACAATTTGAAAAAGGTGTTTAAAACAATATTGGATTGGATTTAAAAAATATTTTTTAATATTTGATTTTCCCTATAAAAATCTTTAATTTATCATGAAATTGAAAGTCAAAGTAAAAAAATCGGTGTTAAAAACAAAATGTGTCGTTTTGGTTGTTGCTCATTCTGGGCTGCCTCAAATCCATTGCGTCGGCATCTTCCAGGAGGTTACGTAAGCAGCCGGAAAAATCTAACGTGAAGACTGACAGATGCTAAATTCAAAACGCTGCTGTGTTGTCATATTTTTATAAAATGTGAGTGCCATTATTAATTCCTTTTTCTTTTAAAATGTTCTCTATATGTATTGGTGTGCAACTCATTTTCTGAGTCTCTCTACTTCTCTTTTCAAGTGACAAATGTCAAACTGTCCATTTCAATATTAACCTTTGTCTCGCCATCACTTTTTCTTCCTCTCTTTCATCACTAACTGCCTGTGCTGATTCGCTTCATCCTTAATTTCTCTGTGTCGTTGGTCGTGATTGCTGCATTATTTTCTTTTTTCTGCATAGCTGTGATGATGATTTGTCTGTGGCTTCTTTTGTTTAGCTAGCTTAAATAAAACTTTTCATCGCCCAGACTTTCATTTGGAATTTCAAGGGATTTATTTTTCTGGAGATAAAACATTTACTTATATATATATAGAGAGAGAAGCCAGGTCCTTCTTAACTACTATCTTATGCACTTGTTCAAAAGGTTAGGTACATACGTAACTTATTAGGGATTCAATGAGTGACTTGACAAATAGACATCTTGGGGGCACATTTTCCCTTACCGATATTTTCACTGTTTTAAGGGTTTACAGCATAATTATTTCATATGCACCTTGTTTGAACTCCCATACAGAACTAACTGAAAAACATTTGTTTCTTGGTCAACGACAGAAAGGTGATGTCACTTGTCATGTCATCTTCACAAATCCCCTTTGTTTTCATACATCTTGCTTTGTGATCTGACCCCCAGTTCACCCTGTCTGATTATTCACCGTGGGTACATATCAATTTCCTGAATTTTGTCTCATTCTAACCTGCACTAAACTCGACCCTTGTCAAAATACACAGTAGTTGATCTGCTATTATCCGGCACAGGGCACACTATAACGTAACATTAGAAATTGACTTTAAAACTGACCTATCTCTGAAGTTTATCCTTATCACTTCCTTCCATGATTTCTTTGGTTTTCTTATGTGAACCGAAGCTGCTACCTCAACTTTTCTACATCTACTGACCCAAGAACTCTCATCCGTTTTTCAACAAAGCTATACCAGCAAAGTCTCCACGCATCTCCCTATACTGTCCAATCTTAATCTTCTTCTGCGCTCACCAGATTTAAGCCCATCTTAAACACTCACATTACGTATCCATTGTATCATTCTCATATCATTTCTTTCCATTCAATCCATGTTATTAATCTTCACTGGTCAGGTTTCACTTCCATAATCATCATTTCCTTTTTCTTACTAATATTTAAATTCGAACTTTATACTTTTTTTCAGTAAAGGTATTGCGTGAATATTAAAACCAGTTGGAAATACATTTTTTTACAAGTCAAAGAAGCATCCGTATCACATCCTTCCACAATAAATTTAAAAAAACATTTTTATAATCTGAGAATGTTGTGTTCAATCAAAATTATTCTAAAGATAAAAAATGTAATAACAATTTTTTTTAAGTTACTCAAGAAATATCACCTTTTTAAATACATAGAAAACTGAAGTCCCACCCTAAAAATTGAACCGGTCTTTTAAAAACAAAAATTATGTCTATTTATATAAAGTTAAGTATGTGTATATGTTTATATATTTATATGTATAGGATTCACTCCATAACTGATACTTCCTGACCAAAAATGCACCAAACATTGATGTGATTGTTTTTCCTTTCTCTTTGCAAAACTCAATCTTGTTCTGCAAAGCCAGAAATAAAACAACATTTTTCCTCTTTCTTGATAAATATTTTCAGATATAACGGACTTGAAGCATAAAAGCTTTTACTAAAATGACTGGATTCGGCATTAAATAACCCGAAACGCGTTGCTATGCTGTAAAACAAAACAACCAAAACTGATAAACTAAATTGATCATTATTTATTTTGAAACACATCTGTCACATGTAGCAGGTTGTATTTCGTTTAATTTAGCTTTATGCGAAGGGGTGGGGGCTCTTCCTTGAAATTCAGATCCCTCCGATTTTGTGAAATTTTAGTCATTAGTCAGCAATTAAGTAGTATTCCATGAATTTCAGTTTTTTTGAAAACCCCTTAAATGTTAGACATTTTCTGGAATTAGTATGATGTAATGGGTTTTCATCAAAATTTAAATACTATCTATACTGTTGAGAGAATTAATTTTACCATGGGACGGGTATTTGTCTAGTTATGTAATATTTAAAGATTACTTGATAATAATCCAAAGTTTTTTTTTTCATGTGTGTTTCTAGTGACTATGTAACTTTCAAATAATTTTTTATTTACTATAAATCAATTATTTATGGACATCAAAAATACAATAGTGTAAAGTATTAAATGTAGACTATCAAACCTTTTTAAAATTGTTCCAAAATCAAATCTAATGTCATAAATAGAATTCTATCATCATAAGTGACATGTTTATGGCATGAAATGGACTATTTAAAAAAAAAGAATTACATTGTTATAATAAATTAATAAAAACGTTTGTATATTTATTTAAAAACTATTTTGCTTGATAAGTATTTCTAAGGTAAGAAAAAAGAGAAGACAGCCAAAAATCAACCTGAGCATTCAAAAGTATTGCATATTTTATTGAAATATTCTCACGAAATAAATTCTCTGCTGTAAAAACGCTAAGACAAAAGTAATGAAAGTAAAAAGGGAATTATGGAAAATTTGAAACAGAAACTTTGATCCTCTAAATTTATTGTATAGTTGGTCAGATTTTTTTCATTTTCTTTCATTTGCAGGGGATGGGACATTCTTCCAAATGCCATACGATCACCCGCTCAGTCACTCTCTTTTATTTTTTATTTTTCTTATCGTTCGGTATTTGCTGGAGATGGGGCATCCTACCGGATCACCCGCTCAGTCACTCAGTATGAATCTTCATATGTTCTTGTAGGTTAGTTTGAACAGCATAACATTTTCTACAAACTTGACAAGAAAACGGTTTCTCTCCAGTATGATGCTTCATGTGTGCTTTCATGTTATTAATCTGCGAGAAAGATTTATTACACACATCACACTGAAATGGAGTTTCTCCATTATGTTTCCGTACATGCTGTTCCAACGCAGCACCTGAAGGTAAACATTTGGAGCAGACTTCACACTTATAGGGAGACTCACCAGTATGAATTATAAAATGTGAAGTTAGGGTATCTTTTCGATTGAAGGATTTTCCACAGATTTCACATTCGTAGGCTTTCTCTTTTGTATGTGTTCCCATATGTCTCTTTAAATGAATACTTTGTGAAAAAGACTTTTTGCACACGTCACAGTGGTAATCAGTCTCCCCAGTATGAACCTTCATGTGGTTTTTCAAATTAGAACTTACTGTAAAACACTTATTGCAGATTTCACACTTAAAAGGTGTTTCACCTGTGTGTGTTCTCATATGGACTTTCAAGTTAGAACTTACAGAGAAGGATTTATCACACACTTGACACTGCAAAGGTTTCTCTCCTGTATGTGATCGAATATGAATTTTAAAACAAGTTAGATCGTTGAGAGATTTGTCACAAATCTTACAAATAAAATGTGATTTTTTATGTCTTCTTAAGTCCTCCTTACTGGGAAAAGTTTCTAAGCATTTTTTGCATTTAAAAGTCATTTTCTTATAAATGGTTAAGTATAACGACTCAAGAAAAAAAAATAGAAGATTAAATTGTTTTCTAGATCTGATGATGTTGCAGTATCAAAACTTGCTTGTCTTCTCAGTTCTGTTGATTTGAGTTTAAAATGAAAAGTAAATGATCAGACCAAATCATTCACAGTAATATTAGCGGTAGCATAATATTTCATTTTCCATGCTCAGATCAATCCATTCACAGCAACAGCAGTAACACATGAGATTCCATTTTCCATAGACAGGATGGATCTTAGTTGCACGGTTTGGACTTATAGTATTATTGTTCTTCAATATCTTTCAATCTGAAAAAACAATAATAATAATTATGATGGAGATAATGATACCATACCTATTGTAATATTAATAATTGTATGGGCACTCAGAACAGGGCTGAAAAACATGTAAAAAAATGAGAAAAAATTGGAATTAAAGGGAAGATTGACACCATATTAACCATTGCACTTATAAAAACAGCTGGTATTTTCAGAAAAAATCTAATGTGGAAACAAACTCGCATACTTGATGGCACTGTCCAACCACTGGTTAGTCAAAATAAAATAGTACCATTGGCAAGTACAAGAATAGATTAAGCATATTAAGAGGAGCCCCAAGGGGCTGAATTACTCTCCTGCCTTTTTCAGTTGCCTTTTAGCATGGTAACCTTCTTCTAATTTATTTAATTATGAATAAAATTCTCTCATTCTAACTTCATCCAGTTCTCCCTCGATTAATTACGTAAAAAGCCAGTATAAATTTGACAAAACATTGATGCTTCAAAAAAGTCATCTCCTATTCGGACACATAGACAATGCAATAAGTTTACAGTAATAGATTTACTTCGATTAATTACATAAAAAGCCAGTATAAATTTGACAAAACATTGATGCTTCAAAAAAAATCATCTCCTTTTCGGACACATAGACAATTCAATAAGTTTGCAGTAATGGATTTACTTCGATTAATTAAATAAAAAGCCATAATAAATTTGACAAAACAACATTGATGCTTCAAAAAATCATCTCCTATTCGGACACATAGACAATGCAATAAGTTTACAGTAATGGATTTACTTTGATTAATTACGTAAAAAGCCAGTATAAATTTGACAAAACATTGATGCTTAAAAAAAAATCATCTCCTTTTCAGACACATAGACAATTCAATAAGTTTACAGTAATGGATTTACTTCGATTAATTACGTAAAAAGCCAGTATAAATATGACAAAACATTGATGCTTCAAAAAAATCATCTCTTATTCGGACACATAGACAATGCAGTACGTTTACAGCAATGGATTTACTTCGACTAATTACATAAAGAGCCGATAAAAAATATAAAAGATTCAGATTATTTTCTTATGAATCTTCTGAAATAAAGTATTACAACCTTTCTACCGTGGCCAATTAGAAATGGGGGATATTAAGAGGAAGCCAAGGAGACTGAGATACTTTCCTGCCTTCTTCAGTTGCCTTTTGTCATAGTAAACTTCCAGGAATTAATTTCCGCCATCTAAATAGAATTATCTCATCCTGCATGCCAGCGGTTTTGGATATTTCGTAATTCTCTCTTTCACTTTTGGATATTTCGTAATTCTCTCTTTCACTTTTGGATATTTCATATTGGTTAATTTTTTAGGTTCCTTCACCAGGATTAGAACTGAACACCTCTAGGTAGAATTCTCTCTCCAGTGAATGAATCTGAAAAGCTTGAAACACAGAATGAGAGTTGATTAAATAAAGGATTCATTTTATAAATTACTAGAGTGTTAGCAACTATGCTAAAAGCTACTTAAAGAAGGCCAAAGACTACAATAGCCAGAATGTTGTAAATATAAAGACAAGAAAGATAAAAATAACAATTTGAAACATGCAAATAACAAACTCGACCAGATCGCATTGACCAAATGGAGGCAAATTAAAATCAAATAGGTGCATTGCATATTTCACTGAAAAGCGTTTCACTTTTTTTCAATCCTTTTTTCTGTTTTTGCTGCGGAGAGAGTATTCTACCAGATGCCAGACATTCATCCACTATTTCAGAGATTCCAACCAAGAGATCTTTTTAAGATTCTAACCGCCCCTTTAAGTGCAATCTTATTTGTTTCATTTTAGATCAGTCGAAGTTCTTATAAATCATGGAGTACCTTCCTGGGGTTAACACTTGATCTCTATATGAGATGCATAGATATTCGAATATTCGATTCAAGTTCTTAACCTGTACAACGTTGAGGAGAACTCTAATGGAATCACGTGTGTACTTCATGTGTCTATTCAAATTGGAATGTGAAGAAAACACAGCCACACAAACAAGACAACAATATCGTTTCTCTCTTTTTTTTTCCAATTTTCTTATCTTTTTACTTTTGCTGGAGATGGTTCATCCTACCTTACCTATTTCAGCGACTCCAACCGAGAAATCCTTTAAGGATTTTTACTGTCCCTTTAAGCACAATTTTCTTCATGAACCTGGTAGTTCCTATGATTACTGGAATGGAAATCTTTCTAAGATTCCAGTTTCTTTTAATGTTGTAGATCAGACCTTGGTATTTAGTTATCTTCTTTTTCAGCTCTGTGTAAACTTGCATCATTAGGGGCACTGACTTCAACTAGAGTTGCTACTTTCTCCCTCTTGTCCCATATCACTATGTCAACTTTACAACTCCGTTTTCTAGGTATGCTGCTGTAGAGATTGCATAGTCATAGTGGATGACTTATTTACAACAGTTCTTTCTGGTATATGTTCCCAGGACTTTCTGCTACACTGGATGTTCAAATTGTTACACCAGTGTTTTCGTATGGCGAAAGATTTCTCACACACTTGACACTGAAAAGCTTTCTGTTCAGTATATGATCAGATATCAATTTCAATCCAAGTTAGATTGACCTTTTGCATACTTCACAGTGAAAAGGAGTCTCCCTTTTTTGTTTCATTTTACTTCAGTTGAAGTCTGCAGAAATCAATGGGCCACTTCCCAACTATGGATTTTCATGTGTTTATTCAATCGGGAATTTAATCCAAGACACTGATTGCATATTTCACACTCAAAAGTGTGTGCTTTCAAGTTATGACTTCTAGAAGAACATTTATCACACACTTGACACTGAAAAGGTTTTTCTTCAGTATGAGTTCGTAAATGAATTTAAAAAAAAGTAGAATCCCCTTATGAGGGGATGAAGGTGTTAATCTACAATAATACAAGGTTTTTCTTCAGTATGAGTTCGTAAATGAATTTTAAACCAAGCTAGATTGGTGAGAGATGGGTCACAAATCTGACAAAGTAAATGTGATTTTTTATTCTTATTAATTTATACTTACTGGAAAAAGTTTCTGGACATTTTGTTTTGCATTTAAAAGTCATTTTCTTAGAAATCTTTTAAAAGACTTTAAAAATTTTTTAAAGTTAAATTGTTTTATAGATCTGATGATGTTGCAGTATTCGTTGTATATAAACTTTGTTGTCTTGTGATCTGATTTTCTCCCCAGTTCTCTTGATTTGAGTTACTAATGAAGAGTAAATGAACAGCAATAACACATTAGTAGCATAACATTCCATTTTCCATAGACTGTTGCACAGTTTGTATCTATAGTAAGAATATTGAGAACAATAATGTTCTCAATATTCTTCAATCTTGAAAGAGAATAATAATAATAATAATAATAATAATAATAATAATAATAATAATAATAACCACCATAATAAAAAAGTATTGCAATATCAATAATTGTTAGTTGGCCGATTTAGCTCGAAATTTCAAAAGGATTGTGCATTTTGTGATACAAGCATCAAATTTGGCACAAATGTACATTGATATATGGCGAACATTTTCAGATATTGAGCCACTCGGAATTCTTCCTTCATGTCCGCCATATTGGATTTCAAAATAGCCGTTATTTGAAACCTACATTTTCGATTATCTTTGGGTCTAATGCTGCTATTGACTCGATTCTGGTGTCCAAATGTATGTGTTGGCAGGAAAGGAATTCGATGGTTACAATCTGCATTGTGTATCTTTATAAATTAGCCAACATATTGGATTTCAAAATGGCCGCCACTTGAATTCTACATGTGCGATTACCTCTGGGTCAAATATTTCTATAGTACATGACAAATAAAAAATCCATTTTTCAAAATGACATACTTTATTACAATACTCCATTTAATTCATGAGAGATGAATATTCATCATCATGTATTTTTGACAAGACAACATTTTACTCAAAGTCTGTGAAGTAAAAATTGTTTTGACAAGTTTGAGTTATGAATTTTTTTTTTTTAACATAGGTCACCTTAAACAAGGCAGGCTGCCACTGTAGACGTAAAGGGGTTACTGAGAAAAAAGAAAAGGGGAGAAGGTTGGGAGGGTCAACCTAAATTGGGATCTGCGCAGCGAGATGTCTGTTTACATTAGTTTTAAATTTCTGCATGTTAGTACTGTCGGGGAAACAGGGGGCAGGGAGGGAGTTCCAGGGACCAGCAGCACGAGGAAAGAAGCTATTGGAGTGGAAGGCTCTCTGGCATCTGGGCACCTCCACAGTGAATGAATGAGATTTAGTTGATTATCGAGTTGGTCTAATGAATTTACGTCGAGGGGGCGCCAGAGTAGCCAATTCATCGGAGCATAATCCATTGAAGTATTTGTAAAACAAGCACAAGGATGCTACATTGATGGGACAGAGACTGGAGCTTGGTTGACAGTGAGGGACCTATTAGGTTGGCGACTCTTTTTTGGACCTTTTCAAGGAGGGAGAGACTAGTAGATGATGCACCAGCCCAGATGTGGCAACAATACTCCATGCATGGGCGGATGGTGGCTTTGATTCTGTGTTGTTCTAGGTTTCATATGGCACCTTTCATAAGAGATTTGGTTGATTAGTCTTATCCATTCCTTCAATCAATATCACAAAATGATCAATTCGGGGTTACGTCTAAATATCCACAAAAATAGTGTGAACATTAACACAAAACAATGTAAACTTCTCAAAACTAGCTTTCCCTGCATAGCTCTAAAAAAATATCAATTTACTTCAACTACTAATTTTGAGTTTTATACTTTTGATACATGTCTTAAGTCATTAAATATCTAAGTTAAAATTCTGACATGCTATGGTGTAATATATAAGGTTGGGTGTGGACTGACATTCTACAATGGTCTGGTATTTGAGGCTAGGTATACATCGGTACTGAAGATATGTGTACATAAACAGTTACATGTTAACCAGTTCAGCACTGCCACAAGTAAATGAATGTTGTGGACTCATCTTCATGTGCAGTCCCCTTCACACACACACAGGGCTGTGCACTTGAGGGCAGCCTTCTGGCACTTGCAGCATCTCACAAACCCTTTCTGGCACTTGCAAGAAACCAGCTCAATGCAGGTGTGAGCTGCCTCAGCTCTATAAGTTTTTGGGAACTATTTCAAAGATAATTATTAATTTAAAGTCATAAGATACTGAATTAAAACAAAAATTTCGTACGTTTTACTAAAAATTAGCAAAATTATCCGCCGCCCTCCCCCCCCCCCCCAAAAAGTCATAGTTTAGTAAAATCCGGCATTCAGTCAATTGGTAAACGACTTTGTTTACCGTTTGACTATCGCTATGCAAAATATATGGAAGACAAAAATGTAATAATTTATCATTTTTAACTTTATATATAAAAATGGTTTTGTAATAGTTTATAGAAGTTGAAAAATTATTATCCATTAATTTCTTTATTCTTTTTAAGTTTATAAACAAATTTAAGTACCCTTATTTTGTTGTAATAAAAAAGGAAATGCTTATTAAATTAAAATATTTGTGAATGTACGCAATTAAGATTTTATTTATTTTTAACTAAAAAGATTCATATTAAAATTCAGTCATACTCTGAAATTATTGATGACGTCTGTTTACCAATGTTTTTCCTTAGAATTTGAAATAAAACTTTTTTAAATGTTGTTAAAAATTATTTTTACGTTACGAACTGCGTCAATTTTATCAATTTTTTTTCATGATGATTAAAAACTTTAGTTATTCGATTTATTCTTAACGTGTCGTAACGATAAATTACATTAATTATTCTTAAAATAAAGTGTTTTTTTTTAATTTTAAGTGCGAAAAAGTAAATTAAAGCCAATGACTACACTGACAATTTATTCATTGAAAAATAGTTAAAACAATTATTTATTAATAAATAAATAGAATTCAATTTTGAAATAAAATGTAATGTTTGAATTCTTTTTATTTATTAATAAATAATTGTTTTTTACTTTTTAAATATTTATGAACAAATGACAAAACAAATACAAACTTTCCAAATAATTGACGATGAATTGTGAAATCAACGAAATTGTTGAATCTCTAAAAATAAAATTTTGAGGGCGGTGTAAAAGTGAGTGGTGGTTGGAAGACTACTCCCACCTGTTTATTACGGAACAGGACCATCATACCAATCCAAGTTAATTGTTAGTAGAAATTATCCAATTTTTTAAATTCTTTTTTTCGTAATGATCCTGATCCTCATTTTTTCAATTTTTTTGTTTATTTTCAAGATTATAAAAAAAATTTCTTACGCTGATGATGACACGTCTATGTGCGAAAGAGAAATATAATTATATCGCATTTTTAATTTTCCCAGAAACTCTAATCATTAAAATCACATAGAATATTGTTTGCAATTATATTATTGTGTTGGTGAAAATAGTGATTAAACAATGCTTTATTCAATTATGAAATCGCTAATTCAACAAATTATTTTTCTTCGAGGTATAGTGATTCTATTAACACGAATTTAGGAACCCTTTTCGTAATATATATGAATTTTATTTTTTAAATGTTTAATTTTTGACATCTACAGTGCTTTATTTTCATTAAAAAATTTTTTTTAAGTCATGCATTTTTGTTATTAATACATAAAAATATAACTTTAGAAAAGGTTTATTTTGTTTTCAACAAATAATACATTTTCACTAAGATTTTAAGAAAAATAATGGTTTCATTATATTCGGTGATTGTTGATTAATAAATAATGAATATGTCATTAAAATTGGTTGATTTCCTGAATTTTGGTGAATTTTGAAGTGTTTTTACATTTTGGGAATCGGCCATTGATTTTGCACGCACCTATCTTCTACCTACCTGAATAAGTTTATTTGTGTTTTAACTTATTTTAAAGCGTTTTTTTTAGTTCGATTTAAAACTAGTGTAGAGACGCCATGTTAAAATTGAAAACACAAAATGGGCGCATTTTATCACGTGACGTCTGTACACTAGTTTTAAATCGAACTAAAAAAACGCTTTAAAATAAGTAACAAAAAAACAAATCAACTTATCCAAGTAGGTAGAAGAGTAACTTAGTACCATTTATTTGTTGCCGAGTTGTTTTTCACCCCCTTTTCGTTCTGTTAGCTGTCGTTATAAATGCCCGAAAGTTTGATATAAAAAAAGTCGAGTATTTTGTGCTCCTAAACCATATAAAAATATAATACTTATTGATGGAGCCATTATTCTAGAAAAAAAAAGATCTAGATTTATTAACTGTTGAAAAATATATTTAAAAAAAATGAAAAGGTCGAATGGAGTCCAACAAGATGGCTAATATTTTTTTTCTGTTTTTTTTTACCCAACATTTTCCTAAAAACTGATTCTTATTTTGTTTTTCAATATCAAATTGAGCTTTTTTTTAAACTTACCTAAAAAAGTCGAATTCCGGAAGTCGTCGGTGTAAGTAGAAAAATGTCCCTAAAGTTTAAATTTTTATTAATCATCGTAAAATACACAAATTATTTTAAAAATTGATTTAGGTACTGGTGCAGTTTACGACCCGTGCTGAAACCGACGTTTCGTCGGCATCTTCCGGCGTAATCCGCCGGAAGATGCCAAAACGCTTAGCCAATCAGATTGCAGAAGACGACAATTGTCAATAGCGAATTGAATATAGCGTAAAATTCAACTTGTCAAGAAAATTGAATTTCATCGAATAAGGAATTATTTCATCGGAAGGAATTATTGAATTTTGCCAGAAAAAGAAAAAAAAACGAAAAAATTAATCGACCCCCAATAAAAAATAATATTTTCTTCGTAAAAAAATAAATATTTTGTCATTAAAATTACCGGTGCTTATCCTTCTGGTAATTTTAATGACAAAATATTTACGGAGATATTCGAAAAGAAAAAAGGGGTATCTTTTACGACGCTCAGCAGAGTAGCGAACGGGGTCCAAAAAAAGAACGAGAAAGGGTTTAAAAACATAAATTTGCAACAAGTGAAGTTGACGTGCGACGAGAATAGATATTTTTCTACTTACCTATGTAATTTGTTTTTATTTTTACGTATTATAAATGGGTTTTTATTAGATGTAAAAAAAAAAGTTTATTGTTTTTTTTACCAAAGGTTTGCACAAAATTAAAGATGGCCGATTCACGTGCTTTCTTACGACCCCCCCCCAAATCGGCCATTTTTTTTTCATGTTCATATGACAAAACTATTGATTTCTAATAAATAGCGGTTGTAACGGTCTAAAAATACAAACAAATGCCACAGGCAAGTTTGAAAATAACTTTTACAGCCTACAGTTACTTTTATTTGTTGTATATTTGTTTTTTTTAGCGTTTTTACTCTGCTGCTCTCAGTTTGTTTTCTTTTTTCGGGAATCTTTTACGACTAAAAGATTCCCGAAAAAAGAAAACAAACTGAGAATATCTGTTTGATGTACGTACCTGTCACGGGCTGAATATTGTGAGAAAAGATATGTAAGAAAAGATCCACTTCAAAGTCAATACCCTGAAAGGGGCCGCGGCAGCAGTTGGGGGTGGGTTGCAAAAGGAATTGCTGCCTTAGCGACCCAACCAATAGGTCCGGTAACAATATGTAATGGGGCAGAGAACGGATTTCTCTGCAGGAGTAATGATCCAGTGTCTGGTCTATAGTGAGTCGAATTCTGTACTAATTCTCTTCTCCTCCAAGCTCTGGAACACAATAACACTTCAGCTCTCATCAACTGAACTGATATTATTTATTTATACATAAAAATGTACAAAATGTGGCACAAGGCCGAAAATGGGGATGGGAAAGGTTAGGTCTTCACTAACAAATTAAACTAGTCTAATTTAGCTAGCTTCATTCGGGACCATCATTCATCAAAATACCGCATTTATACTATACATCCTTCTCCAATCACCAAAAGAATTCGCACCGTGAAAGTCCCACTTAAAACCCATATATGTAAAATATGCAACAGGGGGGTATGGTAATAAAAATAATATGTACAAAATATATATATGAATATTTACAATGAAAAAATTGAAGTTAGTAAAAAGACCCCCCCCCCATTACTAAACTGTGGCAGATGCGCAGATTTGCCAGTCGAAATCGAAAATCGAAAAAAGGAGGTTGATGCAGGCCCCAACGCTTTATTTAATAACACCACCTTCGAAAATATCGAAGGGTGACCTGCATCCTGACAAATCAAGCGCTCTGTCACCTAGTTGGGGATGGGATGGGGAGTTAGGAACTAAATTGGGGTGAAAAAAAAAGGGGGGGGAGGGAGGGAGAAGGACGAAAATAAAAAGGGGCCATAATGAACTCATTCACACACTAGCTAAATTATGAACTTAAATTAACAGAAACATGTCTTTTAGCTAACTTATAACTGGGTCATAATCGAAGTTCGTTTTTGTAACCCAAAATCCTATACCTAAGGCACGTCTAAATACCACTCTATTCTAGCTCCTGTCACTCTACACAGTCGCGCACATCTCACCCACCTTTCACCAAAATCTGCCGGAGAGAGTTTCACCCTCTCGGCCTTAATGTGAGCTTTCATGTAATATTTGAAAATCGTAACAAGGTCGAGAGAAGTGAAGGTCTCAACTCTGTAGACTGCCTTCATACGAGTTTTCCATATCGCGTCTCTCATAACGGCTAGTATGCTTAAGAACACAAAACGTCTCAGCCTATCTGTTGTCGGAACCCAGTTGCTACATACATTGATAGGTTCCAGGTCAAAAGACGATACGTTAAGTATGCGAACCATGAGACCTGCAACAAGCCTAATCAGCGGCACAACGATGCGGCAATAAAAGAAGGCGTGACTCACGATCTCGTCTTCATCGCCGCATCTAACACAAGTCGGTGAACTCACCAAGCCAGCTGAATGAAGCTTCTTACCGACCCAGAGGGCATTTCTTATCATCAGCCAGGTTAGTGTTGCCTCGTCATTATCAAAGCACCATAACCCAGGTGCCCAAGGCCAGATTGAGCGTAGCTCCCCCCCCCACCAAAGCGAGTCCCTCAATCCTGTCATCTCGAACAGTCCCCCTCACCATAACCCGATATAATGCCTTTCGGGACAACAGTAGGGTGTCAGAGAGGCTTTCTTTCACCCTTAAGAAGAACTTCAAAGCGTGTCTGCATTCGCGATAAAAGGAGCACTCGCCTCGGGGCAACCTGTGTGCCTCTCCCTCATCCAAGTGCACACTTTTAAAAGCCGGAAAGGCTTTCTTAGTGTCTTCCTTCCAGAAGACACCGTTTCCCTCAGTTTGTGAATTCATTCGATCTAGATAAAAAAGCCGAAGTGTATGACGACGAATCTCGACATTTGGCATACCTAGACCGCCCTCAGAAGGATGGAGATAACAAATCTCGTGACGGACCATAGGGGCCTTGCCAAGCCACAAGAACTTGAAAAGAGCCCGCTGCATCTCAAGCAGTGTATCCGACGGGAGAGGAAGCACTGATAGTCGATATAGGATGATCGGATAAATGTGAGAGCAACACACCTCCGCTCTCCCCTTTAACGAAAGATTTCTACGGATCCACATACCAGCTGCGGCCCGAATCGCTTTCAATACTTCCGACCAATTTTTCTCCAGCTGCAGATTAGGACCGAACCAGACGCCGAGTAGCTTGCAAGGCCCGTCCGTCCAGCTAAAGGGCCCCTGCAGGGGTACACCCCTCCAGGCACCAATGCGCAAGCCAACAGACTTGTTGCAGTTAATTTGGCCCCTGTTATCGTTTCATACATTCTGATTTCTCTGTCGACGACACTAATCTCGGCACTGCTCGTTACAAGCACAGTCAAGTTGTACTTTAGAGTACTTTAACGTGGTGCAAGCACCTGCCAAAGTAATCCCATTAAGGACCGGATTCACCTTTAGCCTGTGAAGGAAGGGCTCCAACACAAGCACATAAAGCATCGGTGAAAGCGGACATCCCTGACGAAGAGATCTGGATAATCTGAAGGGCTTAGACATCACACCATTCACCTCTACCCGCACACCGGGGGTTCGCATACAGGAGGTGGAACCAAGAGCGAAACTGCGGACCGAAACCGGCCGCAGGTAAAACAGCCTCCAAGTACCGATGGTCCACCCTATCGAATGCTTTGGACTGATCTAAATTGATCAGCGCGGCTTCTGTGTCGACTTTGTCTATGATCAGGCGTATCGAGTGCAAATTATCTTGAATGGTCCGACCCTTTACAGCACAAGTCTGTTCAGGGCTAATTAGACCAGCCAAAACAAGCTGCAGTCGATTAGCTAAGATCTTGGCCAAAATCTTAAACTCAGCATTTAGCATCGTTAAGGGCCGGAAATTATCTAACCCATCCCCACCATTTTTGCTTTTGCGTAACAACTTCACTATACCCATGGTCAAGTACTCGGGAATAGTCCCATTCCTAAACCACGAGTTAAATAAAACTGTCAGCAAGGGAACAAAAATGTGCGACATCCTCAAATACACCTCGTAGGGCAAACCATCAACACCGGGAGACTTGTTAAGGCCAACCCACCTCAAGGCTTCCTGAACTTCTTCCTCCGTTATGCAACCTTCGCACCTAGCTGCTTCGGTCGCCTCGAGACGAGAAAAGTCAGCTAAATAGGGGTCGAAATGTATTAATGACAGACCGGGTTCCTTGGTAAAAAGATCCTGGAAATGAGAACGAAACGCCTCCAGAATACCTTCGTTTGTGGTCACGAGACGCCCATCCGGCAATGAGACACGTGCGATATGCCGATCAGCAGCTTGTCGACGTTCCTCTGCACGCAATTCAGCGGCCATATTTGTAGCTTCTTGAGGCATTCTCTTTAACCTAGCCCTAATCGCTAGAGCTTGGTGCTGATGCAAAGCAACAGACGCAAGCTTTGCCTTAATTATAGTAACTTTAGCACTATCCCCCGCCTCCACCGCCCGATCTAATCTAGAATCTAGTGCCACTTTAGCTGCTCTAGTTGTTAGATTGAGTCGTCGGCTAAAATCAACAGAAAAGGACCTAATTACCTTCTTAAAGTGAACCCACTTCCTATTCCCAATTACAGCCCCCGTCAATTCCCACTGTAAGGTTAGTAATAGCTGTTCCTGGTAGCCCTTCACATCGAACAACGAAGTGTTGAGCTTCCAGTAGCCAGCCAATCTAGGCTTAGGTCTATCTAAGTTTACTCGAACCCGAACAAGTCTATGATCCGAGTAAACTATATTATGAAAACTTGGACATTCTAATAATTCTACGTCGACTCTCCTAATTAAGAACCGGTCGATATAACTCGAAAGTTGTACCGCTCCGGAGCCGCGCCTAGCTGTCCAAGTCCATACGCTATCACGGGGCTTTTCATTCCGGAACTTATCGATAAGATCAAACTTATCGACAAAATCCCGAAATGCCTTAGCATCCCGATCATTGTTAGATCCCCTACCCTGATTACGATCTATATCGGGATCCAGGACCGCGTTCCAGTCTCCCGCTAAGATGACCGTCCGAGTTGTACTCATGAACGGCTCGATCCGCCGAAAGAAAGGAGTAAGCTCAGAATGGATATTGGGTGCATAAACCCCAATGAGTCGAAATGCCTTATCTTTTATGGTAATATCCAAAACGCACAGCCTACCTTCCGGATCCATGAAACAAGGGTCACACGACGCATCTAAAGACTTATTTACTAGCCAGGAAACACCCCTTGAGCGAGAATTAAAGTACGCTGAGTAGATGTGAAAACTCCTAGTCAGCGCACCCAAATAGTCACCTGGAATTAAGTGGGTCTCCTGCATACAACATACATTCACTCCAAGGTGCTGAAGGTCTGTAACAACTCGAAATTTACGAGAGTCGGCCCTCAGCCCATGTACATTTAAGCTTGCTAGATAGAGAGCCATTGAGAGTTCTTAGGGTTGGGTTCCAGAAACGAACATCGATGACGTCAGGATGCCGACGGCTCTCCCAAAAGACTGTGTGCCCATCTGAATGTTGATTTGGCCATCATTGGAGATGCCGCCAACATCCAAGGGGCAGGTTAGTTTGGCTATCCTATACAGGGAGGGATGCAAATAAACAGGGACCCTCCCAACACAATCCTTTCGTAAACATTTCAAGAATTCATTTTTAAGGATAGCCATGGGCTGAGTTAATTTAAAAGTATTATTTGCTTCCCTTATCATTAGCCAGAGCCTCTTAGCTTCTTCAGGTTTTCTAATTACAGTCAGAACTCTGGTAGCGTTAGGGAAGTTTAAGGGTTCCTCAACGGACATGTTTCCCACCTCCCTAAACTCTAAAAGTTTTTTTAGGTCTGCAACTTTGTAATTTTTCACTGTCTCTTCTTGCACTTCATTTGTTACGCATAAGTTTATTCCTGGGAGAAACGCAGTCTTTTTCCTTCTTTTCTCCAGGGAAGGGATTCTGTGCCTTTTTTGAGATGAGGGTGGAGGTGGAGGTGGCATGTCTTCTTTCATTGGGGAGTGGGAAGGGGTTGTGTTTTTGTTTTCAAGAAAGGGAGAGGCGGGAGCGAGCTGTTTTGCAGGGGATGGAGGGGGAGTATTTTGGGGAGTGTTTTGTGGGGTGACTAAAGGGGAAGGTTTGGGAGAGGAGACGACTTTGCTTTTTTTAACTGGGCTTAGAGGGATTAATTTGTATTCCTTGTTTTTCAAGGGAGTGGTGATTGGAGGGAGCATAACTTTTGGGGGGGAACGTGGCTTCATAAGACTGTGAGTTTCGGAGGTTGTCTTTGTTTTAGGGGAGAGCTGAAGGCTTGGTTTTTGAGCGGGATATTTGGCAGGGGAATGTGAACTAATATTTTGGGAGGGAGATTTAGGGCTTTCCGATACTTTATTTCTGTCCAATTTATTTTTAAGGTCCCGGACTTCAAGGTATTTATCTTTGCCAGGATCCTTTGTTAACATTTCCTACTCCCGCATTTCATCCAGTGATTGACGACCAGGTGTCTTTTGCCCAGGAACAATAAGCCACTCTTTTTCCGCTCTGTCCTCCTGTTTACTCAGATCAGGGAGCACTGGGTAGTCGTTGTTATCAGAATTTGAAGAGGGTGAATTGATGGGCATCCCCACTCTTGTTGTCATTGGTACCCCTAAGTGTTGGCCCACTCTTGTCTTTATTGTCGTGGGCTTTCTTTGAGGGCATTCAACGGTGAGGTGACCGACTTCCTCACACGCCCAACAAACAGGCCTTCGTCCGGCCACAATTACCGGCAGTTTTTCATCCCCTACAATCAAATAATAAGGGATGCTGTCAAATGCTTTTTTATCCAGAAGAATTTCGAATGACCATAACCCTGCATGCTCATCCCAGGTTACGGACGTTATGTCTCCATATTTCAAAAAGAAAGCACCTAAATGTTCCCCATCCACATGGAACGGGACGTTAAAAACTGACACCGCCGTTCTCCGTTTTCCCAAATATTCCATTCGAAGAATATAATCCTTAGTTATAATTTCCGTCTGGGATAGTTTGACACAAGTTTCTTCATTTGGAAACAACGTGTTCCAAGTGTTGTAACCTTTACATCTTATAATTCGTAGAGGTTTATAACCTGCCGTTAAAAGTAGTTTCGTAATTAGATCTGAAGACGATCTGATAAATTTTTTTGACTTTTTGTCAACGACAAACATGATAATGCTTTTTTTTTTTATTTCCTCCAACTTTGGAATATCCACCAGTAGTCCAGTATCGGTCACTAAATGTAGGCACTGCTTCGCCTTCTGAATAAAATCGTTGACATTTATAATAATTTTAGGAGGCTTACTCCATTCTGAACATCCAGGAGTAGCCTCGGCCAGCCCCTTCTGCTCCTCGGTAATATTCATCTTGTCAGCCGGCTTCGGGCTACAAGTAGCCGTCGCCATTATGGTTATAAAACTTTATAACCAAAATAAAAATTTAAAAAAATAAGAAAATAAAAAAAACTTCACCACGAAAAAGTCAGTTCAAAAACAACAACAGTAACAATAACGGCAGCGATAACAACAGCAACAAGAAATTCAACAATGGTAACAATAATACTTAACGATCTTTGAAGGGGAATAACGCAACAAAAAAAAGTAATCCGAGGATTGAGCAACTCTAAATGTCAACTGATTCCAAGCTAATCTCTCATCAACTGAACTGATCACTCCGGTGAGAGGTAGAACCTTTATTTATAGGCTTGTAACAATCTGCCACCCCCATCTTAACATATATAAATATCACCTCTTTATTTGTGCTCATGTTGGCTTTTTCCCCACCCCACTTGAAGCCGGCACCAGCAACGGTATGTATCACTTTCTCTTTTTTTCTTACACACTCCCAACAAAAGACAAAATAAAAAGTTAGAAGAAAAAAAAGAAGTATCGAAATCCTCGATTTTTCAACTTTCAAACTCTAATCTGGTATGCGAAAAAATAAAAATGTAAGTCATGCAAAACGGCTCTCTGGGGTCATGTTCACACAACAGAACTGCCCTCTGTCGAGAGGAACGCTAATCGTATACAAACTCCAATTTTAACTTTTTAGTCAGTTTAAAGTCCTCTCTTAGAACCTCCACCAGTAAATTCTGGTTTCTTTTAGACCCCCAATAAACTGGGTCTACTCGGTCGCGAGGCCTGCAAAATTAACAGAACCACTGTTCCTCTTCAGGTGGTGCAACAATTAAGCCCACACAGTCAAAATGGAACCAATCATTGCATTGATCACAGGCAATCATTGATCTCGAATCTTCAGGTCTGTTGCAAGTTGGACATATCCAGATCCTGGTGCTTTCATGTGGTTGGGAAGATAGGATTTGGTCTTGTGAGTCAACTGGTTCTTCATTTAAGACTTCCTCTACAGGTTCCTTTGATTGCGGATAGATTTCCAGTGGAAACAGGTGCTTAATGGAATGAATAAGTACAGAACCGTTCCCCTTTCTCACTTTGGCGGAACGTACCAATCCGTCACTACCTTCGATCAGTTCAAGGACTTCGCCTATAGACCAAAATGGCCTAGTCTTGAGGGGGTCCTTAATTAACACTATATCACCCTTCTTGATGATGTTCTCAAAAGAAGGGCCTGATAACCTGAGATTTCTTTCTCTTAGACTATTGGTATTTTCCAAATTCTTGGTTTTCAAATGTTTGGTCAGTTCATCTTGGGACGAGTTAGCCGCTGCGCCAGTAGCATTCATAGCCAAATTCTTTTGGTTGTTTTTCTCGACCATGTTTGCTGTCATTTTCAATGCCGCTTCCTGATGCTTCTTGGACTGTTCATGATTTTGAAACGCCTTCTCTGTACTAAATTGTTTCTTACATAATTGACAGTAGGCATCTTGTTTTTTCTTTTCTTCAGCTATCTGTGCTCTCCTATCCATACCTGGAGTGGGTAATTTGCGCGCCTGCTGCCTTCTTTGGATGTGGTAGCCGTTTCGCATGCTCCCTCTCCGGAATTGAACCCCTCTTCTTTGTTCGTTTCTTGTTTTTATTTGATTTTCATACAAGAACTGCCGGCTCTTATCAAAGGGGACTAGTCTTTTCGGCGTTGCATGGTATTATTTTAAACGGTTCCAGGAATTGAATGGCATCAATTCCCAATAGCCCCTCAATGTTGATATAATTGTCGTGGGGACTGTGTTGGGTTGCCAGTTTGTGTCTCTTTAGATTTTTGAGTATCTGAGGAAGCTCCTGCAATCTATAAGAAAGGTTCAATTTGCTGGAAAGAATAGGGAGGGTGTGAACCCTTTCAGGAACCAGCCTCAAATCCAAAGAGGTTTCTTTAAAAGACCTTGTCGCTGAGCCCAAAAAAGTTTTAACTTCTAACACCTTTTCCTTTGCTGAAGAAAGGCAATTCAATCTTGCTAGAACCAAGGTGTCCATGTAGGTTCTTTGGCTTCCCGTATCCAGCAGGCAGTTTATTTCAATCTTTTTCTCTCTCGTTCCTACCACCACGCTGATTACGGGAGACATGTAACTGTGTTGGTAGTCATTAATGTAAAGGATGGTGTCCACACTCACTCCACTTCCGACGGTTGGGTTCATTGCTGTTATATGGCCTTTAGCATCGCAGCCACTACAGCTATTCTTCGTTTTTAGTGGACACATATTTCCCATGTGGGTCCTTTTTAGGCATCTAAAACACAACCAGAGTTCTTTGCACCTTGTAAATCTGGCTTCATGTGAAGTGTAATTGGGGCAATATTCAGAAGAATGCCCATTCCGCCTACAAAATCCACAACTCTGTGGTTTTGAGTCCACCTTTGTGTTAAAGGTTTTTAGGGAAGAATAGGGTTCATCTTCCTCTTTTACCCTAAGCCTTGGAGGGCGCTATAGCTTTTCCATTTGGGTCCTTTCAGGTTTTCTAATTATCAAAAACCTCTTCACTATTTCTGGAGTTTCTGAAAAGATGGCTGATAATGTCGGGTAGGTCCTTCCAGAAATTCTGATTAGCTCGCCCTTTATCTCGGATGGTAGTTTGGCGAACAACACCTGTGATATTATGATTGCTCCTGCAGATGTATCATCATACAGGTCACAGTTGTATGAAGTCTTGAGTTCCCACACATCTGCCTGGGTTTTTATTATAAAGTCCTTCACTTGCTCCACATCTTTCGGACTCTTAAGGCGAAAATCCAGCATTCTTTGGATAATTTCTCCCCTTATTTCTTCTTCATCCAGGTACTGGTCCTTCAATAATTTTAGAGCCACTGGGTAGCTGCTTTCAGAAACCGAAAGATGGTCGATAAGTTGAAGGGCTCTACCTTCTAGGGAACACCTAAAAAAATATAACTTACTAGTGGCAGATGGTATCGATGCTGCACAGTTTTCAAACTTAGTAAGAAAGTCTTTGAAACTTCTCTTATTTGTTTCAATTTCCTTTCCACTGAAACGTGGCCCATTCAACCTTATTTTAAAAGGTTCCACCACAAAAGACGAATGGGCTGTTGGGTTGAAGTGGAAGGATCTACCTGGTTCAGGGGTACCAGCTGCCTCCTGACTTTGAGGGTTTAATGGCTGGTCTACATTGGAGGATTGTTGATTTTTAGAAGGGACCACTGGAGTTTTTCCTTCTCTTGTTTCCCTCAAATTATTTATTTGCTGACGCACATCTATCTTAAATTTGAAAGATGTCTGAAGCAATTCGACTAACTCTTTAGACTCCTCCTCGGCAGCCAGTTGTTCTTCCATTGTCCAGGACACTGCCTCTAGATCTTCTAGCCATCCTTCGATATCCTTTTCAAAGGACAAAAACACTTTCATCGACATTTGTTCCTTTTCTAGACTCTTTATGGTCGATCTTATCTTCCGTTGAAGATGAGTCCTTCGTTTCTCTATCTCCCTCATGCTGACTGGGTCCGCCATTTGGTTGTTAAAGGGAAAGGCAAGTTCGTATCACAGCAACGTTCTTTTCCGTTGGTTGCAAATCCAAACTTTTCTTCGTCAAATCAACTTCCTTTTGCAATGTGTGGGAATAAATCCCTATGTAAGAAAAGATCCACTTCAAAGTCAATACCCTGAAAAGGGGTCGAGGCAGCAGTTGGGGGTGGGTTGCAAAAGGAATTGCTGCCTTAGCGACCCAACCAATAGGTCCGGTAACAATATGTAATGGGGCAGAGAACGGATTTCTCTGCAGGAGTAACGATCCAGTGCCTGGTCTATAGTGAGGCGAATTCTGTACTAATTCTGTTCTCCTCCAAGCTCTGGAACACAATAACACTTCAGCTCGCATCAACTGATCCACGGTGAGAGGTAGAACCTCTATTTATAGGCTTGTAACAACCTGCCACCCCCATCTTAACATATATAAATATCACCTCTTTATTTGTGCTCATGTTGGCTTTTTCCCCAACCCACTTGAAGCCGGCACCAGCAACGGTATGTATCACTTTCTCTTTTTTTCTTACAATATATCCTATACCAAAAATCACGTAAATTAATAAATTAGTTTTTCTTTTATAAAAGAAAAACTAATTTCGGCGATAAACGAATAAGGGAGAAATATCGCTGCCATTTGGGCATATTCAAGGGAGATATTCAAGAGAGATAATACAAACTTTTGTGAACTTCCTAAGTGCGTAGTATAAATAGTATAAAAGTTCGTATTATCTTCATTGAGCATGCCCAAATGGCGACGATATTTCCCTCTTATTCGTATATTTTTGGTATAGGGTATATTCAGTCCGTGACAGTACCTGTCACGGACTGAATATATCAAACAGATATTTCTCAGATTGTTTTCTTCATTTTTTTTTAATGTCTCCATACTTCTGGATAAGCACCAAATTACCATATGATGACTTTTTTTCTCGATTTAAATGTTGTTTCCTTAATTTTCCAGTTTGATAGCGTCTTCGTCAAAAAATACATATTTTTCCATTAATTTTTCCTGTTTGATAGTGTCGCCTCGCCACTCAGAGGATTTCAGTACTTTGACTGATAATCCCGATCCAGTCCCGAAAATTGCCGATTTGAAAGCCACATTTTTTCTTCTTTTTTTCAACTTTACTTTTTTTTTTTAGTGCTAATTTTTAAAAACTCTAACCTAACCCTTCGTATGTTTTGTGCCGTTTATTTTTTAATATTTTTAGCGGCTTTCCTATCGTAAACTGCTTCGGCTATTTCCGGGACTAACCTAGATTACCCGTCAAAGTACTGAAATCCTCTGGGTGTCCATTCCTTACAAGTACCAAAAATGTTCTTAATTCTTGTTTCAGCAGCAAATTTTCGGATTGTCATTTTTTTAATGGACTTGTGAAACTTTGTTTTGTGTATTTTTTGTAAGTTTAACATAAAATGATAATGATAAAATTTCCATCACCCTATAAAATGTTTAATTTTAATTTCTTTTAATATTCCTTCCTCATTGAATTTCGGTAAAAGTGACACGGGTAAAAATGGAACAGGTGAAAAATATAGATAAAAATCTCACAATAAGTTTATCAAAATCTTGGATACCATAGATAAAGGTAAAAAATTAAGAAGTTTGTTAAATTAAAAACAAAATCATATCTACATTTAAAAGTAGATGAGGACCCCCCCCCCCTTTCAAAATATGAGATTTTACTTTATTTAGATGATTACGTGTTAATGCGAACAATCTAAAAATCTTGAGGAAAACTATTTTAGAATTTAGAATGGGGACCAGTTTGGCATATAAATTTAGCATAAAATGATCACTATAGCAGAGGGGGCGGGGCTAAAAAAAAAAGAAAAATCGTTTTTATTTGCTTGCAAACAACAGAGTAAATTCACAAAATATTTATTTTAAAATATTGGGGGAATTTAAAACTAGTAGGGATAATATCTAGCCTCTCTTAACTTAGAAAAATCGATTTTATTTACTTGAAAACAACAGAGTAAATACTTATTTAAACATATTTATTTTAGCCCCTATTTAAAACTATAGGGGAGGGAGCCTAGTCTCGCCCCTCCCAAACGGTCCTAATTTTCTGTTACCGAATTGATCTTGCTGTGTGCAATTTTTCCTATTTATTCACTTCTGCCATTTTCCCCAATGCCATTTTTACCATGCACCCGATTAAACATGGGGACGGGCAATTTTTCGCACTGTTTTCAGATAAAACGACTTATAAAAGAATTCAAATCAATAATTAAAGTTCCAATTTGAATTTTATTTGAAAGATATTAGAATAAATATTACATCTCTAATTAATTTTGTATTAATTTCAACCATTTAAGTTGATAAAATAGTAAGTAAACACTTCAACATGACCGTACGAATCTGAAAACCAGAAATTGCGAACCGGTGTTAATCCCACAAACAATCCCAATTATATTTTAGGTCGACCATGAGGAAGTGGATACTTTCTATTTCAGCTTTAAATTCGTAGAAAAGCATTTTTTACCTCTCATAATGTAAAATCAATATTTGAAATCACGGTTTTGTATTATTGTAGATTAACACCCTCATCCCCCAAAAAGGGGATTCTACTTTTTTTAGGCGATTACGTGTGATCACTCTGATAGACATGTTGGAAAGAAAATAAAAATTACTGGTATTCAAGTTTTAGTTAAAAACCAATTTACTTTCACTTTCTTCAAATTATATTAACAACAACAACAAAACAAAAAATAAGTGCTTCTATAGCAGCTAACCTTTGCATGGACTGTAAGATCAACTATACTTATTGTGTAACAAAACGGTCGTCAAACGAAAGGGAAACAAAATCCTTTTGTAAACAACAATGGACCCACACTTATATGTTTCTTATCGAAATGTTGATGGAGAAAAATGTCGATATTGGCTTTTTGTAGTAGCGTTGCTGTGTCTGTATGCATCTGACTGGGCTTGCTTGAGATGAAGAAAAAGAAGAAGTCATCAGATTCCAGTTGAAAGGACAAACATCTCTACAATTAAGTCAACTTTATTTATCAGCTTCATCAACACAGAATGGGAATTAGAAGGAGTTAATCACACAAGAAGATAAGACAGGTTGGTTCAGCAGGCATGTATTATAGAAATGTAATTGAGTTCAGGTCTTTAGTCTTGGTTCTCATCATCATCATGATGAAAGGCGAGCCAGGAAATATACGTCTGTTCATGTTGGTATCTTGACTGGAACTGTTGTTCATACTAGGCGCGAAATAAGGCCTGGGCAGAAAATGGCAGAATGGTGCATATGCACAAAGATATTCTAATCACCCAAATGTATTACGACACAAGTTTGAACAAACTTATGTTATCTGACTGAACAACATATCAATCACTACATGGATAATTACATATTAGTGCCAAAGAAAGCAGATCTCAATCATGTAACTGCTACACCATCCTCAAAATAGCTAGTTATATAATTTAGAAATTGAATGAATACAGACAGTGTTATTTGACCTTATGCTATCCCCAGTGAAATCATGCCACGATATGTCTAGTTATCTAATCAGCGTTCAGTTATGTTTTTTAGCTTTGCACACATCTCCCACTCTATAATAAAGAGAAATGGGTATTTACCTGTAAATCTATTATACAAATGACAATTGTGTGTTTATGTTCAGCTAAAACAAAAAAATACAAAACAAACACAAAAAAGTTGGTATTTTCTTTGATCGACGTTGCCCCGGTATAATAATATCTAAAATTTAGAAAAAAAATTATTCATTCTTTGACCCTAAACTAGGTCATATTTTGTCAGGGGGTTGATGGTCAATTTTACAGCCATTTCATGTACTAACTAAAGGGAAGTAACTGTTTTTATCAAGGAATTTTTATCAAAGAATTAATTCCCTCATGCTGACTCATTCCTCGAGGAATCTATATGAGGGAGTTGTTTGTGTGTGTGTTCAGAGAGAGGAATGGGCTGGGCGGAGGAGAAAGAAGGGATGGAGAAAGAAAGAAAGATAGAGAAGGGTAAAAGGGAAGTTTTGTTTGCCCTGGGCAACGCCGGGTAGCCCTGCTAGTATATATATATATATATATATATATATATATATATATATATATATATATATATATATATATATATATATTCAGAAAATGAATGATGAAAATAAAAGTTGTACAATTATAATATTTTCATCAAGGGATAAAAATCGGTAATTTAAGTATTACCGGTATCATTAAATTTTGAAAATTATTACATCATATATATATATATATATATATATATATATGGCTGAATCGCGGAAGAACGAAGTTTAATTATTTTTTCGCTTCGGTTGGAAGATATGACTGGGTTTACTGACTCAATTCAATCTTATTTTTGTTCAATTCGGATTCAACGGACTCTCTAATTAACAAATGAACTTTGATTTGATTTGGGTTGCCCAGATCAAGACTTTGGAATTTTAAGTGAGTTTATTGAACTTTCTATATTATTTGATTTGATTTATTTATCGTTGTAATAATTAACATAAACATTGGATACTTTTCACTTCATTGATTGTTGACGCATTTCGCGACTGGATAACTTTGTCAGTTCTTTCAATTTCTCATATTTGGACTGGTACTTCATCACCTGGATTACTCTTCAGTCAACCCTCTGGATGTCTTTCCTGATAATGTTTTTCAAATTGTATGACTTGGATGGAGTATATAGATTTAACAAAAAAGTATGTTTTTGGGTTGATATATTTGATGTTATATATTTTTATGTATTTTTGTATATATTTTTATATATTTTCAAAGTTTAATTTTATTACCTGTAGTAGTATAACTGCGGTAATGGTCCCCTGAAGAGATGAATTATCTTTGAAAACACATGAGCTAAGGACTTTAAGATACTTTGCTTGAACTTTGAATTCTAATAAAATTTGATTGACACCTTATTTTATTACTTCATTTTATATTATAATATTATAATATATATATATATATATGTATTACACTTTTTTGTGGCTAAAAGGATACTAAATAAGGGCAATCAACTACGGTAAAAATTGGAAAAAAGAATACTCAAAGTAGTTAAAAGTTCAGATGTCCATAAAAGGCTGAGTATTCCATCGCAATCAAAGAAGTGTGTGTTGTCTGTAATAAAAATCTGTGGAAAATGCGGAAAGTCGAAAAACGGAATATCCAGTCTGGAAGATCCAAAATGGAACCAGATTTATAATACAATAGTCATTGCTGATTTTAGTTTCCAGGCAGAGTAGTAAAGTTCAATGGAGTAAAAATAAAGAGTTTAAAAATAAATATTTCAAAAATTGGTGTCAACAGTCCAAAAGCAAAATAAGAACAAAATTCTCGTTTGAAAATGAAAAACTGGAAGAGTGAAAAGCAGAAAAGAGAACAAAGAAAAAGCAAAAAGATGACAAAAAGATTGACAAACATATCATTACATTTACATTTAAAAAAATATAAAAGCGAGAGAAGGGGATAAGAGAAGATGAGAAAGAAGAAAATATAGAGGAGAAAAGTCACAGGGGTGGGAAGAAAGGGAGTGAACAATAGACTGAGTAAAGAGAAAACGAGAAAAGAGAGAATGGGTTAGAAGGTGTCAATTTTAACGAGAGTAAGCCAAACATATACTGAGAAAGGGTCCAGCGTTATGCTTATAGAGAAAAGGCAGCTGTCCGGGATCAACTGTTGGGAAATGACCTAATTAAAATTAGTAACAGATAATTTACAATGAGAAAGGTGGAGGGAAACGAGGGAAGACTTCAAAGTAGTGATTGTACTATTGATAAAGTGACACGATTAACGGAAAATAAATTATTTAAAAAATTATTTTAAACGGGCCTACTTATATAAGTTCTCAGGTTGTCAATTCATATGTTCAGTGAAGTAAGATAGAATAAATTGATTAAAAATAAATTTATTAACGAGATTGAAAGGCAAATAGAAATATATGTATATATATATACATACACACACATATATATATACACACACACATATATATATATATATATATATATATACATACACACACATTATATATATATATATACATACACACACATTATATATATATATATATATATACACACATTATATATATATATATATATACATACACACACATTATATATATATACATACACACATTATATATATATATATATACATACACACACATTATATATATATATATATATATATATATATATATACACGTACACACTGACACACACATGTATACACTGAGAGATACATAGATTTAAATATATAATATAATATAGTATAATATCAACCAAATGAAAGGGAAAATATATATAGTTATGTAACAATTTAAGATAAAAGTCAATACCTCAATCCAAATTTAAAACTTAAAGTTTAATATTTACAATTAAAATCAAATTCAAAAACAAAAAAGATAACATCCAGAGTTAAAATCAAAGGTTAGTATTAGGTTAAAAATTGGGCGTATTTATATTTCCTCCTATGGCGGCAATATGAAATTATCTCATTTCTTGAGCTAACAATGTTTTTCTCCCTAGCAGCACTGATTATCATTACTGCCTCCGAAGTGCATAGATGGCAACTTTTTGAGCCTGGGGTGTAGGAACTTTATTGTTTTTGGTATTTTTATAGAAGAATAAATGTGTGATGAAATGCGGTTCTTGATTGGTTCAGATGACGAACCTATGTAAGTAAATATCTTCGGGTTGGTTATTCTTTTAGTAAATAAGTTGTTCCTATCAATGGATCTATTTTGATGGAATATGATAGTGGCTTGGTTAGAGGGTGGTATTAGACTATTATCATTTACTGGGATGTTATGGGAATTATTTGGGTGCAAGTCTCGAGTGTTAGATCGAGCTGCCGGTGGAAGTACTAGAGATTCAATGGTATTATTAATCTGCGGGGACAATTTAGTTACAGTACATGCATAGATTATGTGTATGCAATTATTATTGAGTGGGCAAAGCTGTGAGTTTTGGCAATTGCAATTATTAGTAGAGACAGAGGATGTTAGTTGATTGAGCAGATTCAATTTTCTTATTTTTAGCGGTCATTATCGTTTGGGCTATGTTAGGCATAGTGGAGTAACAGATTTTAATTGTGTTTTTATTTAGGGTTATATCTATGTGGATATTTAAATGAGTTTTCAACTATTTTGAATTTTTTTAGCGATATTGGTTTTAACATTATTGTTATATGGAGGATAAACCAAATACTTTTTTCCTCCTTAAGCGCTTACGTTGCTTAGTAGTTTGATGCTTAACATGCATGCCTTCGCGTCATATTGTGTGTAATTACATTGAGAGGGCGTTGATGATGAGTATGGTGGTCTTGCCTATATGTTATTTTATTAGAGTAACCTGAATTAAGCAGAGCATTATTGTAAAAATAGTTTGTTTGTTGATAGCTTAGATATTCTATTTGAGACAGAATGGATTATTGTTGTTAAAGATTTAGAGTGATTGGAAAGTTTCTTTACATAGAATACAACTAGGCTATGTTTGTGGTAGGGGCAGTAAGATCCAGAATTTAAGTTGAGCATAACGTCAAGGAAATTAGAGTTTTTTCTCTGAGTCAATGTTTATGGAAAAGCCGAAATTTTTTTTTTAAGTATGTAATTGCTCAGTGGTTTTGTTGTATCTTCTTGGTTTTTCTCTGGAAACACAAAGAGCATCATCTCTGTATTAACCTCCCTATATATTGTTGAATGTATGTCTACGTTCATATAAGAGGAATAAGCCAGAGCAGTCAGCGGACGACACACTGGCGAGCATTATTAAGTCTCTACACAACGGAAAGTTGGACAGCAATTTCAAGATTGACAAACAGGACCATAGAGCCGATATGTTTATGAAGCACATCAGCAAATTCTACCTGGAGCTTGGCACATCAGTTCTCAGGATACAGGATAGTAACATGACGCCTAAACTGGTGGTACCTTACCGAGCAAGAAGTGCATATCTACACCAAGCCCATGACTCAAGAATATCGCGCATGTGATACCATCTAAAAGATTTCTGCTGGGAATACAAGAACAGGAACATACAGGCATATGTCGAATCATGTATGATCTGCACCAAACGGAAAGGGAACTATGGTCGTCAGGATCACACTCAGCCTGGCCACTGTAAAAGAGGCAAAAGACCTTTCCAGGTCATGTATACGGATTTCGTGGAGATGCCTTCGTTCAAGGGCAAGCGGTACATTTTGACAATTCTCGACAGTTTCAGTCGCCACTTGACTGCGATACCATGCACAAGGGGCCGCGCCCTGGATGCAGCAAGAGGTCTGTACAGTTTTCTCCTGAGACATCGGGAAATTCTGTGCATAATTTCATCCGACCATGGCACACACTTCACAGGTGTACAGATTGTTCTATGAGTTTATCTCTATCAAGCAGAAACTGCACTGCCCGTGGCACCTCCAGAGCTCAGGAAACATTGAGAGGCAGCACCGCACCCTCAAAAACGCTATATTCATGTTATGTGAAGACCGGCAATGCAAGAGGACCGACATTCTGGAATCGGTCATATCCTCAATGAATGCAACCATCAGCAGTGCAACGGGGTATCCCAACATTATATTATAGACACCCGAACATGGGACTGCCTCGGATCAACGATGGAGGCACTACTGGAAACAGCCCCACGGCCTATGGGATGCAAATAAATGCATTATTGAGGCAGGTGCACAACAGGGTGCACTCGCAAGCAATAAGGCTGATCACAGATTCGATGGTCGTCTTAGTCACTTGCAATTTAAAGACCCCATACAGACCGGCGATAAAATCTTGCTACATCGGCTGAGATCTGCAATAGCACACAATTCTCATTTATCATGGATAGGGACGTTTGACGTGGTGAAGTCAAACGATTCCATTCTACTTGTACAGGATGCCAAGGGAGGTGAAGAATGGGTCCACGTACGTCGCATAGTTCCACGACCCGACCATTTGAATTATGATGTTCCACCACCCTTAACGAATAACCAGAGCATTAGTCAGAGTCAACCACCTGAAGCACCCATAATCCACCAGAAGGACACATTCATTCAGACAGGTCAGGCAATGCAGCAGGCAAGGACATTGCCGAATCGCTCTACCAGGGGACAGATCCCATCACGCTTTAGGGATTTCATAATGCCAAGCCCATCTGCGGAAGGATACCCAGCGAACAGACAGTTTGTAATCGAGGTGTTCATGTTGGCACATGTTCTCCTACAAAAAAAACTATGGTGCAACTCACCAAAAAGAGAACGCACATAAAAAATTGGGACCGGATGTAGTCTAGACAGTGAGAGGCCAAGAGCTGTAAGGTCAGCCCACGCAGTTTACAGGGGCGGATGAAGGGCAACCAATCAAATTGGAGTAAAGCCTGTTGGAAGGAGAGGAGAAGGGAAGATGGGAGAAAGCCGAAAAAAAACAGGAGACACGAGGAGTGGGTTCACGGCAGCGGTGGAGTCAAGACGTTTCTAAGATTTGCCGCCGACCAAGCAGAAATCGAAATAAGATATATCTCCGCACACAAAAAACAAAAGATTTACAAGGAAAAATCCTATCCGCAAAGTTGGCGATATAGACGCCGGCAACAATTTCCTTTCTGGATATGAGATTACCTATATCTCGTCACCTAAAAAAAATATCCATGAAAGACGAGACAGTCAGATTTCAGGAGCGGAGGGGTGAAGTCGTATTAAGATTTTGTGCTGATCCAGCATTTCAAATCGAAAGCTATACTTCCATATACAAGGAAGGACAAGGTTTACGAGATAACCTAAGCTCGCCACATTAACGAAACTCTGCAAAGGAACTGACGTCAGGATCTAAAATCCTGTAAAAATATCTTTCATTCAGCGTGTCAATTAACATACAAAAAAAAGGTTATAAAAAGGTATCTGCTCTATGAAAAAAAAAAAAAAAAGAAACAAATTACTTATTTTTTTACTTTCATTATTTGCAAATTTCTATAACTCTGATCTAAACAAGCCCCATATCAAAAACTCCCCAGAGCGGAGCAGAACATTTATTTTGTCTTTTTTTAATTTAATAAACACTTGTTATGTTTGCATAATATTGTCTTTGGTTAATTCTTACAATTGTCTTATTTCTAATTTTATGTTTATGAACTGTGATTCTAACGTGTCCCGTTCTTTCTCCCTTTTATCGTTGTAATGCAAAGTCGTTTTACTAGCGCAAGTCTTAACATGTGACCCGCGGGCCCGATTAAAATATAAAGACGTTTATAACACTTGTAAACCAATGCACGTGACTTGGGCAACAACCGGAACGACACGGCCAGAACGAGAACAATAAGAAAATGAAGGAGAAGAAAACCATGCACACATAGTGTTACGGTCGCCGGTTGGTGAGAGGGATGTACATAGTTTTACACTAAGGCCACATCCACAATTATTTGCAGAGTCACGTTCAGGCGAAATCACAACTTCATTAAGCAGTAACTTTTGCCTTGGTGAACGATCTGAAAATGTCAGATTGGCTCTTCAAGAACGAATTGGTTACACTGGTACAGTCATGTAGAGCAGTCATTCTCGTGGATAAACCGTTGCAGAAGCATGGATATCTTGAATCGCAGTAGGATTGACCAGCAAAGGAAAACTTGGAAGCAAGTGATTAAACAAGACCGTACAAAGTAGAATTTGGAGACAGTTGAACCGCTGAGCTGTGAGAACTAGAGAGTGAGGTTAGATAATATTAGAAAAAGTCTGACCCCTGAACAAGGGAGAAATGACATTAAATGAATAAAAGAGCATATCTTATTTTTAAAGAGGTGAGATCAAAACTATAAACCTAGTCAGAATTCATTTTATTTCGACTATTCTTAACTTAACTTGGGTGTAATTTTCACAATGTTTCTGCCGATGTAACCTCCAACCTTCTTCAGGTGCATCTTTTCAAAGTTGAGAACCTATACGGAATTTCTTACTGAACCGTTCATTTAATTCACAGGGGTAGATTGTTCTTATTCCATCAGACATCATCGGGTAGAAGCGTTAATTAATTATTAAGTTATTCTTAGTAATTATTTAACCAATCAATTTAGATCCAGCAGAACAAATTTTTTTAAATGAAAATTGCTCCAGACAAGGCACGAAGCCACCTAATGTAAACAATTTTTTTTACAACTTCAAGGTTAAAAACTAGCCAAAGATTAGTGTTAGATGGATAGATTCTGACCCAGAAAACAGCAATTCTTCCCCCTTTATCAGAAATATCGCTCATAGAATATGAGGACAAAAGGACGTCTCATTTCTCTGAGTTTGTTGGTGGAAACAGCAGAGTCAGCACTGTACACATCGACATAGAGGTTTATAGGGACTTGGTCTTCGCATGGACTGTAAGACCAACTCCTATAATAATTTGTAACACAGAGTTGTCAAATGACAGGAAAAAAGCCGTTTTATAAACAATGATATGTATTTATTTAAGTGACCTCCACCGTCGGGTGTAGGTTGCTAGAAGTTAAGAAAGAAATTAAAGTTATAAAGTTTGGCTGCCCAAAGTATTTTCTTAGAGCAATATATCTTCAAGTGAAGATAGCCTCGCTCGCCTGTCCAGTTGATAGAGGCAGGAGAAAGGACGTCTTTCTTCATAGGTGTCAGGAAGCTCTCGGTGACTGCTGTATAAATCCCAAAGGGTCTGGAACACACAAACATTACACACACACATACATTGAGTAGAAAGGGAACTTTCGGCAGCCTCGTAACTCTCGCTTATCTTATTTTGTCCTTTAGTCCTCACATTCCATGAGCGATGTTTCTAACAAAGGGGGAAGAAGAATTGCTGTTTTCTGGGTTGGAATCTATTCATCTAACACTTATTGTTGGCTAGTTTTTGACCTTGAAGTGTTTTTTTTCTTTAGCTCCTTACATCAAGTGGCTTCATGCCTTGTCTGGAGCGATTTCCATAAATATATATATATATATATATATATATATATAAGAGAGAGCCTTCTACTACCAATGCTCAGATCCTTGCTTTGTCCTTATTGAAATGAATGGCTCTCTCTTTGATGAAGCCCCCTGCTTTGATAAACTCCTAGGACTGACTTTTACTCCAGACCTGAAATGGAATACTTACATCAAATCTGTTACTAAAAAAAATGGCTGGATCTTTCTACCGCTCCAGAAAGTATCTCACTCCTGATTCAATCCTCTACCTGTATAAAAGCCAAATACGTTCTAAGATTGAGTATTGTTGATACATTTGAGGAGGTGCAACTCAGAGCACTCTTTCCTGCCTTGACAGAGTACAAATTTGTTGACTTACTTTAATAAAAAATAACTGCTACACTTCCAACCTTGAGCAACGGGGGAAAAAGTGACTGGTCACTTTTAATACATCTAAAACTAAGCTTCTTTTCTTTCACCACCAACGCTCGGATGCTCATTTTGCCTCCAGTTGAAATAAATGACTCTGTCCTTGAGGAAGCCGCCTGCTTTGATAAACTTTTAGGACTTATCTTCACTCTGCACCTGAAATGGAAGACTTACATCAAATCAGTTGCTGAAAGAATAGCTGGATCTTTCTACTGCTCCAGAAAGTATGTCACTCCTGATTCAATCCTCTACCTGTATAAGAGCCAAATACGTTCTAAGATTGAGTATTGTTGACACATTTGAGGAGGTGCAACTCAGACACTGACAGAGTACAAAATTGACTTCGAAATCTAGTGGGGGATGTCCTCTTCCCTACAGCAACTTTCTCAGAGGTTTTTAGTCTTTCTCTACTCTATCGTTATTTTCATGGGCTTTAATCTCTAGTTCCCCTGTGTAAGACATTCACAGGAAAATCCCATTTAGCTACAACCCCTGTAAGTCCTTTCTTCCTCTGTGTACCTAAAACTAAATGGAATTTTCATGTATAAAGTTTCTTTCCTAGACTTCCCGTCTGTGGAACACAATACCACAAGACTGCTTCCAGCTGACTACCACATGGTAGTTTTCAAGTCCAATGTTAAAAAATTACCATGGAATCATCCTCTTAAATAACGTAATCAAAACATGTTCTGGGACAGTCATCTTTTAAAATAGCTCTCGCATGGCCCAGTTTTTTAAGCATGGATGTCTTGGATCGCAGGAAGGTTGGCTTGCCAAGGAAAACTTGGAGGAAAACTGTATAGTGGATTTTTGAGACAGTTGACCTGCTGAACCGTGAGAACTGTTCTCATCTTGAATTAATTTCTCACAACATTTAGGTGATGTAACCTTGCAATCTTTATAGCGAATTCAGGAGTGTGTACGGAATTTCAAACAGAACCCTTTATTTAATCCACAAGGGTAGCTTGCTCTTGTTCTGTCAGCCATGACCGAGTAGAAGTCTTAAGTAATTCGTAATTGTATTCTTAGTATCGCCCATACTGAGGATTGAACCTTTAACCTCCAGAATACTTTTACTTAGAACTAATTAGTAATTAGCACTTTTATCTGTTGCGCCACTGATCCAAATTATCAATCCTCATCTAAAAAATTTCGAAACAAGTAGTTTTTTTAAGAAAACACCACTGTGCTAAGAGTTTTTTTTATTAATTGACCGTATATTAAAAATCTTACTTTTGACTTTTCCTTCAGGGCAAAAACTTTAAACGACTTCTTTTTTCTTCTTCTTTTCATTTTACGGATAACAGCAAAAATGAAAATCGTCCTTAGAAATATCAACTTTAAATGAGGGAGGATCATTTTAACTTAAAAATACATGGAAAACAGAAATCTCATCCGAAAAATTAAACATCTTCCATTTATTTAACGTCATTTTTCCTTTGTTCAGGGGTCAGACGTTTTCTGATATTTCACAAGCTCACTCTCCATTTCTCACGGCTCAGCAGGTTAACGATCTCCAAATTCCACTCTGTACGGTCTTTTGGGGTCACCCTGTATATAACATGATGCTCCTGACACAAATTCTAGTATATATTAAATTGTTTTTAATGCCAATATGTAGTTAAAGCAAAATAGATTGCTTTGGACTATTAAAATAATTTGCAATATGTTTTATTATTGCTTATGTTTGAATTCATGTTTTGAAACATGACATAAATCATAAATCTATGACGTCACACCAATGCTATAATTATTTTGTTATGGTAATGTTTTAAGCTCTATTTATAACAAATACCAAATAGCTCAGTTGGTAGAATTTAAGACTAAAGATCTGAAGGTTTCGGTTATGATTTCCGGTCATGACATCCACTTTATTTGTTGGGAATTTTTTCCATTTCTAGAAGTAGTTAAGATCTCTGATATGTATTTATTATGCTTAAACAAATTGTGACTGACGGATGGACAGACAGAGACAATCTCTATTTATATAAGATGAAAATTTATCAACAAAATAAAGAACAGATATTAGAGGGTGTGTCCTTTATAAGAGAACAAACGCTGATCATTTAAAGTGCACAATGCAGAATAAAATGAAATATATATATACGGGGTGTCTCAAAAAAATGTACTCACTCGTAGAATGACGAGAAAACTTTGCTTCATCGCTCCACACAATTTTGTGTGCAAACTCGACATCTTCTGCACATTTTGCCATTCTAAGAGTGAGTACATTTTTTTGAGACACCCTGTATATATATAGAGAGAGAGGGAGATATATATATATATAGATATAGATGTTTTGTACTCTTTGAATTATTCGGACTACTGTTCTCATCTTGGATGTTTTTCTCACAACGTTTCAGCTGCTGAAACCTTCAACCTTTTCATGTGCATTTTGTCGAACTTTAGAATCTCATTCCATCAGCCATGACTTAAGTAATCATAATTGTATTCTTAGTATCGCCCGCACTGAGGATTGAACTTTCAACCTCCAGGAGACCGTCACTTACAACTGATTATAAACTTAGCACTTTTATCTGTTGCACCACAGGTCCTTCCCGAGTTCTACAAGATGCATCTACAGGTCAGAGGCTACATCGGCTGAAACGTTGTGAGAATAACATCCAAGAGGAGAACAGTAGTCTGAATAATACAAATTATCGATCCTCATCTCAAAATTCAGAAACTTAAATATCTATATTAATAAAACCATGCGATGACTTCTGCATCTGTATCAGCAATGTGTGTTCTCCGCTTTTTAGCGGAATTCCATTTTTTTTTTAATCCAGAAAAAGCGATTTTATTATTTTTTTGTTATTATGTGGCTAGATTTTATTTCTCTCTTTCGCTTTATCTTTCTTTCTCTTTTCGTGTTTTGTTCTCCCTTCTTCTCTCCACCTTGCCACCCTTTCTTCTCTTATGACAATTCTCTCTGAAAGCTGAAAATGTCAATTTTGACGTGAAGGCTAAGACTTCAAACGATTCATGATGGGGGTCGAGGAGTTAGATGACTTTTGTTTCATCAAAGAATGACTTCCTATCCCCTCCCCCACTCCCCACACACGCACTTGGTGTCTTTCTCTTAATTTTGACTTTCTTAGTGGAAACTGGTTAGAGTTGTTTAATAAAATGCCGAAAATAATTGAAACGATAATTGTGCTGCCCTCCCTCCACACCCGATTAATCTTGATTTCTGCTTTTTTGGCCATTGGCTACTCACATCTCTTATTATTAAAGTAAAGTATTAAAACGAATTGTCAAAAATTAAGATTTCAGAATAAATTGGCCTAGAATCGAATATTACATCATCGTAGTCAACATACAACATACAAGTTACATTCGTTTTATTTATTTAAATGATATTTAGATGACAAATATTTTACAGTAAGAAACAAGAGAAGACAGTAAGAAACAACCTGCTAATTTATTTTATTGAAATATTCTCATGAAAAGATATCCAAAGTAAAATAGGTAAATAAAATTTTTATCAAATGTTAAAAACAAAATTTAAAATGGAAACCTTACATTAATTTTAAGTTTACAATGATCGATCTGTCACTCAATATGGCGCATAATATGTTTTTCTAGGCTGCATTTCACAACATAACATTTCCCACAAACTTTACAAGAAAAAGGTTTCTCTCCACTATGGGTCTTCATATGCATTTTCAAGCTATAACTTCGAGAGAAAGATTTATTACAGAGTTGGCACTGAAATGGGGTTTCTCCGCTATGTTTCCGTACATGTTGTTCCAAAGCAGCATTTGATGGTAAACATTTGGAGCAGATTTGACACTTATAAGGAGACTCACCCGTATGAATTATAGCATGTGCCGTTAGACTATCTTTTCGAACAAACGATTTTGCACAGATTTTACATTCAAACGTTGTCTCTCTCGTATGTGTTTCCATATGTCTCTTTAAATGAGCATTTTGCGTAAAAGACTTTTTGCATACTTCACAGCGAAAAGGGGTTTCCCCAATATGGATCTTCATGTGGTTTTTCAAACGAGAATTTAATGCAAAACACTTATCGCATATTTCACACTGAAAAGGCGTTTCACCCGTGTGTGATGTCATATGGACTGTCAAGTTAGAACTTAAAGAGAAAGATTTATCACACACTTGACACTGAAATGGTTTCTCCCCAGTATGTGATCGCATATGAGCGTCAAAGGAATATACACCACTGCAAGTTCTGTTACAAATCTGACAAATTAAATGTGATTTTTTATGCCTTATTAAGTCATCCTTACTGAGAAAAGTTTCCAAGCATTTTATGCATTTAAAAGTCATTTTCTTGCAAATTTTTAGTACAGTGACTTTGAAAAAAGCAAATTAGAAGTGTTAAAATATTTTACAGATCTGATGATATTGCAGTATTCCTCAAATCTAAACTTGGGTTGTCTTCTCTGTTCTTGTTTTCTCCTCGGTTCTGTTGATTTCAGTTTCAAATAAAAAGTAAATGATCAGACCAACCCATTCACAGCGGTCACAAAGCGCTAGCATAAGATTCCATTTTCCATAGACAGGATTGCTTTTCGTTGCACAGTTTGTATTTATAGTATTATTGTTCTCCAATATCCTTCAATCTGAAAAGACAATAATAATAATTATGCTAATAATGATAAATACATTAATACTAAATAAACTATTGCAATATAAATAATTGTAAGAGATCTACAAACAGTACTGAACAACCTGTAAAAAAGACAAGAAGAAATTGAAATAAAAGGGAGGATTGACACCATACAAACCATGAACTTATGAAAACAGCTGGTATATTCAGAAAAATCCTAGAGTGCAGAAACAAAACTCAACCAGATCGCACTCACCCACGACAGGTAAGTCAAAATAAAATAGTCTCATGATCAAACCCAACGAGAAGAATAGATTGATTATATTAAAAAAAATAAGAGGGCTGAGATAATCTCCTGCATTATTCAGTTGCCTTTTTAATAATTATGGTGATAATGACGATAAATACCAAATACTAATTACAACTACAGCAATGTGAATAATAGGAATTTGTTTCTTAACTCTAAACAATAAGTTTACCTTTTCAGAATCTTTGCTATTTGAGTTTGATCTCTCTTCATTCTGTTGATTGAAAATAAACAAAATAATGGTGTTTCACAGTATTATAAAAAAGAAATTACTTGTTAAATTTTTAGTTGGTGAGGCAGGGTGGGGGGGTGGGAGCAGGCAGTTTTTAGTTTGACGAAAAATGATCCCTGATCTCTACATTGTTCAGCAGTTTTCAAGCCAAAAGTTTACTGTTTTTATGATCTGAGACTTGTGTTCAACCGATAGCTTATTAATATTTTAAAGTTTTAGAGGGTGGTTCTATGTCCCAATTTACTTGTACAAGATCGGGTTTTGAATGTGGCGAAAATATAGCTCCCCAAAAAGGGGCACTGCATTAGGACACAAATTTTAATTTCCTCAGCCTAGAAGGATTTTTTCTTCACTAACTGAGGACCGAAAATATGAAGTGTAGTATCAGAAAAAGTTACTATATTTTGCTCCGAATCTAAAGGCTAAGGAATTGTTTTATAAGAAATTTTCAGTCAATTTACTTGTGGGGGTTGCAATTCTTGGTTTCGTAAATTTTTTCGGGTGACACCGGGACACGGGCCCAGTTAGTAACAAATAAAGATTTTAATGGATTTTATTAAATTTTCAAAAATTTATATTATTATTTTTAATATTATATATATGACGGGTTTAATATTAAAGTAGGAGTACATCAGGGTTCTGTAGTGAGTCCATTGCTTTTCGTTCCTGTCTTAGAAGTATTGTCTCAAGAGTTATGTACGGGTTGTTCAAAAGAGATGATGTATGCTGATGATTTTGTACTTGCCTTTAAAACAATGGAAGGTCTATTTGTTAAGTTAAAGATTTAGAGGAATGCTATGGAAGGTAAAGGTTTGAAAGTGGATGTTACCTATACCAAAGTGATGATCAGTGGTTGTAAAACTCCCTTAAAAAGGAAAGTTCCCCTGCTTAGTTTGTAGAAAGGCAGTTGGGAGCAATTTTGTGGTACTCAGATGTGGAGAAAGTATATATTTGGATAGCAAAGCTATCTAGGTTGTCGAGAAGTTTTGTTACCTTGGTGATGTCAGTGGAGCACAGGGAGGGGCAGGTGCTAGCGTGATTGCAAGAATTGGGAATGGATGGAGTAAGTTCAGAGAACTTCTGCCATTACTAACCAGCAGAATGTTACCACTGTCGACTAAGGAAAGAGTCTATCAGGCATGGGTAAGCAGTGTGATGATGTATGGGAATGAAACCTGGCCAGTTAGGGTTGAGGACATGCATTGCATGGAGAGAAATGATATGAGAATGATACGATGGATGTGTAATGTGAGTCTTAAAGACACGTTTAGTTCTGATGACCACAGAGGAAAATTAAATCTGGACAGTATTGAGAGATGTAGGCAGATGAGCAGACTTCTATGGCTATGTTGAAAGAATGGATGAGAGTTCTTGGGTTAGTAGATGTAGAACAGTTGAGGTAGTAGGTTCAGTTCACAGGGGGGAGGTCAAGGAAAACATGGGAGGAAGTGATAAAGATGGCCCTAAAGGAAAGAGGGATAAATAAAGATCTGTCCAGAGATAGGTTACTTTGGGAGTCAATTATTTAAACTTGTAAAACGGATGTTAAACCGAATCTGATGAATTCCTCAGAAAACAATATAATTTATGGAAAATTTTATTGATCACTTTAAATTAATATCTATATTAATAAAATTGTGTGACGACTTCTAATGTCTCTGCATGTGTGTGTATTTCTCACCTACATGTCATGTATTTCTTTTACTGTTAATGAATTATTTCTTGAAATAAAAAGACAATAGCATCAAGTACTAAAATATTTTAATAATCCTATTTAAAATATAACTAAATTACATTTCTGTTTCTTCATCAAAGTCAGCCATTTTAATATTCTGTTAATAGTTGAAAAAAATGGGTGAATTACTTCGTGACCTTTCAAAATATGAAAAGATTTTAGAACTCTCGAATAGAAAGTCATTTAAATTGGGTCTAAAATTCTTAGCAAATCCTTATGTATTAAAAGCTTGAAGTTTTGGAAAGTATTTACGCCCAATAATTGTATAAATAAGATTGAAACATCACCGTAAAAACATTTCTTATGATTTTATAACAATTTCGTTTGGTTCATTAATGATCAAACGATGCTGCAATATTTAAAATTTAACTTTTAAAATCGTATTTACAAAAAAAAAATGGTAAAAAAAAATAAAAACCTGCATAGTTAAGAAGAAAAAAAAGCGAAACAAAAATAAAAGTTAAAAATCTCCCGGGCAACACTGGATAGGTACAAATATAAACAAAAATATCGGATTTTAATAAAATTTTCAATATTTATTGAAAAATTAATCATTTTTATAATGAAATGGCAAAATACACATTCCAGGCCGGACATAAGCAATATGCATAACATTAGTTTTTAACTTTAATTATTTCTTTTGGGAGGGGGGGGGGTGGCGGTTTCAGAGGCACACACCCTAAATGAGAAAGTTTAGAGAAAAAAAGCAATGTGTCAACGTTACTCACCGTGTTGCCTAGAATACTTATCCCATATTTCTTCTCATTAGTTTTGTTTTTTTTATCGCTCCAGATAAGGCATGAAGCCACTTGATGTAGGGAGTTAATAAAATACTACTTCAAGGTAAAAAAAACTAGCCAACAATAAGTGTTAGATGAATAGATTCCGACCCAGAAAACAGCAATTCTTTTCCCTTTGTCAGAAACATCGCTCATGGAATCTGAAGACTGAAGGACAAAATAAGAGAAGCGAGAGTTACGAGGCTGCCGAAAGTAAAGCCAACGTCCACTTTCTACTCTTCTAGTTTATGAGTTTACCCTGAACATATATAGGAGTTTACCCTGAACATATATAGGAGTTTACCCTGAACATATATAGGAGTTTACCCTGAACATATATAGGAGTTTACCCTGAACATATATAGGAGTTTACCCTGAACATATATAGGAGTTTACCCTGAACACATGTACACACGGGTCCAGTTAAAATTGTATTACATAATATAACTCAAAGTTTGATGCAGAGTAATTCTTTTCTCTATTGAATATTTTGTATTTTGCTTATTTTAAAGTTTTCTTTTCGAGGGGTGGGGGGGAGGCAGACCTCTAAATTGTAAAATTTACAAAATAAATCACATGTCTATGTGATTCACTGTGTTGTCTAGAATTTATAATGATCGGTTTATTAGTTTAGGAGAAAATCCTATATATATATATATATATATATATATATATATATATATATATATATATATATATAAGGTGAGTCAATGAAAAATAGTTAGACCTGTAAATGGAAACAGATCGATATCTTCAGTTGTTCAGAAAAAGGAGCATTTAGTAGATGAAAATATTTATTCTTCTTCTATTTCAATTGTATTCCTTAAGCACGGCTTTTCAAAGATCAAAATCTTATCATCAGAGGAAGTAGTGATTGATAAGTTGACAGATAAGAACAGTCAAAATTCAAAATTTGGAAAAAAGTTTTTTAAAGAAAGTTCTTTTTTAAAAAAAGTTCTTTTTAAAAAGTTTTGAAAGTTCAAACGGGTGTGTAAATGAAATTCACCAAACACGGAGATCCAAGTTGTAAAGGGTTCAAATGTAATTGGTAAATCCAGAAGAATCTGCAAGAAAATCCAACGGCGAAGATTCCACCCAAGTCCTTAGTCCTTAGAGGGGAGATCAGACAAAATTAGCCATATTAAGAAAACGCATTTCTTCCTGTTTTCAAGTAAACAGATCCAGAGGCAAAAAGCAGCGAACCAAACCTCAATGAAAATTGGAAATCCGAATTGTTGTAAAGTGTGAAACTTACTTGGAATTGTGGGATATGTAGGGGAGGGAGAGAGTGAGAAAAAAAAAAAGTGGAAATAGCAAAGGAGGTAGGGGGTTAGGAGCCGAAAAGACAGAAGAAAAAAATGGGAAAAGACAAAAAACAAAAAGGAAAAAGAAAAGAAAAAAACAGAAGAAAAGGAAAGAAAAAAGAAAAGAGTGAGGAAAAAAGCAAGAGAGAATGAGGAGGGGGGTGCCCATCCTATGAGTGGGGAGAGGTGTTAATGGTATTTAGGCAAAAGGAGGAAGAAAAAATAAAATCTTTAGTGGTCAAAATTCCATTTACAGGTCTAACTATTTTTCATTGACTCACCTTATTTTTGCTCTATCCAGTATCTTGAGCTTTCCGCATCTCACAATAGGTCTAATTCTCTAAAAGTTATCTTTTAGTTATAAACCTTCATATATATATATATATATATATATATATATATAAGGTTAATACAACAAAAGATATGAGGCAACTAATATTTTTAATTAGTGAACATCCGGATAAAAATGCGTTAATGATCCTCTGAGGAGAAGATTTTATTTGAAAACTCATGAGTTAAGGACTTTAAAGTACTTTGCTTGAACTTTGAATTGTAATAAAATTTGATTCGCACCTTAGTTTATTCTTTCACTTTATCTAGCGCTATATATATATACGATTTTATGAAGGCTTACCAAAGCATTCCTTTCAAGACACCAATGATTACCATTAAAGATTTTTTCTTACAAATATTATTTATTCAAATTAAATGTTTTTTCCTACACGTGTTTCACTACCAAGCAGGTACTTGCTTGGCAGATCATCAGGGAAATTAAATGTCTGGAATAAGGGTTTCAACTGCCGACAATACACAATGTGGCGTTGCAATAGTTGAGGTCACTTAAGAAGAGAAGAGGAAAAAAAATAAAAATAAAAGTTAAAATTAAAAGACAAGAAATAAATTTTCTAGGCCTTTTTTTAAGATAAAAAAAAGGCCTAGAAAATTTCTTAGAAAAGTAGCTCGTGCATTATTTCTGCCACCAAGCCAACTAGCAAATAATTGGTCCCAAATGCATTCAAAAAATGAATTTAACATTGTTTTGTTAAATGAAACCTGTCTGCTATGTTCAGGTATTGTATACAAAATATTCAAAAAGATTAAGTAAGTATTCATTAGCAAAATTTATATATCACGATATTTATTCAAAACCAAACAATGAACTATTTACATTAATTTTTTTCAACGATATTTGTTCTTAAATTTATTTTGTCGTGTGATGTATGATACAATTACATAACTCTTTCATGTATTGTATTTCTCAGATCAAAAATATTTTGGGTTTAATACCTTCACATACTCCCACAAATAATACCATTAACCATTTGCTTGTCGAAATGTTCACATTTGTAATAGAAAGAAAGAACAGATTATATATAAAGTAAACTGTGCATATAACTCATCAGATACTTTCAAACTACTCATTGCCTCATTAACAAGAGCATATCACGCTGTCAAGATCTAGGAAATAACAAGAATAGAAATGACGACAAACACCTTTACGTTCGTTTTACTGGTTCTTCTTTTATTTGTAACAGTATTATTATTGTGGAGTCATCACATATTTCGGATGAGACACATCCGTTGGTCTACCCGGCTTGAAGAAATTAGATTTCCTAAGTCGAAAAATCTAAAAGTATATTGGCGAGTGAGTGTTTGACATGTCCACGATAAACGATAAAGACTAGTAGTAAGCAAAATCAAAACCTTTATGAACAAAATAATGTTCGGAGAAACAATTTTGATAATTTTTACAAAATTTGTTATGTTTGTTACATATACAATTTGTTTTTACAGAAGATGAAGACAATGCTTATTTATCATGATAATAATTTTATTTTACATAATAACATCAACTTACATTAACAAGAACATAAAACCAATGAAATATGTAGAAAGGGGGGAAATGTAAAACATATCTGATAACTGCTTGGAAAATATGCATTATCAATACTGATTATGTTGTTGTGAAAATTGTATAAACATTTTTATTTTATAAATAATATTTGAAGATAATTTCAAAACTTTTAGTGCTGGTTTTGGAATTGCTTTAGCTAAAATCTTTGAATCTTTAATCAATCAAGCGATAGTTTGCCATCTTGTTAATGCTAAACTTGTTTCTGACCATCAGAATGGATTTAAGCAAGCACGTTCTACAGCGGATATACTAACGGCCATCTCTGAATGCATATACCATACACTGGACAAGACAGGAGAAGCTAGGGTGGTAGTCTTTGATATATCCAAAGCCTTTTACAAGGTCTGGCATGAAGGTCTTGTTGTAAAAATAAATTTGTATGGTATTTCTGGACAAATACTTAATAAAATTAGATCCTTCCCATTCAAAAGAAAGATTCAGGTTGTTCTCGATGGCCATTCATCCAAACAACATGACATAAATGCGGGTGTACCTCAGGGTTCGATTCTCGAACCTCTATCGTTCCTGATTTTCATAAACAACATCCCTGATGAAATTGATTCTAAGATGGGTATATTTGCTCACACCACCACGCTCTACTCTCGACATGTGGGAAAAACAGATGCGCACATATCCAAGGCAATGGCTGAATCCTTAGAAAATGACCTCCAATCTGTAGATGAATGGGGAGATAAATGGATTGTAACATTTAATGCTACTAAGACAAAGCTCCTTTCCTTTAACAACTACAAGAAACCCTTTCAACCACCAATTACCATGGCTAATAACACTACTTGAGTGCCCAATGCTCAAACTCCTCGGCTTAAAGTCACAAGTAACAAAAATTGGAACAAATACATAGAAGACATTGCCAAGGCATCTGCATAAAAAGTAGGCTCCCTCTACTGTGCTAGAAAACTTCTCACACCTGCCAGTATTCTATATCTCTACAAAGCCACCATCCACCCATGCATGGAGTATAGTTGTCACATCTGGGCTGGTGTACTATCCACTAGACTCTCCCTCTTAGACAGGGTCCAAAAAAGAGTCGCTACTCTAATAAGTCCCTCACTATCAACCAAGCTTCAGCCCCTCTCCCATCACTGCAATGTTGCATCCCTATGCTTGTTTTACAAGTACTTCAATGGAATGTGCTCCGATGAACTGGCTACTCCTGTGCCCCCTCGACGTAAATACACACAACTAACTTGACAATCAGTAAAATCCCATCCATTCACTGTGGAGGTCCCCAGATGCCGGAGTGTCTTCTACTCCAATAGATTCTTTCCTTGAGCCGTCAGCTTTTAGAACTCCCTGTTTCCCTGACTCTACCGACATGCAGAAATGTAAGTGTAATGTGAAGTGTAATATTTCGCTGCACAACTCCTCACTTAGAATGCTCCTCTTTAATTTCTCGTCTCTAATCTGCAGTAGTCCTTCACGTCTTAGTGACTATGTTGACTCCTTGTCTTGGGTGAATTCAAGTTAAAAAACAAAAAGGTGACTCAAGCAAACAATCATTTTTGAAAACTTTATTGGATAATATAAACCCATGCTCTTTTTTTCATATTGAAATGATGCATATCAGAAACTGCCATAAGATTTTACTTATGATAATTATTTTATCTGAAGCGGGGGGGAGGGGGATCAATCACTCAAGTAAATTAACGAGTTTAAATACTTTTTGAGCTTCAATTGTATTATAGAGACTGTTGAATGTTATTGCTCATTTCGCTCTGTATTCGCCCAAATGTTGGATGAAATTGAGTTTTGTTCTGGTCTGAAATGATACTTTTGTCCTGACATAAAATTTATTTTTTACTTTTTAACAAGCTCTTTTAGAGTTACAGATTTTTTAATAACAATAACTCTTGTGTGACTATTTAATAATAAGAGATATTTGTGCTCTGTTCTGTTACTTAAATTGGAAAAAACGAGATTCTACTTCGTTTAGGCGATTACATGTGAACACCCTGTAAGATCTGGTGTAAGAAGAAAAAACAAACAAACAAACAATTATTTAAGAATTCACAGTGGAGATTGGTTTTGAATATGAAATTAACATAAAATGATCCCCTATTTCAGGGCCATTCTAGTTTTTGCAGAGCAGTTAACTTAAAGATTTTTACCAATAATCCTAAGTCCGAGTGGCAAGGTCGTAAAACCACACATAATCGCCTAAAAAAGTAGAATCACTACTCGTTCCCACCTCTCCAAAAGATGTATCTCTCATAGAAAATAAAATGGCCTTAAAACGCTAGAATGGCCCGGAAATGCGGGTTCATTTTATGTAAAATATATATGCGAAACTGATCCATCACTCTAAATTCTAGAACAATTATTTTTTTCTTCTTTCCGATATGTTTTTCAGGGTGTTCACACGTAATCGCCTGAAAAAGTAGAATTTCATTTTATTTAATGTATAATTTTTCAAGCAATTATCATATATGTTTTACATTTTCTCCCTTTTATTGGTTTTATGTTCTTGTTAATGTAAGTTGATTTTATTATTAAGACTGTGTATAATATCATGAAGAAATACGTATTTTCCTCATCTTCTGTAAAAACAAATTGTATGTGTAACAAACAACAAATGTTGTAAAAATTATCAAAATTGTTTCTCCGAACATTATTTTGTTCATAAAGTTTTTGATTTTGTAAAATGTTTAACTTGATTTCTGATTGTATTATGTGATTATATTTTCTGTAATCAATTAGTCAATATAAACAAATTGACTCATGAATTTTGAAACATCAAAAATGTGACTTTTTGTAAATTTAGTTCTTTTATATTTTTGTACGTTTTACATTTGATTTGATGAAAATAAATCAATTATTGTAAGCTGCTTCTTAATAATATGTATAGTTACTAACTACTGGACATTACTAAGAAATTTCTTACTAAAACTTTTCTCAGTAATTATTATTTAGTAGTAATTTTGGTCTTCGCATGTTTGCCTCCAGTCGTGGACCCCAGTCGCATGTTTGCCAGGCCTGTATAATGGATCTCCTTGAGTGGAATCTATCGACCGAAATATCTTGGTCCAGCTTTAATGTGTTTGTGTCGTTATTTTTACTAGCATGTTACTTTGCTTGTCCCCATTTCCATAACCAATTTTACACACACACACACACATATGTCATCCACAGACAGACTGCTTCACTGTATTACAGCTCTTAAGTATAGCTAGACTTGCAGCCGCCCTGTGATCGAACTTACACCATCTAGTTGATATATATATATATATATATATATATATATATATATATATATATATATAGCGTAATTTCGTGTTATAGAAGAAAACAGAGCGTTCAATTACTTACTGCAAAAGCATATATTTTTTATTTCAATTGTGACTATACATTAGTATGATCTTTTATCAATACCTTCGGTTTCAGTGAAACACTGAAAACTCAGCCTGCATGGTTAAAGCTACCGAATGTACCCGGTTCTTATGAACTAGTTGGCTTTGCCAGCTCACTATCACTTTGCAACGTTAGCTACTTGAAACTAACGTTTTAAATAACAAGCACTTCATTCATAAGACTTTTGCGTTTATTCATATAAACAGATAAATATTAACATTTTGGTAATTTTTATAAATTTATTTATCTTTTTAATAAGACTAAAGCAATAAAAAGAAAGAAGTATGTGTATGTGTGTAATGGCTCTTTTAAAAATAATAATTTAAAAAAATTGTCGTCGTTAGAAAAAAGAGGGTAGGAGAGGATGAAAGAAGGAAGGAAAGGGAGTGAGAACGACTCCAAATTTTCTTTTTTATTCTTTTTAAAAGAGCCTCCTCCCCACAGAGAGAGAGAGATAGAGACAGAGAGAAAGAGAGAGAGAGGGGGGGCAGTCATCCCACCTCTCTGAACTCTTATGCCTCATCGGTATATCATTCTAGCTAACTAAGACATATTAGTTTCATTTAAATTATCTCCCTTGACAATAAATGAGCCTATTTTAAGAAAGGTTTTAGCAATTTTTCTTTTTTTCTTAAATTAGTTTAATTAATTACTGTTAATATCGACGAAACTATTGCCGTTATATAGGAAAAATAATCCAATATAATTACAAATAAATAGCACCAAACATTAATTTATTATAGACTGTTTAAAAAGTAGTTATGCAAATTAAACAGATATATTACTGTATATGGGTCTTTCATCAGCACAAAATATACAGTATTTCAATGTATTTTTTGTATTATTGATTTAAATGAAAGTAAGCCGTTTTAATGGTAATATAGGAGTGATCAATGAAAAAAACATTCGCATTTATCATTTAAGTTTACCCAACTTATTTCACACACGTCAGTGATACTTTCTCGACAATCAGTCTAACACTGACTTTGTTGCTATCGGGTCGAGGGGTAGTTCTGTTCAGTCCCATCAGGTCCACCATCCCAGGCTTTACCTTCTCTTTGAGAAGGGGTTAGTTTATCGCTATCAAGGAATGCCGACGAGAGTTCTCAGGCATTTTTTATGGGTCAGAGTGTGCTAATCCTAGTGCACTGGCTTTTCTAACCTACCGGAAGGGTAAACAGAATAAGTAGATGTGGTGCTTCTGCAGTATTGTGTACATATGAAATATTTTCGTATTTAATTTAAAAGAGTGTTTTGAAAGGGGGAAGTCATTCAAACTTTTTTGTCAATCTGATTTCTCCAAAAATGGAAGTTGGAAATAACCAATAATACACAACTTGCATACACACAGAACGCTCAGTGCTGTTCGGTATCGACTTTTAAATACAAAATAAAATAAAAATGAAATAGATTTATTGAAATAAATTAAACATTAAATAATAAATAAGCTAGTTTAAAAAATAAATACGTAATTGAAATGAAGTAAAGTTTAAATAAAAAATAATAAAAAACCCAGTTTCAATAAATAAAAAATACGTAATTAAAATAAAGTCACGTTTAAATGAACGAAACATGTAAAAAAAAGTTTTTTACTGGGTACAATTCTGCGATCTGTGAAAATAATAAATCAGATTTGACAAAAAAGCTCTTTTAAATTAAAAGCGAAAATATTTCATACTGCAGAAACACCGAAGATATATATATATATATATATATATATATATATATATATATATATATATATATATATATATATATATTGTATATTTGTCCATCTCATTATGTTGGACTCCAAACTCTAGCATTGCCTAAAAAACTTTGAATCATCTTGAAAATTAAAATACGTATGTTTATTTTATTGTTTACGTCAATAAGCAGTTACTTCTGTTTAAGACTCTGACTACTGCTACTTTACTTTAGAAAGAATAGAAATTATACAAGGGGCATTCAAAAAACAAGGTGATTTTTTTTAAAGAAAATAAAGTTAAATATTTTTTCCAATAAATCTGAACTCTGCATTTTATTTGAAATCAATTTTGCAAAATAAAAATTTTAAATTTTTTTTTAATCACGCAGAAAACTTTATTTAGAGAGGAGGAGGAGGCCATATATATCAAAAATGGCGGAATACATCAAACTTACCGAGTACTCCCGGCTCGAGCAACGGTCTGTCATCAAATTTTTGGTAGCAGAGAAATGCAAACCGTGTGAGATCCACAGAAGAATGTTTGCCGTATACGGGAATGCATGTTTTAGTAAAAAGAACGTCTACAAATGGACAAAATTGTTTATAAAAGGTCGAAATAATATTCAAGATGAGGAGAGGCCGGGCAGGCCAATATTGGCGAGCACCCCGGACATGGTGGACGCTGTTCATGCGATCATTTTGGCCGACAGTACGGTCACCATCGAGGACATCTCGGACAAAATGAGCATTTCAGTGGGGACAGCACACAAGATTGTGCATGACGACCTCGCATTTTATAAGGTCGGTTGTTCTTGGATTCCCAAAAAAAGGTTGCCAAGCGATGAGGAAGCAAACAACAGCGTTTGAGCAAATGGGTGAAAACAATAAAAAAATAAATAAAAAATGAACAGCAAAGATTTTTGTAATGAAGGGATTCAAAATATTGTTTATCAATAGCGAAAATGTTTAAAGAAAAAAATATTATGGAAATTATATTGAAAAATAAAGCAAAATGTTTGTAAATTTGTAGATTAACACTCTCGGTTATCCCCCCCCCCCCAAAGATTCTACTTTTTTAGGCGATTAAATGTAGAATACCCTAAAAACATGGCGGAAAGAAGAAAAAAAATTAGAATGGGGTATCACTTTCGTATATAAATTTAACGTAAAATAAGCCTCCATTCTAATTTTTTTTACCAGATCCGAAGACCGAGTGGGAAGGTTGTAAAACCACATATAATCGACTAAAAAAGTTGACCCCCCACCCCGCAAAAAACACAAGAATTATCCCACATAAAAAATTGGTTAACTGCCTTAGAATGTCCCGGAAATGGAGGATCATTTTACATTACCGTAATGCTAAGGTGAGGCTGTTAATCTACAATAATGCCAAAATGAGTAATTTCATCGAAAAATTCACCTTATTAAATCGTATTAAATAGTTTTCTACTGAAACTGAGTCAATCGACGTTTGTTTCCCTAAGGCTTTTTCATATATATTATATTTGCTTGAAAAAATAAAGATCATTTTAATTGTTCTAATTAGCCGTAAGTTGCAATTAAATCACCAAGTTTCTGTCTATCACTTTCACCCTTTCTCTCTAAATGTTGTTTGACACCCTCGCTCTTATTTTGTACCGTTTCTATTACTCTATCTCTCTCTCAACATTCGAATGTAATAAAAATGGGAAAGAATAAAAAAAAATATTGGAATAGTCCATTTAACGAAAGGAAATAACACTACATATAGGAAAACTATTTAATCAGTAGCTGAAATATAGCAAGCAGAAAGAGACTAATTTGAAATGTCTTTTTATTATTAACTGAATTCGCAAACGAAAAAACAATTCTCGGCCTTCGGGCTGAGATAAAATTGTAGTGTTCTATCCTCGATCAGAGGAAAAGAAATCCTTTTTGACTGGGGAAATTTTCATTTTTGACCTATCCATACTGTCCGTTTTGGTGGAACTGAATATCCCTCACACAAAAAAAACGGCCTTGTGTCTAACTTTGCCCTCATGGGGAGGAAAGTAAATAGGGGCACTGTTTTAAGTCTTCCTGGACTTCTTGCTACAGGATTCCAGCAATTTCGGTTCTGAAGAAGTGCGGTTAGAGATTACGCAACCATTGTCTCTTAAGACAGAAAGAAAGTCAACCAAATGACTAATATCTATTTTTATTTAAAGTCATTTTTCACACCATATAATTTGTTCTGTTCGTTTGTTTGTTTGTTTTTCTCCTACATTTTCCTAAAAAGCGACCTGTTTTTTTTTTACATACTAAATTGAATTTTTCTTAAAACTTACCTGAAAGGCTGAAAAGTATTAAATATATATTCCGGAAGTCGTCGGTGTATGTGTAAAAATGTCCCCAAAAGGATTATTTTTTATTAATCATTGTAAGATACACAAGTCATTTTTTAAATTGATTTATTTGTCGGCCGAATCTAAAATGTTTATTCGATTAAAAGTAAAAATATTCTCAAATTTATATTTTATAGCGTTGAACAACAAGCTATTTGTTCGTTGAGGGGTGCAGTAAGTTCATTGGGGCACATTCTGTACAAGTACTTGTAAAACAAACACGGATGCGACACTCAAAAATATAGATTTTAAAAGAAGCACCTTTTCTCTTAAAAACAAACAAACAAACATTAAGCTGAAAATAAAAAATTATTGAAATATTTTCTCTCTTCGTCGTGTAAATGTCTTGTAAAAATGATCTCTGACTAAAACCAATTCCCGATCATTTATAACGACAGCTAACAGAACGAAGAAGGGCTGACAATACAAATAGACAACAAATAAATGGTGCATAAAAGATACTGATAATAAAAAAAAAGCTTACCCTAATGCAATTGTAACCAACCTTGGACTTAGGCTCATGGTTCCACTAAACCATCGTTTTTTTTACTATCTTTTAAGCCTGAAATTTGCGAACACGTCCCCCAAATTGTAGGCTATGTTGAAAACCACGCGATTTTAGCTAAGTAAAAGTGACAACAAAAAATGCATAGATAATAAATCTTACAATTAGTAAACACGTGAAAATTATACAGGTAAGTAGAAAAGTAAATTTTCTTGCGTTTGGTAACAGTTAACTTTTGTCTATTTGTTTTTTTCACCTCTTTCTTTCTAATTAACTATACTGCACAGTCGCCATTTTTTATTTTGTACTTCACCCCCACCCTCGGGGTTTTAATCTAAGTTAACGTAGAGTAATTGAGTTCTGTTTTCTGGTGAGCTCACTGGAAAACCAAAGTCACCTGACTCATGAAGTCACCCTCTCCTTTCATCGTGGCCTGTAGGCAACTCCCCCTGCCTCCCTCATATTATTCAACAATATGAGCATATAGTAATGTAAAGTAAATGTTATGGAAAAATTTTCGTCCTTTCAAACCGCATGGAGAAACAAACTATGAAATGAGGGGCTCCCATATAATAGAGTAAAGAATACCTGTTCTATTTTGGTTATTTCTATAACTAATGCAGATTTGGTATCTGTCTGTCTGTCTGTCTGTCTGAAGCCAAAACTATACTATTACTTCCATTAATGTACTATTGTACTATCTTTTAATGCTCAATTCAGTTTACTATACTATTTCTGTCACTAATGGAGATTTGGTATCTGTCTGTCTGAAGCCAAATATACTATTACTTCCATTAATGTACTATTGTACTATCCTATAATGCTCAATTCAGTTTACTATGCTATTTCTATCACTAATAGAGATTTGATATCTGTCTGTCTGAAACTATACTATTACTTTTATTAATTGTACTATTGTATTATATTTTAATGATCAAATCAGTTTAGGCTAATGCACTGTATTGCAATGCTTAATTCAGGGGGTTGTAGTGTATATGTTCTGTTGTTATCCTTCGGGCATTACCTCCTCTTTTGAGGAAGGTTGGGTACATGTTCGTTTGTCATGATACTATCCTCCCAGACATTACATTTTTTCGGCTGGGTGGATAATGTAGTGTATTTATTCTCTGGTCATAACATACACCCAGACATTAACTCCTCTTTTTGTTTAGGGGTGGGGGTAGTCTAGTATCGGTTTTCATGAGGCCATCTTCCTAGGAATTACCTCCTCATCTGGTAGTGTAGTGTATGATACCATCCTTCAAGCCTAGCAAAAATATGCAACCGGGGGGGGGGGGCATATATTTGCTAGTTCTTATAAAATTGTTGAACTTTTGTCTATTCAAATTTAAATTTTGAGTGTATTCTTTTCTGATGAGAGTCGAGTCTATTTACCAACTGATGAAAAAGAAGCTTTATCTTGGGTTCATATTATTGTGTCATTGAAGACTCGATCATTTTTTTCTAAAAGACTTATGGACATGTTTTATTAATTTAAAATTAAATTAAATTAGTTAAACATGTCTGTAATTTATTATAGAAATCCAAAATTATTTTCTTAATTGACACAAATGCTGCATCTTTTCTGTCTTTTTCTGTCCTCGGCCAGTAATTGAGAAATCGTTTTAGACTGAGGCAATTTTAATTTTGTCCCAATAAAGAGTGCCCTCTTTGGGGAGTTGGATTTCCCCACATTAAAAATCGAACTTGTATCTAACTATGTCCTCGTGTGGACACAATAATAGGAAGCAAAATTAGGTGTCTTTAGTATTTCCCCTACTTAGTGAAACTCATCCGAAAAGAACATGGTGTTTAAATATAGATTGGAATTTATATACAAACTAAAACTTTATTTTTCTCATAAATAATAAAAATAGAATTGTTACAGAAATGAACATGAATATTTTATATTCCCGAAACATTTTTCAAATCCAATGTCAATCATGCTTACGTGAACTTCTGCATCTCCTCAAAGTGGGCATTAGTTTTTCCTTTTGCTGCATGTTAACGTGCGATTAACACCTTCCAGTATCCTTTATCCTGACGGAGTTGAAATTCAGCAAAATCTAAACCACAACAAAAATAAGATTTTTATTCTCAAAAACGTTTTCATTTTCCTTTATATTTATTTTGTTGGAAATTTAGTTCTAAGCTACTTTCCAGGAAAAAAAACAATTTGCACACAGATCGCATGAGAATTTCCATGTGATATGCCATGTGATATTAAAAGCTACTTTCTTGAGAGTTTATCATTTTTTTTAAATTCGTTCAGTTAGTTACTAAAGATCAAAGGTACTCCTCTTGTAGCTAACACTTGATTTTGTTCTTTTTTATGATTTTAGGTCAGTTAGCTCCTTTCAATTTTATTATCTTGTTTTTGCTGGTGATGGGGCATCCTACTAAATGCCAGACAGTCACCTGTTATTTCAGGGACTTCAAGATCTTTTTAGGATTTTAACTGTCCCTTTAAGCCCAATTGTTTATATCTCTTGCATTTGATATATTTTCCAGGTACTTTTTGAATATTTTTTTCAGGAGCCTGGTAGCTCTTATGATTACTGGAATGATGGAGCTCTTCCTAAGATTCCAGTTTCGTTTCATGTCGTACATAAGATCTTTGTATTTAGTTATCTGTTCCCTCTCAGCTCTGATTAATCCAGCATTGTTATGGACACTGACTTTAACTGAGGTTGCTACTTTCTCCTTCTTGTCTCATATCACTATGTCAGGTTTGACAACTCCGTTTTCTAGGTAGGTAGCTGTAGGGATTGCATAGTCATGGTTGGTGATGTATGACATATTTTCAACAGTTCTTTTTTGTATATGTTCCCAGGACTTGCTGCTACACTGGATATTACATTTTTTACAATGGAGATATTTACACACTCCATTGTGATGCATTGTGTAGTAGGCATCTCTCAGTAGAACTTACAACTGGATGTCAGGTGGCTCGCACTCTCTACTTCTGTGTGGCAGAACATGCATTTGCTCATCAAGCTTTGATTTTGAGCAGCCATTATCATTCTTTCCTGATCATAGTGAAGTGATCCTTTTTTGAGCCAGTCTACAGAGCCTTCCTTATCTATGTATTCTTGGGATATTTTTCCCAGAAAATATTTGGCACGTTGTTGGTTGGCCCATTCTTTCAGTTTTTTTACTATGGAGGTCTTGGTGTATTTCTGGTGGCTCTTTTGGGCTATTTCCACGGCAGCTTCTTTGGTGTTTGTCTCATTTGTGCGAGTTTTATCCAAAATGTTTACCTAGTTTTGGTATGGGGGTTGTTTTACTGGCTCTTGTTTCTTGGTGTTGATGTACCATCATAAGGTTTGGGCTCTGGGAGCTCATCAGATATTGGCTAATGCTCACAATAGTGGGTCGATGTTGATGGTTAATTTCTGAGAGACTCATACCTCCTGCTCTTCTGGGAAGATACAGTCTTGATAGACAGTTTCATTACTCTGTTTCAGTGTCAACATTTTTCTTGTTTTTTGTGTCTGTTAATATTCATTTGTGGCCAGTCAATAATTCCAAATGTTATCACTGTCATGGCCTGTTATTAATGACAGTTATTTTGTTTTTGTTTGTAAGTCGTGTTTTGCAAATTTTTCATACACGGCATAAATATTCTCTGCCAATTTTTCTCTCATCTTGGTGTGTTAAATTGAATCATTTTCTTCAATGCAAAGGTAATTGTGTTGTCCCTGCTCTTCTATCAGTCTCTTTATCAAGCTGTATGCTTGCTGTGTGGATCTTATTTCCAGCTCTGAGGGAGCACTTGGCACATTTGTCACGGCTAATCTTTATTCCAATATCTTTGAAGAAAGTATGTATAATTTGCAAGTATATACAACCTTTCTCTTTTTTTAACTTTCTTATCTTTCACTTTTTACTGGAGATGGGGCATCCTACCGGATGCCAGAAATTCACCGGCTATATCAGACACTCTAACCGAGATATCTGTTTAAGATTCTAACCGTCCCTTTAAATGCAAGTGTTTGTATTTCTCTTGCACTCGGTTCACTGAGTATACTCGCCAGATAGCTTTTGAAATTATTTTTCATTAGTTCTGTTGCTCTTATAATTACTGTAATGGTGGAGATTTTCCTAAGATTCCAGTTTCTTTTCATGTCGTACATAAGACCTTGGTATTTCATAATCTTTTCCCTTTCAGCTCTGTTTAATCCTGCATCATTCCAGACACTGACTTCAACTAGGATTGCTACTTTCTCCCTTTTGTCCCATATCACGATGTCAGGTTTCATGCATTGCTAAATCTGTCATGTGGGAAAAAATTATTACACACCCTACAAGAAAAATGCTTCTAACCCTTAGTTAAATCATGTGTTCATACCAAGAAAAACTTTACTATACATTTGGCAATCTTTTTCATTTTACTTTAGTGAGTTCTGAGAGATTAAGGCAAAAACTTGATTTATTTATATCCAAGCGCCCCTTTAAGTTCCTTCCCCAGTTTTCAAATGTTAAGTACGTAAAGCAGTTGAAAATAATCATCTTCTGCCTAATGGACCACTTTACGATGTTATAGCATTTTGTTGTTGTGCTCTTTGATTGATTTTCCTGGATTTCAGGATCAGGATTGAGTTGGTTTGGTGAATTATCTTAATGTTGTTATTTGTGGTAGTATCACGAGGAGAAGGTGCACCATTATTTTCATTGTATGACGTGCATAATCATGTCAAGCCTGAAATGCTATTTTATTTTTATTGAATACTTGGTCAGGGTTTCTAAAAGGGAAATAACCTCATGTCAGAGTGTCCTGACAAACACCGTTACAGAGAAACCGAATACACTCAAGGGTTATATCTAGTAAGCAACACTCAAATTTCTTAATCATTTTAGCTCATTTCGCCTTCAGAAATCAAGAGACCCTTCCTAGGGTTAACACTTGATTTATTTATGAGATACATAGATATCCCAGTGTTCATTTGAGGTTCTTCATCATTTCTAAAACCTTGAGTAAGTAAAGCAGTGAAAAATATTAATTTTCTCTCTGCAATGGACCATATAACTATGCTATAGTTTATCTTTCTTGTAGTCTTTTCTTTGCCGGATTCCAGAACCGGAATCTATCTGGTCCTGTGGAGTATCCAGCTTAATGCTATTACTTAAGGTAACATTACTAGAAGAAGGTGCACACTTCCTCATATGAGCCAGTGTGTAATCATGCTGAGGGCAGCTTATTTATTTTTTAATGGAAATCGCTTCAGACAAGGCATGAAGCCACTTAATGTAATGAGCTAACAATAACAAATATGGTTATTGCAAAGACAGGAGATGCCTATTGGTCTTAGTCTTGAAAAGACCAAAGTTATAGGTAGGAGGAAAACAGTAAGCAGGAAGAGAGTTCCACAAGTCTGCAGTTCTTGGAAAGAAGCTACTTGAATAGAAAACTATTACAATGAGGTATCAAAACCGTGTATTGATGGAGACCAACGAGTAAAACGAGCTGGAACTAAAGAAGCAGAGAATAGATCACATAATTCTGAAGAACACATGCCATAATAGAATTAACAGAAAAAACAGAGAGAGAGGGTGCAGAGGTAGAGAATAGCCTCAGGTGTGAGAAAGTGTTTATAGCGATAGAGAGAACCGACTTTACCAGAAGCAGAAAGAGCAATGGATCTAATGTATCAACTTCATGAAAGAGAAAGACCAAGAAGTTTCAGAGTCGATTTCTTAAGAGCAGAGCCATCTATGAGAATCTCAGGAAGAAAAGGGACACGGCTACCATTGAAAGACACAAGCTGAGTCTTAACTGGATTAAATGAAACAAGCCATTTTGTACCTCAATCCACAACTGAACCCAGGTCAACTTCTAGATTAGCTGCATATTTGACTGATCCGAGGGAGATGGCTGAGAAGCAACACCAGAACAGAGAGTGGTATCATCAGCATAGATGTTAATTTTCTTAACAATATTTTCTTGAAGATCATTAATATGGAGAAGAAACAGTGTTTGGCCTAGAATAGAGTCCTGAGGAGCACCAGCATTGATAGGAAAAGAGAATGAAGAGACACTGTCCAAAATTACTCGCAAGCTTCGATCAGAAAGAAAAGACCGATTAATTTCAACAACATCACCACCAATACCATAACCCTGAAGTTTGTGTAGGAGACCAGAATGCCACACTCTGTCAAACGCCTTCGAAATGTCAAATGCAATGGCTCTTCTGTCGTCTGAATTATACATAAACCAACAGATCCACCAAGTTACAACAGTTAAAAGATCAGCAGTTGAACGAAAACTTTGGGCTTTGAATACTATGTTATTTTTAATCTTTGTACAGGATTTACTTGTAACACAAAATATTTTCATGCACGGGTGTCCTAACAAACCCCTGTATAGAGAGAGACCAAAGACAATCGTAGGTGGTGTTTAATAGGAATTCAAACTCTCAATGTTAGCACTTGATTTCTCAATTTCTTTTTGTTTCATTTTACTTCAGTCAAACACTTGATCTCTATATGAGATATATAGATATTCGAATATTCAATTAAAGTTTTCCTTTACCTGTCATACGTTGAGTTAATAATTTAATAAAGAAGTTAAGAACAATAATTTTCCTCTCCTCAATTAACCAGTAAACTATGTCTTTCCTGTGGTCTCTTTCTTAAAGGTTATTATGTGCCTTTTTAAATTGAATTTACTTTAAAAAGCTTTGCCACATATTTAACAAGTAAATGGTTTTGAGTGGGTTCTCATATGTTTTCTGAAGCCATCTTTAGTAGAATAAGCTTTACTGCATATTTCAAAAGAAAATAGAGTTTCTCCATTATGTCCTCAGGTGATTAATTAATCTACTATTTAGAAAAAAAAGTATTTGCTACATACTTCACATGAAAACCGCTTTTCACTTTTGTTTCATTTTACTTCAGTCGAAGTTCTCAGAATTCTGCGGCTAACACTTGATCTCTATATTAGATACATAGACATTTGAATATTCTATTAAAATTCTCCTTTATTTCTCAAACGTTGAGTTAGTAAAGAAGTTTAGAACATTAATTTTCTTCTCTGCAATTAACTAGTTAACTATCTTATAGTATATCTTTCTTGTGGTCTCTTGGTCTTACCGGATTCCAGGACGAAAATTCATCTCGTCTGGTGGAGTATCCAGCTACGTGGTGTTAGTTGAGATAACAGCACTAGGAGAAGGTCATATTAGCAAGTGTATAGCCGTGCTGAGGGCATCTAATTTGTGCTGCCAATACTGTTATTTTGAATATTTGGTCATGGTTTACTTGTAGGCGTAGGTATCCTCATGTCAGGTTGTCCTGACAAATCCTTGTACAGAGAGATCGAAGACTAGTAGGTAATTCAAACTGTGTGAGTCCTGATATGCTTCTTTAAATTTAGTAAAAAAAGCCTTACCACATATTTCACAGGCAAATATTTTTTCACTTTTTTTTCCTATTTTTCTTATCTTTCTGTTTTTGCTGGAGATGGGGCATCCTACCGGATGCCAGACATTCACCAACTATTTCAGACACTCCAGCCTAGAGATCATTTTAAGATTCTAACCGTCCCTTTAAGTGCAATTGTTTGTATTTCTCTTGCACTCGGTTCACCTGGTATACTCGTCAGATAGCTCTTGAAATTCTTCTTCATTAGTCCTGTTGCTCCTATAATTACTGGTATGATGGGGATTTTCCTAAGATTCCAGTTTCTTTTCATGTCGTACATAAGACCTTGGTATTTCGTAATCTTTTCCCTTTCTGCTCTGTTCAATCCTGCATCATTAGGGACACTGACTTCAACTAGGGTTGCTACTTTCTCCCTTTTGTCCCATATCACCATGTCAGGTTTAACAGCTCCGTTTTCTAGATATGTAGCTGTAGGGATTGCATAGTCATAGTGGATGGTGTATACATTATTTCCAACTGTTCTTTCTGGTATATGCTCTCAGGACTTGCTGCTACACTGGATATTCAACTTTTTACAAATAGTCCAGTGAAGATATTTACACACTCCGTTGAGTTGCATTGTATAATAGCCATCCCCCAGGAGAACCTTACAACTGGATGTCAGGTGGCTCACACTCTCTACTTCTGTGTGGTAGAACCTGCACTTGTTATTGTTGCTGAGACCACTCATCTTTTTAAAGGCATTGGTCATCAAGCCTTGATCTTGAGCAGCCATTATCATTCTCTTCTGATCATAGTGGAGAGATCATCTTTTCAGCCAGTCTACAGAGCCTTCCTTATCTATATATTCCTGGGATAATTCACCTAGGAAATACTTAGCACGTTGTTGGTTGGCCCATTCTTCCAGTTTCTGGAATGGAAGGTCTTGGTGTATTTCTGACGGCTTTTGCGAGCTATTTCTGTGGCAGGATTGTTGTCTGTTTCTGCCTCATTTGTAAGACAGTCCTGTCCAAAATGTTTGGCCAGTTTTGTGATAGAGGTTGTTCTGCTTGCTCTTTTCTTGATGTTGGCATACCATCATAAGGTTTGGGTTCTGGGAGCTCATCAGATATTGGCTGGTGCTCACAATAGTGGCTCGATGTTGATGGTCAATTTCTGAGAGACCCATACCCCCTGTTCCTCTTGGGAGATACAGCCTTGGTAGACACTGGTTTCTGTACATTACCCTATACATTGTCAACATTTTTCTCGTTTTAGTGTCTAATCTATTAATGTCATTTTGTGGCCAATCAATAATTCCAAAGCTGTATGTTATCACTGGCATAGCTAATTGGTTAATGGCAGTTACTTTGTTTTTGTTTGTTAGCTGTGTTTTGCAAATTTTTCTAACATGGCGTATATATTCTCTGCCAATTTTTTCTCTCATATTGGCATGTTGAATTGAATCGTTTTCTACTATGCCAAGATATTTGTATTGTTCCTGTTCTTCAAGGTCTTTGATGTCAGTATCTTCATCAAGCTGTATGTTTTCCGTTTGGATCTTCTTCCAGCGCTAATGGAGCACTTGGCACATTTGTCCAGGCCGAACTTCATTCCAATATCTTTGGAGAAGGTATGTACAACCTGTAAGAGTCGGCTTAAGTCAGCATCTGAACTAGCATACAGCTTGAGGTCATCCATGAAGAGCAGGTGGTTAACTTTTTTGTTTAGATCTTGTTTGCGGCCCTGGCTCAGATTGTAGGCACTTTGGCTTTTGTTTAGTAATGTGTCCTTATATGTAAGGTTAATTGATTCTTTGCAGAGAAGGTTTTCCTACATATTTCACAGTCAAACGGTTTTTTCACCCGTGTGAATTCTAGCATGTGTTGTTAAGGAATATTTTGTAGAAAAAGCCTTACCGCATATCGTACAATTAAAGGAATTGTATGTGATCTAATGTGATTTTCCAGACTAGACCTTCTGTAATATATCTTATCTCATATTTCACAACAAAATATACTGTCACATGTGTGAGTGTTAATATGATTCCGTAATGTGTCTGACCTCATAAAACTTTGATCGCATATCTCACATGAGTATGGTTTCTGTCCAGTGTGTATTCGCATATGGGTTGTCAATCTGCACTTTACTGTAAAACCTGTGCCACACACTTCACAACTAAGAAGTTTTTCACCCGTGTGAGTTCTCATGTGAACTTTTACATCAGCCTTTTCGGTGGAACCTTTGCCACACACTTCACAAGTAAAAGGTTTCTCACTAGTGTGAGTCATCATATGTACTTTTACACAAGCTTTCTGATTGAAGCTTTTCCCACACAATTTTCAGGAAAATTGACGTTTGAAGTTTTCTCTCTCAGTTAATGGTCTACTATATTCTTCTTCATCGTCACATGGAGCTTTCAATGTGCAGGTTTGTGAGTAAGTTTCTGTGCAGTCATTCATCAGGGTACTTTGCACACTTGCAGTGGTTTCACAGTTAGCAGATTCTTGAATGGAAATTCTGATGTTTGGAGAATGCATGCATTTGGTGACTCTAAAATCCAAATTTGCAATACAGTAACTAATACAAAAATAAATATAGAAAAACTGTTCTGAACAAAAAAATAAAATTAAATACAAACCAATGAACTTTTTGTTAAATATTGGGCCATTAAACCCACTAGTATATAAATTGTTTAGCTGAAAACAACAAGACATGAAAGTTCAGTCAAGATCTGTTAAGTTGTCTCTGAGTCATCTCCTTTATATGGAGTAAAGCATTGAGAGTGATTTTCCTGAGTTGTTGTTGGAAGGCAAGATGACGACGTGCACAAACGGTCAAGGGTTTCTGGTTGGAAAGAAGAAGTGACACATATCATCATTGGTAGCAGAAGCTGTCTTCTCCTTTGTGTGATAACAAGTTATTTTGTTCAGCAAACGTTTAAACACAATTAAAAGAAAGATGGCTTCGTTTAGTAATCAGGATTCTTATGCAGAATGGAAGCAAGATATCGGCATATGGTCTTTATTTAAGGATTTTTCTAAAATGAAACAGGGCCCAGCAGTACTTTTGTCACTGCCACAAAATATAAGAGAATGTGTTCGACATTTGGCAACATTTGGCAAATATCGATGGAACAAATGGACTGACTATAATTACGGACAAATTAGACGAAATTTACTTACTGGATGAGAACACGATGGCATATAAGTCATTTAAGGAATTTTATGCATACAAAAAGGTAGCTGGAGTTAATATAAATTAATTTCTGGTACGATATGAATTTTTATACAAAATATTCAGGAAATTTTTAATTACTCTGCCAGGCCGTTTTTGTTTTGAATGCAGCAAATGTATTGGAGGAAAATGAAAAATAAGCAAGGACCACATTTTTTCGCTTGACATATGCAATGATGAAAGATACATTGAAGAAAGTGTTTTCTGATATTTCATCAACGGAATGTAAAACCGTCCCTGAAGAAATTGAAACAGTCAATTACAATAGATACATAACTATCAAAGGAAAAATATTACCGGGATTATAATACAAATCTAACGGACAGACAAGGTAAGATAATGCGTTGTTTTAAATGTAATTCGACTAATAATTTTGCCCGAGATTGTACAAGCTTCAATTCTAGAAACAATATCAACACTGTCGTGGATTCAGACAAGGTGAACTTTACTTTGTTTAATGTGGATTCATGTTATTGAACATTGATAAACGATTCTTATTCTAATCTAAAGATCTTGTGAAAGAAACATTGGGTATGGCAGTGTTGGACTCTGCTTGTTCACGAACTGTTGCTGGAGAACTTTGGTTTAACATATTCTTTAGTACATTAAATGACCGAGATAAGTAGTTAGTAGAAACTATTAGGTCTAACAGAATATTTTGTTTTGGGGATGGAGTGGAAGTAAAGGCCATTAAAACAGTTAACTTTCATGTAACAATAGGGGGTATAAAAGGTGTCAGAGGTTATATTGAGGCTGACATCGTAAAAAATGATTTACACTTGTTATTAAGTCATAAATCTATGAAAACTGCAGCAATACTATTAAATTTAAAAAATGACAGCTGTCGAACTTTTCGCAGATATATAAAATTGCAAATCACTAATTCTGGACATTATAGTCTTGAGCTAATGAACATGCTTTTGGGAGTTAAAAATACACCGAGCATAGTGTTGCATTGTGAGACTTTAAGACGATGCTCTAGAGTGGAAAAAAGAGAAATTACACAGACAATTTGCTCATGAATCTAAATAGAAATTAATAGCTTTGATTAAAGGCAGTAAGGGATTTCATGATAAGGAATTTCTGAATCAAATCAAAGATGTTTGTGATTCTTGTTCAGTTTGTCAGTGGTTTAGAAGACACCCTCCTCGACCAGTTGTATGATTGGGTCTTGGTCATTCTGGATATAGTCCAAATGAGCTTGTATTTGGGTCAAACATTAACATCCCCTCAGTTTTGGATGATCGATTACCTGCATTGGAAACTGCAACAATCAGTAACATGGTTAGAATAAATATAAATGCCTAGACGCAGCGAGGAAAAGCTTCATGGAAGCTGAATCAAGCGAAATAATTCAGAGAGCTTTGAGGTCCAATATAAGGACTTATGCAGATGAAGGTTTTGTGACAGGTGACTGTGTCTACTATAGAAGACAAAAAGGTGCTTGTATAATTAAAGTACGAAAAAAAGTTTTTTTTGTCTTTTACTGTTTGAGAGGTAAATAAGGGGCAGGTAACTCCCATTTGACGATTGTGTTGTGACTCGTAAGTGTGCGGATCTTTACTCTTTCAAGTTTGAAGACATACTGTATTTTACATCAGACAGTGCGAAACAGATTGATTTTCTGCAAGCACACAGACTTATTTCTGGTGCAGAAACCTGCAACTGTGGCCATGAGATGCGACTTGTGCCATCACTAGTAAAAACTGATGGCTTCAATTAGCATTGCACATGGGGATACTGTGCAAGTAAAATGTTGATTAGACATAAAAGTATATTTGACAAATCAAAATTACCTATCCGGGAAATATTAAAATTTATTTATTTATGGGCGCGTGGAAAAGCTGATTTTGCTTATGGGCGCGTGGAAAAGCTGATTTTGCTTATGGGCGCGTGGAAAAGCTGATTTTGCTTACATAAAATCAGAGTGCACACTTACGAGTCACAACACAATCGTCAAATTAGTTACCTGCCCCTTATTTACCTCTCAAACAGTAAAAGACAAAAAAAACTTTTTTTCATACTTTTATTATACAAGAACCGACAAAAGTATAAAGGATCGCATGGTCCTGCTAAAGTTTTGGGTAAAGAAGGTTAATGTGTATTGATCAGACATGGAGGAGCATTTTTCAGGATGCATCCATGTTACTTGATGAAGGTAGACAAGAAATTGCGAAGTCCAAGGAATGAAGAAAATACAAATTCTTCAAGTGAGGAGGAGGAAGATGAAGGACAATATAATAACAATTTAAATAGCGTTAGAAGGGAAGTGAAAAATAACAGTAAAAAAAACAAGTAGAAACAAAGTTGTAGAGTATAAATTGAAAGGGTGTGATGAATGGAAAAAAAGGAATGGTTATGAACACACAACCAAAGTCAATGGGAAAATATAGCCCTTGGCTAAATATAAAACCTGAAGCCGAAGATGAAAATCCTCTATGTATCAATTGGGATCATTTTGATCAATGGAGAGAATTTCCTCAAGCAATAAAGGGAGTAAGTTATCAGGAACATGCAGTTTTGTTTTCTTCTGAACAAGAACAAGGAGATGTGATTGATGCAAAGAAAAGAGAATTGGAAAATATGGAAATTCATGAAGTATATGAATGTGTGCCTGATATGGGACAAAAATGTGATAACAGAAAAAATTGTGAAGGACAAAAAGATAATGAAGGCTCGTCTTGTTGCACATGGTTATGAAGAAGATTCTCATAATCAAAAAACAGATTCTTCAATGTGCAGTTGTGAGGCTATGCATCTCGTATTGTTAACACCCTCGATTATGATGTGGCAGGTGGAGACTCTTGATTTTACTTCAGCATTTCTGCAAGGTAGTATGTTGGAAAAAGAGGTATTTCTTAGACCACCATTTGATGTGTGTCCAGAATCACAGGTGTGGAAGCTGAAAAGATGTATTTATGGATTAAACGATGCACCTCGCTCAGGGTATAAGCGAGTTAATGAGTTAACACACTTAAAAGGAATGGTAAGTGCATATAACAATGCACTGTTTCATTGGCATGATTTCACTGGTGACTTGATAGGCATTCTGGCAATACATGTTGATGATTTTATATTCAGTGGAAATTATTTATTTAAGCAAAAATGCGATCACAGAATTGGAAAATATATTCGAAATTGGAAAGCATGAAAGTGGAACATTCAAATTTTTGGGATTGAGTGTTAAGCAAACAAAAAATGGGATTATTTTAGATCAAATCAAATGACATATGGAAAGGAAGATCATTAAGGAAAAATAATGAATTGAGTCAAGAGGAGAAGACAGCTAAAAAGATTGACAGGTCAAATGATGTGTGTATCCACCCAGACGCGACCAGATGTATCATTTGATATGTGTAGAATGAGTAATATTGGAAAATATCCAAAGGTGGAGTTACTCTTCGAGGCAAACAAATCGTTGATAAAGTTAAAATCAATGAGAGGATCCGTATCTTTTCCACAGCTTGGGAAACCTTCTGATCTGAATATTGTTTGTTATTCAGATGCCATCTATGCTAGTTTGGAGGATGGATCTTCACAGGGTGGTTTTATCATCTTTGTTTGTGGCAAGATGAACAGAATGGCTCCTATATGTTGGTCATCAAAAAAACTTGACCGGGTAACAAAAAACCCATTAGCTTCAGAGACTCTGGCGCTAAATGAAGCAAGTGATGCTGGAATTTTGATAGCCACAATGCTTCAAGAGATATTTAGACTACCTAGGTTGCCTGAAGTTCTTTGTAAAATAGACAATGCGTCTCTGGTAGAGACTTTAAAGTCATCAAATCTTGTGAATGACCGGCATCTCAAAGTTGATGTAGCCAGTATGAAGGCAATGATGGTGAAAGAGGAGATCCAAATTAAATTGATTAGGGGTCTAGAACAGGTCGCAGATTGTCTGACGAAGATAGGAGCCTCTTCTGAAATTCTGAGACCCCTGTTGCAATGATACTTGTTTTACTTTTGTTTTGTCTTTTGTTATGGAACCGTAGTCTTCACAAGAGGACACGAGCAATGTTTAACTTGTCTCTGAGTTATCTCCCTTTAAGTTGTCTCTGAGTCATCTTCTTTATATGCGGTAAAGCATTGAGAGTGACTTCGCTTAGTTGTTGTTGGAAAACAAGATGGTGACGTGCACAAACGGTCAACGGTTTCTGGTTGGAAAGAAGAAGTGAGACAGATCATCAAAGGTCAACTTGAGGTTAGATTTTACTCAGTGGTGGGAATTGATAGAACGGAGAGAGTGAGATAAGTTAGGAGTTCCTTGGAAGCACTACAAATGTGAACATGTGGTTTTAAAAATGTGCTGAAAAGATAAAATATGATTAAATAATTATTATCGATCTCTCTGTCTCTCCCCCATTCAACTGGTAAGTTATTTAGAGCACAGATCAACGCAAATAAATTCCCCTGGCTTCACGGTATGAAAGAATTTATTTGCAGACAACCTTCCCTCAGTCTGGAAAGATGGCAGAAAAGGTGCGTACAAGAGCAAGCAGCAACCAACATAGGAACTTTTATGTAGTTTTGATATAATGACGACAACTTGATTTTCTGCATGTATGGCACGAGGTTGCAACATAACTAGTGACGGGACGATTTCAATATTTTTCACCAAAATAGAAATGAAGACAAAGTAAGAATATTTTTTTAAAATTTATTAAACATTTTATGCAAGTAACAAACTTCTTATCTGGGTTTTGGAAATATCATGAAATTGGCTATGTTTTTATTGTGGCCGTATTTTGTTTGGGTTTCTGTGGTGATGTGTCATATACTGGTAGTTTCTATTTGATTGCTGCTGCATACAGCTGATTCTCTCTCAGTTTATTCATTTGCATTTAGTATAACTAGCTAGACCCGTGGAAATTCCACAGTTGTATTCTTCATCTGTTGTATATTGCTGTCATGCTTAAAATGAGTTTTTGACATATTGCAATCTTATTGACGTCCAGCGTGAACACACACTCTACAATATTATTGCACCATCTTTGTTCAAACTGAAACATACTTATCTCAGTACTCCTGTTAATGTAGTTTCAGAATATATCTGGTTATTGGGTCTATCTCCAAAACCCTTGCAGGAGTTTGTGACATATTTTTATTTTATGGATGTTCAGCGCGATTGGAGACTTTACAATATTATTAGAATTAGGAATGACTAAGTAAATGAGAATAACATTGATATTTACCTCCCCACCCCCACCACAGGAAGATGTGACACAAGGTCAGAAAGTGGGATTTGTTGGTCCAGCGCACTGGAGGTAGCGCAATCTGGCCCCACAAAATTCTAGGACTGCCCAGAAAAAAGGCCACCATCAATCACAATGGCCAATGAGAACGAATCCTCGACATGGTAAAAATGGCATCTCTGACTTTCACAGTAAGATTGTGCAAGAATAAAACTGAACACGTTAGTCCTCAAACAATTCTTTAAAATGGAAAATGAAAATGTACCTTCTTTCATAAACATTCTATTCTGCCAATGAATGGTCGAAGGATAGGGGTGGGTGTCAAAGGATCTCATCAATATGGGTTGGGATGTCACTTTAAGTGTAAGACTGTAAGATAATATTTGACAAAATCTCGCTAATATTTGACAAAATCTTGCTAATATTTTGAGAGTTATAGGAGAACATGTCGGACGAAGTATAGGATTATACGTAAATTTTCGTTTCCTGAGGTATAAAATAGAAATAGAAAAATACCTGAAGTATTTTAAAACAATTTTAATTTTCATTACATTAACAACCTATTTTTTCAGGAAAGGAAAATTTGACCCTATATTTTTTCTATTTATTTTGGAAGTGAATTTAGATTTGTTTTAATTAAATAAAGTTTTAGGGTATATGTTACGACGCTCAGCAGAGGCGCGAACGGGGTCCAAAAAAAGAACCAGAAAGAGTTTAAAAACATAAATTTGCAACAAGTAAAGTTGACTTATGTCTAGAATAGACATTTTTCTACTTACCTATGTAATTTGTTTGTATTTTTACGTAGTATAAATGGCTTTTTATTAGATGTTTAAAAAAAATTTCTTGTTTTTTAAAACATCTAGTTTCTCAAAGAAAATGCCGGCCAGTCCCTCTATATTATTACGTAGAGCGGCCATTTTGAATTCTTCGAAAACCGTGTGTTGAACTTAAATTTCTAATAAATAGCACTTCAAACGGGTTTAAAATACAAACAAATAGCACATGCAAGTTTGAAACTAACTTTTACAGCTTACAGTTACTTTTATTTGTTGTATATTTGTTTTTTTAGCGTTTTTACTCTGCTGAGTCTCGTAAAAGATGCCCAAGTTTTACTTTTAAACATTATTAGTGATTATTTTCTTTTTAAAGAAAACATATATTTCAAACTTTAATCAGAAGGAACCTTTTGTAACGTTGCACCGACTTTCAATCTGCTCAAATTCGTTCCGCAGAAACTGGAAGCCACATTAACGGATGGATTTAAAAATTACCAAAATTAACGTATAAAGAAAAAGAAAGTAAGACTTTAGAGACATTTTTACACTTACACCGGCGAGCTACGGAATAAATGTTTCGATCTTTTCGACCTTTCAGGTAAGTTTTAAGACAAACTATTTAATATAGAAAAACAAAAAAATACAGATCGATTTTTAGGAAAATGTTTAAGAAAAGCAAAGAAAATAAATGTTATGGTGGGAAAAATCGCGTTAAGTAAAGAATTTATTAGTCATTTTGTTGGTCTCCTTTTTTGTCTTTAAAAACAATGGCCATCTTCTGTAAGGGTGCCTTCGTGAGAAAATCTAGGACGATTGGAAGCGATGTCATTTTAACATAGTATGATTCCATTTTATTAAAATTAATTTTTCAATATAATTTTCAACAGTTTAAAATAATAATATATCTTGCTCTTTTCTAGAATAGTGTCTCATTCGAGAATTATTTTCCTTTTCTATGGTTTGTGAGTACAAAGGAACTATAATAATCGGCCTTTCCCTATGAAACTTTAATTCTAACCAGATTTTAAATTGGCAGTTTAAAGACTTCAAAATCATGTTCTCATTTACCCATAAAGAAATCGTTGTGGCGACCTTTTTTCATACTGAAATTAAAAACACAAAAACATATCACATGGTGTTTACGTGGTAGGCTTGGATATTTGAAAGTGATTTTGAAGCCTTTAAATTGTCCGATCGGGATATAATTTTTTGTCTAGAAAGTCTATAAGCCAGTCAAGTTTTATAGTTTATTTGTGCTCCTAAAAAAAACAGCTTGTCACAGACGAGCCCCTATTTTAAAAAGAAAACCCCAACTCTTAGCTAAAATTGACATTAAAAATCTTTTGAAATATTGAAAAAATGACATTGCCAAGAGGTTAGACACAAGGTCAGATGTGGTTTTGAGAAGCCAGCGCATTAGCGGCAGCACTTTTCCCGACCGCCAGCGCCAAATGGCTCAAGTCACTCAATCGCAGTCATTTAAAAATAAAGAATAGTCTTCAATATTAAAGATAAGCATAATTGTCCCCCCAGGCTCGAATATATTTTTTTTCGGTTTATTTTATTTTTCTACTTTTCCACCGGCCGCCACCGCCAAATGGCTCAAGTGACTCAATCGTAGTCATTTAAAAATAAAGAATAGTCTTCATTATTAAAAATAAGCATGTAATTGTCATTTTATTGCCCCCCCCCTCCCCGAATACAATTTTTTTTAGTATCTTTTATGTTATACTTAATCTTTTGCACTTTAAGGACAGCGCTGAAATAATAACGTTATTATTTAGAAATTCATTATAAATTAAAAAAACAAAACACCCATTATAAATAATAAAAAAACAATATTTCATACATATATATATATATATATATATATATATATATATATATATATATATATGTGAAATATTGTTGATTTTTTTTTTTAATTTATAATGGGTTTCTAAATAATAACGTTATTATTTCAGCGCTGTCCTTAAAGTGCAAAAGATTAAGTATAACATAAAAGATACTAAAAAAAATTGTATTCGGGGGGGGGGGGGGCAATAAAATGACAATTACATGCTTATTTTTAATAATGAAGACTATTCTTTATTTTTAAATGACTACGATTGGGTCACTTGAGCCATTTGGAGGTGGCGGCCGGTGGAAAAGTAGAAAAATAAACTGAAAAAAAATGTATTCGAGGGTGGGGGGGGGACAATTATATGCTTATCTTTAATATTGAAGACTATTCTTTATTTTTAAAGTCACTTGAGCCATTTGGCGCTGGCGGCGGACGGGAAAAGTGCTACCTGCACATTAGTATAGACGCACCCTAGCCTACAAAAAAAAATGCCTGAGCAGTATCAGGCGCGGAACAGTAAACTAACTCCTTCTGAAAGGAGAAGGTAAATCCTGGGTGGGTGGAGCTCCTATGACTATTTTAGTAAAGTGAATTTTGCAATCAAATGACTCGCATTTTCACCCAGTGAAAAGAAATGTTGCTTTAGCTTTCAATATAATCTCCATTTATTTATTTATTTATTTTTGTAAACATTTTTCCCATTAAACGACAATATTTTTACTTTTTTAAGTATAGAATCTCATATGCAACCATTAGTGGCATGCAGAGGTTTGGTGATACTTGGGGCCAACTCCTTTATTGTATGCCACTCAAAACTCAAGTATAAATTCTCGTACTTAGAAATATGACACAGGAGATAATTTTAATATGATGGGATGCCCGACGCAACCGTCACTTGCAATCATTGAGGCTTACTGCTTTCGGTGTCATTGATAAACTGACAAGTTTTCAGATCAGTAAAATTCTACCCCTACACTCTCTTCTAATCGCCCAACCCCCGCCAGGTGAGATTCTACTTTTGGTACTTGTAATGAATGGGTATCCTGAGGATTTCAGTACGTTTATGGAGAATCCCGAGTCAGTCCTGGAAATTGTCCAAGCCGTTTACGATTTGAAAGTCACAAAAAAAATGTAAAAAAACATACAACCTTAAGTATGTAAAGGGAGAGGTGAGGGCTTAAAAACTATAGCCCCTCAAAATTAAAAAAATAAAGTTTTAAAAATTTCCACAAAATAAAAAAAAGACGGTGGCTTTCAAATCATAAACTGCTTCAGCCATGTCTGGAACTGACTTGGGATTCTCCGTCAAAGTACTGAAATCATCTAGATACCCAGTCATTACAAGTATCTTACTTTTTGGGGGGTTATCAAACAGCCAAAAAAACTTGGCATTAAAAAAAATTTTAACATTTTTTTTTAATTTAGAGTGGGGATCAGGTTCACGTATAAATTTAACATAAAAGTATCACCTATTTCCGAGCCACCCGGCGGTAATGATTGTCCAATTTAAGACCAGATGGCGTTTTTAAACAAATATAACCAAATATATTTTTTTATGAAGGGAGATAAATTTGGTGTGTTTTGGGGGAGTCAGGTAACACATCTTGGGCAATTTTTATGCTTAAAAAGTTAACATGTAACTGAACTAAAGAAATAATTACTAGTCTTTCACCACTTAAAGAAGTAGGTATTGATTACCATAAGATTATTTTACCAAAAAGTCATGCGCATAAAGGACCATTTCTAAGAAATGGTCGATTGAAAAGTTGTACATAGCCGTCCATTGATGATTCAGAAATGACCTCATGGAAAAAGGTGGGAGCGATCCTGCATAGTAGGAACCCACTAATGAATAGATGGGCAACCACATGCAATTTGGGCAGTCATTCTGGTAGAGCGATGGGAGTGGGGTAGAGGTATGAACAGTATTAATTCACACAAACAAGTAAATATTTTATTTATAACATATTTAATGTATATTGTCAGCAGAAAAAAACCTTACCCCCTCATCCCGAAGACACACACCCATATAAATAGGATGAAAAACTTATTGGTAAAAAAAAAAATAACAAAGAAAATTATTATAGAATGTATATGTTCAGCAGGTAGAGGATTTTTTTCTGCTGAACAACATTGATTTAAGAAATTAAGAGAATGGCCAAGATTAAAATAAATTAAAATAGTTACATCTTCATAAAAATGCTATCTTGTCTGGAAGTCAGTGATCATTTTACATTAAATTATTTAGGAAAATAATTCTTCACTCTATTTTATTTTTATTTTTTACCTCCAATTTTTCCAGCCTATTTCCATGTAATCACCCAAAAAATAGAATCTCATTTTTATTTTTGGTGAAATAGCTTACAGTTCAGCTAAATAAGGACTTCATGCAGAAAAGATAATCTTGAGGCACGATCTCCATGTATGAAGAAGTCTGATTCGCTCAAAATTAGCAGCCATAACTTCCAAATATGTACAGGGTAATCTCTTAAACTAATAAATAGAACATTATGAATTTTGGAATATATATTCTAAAAAATACGGTAAGTAAGATGGGCAAATTATTTTTTGTAAATGTTAACATTTAGGGGGTGCATATATATAAAGTTATTTTTGTTTTTAATTTTTTCATGAACCAATCATGAATTTTGGAATATACATTCTTGCCAACATGGTGAGTAACATGGGCAGATTACTTTTTTTGTAGACTTTACTATTTAGAGTATACGCTCACCAGACTCACCCCCCCCCCCAAAAAAAAACATGGAGATCAGACATTCCTTAGGTATAATCTTCATGGGCTATGTGCAGAGGTCTGATTCACTCAACAACAATAAGGTTAAAATTAAGTAAAGTGAAGTATTCCAATTAGAAATTGAGTGAGAGCTACATGTCCTGAGTGATGTCACAGACAGGAAGATGAAAATTTGACAACCACCATAATTTCCAAATATTTAATAATATATATACCAAATACTGATCCAACAGAGATTTGTGCCAAAATGGAGTTTATACATGCTTTTTCCAGGATGGCATAAACAAAGAAATGTAAGTAGATATTATACTAAAGATAGGCTGGGCATTAATATTTCTATTTTGATGAGAACAGATTTTTTTTCTCTGAGATGCTAGGAAATGTTAAATTTCCATATATGTGTAACATTGTCTGGGGTTTCCTTCAATCTCCATGGTTCGTCAATGGAACCTGTTGGTCGTATTTCTGTAGTCGCAGTGGTGGTGCGGCAGTTGAAGTTTTCATCTTATTCTCTGTTGTGGTAGAAGTCTTCTCTTTAATAACAGCTCTCGTAAACGTTATTAAAAAAAGATAGCACAAACTCAATTGGGTCTGAACAAATCTTGCCCTATTGGTGGAGCCGTGAATTCGCTGACTGCAACCCCATGCAGAGGTGTAAAAAAAAAACCAAAAATGGGGCTACCTGTTGGCAGTGGGTGGCGACCCGTGATTTCTTAGGACGGGATCCTGGTGGCTAAGCGGTCCGTGGCCTGGTTGCATAAATGATCTTGTGATTTGCAACGCTCTAATTTGGCCCTTACTTCGACTAGACGTGAGGTCAGAGAGGTCCGATCCGATCAATTGGCCAGTTACGTCTTGTCCTAGCACTTATTTCATCAGTTTCCCTGATCGTTAGCAATATTGAAATTGATTAACTTCGTAGTTATCACATTTATAAATAAGTGTTAGAAGGTGGTGGCAAGAGTCAATCAACTTGAAAGATAAATGACCGCAACATGGCTGGGTGCCTTGAACGTTTCGCTATAAGTGGGTAGAGAAATCAATGGAACACGGGTGCTTGTGATCACGATTGGGTTGAGTATACCATTCCTGTAACCTTGTCTTGTCACGACGATTGGGTTTCCCCCTTGGCAATTCCCATAGACTTTGAGTCGAAGTGGACTCCGTGGTGGGTAGGGAGCAGGAATGATGAATTAAAAAAAACAAAAAAAAAGAATGCATAGGGATACAAGCTCCGAACGAGAAGAAGAAGAAAACGACCAAAGTAGATTCCCAAGATTTATTGTACTGGAAGCATTAAAAGAACCAAATCTTGCTACATTATCTCCCTTCGTCATTGATAAAATGATTTTGGCTAATATGATGCCTAAAGTTGTTAAAAAGTTGGCCAATGGAAACATACTGGTCGAAGTTGGGAAAAAAAGACATGCAGATTTTCTGCTGAAAATGAAAATTTTTCACAATAAAAAAATTACATCATACCCACATCAATACTTAAATATTTCAAAAGGGGTAATAAGGAGCCAAGAGCTCTCCTTGTGTACTATAGAAGAAATAAAAGAAGAATTGAAATCCCAAGGAGTAATCGAGGTGAAGCAAATCTCTATAAAAAGAAAAAACAAGATCATCCAAACAAACACATACGTGATGAAATTTGATATGCCAACAATTACACCAAAAATGAAGATAGAATATACAATTGAAAAGGTTGAACAATATATCTCTAATCCTCTTCGGTGTTACAAATGCCAGAAATATGGACATCACGAAAGCAAATGTAATGGAAGAAACACATGTGGAAAATGTGGGGGAAAAAGACCCTGACCACTCTATGGATGAGTGTGAAAGGAACCATACATGCGCAAACTGTGGTGGTGACCACCCAGTTTATGTCAAGGTTTGTGAAAGATGGAAGAGGGAAAAGTAGATTCTAAGAGTAAAATACACAAGAAACCACTAGTAGAGAAAAGACATATTCTCAGGCTGTGTCCCTGTTGGTGAATAATGAGGAGGACAGTAAATACAAAAAATAATACAAAGGTTGATTCAGCTTGGACCGGGAGACTTGCCAGCATTCCAAAATACAATTAGAAAAGAAGGCAAAAGTTAGAAAGCAACAGGTAGAACTAAGAGAGGAAAGGATTATCATTGTGCCTCCTACTGAACTGGTTGCCCCCACCCAAGATGCACTACCACAGTCAAAAACAAGTAATGCAACTGAATCTACTAGGAAAAATATAGTGATCCGAAAAGATCCAAATTAAAAATCTCCAAGTATAAAAAAATCTCCATGCAAAGAGCCTCCAGGTAAAAATCCGGAACCTGAGAAAATAGAAAAATCACCTCAAAAAATCAGAGTGGACTTGACACAAAACCGATTTGAGGCACTGGACATGAGGGAAACAGAAGATGAAAACTCTGAAAAAAAGAAACAAACAAAACAGAAAGCACCCCCAATCAAAATATAAACCATGGAACAAAAAATAGTCCAATGGAATTGTCGCTGTTTAAAAGCAAATCTTAATGAATTGCTCTTATTATTGACGCAGAAATCTCCCACAATTATTTGTCTCCAAGAAACCTTCCTCAAACAAGAGGACAATATCAATATTAAAAATTATCAGATATTCAGCCACACCCATGATACTGGACACAGGGCCTCTGGAGGGGCATCAATTATAATCAGAAATGATATACCCCATAGCAAACTGAATATCCAAACCAATATCCAAGCGGTTGCCATCAAGGCAACATTATATAAAACAATCAATATATATTCCACCAAACTAGGACATAAATGAAAGTGAGCTTAAGAAGCTAATTGACCAATTACCCACACCATTCATCCTATTGGGGGACTTTAATATTCACAATACCCTATGTTGTGCAAAAATACGACAAAAAAGAGTAAAATAATACAAAAATTTATTAATAAAAATGATCTGTGCATGCTAAATGAAGGAACACAGACATATATGAACCCATTCAATGGAAGTAATTCTGCTATTGATTTAACCATATGCGACCCTACAGTCTATATGGACTTTACTTAGAGAGTGTATGATGACACTTGTGGCAGTGATTATTTTCCAATCCTCCTCGAAAATATAGAACCTGATGGTGAAAGTAAACCAGACCACTGGAAACTAGACAAAGCCAATTGGCAAATGTTTAAAGAAAAGTGTCAGGAGAAACTGACATGTGTAGAAACAGACTCTGACCCAGTGGAACACTTCACAGAGAGGCTGATTAAAATAGCAAAAGACTGCATCCCGAGAAATTCTACACCAGATAAACGTAACAGACCCTAGGTTAACAGTCAATGCAAAAAAGAGCAGCCCTAAGAAAGTTTGAAAAAAATTGAGTGAGTTAAGGGACTCTATTGAAAGATCTCATAATACTGCTGTAGGACCGGATGAAGTCTATTATGAGTTTTAAGGCAACTACCAGGAGAATCACTTAAATTACTCCTAAAAATATATAACAAAATATGGACAGAGGGAAAATTCCCGGACATATGGAGACAAACTACAGTGGTACCGATCCCAAAGCCGGGCAAAGACAACTCGAATCCACAACATTACAGGCCAATCTCCTTGACCCGTTGTTTATGCAAAACAATGGAGAGGATGATAAACAATAGATTGATTTGGTATTTGGAATCTAATGGCCTTATTACCTGGAGTGGATGGATCCTTATACGTGGACGACCTCATAATATACTACACCATTGAGCGCAAATTGCAACAATGCCTGAATAAAGTAAACAAATGGGCAACAGAAAATGGTTTCCGATTTTCTCGGACAAAAACAAAATGTGTCCATTTTTGTCAGAAGAGAAAATTGCACAATGACCCAAGCCTGAAACTTGAAAGGATGGAAATTCCAGTTGTAGATAAATACAAATTTTTAGGGGTAATTTTCGATAGAAAATTGACCTTTATTCCCCACCTGAAATATATAAAGGCTAAATGTAATAGAACACACTGAGTGGGGTGCGGACCGAAACACTCTACTAAAACTATATAGGTCATTGATTAGACTCAAATTGGACTACAGTATTTTTATATATCGATCAGCCAAAAAGACCTATCAAAAATACTTGATCCGATCTACCATGGAGGACATCACCTGTTGAGAGTCTCTATGTAGAAGCTGACGAGGCACCTGCAAATATCAGAGGTGAAAAATTAGCTCTGCAGTATTATGTAAAACTGAAATCTTGTATATGATGGTACATTCCATCCAAAATACAGGGAATTATTCCAAAGGAATGAAAGGGCTATAAGAATGGAAATGATCAACAAAGAAGCAGGATTGGACCTGACAAAAATACATAATATGATAATACTAAAGATCCCACCTTGGACCATAAGGATCCCAAAGATCATACTAGCCTTAAGCAGACTCCACAAGCAAAAACTGCATCCTCTGATTTTCCACAAGGAATTAGAGAAAGTCAAAGACAACTATCCAAGACATATGCACATCTTCACAGATTCATCAAAACATGAAGAAGCAACAGGTTGCGCTGCAATTTACAACAATAATATAAATAAGAAGCGTCTCGTAAATTTTTAACGCAGGAGCATGTGCAGTGGATATGGTGTTTAATTTTATTTTAAAATCCAAAAATAAAAATTCATTATCTTTTCAGACTCTTTGTATGTACTAATATCACTACAAAACAGGAAATTTGACAATCCATTGGTGAACAAATTACTTTGCAAAATTGAATATTTGTTAAAGGATAATGAAATATTACTGTTGGATCCCAAGTCATATCAGAATCAGAGGAAACGACAAGGCTGATAGGGCGTCCAGGTCTGCCTTAGGCATGGCTCAGGAGACCATTTTTAAGATTCCTTATACAGATTTTAAAATGAAGATCAACAAATATATCCAACAACAAAGACAACAACGTTGGAGTAGCAATACACATAACAAACTCCTAGCGATCAAAACTACAATAGGAGAATGGAAAAAAGCTCACGAAAAAGCCGAAAGAAGGAAGTAGTGTTATCCAAACTTTGCATAGGTCACACAACAATGACACATTCCTACTTACTTGAAGACAAACAGCAACCAATATGCTATGCATGTCAGACTACGTACACAATCAAGCATATTCTTACTGTATGCATTGATCTGGCACCTATAAGAGAAACATTTCACAAAGCAGGTGCAATGAAGTAGAGACAATAATGAACTTTTTAAAAGCTGTTGATCTATATAAAAAATACAATTATCTAAAGACATATGAATGATGAAAAAAAGAAAAAATGTTTGATTAATGTTTTCAAAATATTAATAATTTTTTTATTTATTTTTTAATTTTTGCAAAAAAAATACAATTGATTCAGCATTAAATGACCTGAAAAAGGTTGATATGTTATAAAACAAAACAAATAAACTGAACAAATCTCTGAGGTTTTATTTTTTTTCTTGACAGTTTACACATATACACATATAAAAAACCCACTCATCCAGGGGGAAGGCAGCTATAAAAAAAAACAATCGCTCTCTCTCTGCTGTTTCAAGTGAAAAGAAAGAGATCTTCCCTGCCAATTCCCCACATCAGATTTTCGGCTTCCTGTCTGTGATGTCACTCTCAGGACATGTAGCTCTCACTCAATTTCTAATTGGAAAATTCCACTTTATTTAATTTTAACCTGATGTGGAAATTTACCATTCTTACCCTAGTTTTACACATGCATATCTAAACATTGCTATATGCATCTGGAAAGACATCGGGATCATCATTTTGATGTGTCAAGATTGGAAGACTCCTCATTTTAAGAATAAAACTGGTTGGTTGATTGCTTAAGTCCAAGTGAGAATGCTGTGAACAAGAAAAGATAAGAGCCATATAAAATACCAAGGAAATTGTGATTAGAGTCGAGATCCGAGATAGACTGAATTGCTCAGAGGTGCTTGAAAGTGAAAGATGGTGTTAGATCATATTTACCTCTGGCAAGGCGGAGGTTATGTTTTCGGTCGAGTTTGTTTGTGACTATATTTGTTTGTTTGTGTACAGCCTAATGTCCACATCACTCGACCAATTGTAACCAAAATCAAAATATTAGTCATGGTCTCACATATCTAGGTCAAAGCTAAAGGTCAAGATAATGGAAAAGTTGAAAGTCACACTTTTGGCGATAACTTCGTTTCTGTTCATTGTAGAGATTCCCTACCCAGCCCATATTACAGACAATGAAGTCCTGCATCTTATATTAACTGAACCTTGCAAAGTTTGGTCATGCTCGAAAATTTGATGGAATTTCAACTCCCGGTTTTTTAAAATTTGTTGTACGGATCTGATGCTCTTTGATAACAGTAACCACATGCAAAATTTCAGTCTGATCAGATAAATAGTTTTTGAGCTATCAATGATTCCACGGTATAATTTCAAGAATACTTCATACAATGTGAAGAAGTAAGACCCAGATAAAACTTTGCCCCATACTTATGTTGTCAGACAGAGGTATGGAGTCTCACAACTGACTTATATTCTTTTTATAACATGTAATGCATAGTTTTTTATAAAGATGTCAAATTAGTATTTGATGTTTCTCAAATTTGATATTGTTTTTATTTACATGTTTATTTTTATCTTTCTTATTGTTATTGTTACACCGGCCGTTCTTACACAGGAGAAACTACACCGGTTGTCACTATAAATAGTGCGAGTCACCAGAGACACAGAAGACAAAGCACAGTCTTGTAACTGTCTAGCCAACAGCTAGTCACTTTCTTACTTTGTTAATACACTTGTTAAACCAACCCTCGACTTGACTTCCTTTATTTATTATTTACTGTGGAACAACTTCACAACAGTTATATTTACAACATTCCGGCTATTGTAGTTTTAAGCTTTTTTTCAAGTAGATTTTATTATAGTTGGTAATATTCCAGTAATTTCCAAACTGAACCCTTATGTAAATGAAGGTTCTAGGCCTTTATTTTAATATGTCTCCTATCAGTTTATTTTTCTTGCATTCCTTCACTGGAGAAGGAATTCTACCTAGAGGTTTTGATTTCAATCCCTGGTAAAGGAACTTTTAAAAAATTAAGTTATACAAAATATCCCAAATCACATGGCATAGAGAATGAGATAATTGTATTTATATGGATGAAATAAATTCCTGGAAGGTTACTATGACAAAAGGCGATTGAAGAAGGCAGGAGAGTATCTCAGCCTCCTTGTGTTCCTCTTAATAGTCACCATCTCTACTTAGCCACGGTGCTATTTTATTTTGACTTACCTGTATTTAGTCAGTGCCATCTGATTATTTGAGTTTGTTTCCACACTAGGATTTTTCTGTTTTCATTGTTAACATGTTCCTTTTTACTTGCCTCCCCACGGGGGCAGAGTTAGACATAAGGTCGGTTTTTAATTGGGGAAAATACATCTCGCCACAAAACATAACACTTCGGATTAGGACAAAAATGACAATTATCACAGTCTAGAAGGATTACTCCTTAACTGACCCAGGAGAGAAAAGGCTACTTCTGCAGTTTACGGCCCCCGGACCATGCTATTTTTTTAGATAGGATTTTCAAACAAAATTCAATTTTTACAGTGTCTTTTGTCTATAAAATCTTTAGATGAAAGTACAGATTAAAATGGGGTTTTGAATAATAACGTTATTATTTTAGCATGGTCAATAAAGTTCAGAAGTACCGAGAAAAGGTTAAGCATAGAAGATACTACACTTTAACGTTAATTCTATTTTGAAAAGTAAAACTAAATTAAAAACCGAAAAGTAAACAATATTTAAATCAAGACCAGAGTTAGTAATGTGGGGAAAACCCATCAACGTTAATTCTATTTTGAAAAGTAAAACTAAATTAAAAACCGAAAAGTAAACAATATTTAAATCAAGACCAGAGTTAGTAATGTGGGGAAAACCCATCAACGTTAATTCTATTTTGAAAAGTAAAACTAAATTAAAAACCGAAAAGTAAACAATATTTAAATCAAGACCAGAGTTAGTAATGTGGGGAAAACCCATCAACGTTAATTCTATTTTGAAAAGTAAAACTAAATTAAAAACCGAAAAGTAAACAATATTTAAATCAAGACCAGAGTTAGTAATGTGGGGAAAACCCATCAACGTTAATTCTATTTTGAAAAGTAAAACTAAATTAAAAACCGAAAAGTAAACAATATTTAAATCAAGACCAGAGTTAGTAATGTTGGGAAAACCCATCAACGTTAATTCTATTTTGAAAAGTAAAACTAAATTAAAAACCGAAAAGTAAACAATATTTAAATCAAGACCAGAGTTAGTAATGTGGGGAAAACCCATCAACGTTAATTATATTTTGAAAAGTAACGAAATAAAAATAAAGCAAAAACAAAAATATTGTATTCAGGGTAGGGGTGGGTGGGTATACAAATAAGGACCGAATTGTACGTTTTTAGACATTAAATGCACACGATTCTCTTTATTTTTAAGTGGTTGTGATTGATAAATACAGACGATTCTCTCATTCTTTTATATTTTTCCCGAGCAACGCCGGACCATGTGTCCTGCTTATAATAATAATAATAATTATAATAATAACAATGAAAAAAACGAAGAGGAAATAGGACTGGTAAGTATAGAACACTACATGAAAGACGCAAAAAAAGAGCTGGAGAAATACAAAACACAGAAAGGCTGGTCACCACAGCAAGAAACACCGTCTCAATAAATGACTCAGATAGCATAGAAACCAGAAACAAAAAGACAAGAAAAGAAAAGTGGAGAGCAAAACAATAACAACGTTTCATAAGAATGATAACAGAAGAGACACATGAAAATAGCTGGGCATGGCTAAGTAAAGGACACCTGAACAGAGAAACGGAATCCCTACTGACGCCTGCACAAAACTATGCGATTAGGAGAAACTACATTAAAGCTAAAATAGATAAAACCCAGGAAAACAGTAAATGCAAACTGTAGACAAAGAAACAATACAGTAAATCACAATAAGTGAATGCAGCAAACTAGCCTCAAAAGAATACAATAACAGACATGACTGCATGGAGAAAGCAGTACACTGGGAACTATGCAAACAACTGCATTTCGAACACTCAAACAAATGGTACAAACTTAAAGGCAGTATTGGAAAATGAAAAACACAAAATCCTCTGGGATATAGAAGTGCAAACAGATAAACTCTTACAAGCAAGGAGACCGGATAATAGTCAACAAGAAGGAAGAATCCTGCCAAATCGTAGATTTTGCCGTCTTGGCAGACAACAGAGTGAAGATGAAACAAACAGAAAAACGAAGCAAATACACGGAACTTGCCAGAGAATTGAAAAGGATATGGTGTATGAAAAAAATCAATATAATACCAATAATCGTAGGAGCACTAGGAACAGTCCCGAAAAACCTGGAAAACAGACTGGGAGAAATTGTAATAAAAGGGAAGACTGAAACCATACAACAGACGACAATAATGAAAACAGTTGAAATCTTAAGGAAAATCCTTGAATGTTGAAACCAACCCACATAAGCTACGAAGACTAATAAGTCACCCGCAAATTGCAATAAGAAAAAAACCCAATACAGAAAGAACATCACCACAAAAACCAAAGAACAGAAACTGCAAGAAATTTCATAAAATACCCCCCCCCCCTAAAAAAAAGTGATACCACACAATATAATCGTGAAGGGTCAAGGAGGATGGAGGGATCGAGGAGGGAGAGCACTAAATAGACCTCCACTAGAAGAGTGCAGAGAATACTGGGACCTAGGGGAGGCTTATTGCCCCCAAATCCCAGAGCAAATCAATGGTCGTTGCCAGCGAGAAATCGATGATAAGTGTATGTTGTGATAATGTAAAGTCATTTACCATTGGTAACGAAAGAGGTGGAGAGTACTGGAAATATAGGGAGACTTGTTGTCAATCAGAGTCCAGGGAACACCACTGGTGATTATCAATAAACAATCATTGATGATGACCTGTGTGAGAACTCCCAGTAAGTAAAAATAATAATATAAATAAAAAGGAACGAAGGGGGGAGAATACTGATAAGTATAGAAGACTGCGTGGAAGACACAAAAAAGAGAAATAAATAATCGAGAACACAGAAAGGCTGATCACTGCAGCAAGAAACATTTCAGGAAGCACCAGAACCAGAAACAAAAAGACAGAAAAAGAAAACGTGGGAAGAAAAACAACTATATGAACATTTCTTAAGAATAACAACACACGAGACACACAAAAATAGCTGGCCATGGCTAAGAAAAGGACACCTGAACAGAGAAACGGAATCCCTACTGACGGCTGCACAGAACAATGCGATTAGGACAAACATCATTAAAGCTGATATAGATAAAACCCAGGAAAACAGTAAATGCAAACTGTATAGCCAAAGAGACGAAACAGTAAATCACATAATAAGTGAATGCAGCAAACTAGCCTAAAAAGAATACAAGAACAGACATGACTGTGGAGAAAGCAGTATACAGAGGACTATGCAAACAACTGCATTTTGAACAGTTGGACAAATGGTACGAACATAAATCAGAAACAGTACTGTAAAATGAAAAATACAAAATCCTCTGGGATATAGAAGTGCAAACAGATAAACTAATACAAGCAACGAGATCAGATGTCATAAAAGTCAACAAGAAGGAAAAATCCTGAAATGGTTTGTATCATGTCAATCCTCCTTTTTATTCCACTTTCTTTTCGTCTTGTTTACATGTGGTTAAGCACTGTTCCTCGTGCTCCTACAATTACTGTTATTGCAGTTGTTTTTATGGACATTAATACTATAATGTAGTTATCACATCATTATTATTATTATCTTTTCAGATTGAAGGATATTGAAGAACAATAATACTATAAGTATAAACTGTGAAACTATGGAAAATGGAATCTCATGTGTTACCGCTGTTGATGTGAATGGATTGATCTGAGCATGGAAAATGGAATCTCATGTGTTACCGCTGTTGATGTGAATGGATTGATCTGAGCATGGAAAATGGAATCTCATGCTACCACTTATGTTACTGTGAATGATTTGATCTGATCATTTACTTTTCATTTTAAACTCAAATCAACAACTGAGGAGAAAACAAGATAAGAGAAGACAACCAAATTTTGATTCGGGGAATACTGCAAATCTATAAAACTATTTAACTATTCAAATTTGTTTTTGGCAAGTCGTTGTACTTAACATTTATGAGAAAATGAGTTTTAAATGTAAAAAATGCTTAGAAAATTTTTCCAGTAAAGAGGACTTAATACGGCATAAAAAATCACATTTAACTTGTCAGATTTGTGGCAAAACAATCGGTGATGTAATTTCTTTTGAGGTTCATATGCGATCACATACTGGAGAGAAACCTTTTCAGTGTCAAGTGTGTGACAAGTCTTTCTCTATATCTAGTAACTTGAAAGTGCATATGACATCACACACGGGTGAAACGCCTTTTCAGTGTGAAATATGCAATAAGTGTTTTGCATTAAATTCTCGTTTGAAAAAACACATGATGATCCATAGTGGGGAGACCCCTTTTCACTGTGACGTATGTAAAAAGTCTTTTACACAAAGTGCTCATTTAAAGAGACATATGATAACTCATACAAAAGAGAAAGTCTTTGAATGTGAAATCTGTGGAAAATCCTTCCTTCGAAAAGATAACTTAACTGCACATGTTATAATTCATACTGGTGAGTCTCCCTATCAGTGTCAAATCTGCTCCAAAGGTTTTGCTTCGCCATCTACATTGGAAAAGCATGTACGGAAACATAACGGGGAAACTCCATTTCAGTGTGAAGTGTGTAATAAATCTTTTTCTCTGAGTCATAACATTAAAACTCACATGAAGACTCATACTGGAGAGAAACCTTTTTCTTGTCAAGTTTGTGGAAAATGTTTTTCTGTGAAATGCAACCTAAAAAAACATATTAAGATTCATACTGAGTGACTGACCAATCATTGTACACTACAATACATCACTCAACAAGTCTATAGCCTAAATATTTAAACAAGAATCTTTATGAAAAATTTGATTTTATTCATCAACATGGTCTCCTTCTAGTGTGATACACTCATTCCAATGCTTTTCTTACAATTTGATGTATTTTTTGTAGAAGATTTGTTTTTGGTTTCGAAATAAGTGTCAGTTTCCAATGTCACTTCTTCATTGGAGGCAAATCTTTTTCCCTGGGGCATTGTTTTGAGATGTGCAAACAGCAAGTAGTCACTGGGCCAGATCTGGAGAATAGGGAAGGTGCAAAAGCTATTCGAATTGCAATTCATATAGTTTTGCCATTGCTCCAGAATTTTTTAGATGAGGGTTGATAATTCGTAGAATTTGGTATACTGTTCTCATCTTGGGTGTTTTTATCACAACGTTTCGGCCGATGTAACCTCCGACCTTCTTCAGGTGTACTTTGTTGAACTTGGGAATCTTTCTGTCGAACTCAGGAATCTGGACAGAATTTCTAACGGAATCCTTTATTCTATCCCCTTCCTGGAAAGTATATCACTGTCGGACGACAAAACTCGCATCCAAGAATACCTGGACATATCATATAAGCGTGAAATTAAGGAGGTCAAATCTCGCCAAATAAAGAAGTTGGAAAATCTGAAATCTAAGGACATAAGACCCCAGGTCCACCATTCACCAATAAGAGCCATTGTCAATATAAGTAAACGTCAGCTGACTTCCTCTGAGTAATCAGTGTTAAACAAATGTCTCAACTTCGCCACAACCATCAAGTAGATTCCATACTTAGACATGATAGCTCCAATAGAAGAGGCAGCCTTGGGTAAACCCAAGGCACAAGGAGATGAGCTAAGGTGGAAGGTGAGACAAGCACTTGATAATTCTAAGCCTCCAAAACCTAACATCTCAAAGGAAGAAGTCTTGGCTATCAAGTCACTATGCAGTGATGATTATTTCATAATACTACCAGCAGACAAAGGCAATGCTACAGTGTTAATGGATAGAGCGGAATATTCGGGAAGAAGGTCGGAGGTTGAAAACACAGAATATACCAAATTCTACGAGTTTTGCCATTAGTGCGATCGACTTGTGACATGGTGCATTGCCTTAGTCAAAAATCACTTATTGTGGCCGTTTTTGGCAATTTCTTCTTTCAAACGTATCAATAATGCTATATAATATTTGCTATTGATAGTTTTTTTCTTTCTCAAGGTATTTGTTGAATAAAATACCTTGCACATCCTAAAATACAGAGTCCGAACCTATACTTACTGATCTTTGCGTCTTTTGTCGATTTGGATTGCTTTCACTTGCCCACTCAGTTGACTGCCGATCTGACTCTGAAATGTAGTGGTAAATTCATATTTTATCCATTGTTACATATTGATGCAAAAAAGAAAAGCTCTATTTTGTTGCATTGAAACAGTTGCAAACCACACTCTGAATCGTCGACATGTTGTTTTTGATCTATGTGAGCAAATGTAATACTCACTTTGAACACAGCGTTCTTATTGACAAGTGTACATATAAAACCGTTTTATATCTTTAACTCCTCTGCTATCTCATGAAACTACTATTTATGATCAGCCAAAATAAGTTTGTTGACTTTTAAAAAAATTCTGGGACAACTGCCTAATGGTAAATTTTGTTTAACCAGTTTTACATTTGAGAATTATTTTAATGGTATTTCATGAGAATATTTCAATAAAAGATATGATAATTCTAAATTAGCAGGTTGTTTCTTACTGTCTTCTCTATTTTCTAACTACAAAAATATTTCTAAAGTTGAATAGAAATAATGTTTTTGTTTATTTATAGTAACTATTTACATCTTTTTTTAAAATAGTCTATTTCATAAAATATTTGTCAGCTAAAAATATGTTACACCAATAATCGAAATATCACTTTTGATTTAACTACGATGACATAATTTTATTAATGATTTTGGAACAATTAATTTTTAAATAGGTAGAGTCTTCATTTTTGACAGTTGATTTTTATACTTTACCCATGTGCATTTGATATTTCCATTAATAATCGATTAATAGCAAATAAAAGAAAGTCACCTGATCATCACATACACATTATTTTATTAATTTCTGGTGCTACCAGATCAGTCTGTCTGAAGATACTGGCTTCCTGATTTGAAATGCACCAAACATTGATGTTATTGTTTTTTCCTTTCCCTTTGCAAAACTCAATCATGCTCTGCAAAACTAAAAACAAAAATAAGAATTTTCCTTTACAAAACAATCAAAATATTTGAAGCATAAAAACTTTTATCAAAATGATCGGATTCAGCATTAAAAAACAAAAAAGGGTAAATATGACATAAAACGAAACAACCAAACCTATTTTATTTTTTGGAAATAAATCTTCAGAAAATTATCAAATAATCTCTAAATTTTCACATGATTAAACACGATTTTTTGTAAATTGAAATATACGTTATTTTAGGATTGAATTTCAATTAGAGTGATATTTCCTGAGGATTTCTTAACCAACATCTAAAATTGTTATTGAATTATTGATCGTTGCAATACTGTATCTATTGAACACAACATTCTTAGATTATCAAAGATTCTCTTAATTTATTATTCAATTTTTAGAAAGGTAGTAAATTTTCGGATCAAATGGATTTTAGGCACCCCAGAAAAAACAAACAACAAAATAGACACATTTTGTTTTACTGTTGACATTTTGTTGTTGATATCTGTTTCGTTCGTTTATAGATTATGTCGCTCCACAATGCAAAAGATTGAGGGTCGCGCCATGTGTCATTCAGTGCATTCTAATTACAAGATAGAATCTTGTTATTTCTGTGCAAGGATGCAAATGATCATACGGTACGAAACGGGTACCCAGATTTTTCGTCTGCAAACAGGAAGTCGCGTCATATTAAAGGCACCGCTTTTTTGTTCCCTTCCCCCCAAAATACCGGGCGGAAAACTTTTTCAAAAATACCGGCAACGAAAGAATCTTTTTTTCATGAAACAAGTAATTTATTTAAAAAAATAAACAAAATAGAATGAATCATTTTTTTTTAAAGAAACAAGTGATGTATTTTGAGCAACGTGGAATGTGATTTTTTTTTTCCTTTTGAGAATAATAATAAATAAGTAATATATTAAAAAATAAGCAATGTTTTTGAGCAACCAAATGTGATTTTTTACTTTTTAAGAATTTTTTTTTCATTTTTCTCGGTTTTCCTGTCCGGCACATACCTCAAAAACCCAATTTTGGAGACAATGTCGATACCTAAAAAAATCCATCTTTGTGATATCATGCGCCCTCGATGGTATTTCCTTTTTGCAATGACAGTTTCATCGATCTCAACAATGACGCCACTGCCTCCTAATTTCATTGGGGTTTCTATTAATTGCTTAGTGCAAATGTCTCAAAAATATGCGTACCATAATATGGCTGTTTTCTCAATTAGATTAGTTATCTAAGCGCATTTAATTACTGGAGTCTTATACGACCAAAAATAAAAAAGTTGGATGAAAGTCTGAAGGGGCAGCTTCACCCTTTCAAGATACCAATTCTGTGACATTATCGGTTGACCGGAACGTTTTTGGGAAGGGGATAAAAAAGCGGTGCCTTTAATATGACGCGACTTCATGTTTGCAGACGAAAAATCTGGGTACCCGTTTCGTACCATAGCACCGATCATTGTTTTGCATGGGTGAATTCTCGTTGCGATAAAAAGAGTATTAACTTACCTCCCCGGTGTGACGATAAAATTACGATAGGTTGAGTGATAAAAGGAGAAAGAAATTTAATTGGCGTTTGTGCTGAGTATTGATTTACTCCTCTCCAGGAGTTAGGCACAAGGCCAGTTTTTATCTTACTCCCACAAGTAAGATATGACCCAAGGTCGGGTCGGGAAAGTGGGGTTTAAAAATTGCCTGGGCAGCCCCGTCGGCATTCCCCGGTAGGGGCGCCTCAGGCAGTAAGCAATAAACTTACTCCTCCCCAAAGAGGGGAGGCGAAGTCTGGGAGGGTGGACCTCCTAGAACTGCACAGGACCAGACAACCCCCAATAGACCGGCGTAAATCAAGCCACGAAGGCCAAGACAATACCAGTCTATGGGGTGCAGTATCCATCGGAACAGATACTACACTTTGATCTTAGCCAAAACGCCAAGAGTAACTCGATTGACTTTATTTATCTACCTCCCACAAGGTAAGATGTGACACAAGGTCGGGAAAGTGGGATTAGATAAGCCAGCGCTCGAGAGGTGAGCACTCTGGCCATTTAAAAATTGCCTGGGCAGCCCCGTCGGCATTCCCCGGTAGAGGCGCCTCAGACAGTAAGCAATAAACTTACTCCTCCCCAAAGAGGGGAGGCGAAGCCTGGGAGGGTGCACCTCCTAGAACTGCACAGGACCAGACAACCCCCAATAGACCGGCATAAATCCAGACCCAAAGGCCATTGACGAGAGTTGTGTTTTGAAGAATTGTAAATTACAATTCTATAGTCGGATTCTTCGAGAGTTGGCATCGTTGTGTTTTCAAGAATTGTTAATACAATTCGAGAGTCAGGCTTGATTTTTTTTTTCATGAGCACATTTTTTTTTCAACTTTCATTTCCACATTTTGTTTACATAAAAAGTTTTGTAAATAAACTTATGTGTTTCTAAATTTTTTATGAATCTCCAAAGTTTACAAAACAAAATGTTTTTTATTCAAAATTTGCTTGTAAAAAGAACTATGTATATTTTAGGCTATTAGTAAAACTTCTTCAGATTAGGACCTGGGCTAAATTTGACCCCAACCCTGAACCTAACCCTAACGACGAGGTCAAAGTTAGCTCTGCTCCTAATCTTTAGGAGCACCACATTTTCTAATGGACATAACCTATCCTCCCTGATGTAAGCAATATAGGATCGCCTGTCACTTGCATAACGGCTGTGCTATCTGTGATAAAGTAGGCACTTTTTCACACCGGTATTCTTTGAATGACGCGATGAAACGATTGAAAGCAATGACAGTTGAAAGAAGACTTGGGTTCCCAGAAGAACCAAAGACTCATACAAGCTCGCTCTCTCCTTCTCTCTCTCTCTCTCTCTCTGGGTTAAATAATATTACTATCGCTGGTGATATTCCACACAAGCATTTGGATATTTACTGTTTGAGAAAAAGAATGGAGCCTGCTATAGAGTGTGGCACCTTACATTTTGTAAAGTTTACGATTGTCTGTCTTTAATTTCTTTTCTGTTTGGCCGAAATAAAAAGGTATTTTTTATCACGCAACAATAACGTTGTTAATTCGTTCTTCTTTGCACCAGAAGGATATTTTATTTAACATGACATTTCTTATAAGATAGAATCAGCAGAGTTGCTGATCTCTACAAAACCCATTTTTTCTTTTTTGTGGTCTTAGATATCTACTCGCCTTCACTTCACTCATTCTAACCCTAACCCATCAAAGGTTTTTCAACAGAATAAACAGGCATTTTCTTTACTTCCTTTTCTTATTGAGAAAGCAGCACTGAAAATCAGACAGTGCAAAAGTACCGCAACCGTTTGGACAGTTAACTAAAATCAAAACCTCTCAAGGGTTTTCAGAACAGAATGAAAAAAGCACATGTCATTCTATAAATGTTTTTAGAATTGATGAGAGAGTACTCGTTGAATTTTAGAATTGATGAGAAAGTATTCTTTTTTTTAATGGCAAAAGTAATACTTATCTTCATAATCATCATCATTAGCAGTATCATCATCATCGTCGTCGACAACAATAACAACAAAACCCGGAAGTAATCTTTCGAATTTCAAAATAATAATTTTGAATGTTAAACGTTTTTCATTAAATCGTTGTAATTAATATTACTAATACTAATATTAAGAAAAGTATTGCATTTATGGCAGGAAAGTGGAGTACGAAAACAGAAATGAATTGTGTAGAATATTACTATTATAAAATTATTATTTAAATGAAACATCTTGGTCAATGTATTTTGGAAGTGTTCTGTTGGTTTATATAATGTGTTTAAAAATATTTTAAATGTAAAATTGAATCAAATAAGCTTAACGTGTTTTCATATGTATGTAGTTGGGATAAATGAAAACAACTTTTGCATTTATTCATTTAGATTATACATTACTAGTTGTTGGCTGTATATGTAAGATACGATAATCCTAATGTAGTAGGTCACCTATTTCACTTTAGAATAGTCCCTGTACAAAAAGATTTATCGTATTTGATTTAGCTCCATGCTGTTACTGTTGGTTGTTGTTGTTGTAAAGCGTGTCAGACTTCTGTATAGAGCTCACAAAGATTGTGCCTCGGGATTGTCTGGTCTGCATGAAGTCATTCTTGTTGGTCGCCGCTATTCGTTAATCTGCACGATTGACAAAAACGTGTGTTCATGGGTGGTAAACTGCTGAAATAGAATCTAACTCTATTTACATAGAGTTCCAAATCCAGTGATTCTGGAGGAGTGAATATATGACCAGATAATTCCAATGGTGTACCGTAAAGCAGTTCGGCTGAGGAATATCCCAAGTCTTCTTTCATAGCAGGACGACAACCAAGGAGAACGATGGGAATGTACTCCATCCAACGCTGTGGGTCAGGGGCTGTACGTAATGAGTCTTTTAAATTGCTGATGAAAGCGCTCAATCACTCCTTTGCAAGCTGGGTTATAACTAGTAGTCCGAGTATGTTTAACACCGAGTATCTTTGCTATCTCTTGAAATAGATCGGATTCAAACTGTCTGCCACAATCAGTGGTAATTGTTGCTGGGACACCATAATGTGAAATCCAGTCCACCACCAGGCCACGCACTACAGTTTCAGCAGATATATCGCTTAGTGGGATGGCTTCAGGCCACCACAAAAAGCAATCAATACAGGTCAGTAAGTAAGAATAGTCTTGGCTGACAGGCCAGAGTCTAACCAAATCAATGTGTACGTGTTTGAATCTAGTATCAGGGGTGCTGAAAGTGCGAAAGGGAGCTCGTACATGTTTGTTAATTTTTGATTTCTGACAGGGTAGGCCAGAAAAACTGGGCCGAAATGAGTTTGCCCAAAGCAGAGACACTGTTGTGGGCCAATCCATGCAAAGATGAGAAAACAGTCCTATGATGATTGTCAGGAACAGGTGGGCAAGGTGAATTGTCTCATCCCCTGTGGGAATAGGCATGTATTGAAATTTACAATTCACAAACTGTGGAGATGAAAGATTCAGATCCTCTAAAACTGGCTGATCAAGAGCCATTTAATGGAGGTCAATATCTTCTGGCGAAGAGATAGCGCTAATAGGTAGACAAGACAATGCGTCTGCAGCAGTGTTCTGTGAACCGGATATATGCCATATGCTGCTGGAAAACTGGGAAATGAAGTTCAAATGTCTTGATTCATGAAAAGAATACTTGTCTGGCTTAACATGTAGCGCTGACGTAAGTGAACGATGATCAGTATAAATGGCACATTGCCGACCTTCAAACGTGTGGTGAAAATGTTTAATAGTGAAGTAAATCGCCAAGAGTTTACATCCGAAAGTACTGTAACGACTTTCCTTGGAGTCAATCTTAGAGAAGAATATGACGATGGTTGAATCTGTTGCCAATGCTGTTGCTGCAAGACAGCACCAACAGCTGAACTGGATGCATCCACGACTATAGAAAATTCAGCATCAGGTATGGGATGTGATGGCAATGATGCATCTGCAAGCTTTTTCTTTGCCTCTTGAAAGGCTTTAAGCTGGCAGTTATCAAGTGAAATGGGTTCATCAGATCCGTCAGTGGAATGTGTATGTCAGCACAATGTGGAATGAAACGTCTGTAATAGTTCAATAGTCCACGGAAATGTCACAATTGACATAGTGAAGTTGGAGGATGTAGATCGAGCAAAGCTTTGACTTTTTCAGGAAAAGGTGAAATACTTTCTGAGCTTATTACATGTCCAAAGAAAACAAGACTTGTGACATCTAAAGTACACTTAACAGCCACTCACATGATAACACTGCAAATGCTAAAAAAGAATGCAGAGATGTTTTAAATGCTCCTCCGGTAAGGTGCTAGTTATAGGAATGTCATCTATATAATTATACACAAAATCTGAGTCACGAACCACCTCATCCATAAAATGCTTAAAAGTGCTAGCTGCATTATGTAATCCGAATGGCATAGTCAAAAATTCAAAAGCACCGAAAGGAGTAGTAACAGCGATCTTAGGAGTATCAGCAGGATTAACCGGTATTTGGTGGGAAGCCTTAACAAGATTCAACTTTGAAAATATCTTACAGACGAAATCCTGAATATGGGGGATAGGGTAACGATCAGCTAGTGTAGTAGAGTTCAGCCCCCAGAATGCTTCTGAACCATATGTAAAGGGGATGCGCAAGGACTAGATGAGGGTCGAATAATCCCCTAGCTGGAGCATGTGATTAAATTCATGCCTGGCTGCCTTTAACCTGTCCAGGGAAAGGCGCCTAGGATGAGCAAAAATGGGAATTGCGGTTGTTTCAATGAAATGCATAGTGGAAAGAGCAGGTTTCTTTATATCAAAGTTCAAGTTCGTTAGGTCAGGAAATGAATTCCACAATAAATCATAAGGATTGTCAGAAGAAGCAATAAAAAATACAGGGTTAATAAGCTGTTCATTAGTTTTCCTACCCGATAACGACAAGTTGGTGTTAGAATATCAACCATCAAGTCAAAGTGGTGCAAGAAATCAGCACCTAAGATGGGGTTGGGGACAACAGCAATGATAAAAATCCCCAAGAAATCTCTACGTAGTTGCAAGTTCAAGGATCGTGCAACTTAACCAAACATGGGTATAGGTTTTAGGCCTGAAAAACTTAGAGGCCATATGCTACATGCCGCTCCAGTGTCTACTAACAAATTATGCTGAGAAATGTAGTCTCTGATGTAGAACACATGACTGATGGATACTTTCTGGGGAGAAAGTGTCATGCTCACCTCTTCCTTCTCTCATTTCCACAAACTCCCGCATGCATCTCAGAAATTGTGTTGGTAACCGATCTCCTAGTAACTTGTCATTTACCAGAGATTTGAATCAACGCTCAGCAGAAACTGTAGTACACCAAAGTATTTCTCGCTGAACATTCTTGTAAGATGCGCCAGGTTGAGAATCCGTAATTAGATCCTTCACTGTAGGAGCAAGTGAAGCAGGAATTGCACTGATTAACAAATTAAGTTGTTTCGGTGCAGACCTTATCCCTTGGGCAGCAAAATATGCCTGGATTTGTGCAAATCAAATATGGAGTCCCCCGAGTAAGCGGGGAGCGAATTGGAGCTCATCATAAACCAGGGCAAGAAATAACTGAGTTATTAAGAAACAATCGCAAGAAAATGAAACAGGCAAATGGCTGGTGGGTATCCTATTTGGGCACCTGATTGAAACTTGACTATAAAGACACTAATATGAGGTTCTTCGTATGAAGGAATGAAATTAGGGAAAATCTTGGAAAACATATATAAATAGGCGACCAAAAATGTACGTGTATGGGAAATATCACAGTTGAGACAAGGCAAGCACTAGTATTAGAAAAAATACTGCATTACAGAAAATGGACGCGTAATCATAGCATGTGGGAAGTCAAAAATGGGCAAATTGAAAATGGCACACATATTTGACAAAAATATGTGAAAAAAACTCTAATGCAAACCTATAATCCTTACAACAGAAGTCTATACCACACAGATGACCTAGAATTATGGTTATTTAAAAGTGATTAACTTGGATGTGAGTTAGCCATTAGGAGTCAAACACGAAAGGGCGAAATGCGTGCCACATGAGAATATTTAAAAATTGGGCGGGAAAACATAAGAAAAGGAAAATCCGTTATTAACATTGCAATTCTGAAAATTGCAACAGATCTTAATTTAATCGCGATTTATTAGCAACGGAAAATGTATTTTATAACAAAATCAACAAGATTTAATTGCTATTCCCTATTAGTCTGTCTGAATTAAAACGATAAAATGCGAACTATAAAAAATTCCGAACAAATTGCAATGAAAATGACATGTAAGGAATGAATTAAAACCCCTGTTAAAATGTACTTACTGTAATGTTCCGACGTAAATCTTTAAGATTGTAACATAGTGTTTCTTTTGATAGTTTCAAAGTCTTTAAACTGCCGAATGTTGAAAGAATAAACTCTGGACCGATTCGAAGGTTGCCATAACAAGGGAAAAAGAAAATGTCTGACTCTCTTAACTCCGACAAGAATCCCAGAGTTGATCACAATGAAAGTCAGACAGTTTTCCTCTTTGTTCTTTTTTTATCTTTTTTTTTTTAAGAAGGTTGCGTATTTTAGATCACGTCGTGATCGCCAATTTTAGATGATGGTGAAAGGCAGATTGAATGAGACACATCAACTACAAGAATATGTATATATATAGGTTTATTGACAGGAACAACACAACAGAGCATCTTTTATACATGGCAGATAAGATGTAGTATACTTTTTTCTTGGAGTTCGTCGACTACTCTACAGTAGGCCTGATAGAGAGTGCAGGAAAGTTCATCTTATCTCTTCAGAATTCTGGCTCGAACTGGTTTACCATGTTGATCATGTGATTTGGGTTTTGTGCCAAATTACGATCTCTAGCGTGAATCTCGTGCATTGAAGAGCACACTTCCGATCAATCATGTGACTTCTACAATACCCCCTGCTTAGGCATTTAGCCGATAAAACAGAGAAACCTTATTAATAGCAGCATTATGAATTTAAATGTTTAAAATGAATTAAAAATTAATTAGAGATATATTATATATTATTTTGCTTTTTTTACTGATGATACGCTTTCAAATAAATGTAAGGCGGTTGGGCAGTATAGTTAACAAGAAAAAACGTGGTGAAAAAACACATTTACAACAAATAACTTCTACCGAACGCAAGAAAAAATTTAATCTTCTATCAATCTGCGTAGCTTTTCAGGTTTGACACGTTTTTTACTGTGTGTTTGTTTGTTTTTTATTTTGTATTGTTGACTCGGAGGCTTGTAAACCAACGGATTCAACAGGACGCCGTATTTTACTTGATGTGAAGCCTCGATTACGTATGTTTAACAACTCAAAAATATGAAATTAAACAGAAAAAAAACAACTATTAAAAATATAGAGATCGGTTGAAAATTACATTTTAGACCGATTGGTGACATATATTAGTTGTACTTTTTTCTTCACCCCTTTTGTTTCTTGTTGACTATTCTGCATCATTGCCAAAAGTAAAATTGAATCTTAAATCATTTTTTTATTATTTTACAAATCGTTTTAACAAAAAACAAAGTCCGAAAAACTACCAGTCACTATGTTTAATCAATATAATAATTAGAAATTACCTAAAAAAAGTACGTTAAATAAAAAAAACTATCGCCTTCTAAAAATGTAACACAAATAAAATTGACAACCTTAAAATTTGGTGCTGAATCGATAGATATGAAAACATCATGTGGGTATTTTTATTAATTAAATAAACATTTTAGATTTACCCGATAAATAAAAATCAATTAAAAAAAATAACTTGTGTATTTTACGATGATTAATAAAAAATAAAGACTTCGGGGACATTTTTCCACTGACACCGGCGACTTCGAGAATAGATGTGTCAATCTTTTCGGCCGTCAGGTAAGTTTAAGTAATAAACTCTTTGGGTATATGTTACGAGACTCAGCAGAGGCGCGAACGGGGTCCAAAAAAAGAACGAGAAAGGGTTTAAAAACATAAATTTGCAACAAGTGAAGTTGACCTACGACAGGAATAGATATTTTTCTACTTACCTATGTAATTTGTTTTTATTTTTATGTATTATAAATGGGTTTTCATTAGATGTAAAAAAAAAAATGTCTTGTTTTTTTTCCCACCGTTTTCACAAAAACAATATGGTCGCTCCAGGTGCATTTGTTAGTAACCCCCCCCCCCAAATCGGCCATGTTTTTTTTCGAAGATACGGTGTCAAAACTATTGATTTCTAATAAATAGCACTTCAAACGGGTTTAAAATACAAACAAATAGCACATGCAAGTTTGAAACTAACTTTTACAGCTTACAGTTACTTTTATTTGTTGTAATTTGTTTTTTTTGCGTTTTTACTCTGCTGAGTCTCGTAAAAGATTCCCAACTCTTTAGTATAAACCAACACAAAAATGTTGGAGAAAATGAGTCTGGTTCTTTTCTAGAATAGTAATTCATTCGAAAAGTATTGTCTTTTCATGTTTTAAAAGCACAAAGGAACCATATTCAACTTTTTACCCATAAAACTTTCATTTTAATCAGATTTCAAATCGATGAATTTTGGAATATATACGGTGAGTAACATGGGCAAATTATTTTTTTGTAACTGTTAACATTTAGGGGGTGCATATATATAAAGTTATTTTTGTTTTTAATTTGTTCATGAACCAATCATGAATTTTGGAATATATATTCTCGTTTGTAGACTTTACCATTTAGGGTGTATGCTCACACGAACTCGCCTCTCTCCCTCCCCCAAAACACATGGAGATCAGAAATTCCTTAGGTATAATCTTCATGGGCTATGTGCAGAAGTCTGATTCGCTCAACAACAACAATAAGGTTAAAATTAAGTAAAATATTCCAATTAGAAGTTAAGTGACAGCTACATGTCCTGTAGAGACCTCCAAAGCTAATCATAGAATTTACCCCCCCCCTATGTAGCTTTAATATATGTTTATATTATCATCATAACGTTTTTACCATTCAAAAGAAGAAACATACAATAAACTGCTGCTGATTTGTTTTTTTAATTTCAGCGTACGAAAATAATGACAAATGAGAAACTAAAAACGTGTATACTTTATTTACGCCAACGTTCCTATGTAGTAGGTACGTGCAAAAATTGCTGTGTCTTGTACGGATTATGCTTATTAAAAAGCGCTTAAAATTAATTATTTAATTAGTTTCCGTGCAAACTTTGATTGTGTTTGAAAGATAAAAGCCTAAACTTAATCTTTAAAAGGAAAAAAACTGCATATTTACGTGTGAAAAAGAAATATTAATGAAATATGTTATCACGATGGCTAAAAACCCCAAAAATTCAGTTAATTTTGAACTTTGAAGAAATTACTTGTAAAAATCCCTTGAAAGATAAATATAAGTTTTTAGGAACTATTTCAAAGATAATTATCAAATTAAAGTCATAAGATACTGAATTTTAAAAAAAAATCCTACGTTTTACTAAAAATTAGCAAAATTATCCCCCCAAAAGCCATAGATTAGTCAAATCCGGCATTCAGTAAATCGGTAAACGACTTTGTTTACCAATTGACTATCGCTATGCAAAATATATGGAAGACAAAAATTTAATCATTTATCATTTTTAACTTTATATATAAAAATGGTTTTGTAATAGTTTATAGAAGTTGAAAAATTATTATTCATTAATTTCTTTATTCTTTTTAAGGTTATAAACAAATTTAATTAATTTAAGTACCCTTATTTTGTTGTAATAAAAAAGGAAATGCTTATTTAATTAAAATATTTGTGAATGTACGCAATTAAGATTTTATTTATTTTTAACTCACAAGATTCATATTTAACTTGGAATTAATTTTTAATCCAGTAATACTGAAATTATTGATGACGTCTGTTTACCAATTTTTTCCCTTAGACTTTGAAATAAACCTTTTTTTAAATGCTAAAAATTATTTTTACGTTACGAACTGCGTCAATTTTATCATTTTTTTTACATGATGATTAAAAACTTTAGTTATTCGACTTATTCTTAACCTGTCGTAACGATAAATGACATTAATTCTTTTAAAAATAAAGTGTATTTTTTTTATTTTAAGTGTGAAAAAGTAAATTAAAGTTAATGACTACACTGACAATTTATTCATTGAAAAAAAGTTAAAACAATTATTTATTAATAAGTAAATAGAAAATTTTGAAAGAAAATGTCATGTTTGAATTCTCTTTATTTATTAATAAATAATTGTTTTTTACTTTTTAAATATTTATTAATGAAAAAATGACAAAACAAATACAAACTTCAAATAATTGACGATGAATTGTGAAATTAACGAAATTGTTGAATCTCTAAAAATAAAATTTTGAGGGCGGTGTAAAAGTGAGTGGTGGTTGGAAGGCTAATCCCACCTGTTTATTACAGAACAGGACCACCATACCAATCCAAGTTAATTGTTAGTAGAAATTATCCAATTTTTAAATTCTTTTTTCGTAATTATCCTGATCCTCATTTTTTTCAATTTTTTGTTTATTTTCAAGACTATAAAAATAATTTCTTACGCTGCTGATGACACGTTCATGTGCGAAAGAGAAATATAATTATATCGCATTTTTAATTTTCCCAGAAACTCTAATCATTAAAATCACATAAAATATTTTTTGCAATTATATTATTGTTTTGGTGAAAATATTGATTAAACAATGCTTTTTCAATGATTAAATCGCTAATTAAAGAAATTATTTTTTCTTCAATATATAGTGATTTTATTAACACGGAATTTAGGAGCCCTTTTCGTAATATATATGAAATATTTTTTTTTAAATGTTTAATTTTTAACATCTACAGTGCTTTATTTTCATTAAAAAATTTTTTTTAATTCATGCATTTTTTTTATTTATACATAAAAATATAACTTTAGTAAAGGTGTATTTTGTTTTCAACAAATGATACATTTACACTACGATTTTAAGAAAAATAATGATTTCATTATATTCCATGATCGTTGATTAATAAATACTGAACATTTCATGAAAATTGATTGATTTCCTGAATTTTGAAGTGAAATGGGGGTCAAAATGTATTTACATTTTAGGAATCGGTTATTGATTTTGCACGTACCTACTATGTAGTGACTAATTTATGCGCTAACACCCGGGTGTTTAATAAATCTAGCAAAAATCAAGTAATGGTCAGATTTTCACGAAATTTTCGATACTTATTCATTATTGGACTAATTTATCTTTAATATGGCTTTTTCGTAAAATATATTAGGTAAAATATTTTTTCTACGTGACCCCCCCCCCTTATTTCTTATTTCATTTTATGAAATTTGAACAAAATATATTCTGATCGATCGAAATTTTAATGTTATATAAAGCGAAAGAGTTTTAAAAGGCACGTCAGATTTATCTTTTTTCTTTTTATTGGTAAACACTTTTGAGTAAAGTATCCGTGAATTCATGAATAAAAAGTGCAAACAATAGCGCCCCCCCCCTCGCTGTAGAAAACATCGAATTTCGTAATACAATCTCAAGATAAAGAATGGGTTTCTTTCCCAGTTCGATAATTTAATCTTTAAATAAACTATTTAAAACATAGAATTAAAAACGCATTTAAACATCTTATGTAAAGTACGCACATAATGATGATGTCAGGTTTTGTAGTACGCTTCGGAGGTCCCTAATGTCTGGATAGTGACGTCAAAGACAGGAAGATGAAAATCTGACAACAACCATAATTTCAAAATATTTAATCTAAATGAATAAATGTGAAAGTTTTTCGATCTGTCCTAACTATATTAACAACAAAACCGTTTGGGCTTATTTAATTCTAATGATTTAAGAATGTATTTAAATATATGAACATCTCCAACTCACTCAAACAAATCTCGATATTGCTCATTTGCATATTTATTTATTTTTAAGTTTTTTTAAATTGATATTCTGTAATATACCTTTCTACTTTGTATTGCCAAATTTTCTTCTACATACGCAATCGGTTTATTGATAATGCTATTATTATAATTATAAATGAAATAAGATAAAGAGTTTTTATTTTAAAAATTATAGCGTTTAAACGCTTTTTTAGAATTCAATTTTCAAGGGAGATAATTTACTTCCGGCTTTAGTAAAGTGTCAAATATCGCTGAGATGTCGAGAACAGATACTATACTTTGATCTTAGTCAAAAGGCCAAGGAACCATAACAAATATTTTTTTGTGACTAGGCATTTTTAAATTAAAAAAAATTGATTTAATTGGAATATTTGTTAATGCACAGTGTAGTATTGGTTCTGTTTTCATAAGACTACAGTCTTATGAAAACAAAACCAATACTACACCTCATCTGTTTTTAAGGGTGTGTAGGGGGAGGGGGATCCTTCCAAAATGCTCCTCCCCCCCCCCCCCAAAAAAAAAACTCGATTTAGTCAGAATGAGTTTTAGTGTAATATCGGTTCTGTTGTCATAAGACCGTCCTTACAGGAATGACCTCTTTCTTTTTGGGTGGATGGAAGTAGTAGTCGTCATCATGGTATTATCCTCTGTCAGGGAGGATCAGTGTAGTATATGTTCGTTCACCATAATACTAGCTAAGGAACGATAACTCAAGTTTATAATAAACATGTCTTTATTAACTAGAAAATTATGAAATAAGTTATCACTTTTCCTTAGCTAGCATATTTATCTTTGTTTATAAAGATGGCTACTTTATTTTTCCAGCCAATTTTCATTTAGGCGTTTCATATGGACAAGGAAATTTGCCATGGGTTTTAATGTTATCTAAATAAATAAATGCAAAGGTGTTTTTCCACCTATCCTAACTATATTAACATTAAAACGGCTTATGATGGCTTTTATGTCACTCGACTTCTAATTGGAAAATTCCACTTTATTTTACCATGATGTAAAAATTTACTATTCTTACCCTAGTTTTACACATTTTAAACATTGCTATATGTGTCTGGAAAGACATCGGGCTCATCTTTGCAAAGGAGGTTATGGTTTCAGTCAAGTTTCTTTGTCACTATATTTGTTTGTTTGTGTACAGTCTAATGTCCGCATTTCTCGACCAATTGTAACCAAATGTGGTCAAAATATCAGCTATGCTCTCACATATCTAGGTCAAAGCTTAAGGTCATGGAAAAGTTTAAAGTCACACTTTTGGCGATAACTTCGTTTTTGTTAATTGTAGAGATTCCCTACCCAGCCCATATTACAGCCAATGAAGTCTTGCATCTTATATTAACTGAACCTTGAAAAGTTTGGTCATGCTCGAAAATTTGATGGAATTTCAACTTCCACTTTTTTGTAATTTGTTGTATGGATTCGATGCTCTTTAATAACAGTAACCCCATGCAACATTTCAGCCTGATCCGATAAATAGTTTTTGAGTTATCAACATTTCCATGGTATAATTTCTGGAATACTTCATACAATGTGAAGATAAAACTTTGGACCATACTTATGTTGTCAGACAGAGTTATGGAGTCTCACAACTGATTATATTCTTTTTACAACATGTAATGCATAGTTTTTTATAAAGATGTAAAATTAGTATTTGATGTTTCTCAAATTTGATATTGTTTTTATTTACACGGAATTCTACCTAGAGGTTTTGATTTCAATCCCTGGTAAAGGAACTTTAAAAAAATTAAGTTATACAAAATATCCCAAATCACATGGCATAGAGAATGAGATAATTGTATTTATATGGATAAAATAAATTCATGGATGGTTACTGTTATGGTGCCGTACCTACCTACGGAGAACTAATGGACTCGTCCACCTTATAAATACGGGAAGCACGTGACACTTGTTCTCTTCTTCCCCGGCAAACCGGCAATGGCGGTTGAGAGCACCATCTCCTTGTATCTCTTTCTTTCTATTATATAATATATACCTTTGTTCATTTAAACCATGTGTTCCTGTGTCATTCATTCGGCCTTACCTAGGTCAACAACAAATGGCGACGAAGGAATTCGAACTCTTGGGTCAAAAAACTGAAAATACCACGTGAAAATGCACTCACACGGTTAATGCAGGAAGCCGCACGCATGAAAAACAAAGGTTTTTGCCGAACGGTCGAGAGAAGAAAAGGGAACTCAACTGAAACTCAAAAAAACAAAAAAACAACTGAAATTGAATGCGCGTTTTTTTTCTCTGGTTTGGAAAACTAACAAAAAAAAAAAAGAATACCGAACACGAAGGAAGCGAGCATTGTTTTTTTGAGACGAACGTCACAGCGAGTTTTTTTTGACGAGCACACAAAAAAAAAAAAATGAAACCGACACCACGTGCTTCATTTTAAGAAACCAGATAAAAGAAACAAAACATGAAATGAATCACACGTGCGCTACTCCATAAAAAAAAGACGCACGATAAAAAAAAAGGTCAGTTTTATTTTCTCTCTCTCTTTTCCGACTTGTACTGAAATATTTTAAAATGCAGAAAGAATTAATTGTGAAACAGATTTTTTTTTTCTCTTCGTTAAAATTAAAAACATGTATAAGAAAAGAACATTACATAATCTTTTCATAACTAAAAGGGCGTCTTGCCAGCGCTAATTTAAAGAAAAGAACTTCTTGTAAATTCATTAAATAACGAGAAAATATTAATTTTCAAAATAAAAAAATAAAAAATAAGTGAATATACGCGTATATAGAGAAAAGGAAAAGTTTCATAATCTTTTCATAATTAAAACGGCGCCTAGCAAACACTAATTTAAAGAAAAGAACTCTTATAAAATCATAAGATAATGAGAAAATATTAATTTTCTAAATAAAATCAGAAACTAAATGGTTGAATATGGAAGATATTAAGTCTATAATCGCCGAACTAGCGAAATTCCAAATCTCCCAGCAACAACAAACTGAGGAAAGATTTCAAAAGCTTTTATTAGAACAGAACCAAAATGTTTTATTACACAAAAAGAAGTATGATGAAAGATTGGAATTTCTGATACAAACAATATCGCGCAGTGACCAAAAAAATGAAAAAAACGACACGTTTTCACAGAACGCAATTTGGAACAGTATTGATAATTACTCATACACGGAAAATAATACATTTGAAGAATATTTCCGAAGATATGAAGACCTATATAAAATTGACTGCGGTAGTTGGAGTGATGCGAAGAAGCTACGCCTCCTTCTTAGAAACTAAATACCACAGAACATACGAAATTCGTGGATTTCATTTTGCCTCGGAAAACTAGCGAGCTAACTTTCATAGAAGCGGTTGGTTTATTGACAGAACTGTTTAGTCCAAGAACTACACTATTCCACAAACGATGGAAGTGCATGAACCTGGTAAAGAAAGACGAGGAAGACTACGCTACTTTTGCATCGATAGTGAACAAGCATTGTGACGATTTTAAACTAGCTGAATTAAGTGCAGATAATTTCAAGTGTCTAATTTTTGTACAAGGTTTAATCTCAGGAAATGACACGGAGATAAGGCGTAGAGTTCTAAATAAATTAGAGAATGAAGCAAGCCTTACGCTGCAAAAGTTGGCTGAGGACTGTCAAAGATTTGTAAATGTAAAACAGGACTCAAAAGACATTGAATTGTCCGGCATTGCGCATATAAAAAAGGTACATCAAAAAACAAAAGCTCAACCTTATAGAAAAATAAGAAATAATAATTTTGATGTAACAAAGACAAACCAAACCAGTAAAAAAATAAATAAATTGCCACCAAGCCCTTGTTCACGCTGTGGTAATCCACATTTGTACAATGATTGCCCATTCCGTTTTAAAACCTGTATGAAATGCAAAAAAGTTGGACATAAAAGTTCGCACTGCAAAACGGGCAGAGGAAATAAAATGCGGATTCAAGCCACTAGGACAAAGAAGGAAAAATGCATGAACATAAGAAAATATGTACAGGTGAAAATCCTGGATAAAAATATAAAATTGCAATTGGATTCGGGTTCAGACGTTTCCATTATAAATTTACATACATGGAGGAGATTAAATAAACCTACTCTATCAAGAACAAACAGGCTGGCAAGCACAGTTATTGGTGAAAGAATTACATTTGAAGGAGAATTAATCACAAATGTGCCCCTAATGGGAAATACTAAAAAACTCAAACTACTGGTACTGAAGGATTCGAATAATCTTTTTGGTTCAGATTTTATGCAGGCATTTGATTTATGGAAGTTGCCGATAAATACATTTTGTAAAAAAATAAATAGTCGCGCAACAGAATCGGAAAAACTACAACGAGAATTTAAAAAATCGTTTCCAGAGGTTTTTTCTGGCGGTCTTGGATGCTGCACTAAAATGACTGCAAAATTCCGTCTAAAAGAAAATGTACTGCCGGTATTTAGAAAAGAAAGGAAAGTACCCTTCGCCTCGATTGAAAAAATAAACGCTGAATTAGACCAACTGGTAAAGATGGGTATTTTATCAAAAGTACAACACAGCCAGTGGGCAGCACCCACGGTTTATGTAAAGAAAAAATCTAATGAGATTCGTGTATGTGCAGATTTTTCAACAGGACTGAATACTGCCCTCGCGGACTATCACTACCCACTCCATACCCCGGAAGAAGTGTTTGCAAGCTTAAATGGAGGAAGATTTTTTTCAAAAATAGACCTAAGTGAGGCATACCTACAAATACCGGTGGATAAAGATTGTTCTAAGCTGTTATGTATAAACACACATCGTGGTTTATATAAATTCGAAAGATTAGCGTTCGGAGTTAAGGTCGCGCCAGCCATTTTCCAACAAGTAATGGACACAATGCTGGGCGGACTGGATTTCGCAATAGCGTATCTCGATGACATCTTGATTAACAGCAAAGATATCGAACAACACCAAAAACATGTAAATCAAGTGTTTGCGAGAATCCAAGATTATGGGTTCAAAGTAAAAGAAGAAAAATGTGATTTTTTCCTGGAGGAAATAAAATATCTGGGTCATGTGATCGACAAGGACGGCAGAAGACCAGACCCAGAAAGGGCTACCGCAATAAAAAACATGCCGGCGCCAGAAAACGTCATGACATTACAGAGTTTTCTGGGCCTAGCAAATTACTACCAGGCTTTTATCCCAGAAATGCATAATTTGCGTGCTCCATTAAATGAGCTATTAAAAAAAAGTAAAGCCTGGGTATGGACACCTGAATGTCAGGATGCATTTAATAAAATCATAGAAAGACTTACGTCAGAGTTATTTCTAACACATTACAACCCAGAATTGGACATAATCGTAGCTAGCGACGCTAGTTCATATGGTTTAGGAGCATGTATCTTACACAAAATGCCTGATGGAACCCATAAACCCATTGCACATGCATCAAGGACCTTGCTCCCAGTGGAAAAACAGTATTCCCAAATCGAGAAAGAAGCCCTAACAATAATATTTGCAGTAACAAAGTTTCACCGATACATACATGGTAGACAATTTACCTTACAGACAGACCATAAGCCGCTAATTACAATTTATGGATCTAAAAAAGGCCTACCTGTATATACAGCTACAAAGATGGGGAACTATCTTATTAAACTACAACTTTAAAATGCAACATTTGCATTCAAATAAAATCTATCATGCAGATGGATTGTCGAGATTAGTGCCAAAACAGAGAGAAACTCTAGAAGACACAGTGATTGCGTCTCTTCAAACAGAAGGAGATTTTAAAGAGATTTTGTGCAACGCAGTGAGAGAGCTTCCGGTGACACTATACGAGATAAAAAAAGAAGCTCAAGAGGATGAATTTATCACCAGAACAAAAATGAAATTGGTAGATAAGGATTTACATGCGGCAAAGAGTTTCTTACTCTGTGATGACGTACTCATGCATAACGAAAGGGTGGTCATCCCAGAAAAACTACGAAAGCAAATTCTGAAAGATTTTCATGTTGGCCATCCAGGAATAACCAGGATGAAGGGGTTAATGAGGAGTTTTGTGTACTGGCCAGGTATGGACAACGACATTGAAAAAGCAGTAAAGCTGTGTAAAGGCTGTGCCTTAGCGGCAAAAGCACCGCATATAAAGCATAGCCCATGGCCAAAGACCGACCGTCCATGGGAAAGAATTCACGTGGATTTCGCGGGACCATTGGAAGCATTTTACTACTTAATCGTAGTCGACAGTTTTTCAAAGTGGCCTGAGGTACTACGTTGCAAGAGTCCCACGTCAGAGGTTACGATAAGATTCCTACATGAACTATTTGCCCGTTTTGGGGCAGTGGATTGTTTGGTGAGTGATAATGGGACGCAGTTCACGTCATCAGATTTTGAGGAGTTCTGCGCGACGTTTCAAATCAGACATATAACGACGCCCCCGTATCATCCTAGGTCAAACGGCCAGGCGGAACGCTTCGTAGACACATTAAAAAGAGCATTAAAAAAGGCCGGTGATACTCTTAAGGAGAAGGCTTTACAACAATTCTTACAAGTATATAGAATTACAAAAAACATGAACATAGCATCATCATTATCCCCCGCAGAGATGATGTTTGCGCGGAATGTGAAGTCTGTGTTTGATAAATTATTGCATAAACATAATAATTATGACCGAATCTCTACGGTACCGAAGAAAAAATACAACCCAGGAGATAGGGTATATTTTAAGATGTTCAAAAACAATGCATCGTTCTGGGAACCCGGTAAAATTGAAAAGAGGATCGGATCGATGGTCTATATCATAAAAGGACCACGGTTCTCGCATAAGAGACATCTAAATCAGATCAGAAAAAGACTGTCAGATGACACTGACAGCGCCCCACAAGAAGACGTGATGGACGTGATATATGACACCTTCAACTTACCAGCACCCCAGGTAGTCACACGTAAACGACAACCAAAAAGAAAACGAATGGCTCCGGACTACCTAGAGATAGATCCGAAAAGGAAACGTTATTAAGACTCCTGAGGAGGTAAGGCTTGGAAGGGGGGTGTTATGGTGCCGTACCTACCTACGGAGAACTAATGGACTTGTCCACCTTATAAATACGGGAAGCATGTGACACTTGTTCTCTTCTTCCCCGGCAATGGCGGTTGAGAGCACCATCTCCTTGTATCTCTTTCTTTCTATTATATAATATATACCTTTGTTCATTTAAACCATGTGTTCCTGTGTCATTCATTTGGCCTTACCTTGGTCCACAACAGTTACTATGGCAAAAGGCGACTGAAGAAGGCAGGAGAGTATTTCATCCTCCTTGTTTTCCTTTTAATAGTCACCATCTCTACTAAGCCACAGTGCTATTTTATTTTGACTTACCTGTATTTTTCTTGCATTTTTGCACTGGAGAGGGAATTCTACCTAGATCAATCCCTGTAAAGGAACTTTAAAAATTTAACTTATACAAAATGTCAGAAATCGCATGACATGAAGAATGAGATAATTGTATTTATTTTTTTTTTTAACAGTTCACCCAAAACAAGGCAAGCTGCCAGTGTAGACGTAAGGGGCTACTGAGAATTAGGGTGAAAGTTTTGAAGGTCATCCTAAATTGGGAGCTGTGCAGCGAGATGCTTGTTCATATTAGGTTTAAATTTCAACATGTCAGTACAGTCAGGAAAACTGTGCAGGGAAGGAGTTCCAAAGGCTGGAAGCGATTCTAGTAAAAGGCTCTCCAACATCTGGGGACCTCCACAGTGAATGGATGGGATTTAGCTGATTGTCGGGTTGGTCGAGTGTATTTATGTTGAAGGGGCACTAGAGCAGCAAGTTCATCGGAGCACATTCCAATGAAGTACTTGTAAAATAAGCACAAGGATGCAACATTGGGGTTGGAGCTTGGTGGATAGTGGGGGATTTATTAGATTACGAGTACCTAATTTCTGTGAATCAGATAAATGAAAATTTTTAATTTAGCTAAGTTATAAAATGCCGGGTTTGCATTTTTGTTGAAAAACCAACTCTCGCCCAAGAGAGAGTAAATATCTGATCTCAGCCTCCTTGGCTTCTTAATATGCCCCACCTCTTCTTAGCCACGGTGCTATTTTATTTTGACTTACCTGTGTTTAGTCAGCGCCATCTGATTGTGATTTTCTGATTTCATTGTTAACATGTTCCTATTTACTTGCCTGCCCACAGGGGCAGAGTTAGACATAAGGTCAATTTTTAATTTGCGGAAAATACATCTCGCCACAAAACATAATACTTCGGATTAGGACAAAAATGACAATTATCAGAGTCTAGGATTTCTCTTTCACTGACCCAGGAGAGATAAGGCTACTTCTGCAGTTTACATCCCGGACAGTGCTATTTTTTAGATAGAATTTTCAAGTTAAATTCAATTTTTACAGTGTCTTTTGTTTATTAAATTGTTAGGTGAAAGTACAGAATAGTTAACAAAGCCTGCCCCCCCTTCCCCAGGTTAAAATGGGTTTGCAAATAATAACGTTATTATTTCAGCATAGTTCATAAAGTTCAGAAGTACTGAAAAAAAATTAAGTATAGTATAAAAGATACCACGCTTTAACGTTAATTCTATTTTGAAAAGTAAAACATAAACTAAAAATCGAAAAGTAAACAATATTTTACTCAAGACTAGAGATAGTAATGTGTGAAAAATCCATCAACGTTAATTTTATTTTGAAAAGTAACAAAATAAAAATAAAGCAAAACAAAAAATATTGTATTCAGGGTAGGAGGACATAAGAATAAGCACCGAATTGTACTTTTTTAGACATTAAATGCACACGATTATTTTTAAATGGTTGTGATTGATAAATACAGACGATTCTCTCATTCTTTTATATTTCTCCCGGGCCACGTGTTTTACTAATAATAGTAATAATAATGATGATCAAAGGAAACGAAGGGGAAATAGGACTGGTAAGTATAGAACACTGCATGAAAGGCACAAAAAGAGAAATACATAATCGAGAACACAGAAAGGCTGATCACCGCAGCAAGAAACACAGTCCCAATGAATAACTCAGGAAGCCACGAAACCAGAAACAAAAAGACAAGAAAAGAAAAGTGAGAAGAAAAACAACTACATGAACATTTCATAACAATGACATCACAAGCCACACATGAAAATAGCTGGACATGGCTAAGAAAAGGACATCTAAACAGAGAAACGGAATCACTACTGACGGCTGCACAGAACAATGCACTTAGGAAAAACTATATTAAAGCTAAAATAGAAAAAACGGTAAATGCAAACTGAACAAAGAGACGAAACAGTAAATCACATAATAAGTGAATGCAGCAAACTAGCCCCCCAAAATATGCAAACAACTGCATTTCGGACGAATAGTATAAGCAAAGCAAAGACAGTACTGAAAAATGAAAAACAGAAATCCTCTGGGATATGGAAGTGCAAACAGATAAACCTATAAAAGCAAGGAGACCGGATGTCATAATAGTCAACAAGAAAGAAAAATCCTGCCATGGTTTGTAGCATGTCAATCTTCCCTTTTATTCCACTTATTTCTCGTCTTGTTTAAAGTGTGTTAAGCACTTTTTATAGTGCTCCTACAATTATTGTCATTGCAGTGCTGTGCAATACTCATGAAGTATTAAATTATTCTTATTATCTTTTCAGATTATAGGATATTGGAGAACAATAATACTAAAAGTATAAACTGTGCACCGAAGATCAATCCTGTCCATGGAAAATGGATCTAATGTGTTACTGCTGTTGCTGTAAATGGACTGCTCTGATCATTTACTTTTCATTTTAAACTCAAATACGATAACTGAGGAGAAAACAACATCACAAGACAACCCAAGTTTGTATTCAGAGAATACTGCAATGTCATCAAATCTATAAAACAATTTAACTCTTCAAATTTGTTTTTTAAGACAAAAAACAAGAAAATGAGTTTTAAATGTAAAAAATGCTTAGAAACTTTTTCCAGTAAAGGGGACTTAATACGGCATAAAAAATCACATTTAATTTGTCAGATTTGTGGCAAAACTATCAGTGATGATATTACTTTTGAAGTTCATATGCGATCACATACTGGAGAGAAACCTTTTCAGTGTCAAGTGTGTGACAAGTCTTTCTCTATATCTAGTAACTTGAAAGTGCATATGACATCACACACGGGTGAAACGCCTTTTCAGTGTGAAATATGCAATAAGTGTTTTGCATTAAATTCTCGTTTGAGAAAACACATGATGATCCATAGCAGGGACACCCCCTTTCACTGTGATGTCTGCAAACAGTCTTTTACTCAAAATGCTCATTTAAAGAGACATATGATAACTCATACAAAAGAGAAAGTCTTTGAATGTGAAATCTGTGAAAAAACCTTCAATCGAAAAGATAACTTAATGGCACATGTTGTAATTCATACTGGTGAGTCTCCCTATCAGTGTAAAATATGCTCCAACGGTTTTGCTTCGCCAGCTGCATTGAAAAAGCATGTACGGACACATAACGGGGAAACACCATTTCAGTGTGAAGTGTGTAATAAATCTTTTGCAAATGGGTATAACATTAAAACTCACATGAAGACTCATACTGGAGAGAAACCTTTTTCTTGTCAAGTTTGCGGAAAATGTTTTACCGCGAAATGCAACCTAAAGAAACATATTAAGAGTCATACTGAGTGACTGACCAATCATTGTACACTACAACACATCACTCAACAAGTCTAAATACTAAAACAAGAATCTTTATGAAAATTTGATTTTTTTCATCAACATAGTCTCTTTCTAGTGTGATATGCTCATTCCAATGCTTTTCTTACAATTTGATGTATTTTTTGTAGATTTGTTTTTGGCCCCAAAATAAGTCTCAGTTTCCAATGTCATTTCTTCATTGGTTTTGAGATCTGTAAACAGCAAGTAGTCATGGGGACAGATCTGGTGAATATGGAAGGTGCAAAAGCAATTCGAAGTGCAATTCATATAGTTTTGCCATTGTTGCGATTGACTTGTGACCTTGTGCATTGTCTTAGTAAAAAAAATCACTTTTTCTCCATTGTTGTGGCCGTTTTGGGGCGATTACTTTCTTAAAACGTATCAATAATATTTGCTATTGATAGTTCTGTCTTCCTCAAAGTATTTGTTGAATAAAATACGTTGCAATTCTAAAAATACAAACCATGCTTACTGATTTTTGCGTCTTTTGTCGCTTTTGACAGCTTTCACTTGCTGCAGTCCACTCAGTTGACTGCCGATTTGACTCTGAAGTGAAGTGGTGAATTCATATTTCAGCCATTGCTACATGCAAAAAAGAAAAGCTCTATTTTGTTGCATTGGAACAGTTGCAAACCACACTCTGAATCGTTGACATGTTGTTTTTGATTCATATGAGCAAACGTGGTACTCACTTTGAACACAGCGTTCTTATTGACAAATATTCATCTAAAATGGGACAACTGCCTAATGATAGATTTTGTTTTACCATTTTTACATTTAAGAATTTTTTTGATGATATTTCATGAGAATATTTCAATAAAATAGATGATAATTTTAAATTAGCAGGTTGTTTCTTACTGTCTATTACCATAAAAATATTTGTCAAGTTGAATAGAAATAATGTTTTAATTTATTTATGGTAACCATTTAAATTTTTTTTTAAATAGTCTATTTCATAAAAATATTTGTCAGCTTAATATACGTTACATGAATAATCGAAATATCACTTTTAATTTAACTATGATGACATAATTTTATTAATTATGTTATATTCGATTATGGAACAATTAATTTTTAAATGGGTAAAGTCTTAATTTTTGACAGTTGATTTTTATAAATAATCAATTAATTAGCAAATAAAAGAAATAATGTGTAAGTCATATACACAGACACATTTTATTAACTCTTGGGGCTACCAGATCAGGCTGTCTGAAGATACTGGCTTCTTTACTTAAAATGCACCAAACATTGATGTTATTGTTTTTTACCTTTCCCTTTACAAAACTCTATCATGTTCTGCAAAGCTAAAAACAAAAACAATTTCCCTTTACAAAACAACCAAACCAAACACCATGAATAAATATTTAAAGATATAAAGAACTTGAAGCATAAAAACTTTTACCAAAATTATCGGATTCAGTATTAAAAAAACTCAAAAAGTGTAGATATGACATAAAACAAATCAACCAAACCTATTTTATTTTTTGGAAATAAATCTTCAGAAAATTATCAAATAATCTCTAAATTTTCACATGATTAAAAACGATTTTTTGTAAATTGAAATATACATTTTTTTAGGATTGAATTTCAATTAGAGTGATATTTCCTGAGGATTTCTTAACCAACATCTAAAATTGTTATTGAATTATTGATCGTTGCAATACTGTATCTATTGAACACAACATTCTTAGATTATCAAAGATTCTCTTAATTTATTGTTCAATTTTTAGAAAGGTACTAAATTTTCGGATCAAATGGATTTTAGGCACCCCAGAAAAAGCAAACAACTAAATAGACACATTTTGTTTTAACACCGATGTTTTACTGTTGACTTCCTGTTTTATTGCTAATGATAATTTAAAAATTATTATGGTGAAAAATCCAACATTTTAAATAGCATTATTTTTAATACAATTCAATATTAAAAAAATGTTTGTGTAAAACATTTCTGCACAGCATCCTTTTATTTCAATGTTACTTTTCTTAAATATTTGTTTGTTTTGCAAAAGAGTGAGGGTCGCTCCATGTGTCGTTCATCAGGGATTAAACCCAGAGTATTCCGATTACAAGATAGAATCTAGTTATTTCTGTTAACAAGAGTCTACTCATGAAAATAGCCATTGTTTTGCATGGGTGAATTCTCATTGTAATAAAAAGAGTATTAACTCCCCCCCGGTGTGATGATAAAATTACGATATGTCGAGGAGAAAGAAATTTAATTGCCGTTTTGTGTCGGGTTACTCGATTGATGAGAGTCGTGTTTTGAAGAATTGTTAATTATAATTCTAGAGTTGGATTCTTTGAGAGTTGGCGTCGCCGTGTTTGGAGAATTGTAAATTATAATTCTAGAGTTGAATTCTTTGACAGTTGGTGTCGGTGTGTTTTGGAGAATTGTTAATACAATTCCGGAGTCAGACTGTTGAGTTTTTTTTGTCTGTGTGCATTTTTTTTTCAAGTTTCAATTCAACATTTTGCTTATATAAAAAGTATTGTAAAAACTAATGTATTTTAAATATTTTGTGAATCTCCAAAGTTTACAAAACAAATTATTTTGCAAATAAAACTATTTTTATTAAATTTTAATAAAATGTGCTTGTAAATAAAACTATGTATTTTAAAGGCTATTAGTAAAACTTTTTGTAAATCACATCAAATTTATTTGGCAAAAAATAGTAAAGTACTAAAGAGACAGGTAAAGAGACAGGTGGAAGTTAAAGGCTGCTTTAAACCTGGATATGGTAGTCATCGTCACAGCCTCTGGTAGCTTGTTCCACTAAAACCCTTCTTTTTTTAATTTAAACTTGCAAAGGTATACAACAATTCAACCGGAAGTAAAACAAACAAAAAACACTTAAAGCAAAATGTGTCCTTTTTGTTGTTGTTCACCCGAGGGTGCCTTAAATCAATTTGATCCAAATTTTCTGATTGGACTCAGGCTAACTTTGATCTCAACCCTGACCATAACCCTAATGACGGGGTATAAGTTTGCTCTGGTCTTAATCTGATGAAGCACCACATTTTCTAATGGACATAATCTATCCTGCCTGATGTAAGCAATATAAGATCGCTTATCACGTGCATAACGGCTGTGCTAACTGTGATTCAAGTAAGCACTTGTTCACACCGGTGTTCTTTGAATAAGGCCATGAAACGATTGAAAGCAATGACAGTGGAAAAAGACTGGGTTCCCAGAAGAACCTAAGACTAATACAAGCTCTCTCTCTTTCTCTATCTCTAGCAATGGGTTAAATAATATTACTATTGCTGGTGATATTCCTTTATGTTTGTAATGAACTATTCCAATATGTTTACTATTTCCTTTTGTATTACCTTTAAGTCTTAATAAAAAGAGAGAGTGATGGAAGAGAGAGTGATAGATACTGTACAAAATAAGAATGGAGGGTCGAATAATTTTCCTAAAAAGCGTTGTTACGGCAAAAAGTTATAATGGGATGAACCTTGTGTGTTTTTCAGTAACTCACCAACATGTTGACCGACTAAGCCAGAGTGAGGCTGCCAGTGTAATGCTCATTATACCTATAGCAGTCACATGTTTTGATGTACTATTTTCTCTTGATGTTAACAGCAAGCGCTGAGTAATTGGTCCATCAATCAATAGAATTGCTTGGCATATTAATACAGTTTGTTTGTACTAGTTCTTCGAAGAGCGCACACACGACCATTTGGAGTTTTACTGTTTGAGAAAGAGAATGTTCTTCAACTTACCAGGCCACATGGAGCCTGCTATAGAGTGTGGCGCCTTACATTTTGTAAAGTTTACGATTGTTTGTCTTTAATTTATTTCCTGTTTGGCTGAAATAAAAAGGTATTTTTTATCACATAACAATACCGTTGTTAATTCGTTCTTCTTTGCACCAGAAGGATATTTTATTTAACATGACATTTCTTCTAAGATGGAATCAGCAGAGTTGCTTTTTTGGTGGTCTTAGATATTTTTGGTGGCCTTTGTAAGATGGAAGTGACAAACATTCTAACATTTAATAACAACTTTATTGATTCGTCTTCGTTAGTACGTGAACAAAAACGAAAAGGTGTTAGTATGTCCATAAGTATGGACAACGGCAAAAGCTAGGAATTTCCCATGATTATAATTCCTCAGTGGGGAAAAGAGAATTGTTCATCATATGGAATGTTTGTACACCGGCTATGGTGTCAGGACGTGTCAATGTGTGTATGCAAGTATGTGTGTCTGTACACCAGTGTGAAAGTCAGTTAAGATGTAAGCAGTTATGTGTGTGTGTTATATCAAGTCCACATGTTTGAGGTAGTAGCCATTTTGGCTTCTTGTCGAAGTCGAACCCAGAGCCAAAGCCCCGGGAAAATGTCTGTTGCGTTCTCAGAGAGCGGGACGTGTGTTTGGCAGTGCCAAAGAAGGAAAGAGAGAGAAGTGGCTTCTCATGCCGCATAATAAAAAGAGAGGGTGGATGGCGCTCAAGTGTTTATATAGTTATGCTAGCCATCCGAGATTCGCCTAAGAGAAGGCAACACATTTTTCAAGCCAAGGAGGAAGTAGATTGCTTGAACCAATCAGCAGGCAACTAAGAAGTCATCAATATTTAAACAATATGGTGGCTTGTAGGAAACGGCTACACCTTCACTTCACTCATTCGTACCGACCATCAAAGATTTATCAACAGAATATCAGTGCAAAAGTACTGCAACCGTTAGAATCTAAAAACTTTCAAGAGTTTTCAGAACAGAATAAAAAAGCACATGTCATTCTATAAATGTTTTTTAGAATTCATGAGAGAGTACTCGTTTAATTTTAGAATTGATGAGAAAGTATTCTTTATTTTTGTCTTTAATGGCAAAAGTAATAGTATCAGTATCATCATCATCATTAGTAGTATCATCATCATTGTCGTCGTCAACAACAACAACCCCCGGAAGTTATCTTTCGAATTTCAAATTAATCATTTTGAATGTTAAACGTTTTTCATTAAATCGTTGTAATTAATATTACTACTACTACTACTACTACTACTAATATTAATATGAAGAAAAGTATTACATTTATGTCAGGAAAGTGAATTACAAATATAGAAATGAATTGTGTGTTGATAATTATTATCGATATAAAGCCAAGTTCACACGAATGTGAGACATACCTTTTGATCTCAGCAACATTCAGACATTCTTCATGGCAGGACAATTCAGTTAAGACAAACACATTTTGTAGGTTTACACGCGCGTCGTGCGTTTATTTTACAACAGGACAACAACAACAAAAAGAAGGGCAGATAACCCCAAATCTTACAAGGGTTAATCTGGTTCCCAAATAATAATAGAACAAGGGAGATAACCCTTAAAATAGGTTTTAACAGTCCGACAAAATTGATAATTCAACACTCCTCCTCAATTGCTGTCAGACTGTTCCATGACTTCCCTAACACCTAACAGTGCTCTAAGCTTAATAAATTGTGCACTCACAAGTCCCTTCGTCAGCACATCAGCAATCATGTCTTTACTTTGACAGTATTCCAATTCAATTGTTTCCATCTCAACTTGCTCTCGAATATAATGAAACTTAATATCAATATGCTTCGCCCTTCCATGATATTGTGGATTCTTTGCCATACATATTGTGGATTGGTTATCCTCGTAGATGAGTGTCGGTCCAACCAAGGGTTCATTGAGACCACTTTGAAGATGTCGCATCCATACTGCCTCCTGTGCTGCACTTGCCAATGCCATATATTCTGCTTCAGCTGTAGACAATGCAACACAAGTCTGCCTTTTACTTCTCCAACTGACAGCCGCTCCACTTAATTTAAACAGGTAGCCTGAGGTTGACCTGCGGTCATCCAAGTCACCAGCCCAGTCTGCATCTGAATATCCTATCAGATTTGTTGCATTCTCCCTGTCATACAGTAACCCATAGTTCCGCGTGCCATTTAGATAACGCATGATATGTTTCACAGACCTCCAGTGTTCCATGGTAGGTTGTGAGCAGAATCTTGCTACATTGCCGACAGCATAGGCAATATCAGGTCTTGTTTTTGTTGACAGATACAGCAGGCTTCCAACTGCTGATTGATACAATTCTTGGTTGACTAGCTCGTTTTCTTTAACAGCTTTAGTTAACCTTGCACCAGGATCAATTGGAGTTGATGTAGGTTTTGAATTTTCCATTTGGAATTTTTTCAAAACCTCTGCAGCGTATGCTGGTTGTCCGATCCATATCTTCCCTGAATCTGGATAAGCGATTTTAACACCCAAGAAACTATGTAGTTTCCCCATATCCTTGATGTTGAAACTTTCGGAGATTCTTTTGATAAATTCTTGGATACGTGTCAAAGACTTACATGCCAGAATGATATCATCAACATACACTGCAGCTATGAAGATCTCTCCTCCCGAGGAGAGTGTGTAGATACACGGGTCATTTTCCAATTGCTTGAAATGCATCTTTTTTAGCTGAGCATTCAGTGCCTCATTCCAACATCTTGATGATTGTTTCAAGCCATAGATGCTTCGCTTTAATTTACAGACAAGGTGTTCTTTGCCTTTGACCTTAAATCCTTCTGGTTGCTTCATATAGATGTCTTCTTTCAGCTCACCATTAAGAAATGCAGTGGTTACGTCCAACTGATGCAGGTTCAGGTCATGTTTTGCTGCTAATGCAATGACAGTTCGCACTGATTCGAACCTCACTACTGGACAAAAGGTCTCGTCGTAGTCAACTCCATGTTTCTGAAGAAATCCTTGAGCTACCAGTCGAGCTTTATATTGTCCCATGTTTCCATCAGCGTCATATTTTTGTTTGAACACCCACTTACTACCAATAGCCTTCCGTCCACTGGGTAAGACAGTAAGGTCCCATACTTTATTAGTATGTAGTGAATCAACTTCACTTTCCATTGCTTTCATCCATTTGTCTTTCTCAGGGCTAGAAAGTGCCTCTCTCACCGTTAATGGGTCATTCAATCTGTGAGCAATGTAGACCCATTCACCATACTGATCTGGAGCTTTCCTAATCCTTAGTGATCTTCGTGGTCCTGTTGTCACTTGTGAATTGTCATCATCATCACTGACGTTATGACAGTCAATTTTCACTAGAGGTTGGTTTCCAACTTCCTCTCTCTCTTGTTCACCAATGGATGCCGATTCATTAAGGATGACATCTCTGCTATGGAAGACTCTTAACTTTTCTGTATCATAAAGTCTATAACCCTTGACTCCAATACCATATCCGAGAAAGATGCTCTTCTTCGCTTTAGAATCCATTTTGGATCTTTCATCTTTTGGTATATGGGCATAAGCACTACACCCAAAAATGCGTAAATGGTTCACAGCTGGTTTGTAGCCTTTCCAAGCCTCGTATGGTGTCATTCCTTGTACTGCATTTGTTGGACTTCGGTTTCGTACGTATGCAGCTGTTGATAAAGCTTCTGCCCAAAATTTCTTAGGCAGCTGCGAGTCCGACAACATTGCTCGCACTGCTTCCACCAACGTCCGATTCATTCTTTCAGCCACTCCATTTTGCTCTGGTGTTTTAGAAACAGTGCATTCATGGTGTATGCCCTCCTTCTTTAGGTAACATTCAAACTCTCTTGAAGTGTATTCCCCGCCATTGTCAGTGCGTAAGGTTTTTATTTTTCGTCCACTGGAATTCTCCACCATGGTTTTCCACTCCATGAATTTTGCAAAAACTTCTCCTTTGTGTTTAAGCACATATATCCACACAAATCTTGATTTGTCATCAATAAATGTGAGGAAGTATTCGGCTCCACCAAGCGATTTTGCCTCTAGCCTTCCACAAACATCGCTGTGCACAATTCCGAGTAGTTGTGTAGCTCGCCTTCCACCTGATTTTGGAAATGAGGAACGATGATGTTTGCCATCCACACATGGTTCACAAAAGTTAATGCTCTTTGTCACATCATAGTCGAGGCCAGTCACCAGCTGATCTCTTGCTAGTTTCTGCAAATTCCCCGCACCAAGATGACCAAAACGTCGATGCCAGATCTCCTCCTTTGTGTTACCACCTGAACATGTAGATGCTGCATGAGCTGCTTCTTGTTTTTCATTACAGTTCAAATAGTACACATTTCCAATTTTTGAACCCTCAGCTACTATCCTCTGTTTTTCATCAAGAAGTCGACATCCTGATTCAGTGAATATGAAAGACTTTCCAGATCTAGTCGCCCTAGACACACTCAATAGGCTGTACGATAGTTTGGGAACATAAAGTGTTTCATACAGTCTACATCTTTGCTGTTTACCGTCTGGCACACTCACGTTCAGTTCTATTGTTCCCACTCCTAATGCTTCAACTGAGCGTCCATCTCCAAGTATTATTTCCTCTACTAAATCCAATTTTCGGAAATGTATAAACATCTTCACATCATGACACATGTGACAAGTTGCTCCAGAATCCACAATCCATTCGCTCCTTTTGTTATTAGATAATAACGCATGGTGTGCAAATAGTCCAACAACGTAATCGTTTTCAGAACCATTACATTTTCCTTGTGTTTTTCCAGTGAAGAAAGCTTTCTTATTGGGGTAGTTCCTTTTAAAACTTTCTTTTGCATCCTCACTAAGCAATCGACAGTCACGTTTAATGTGTCCATTCTTTCCACAGTGATAACACTTGGGCCCCTTTTTAAAAGTGTGATGTTTTGATGTCATCGCTTTCGAGTCAGTAGCAGTGTTTTCCTTTTCTCTGACTTTCGTTTCTTCGTAGAGCAGTCGTTCAGTCACTAACACCCATTTGGGCACATCCTGACTTGCTTCGAGCGCTGTTACTAGCATGTCATAGGAATCCGGGAGGCTAGCCAAGAGGTGTACAACTCTATCTTCCTCATCAATTGAATCGCCGATGACTGACAACTCTTCAAAGATTTCTGTCATTATTTTAATATGTTTATGAACAGAGTCACCTACTTTCAATTTAAGGGAATACAAGCGCCTCCTTAATGCTAATTTATTAGCCCACGTTTTCTTCTGAAATTGATCTGCCAATTTTTTCCACACCACTGCAGGGTCGTCGGGATCCCCTATTAGATACAAAAGTGACGGTTCCACTGACAAAACAATCGTCGCCAAGGCGCGATCTTTCCGCGATAAATACTTTCCGTGTAATATCGCATCTGTCCTAGGATCGGGGACGATTTCGGTATCATTTACTATGTACCATAATCCGTCCCTAATTAATGTCATTTTGCACTGAATCTTCCAAGTGGCGTAATTTGTCCCATTCAACGGTACGAGATTACCAAGTTTTGTTTCCATCGTGAAGGTAAAACGATACAAAACTTCTTTCGTGAACGAGAATTTCAATATGGCCGAAAAAAAATGTCACACGTGGCTTTATAATTATATCGAGCGTTCATCTGGGCCCATAACCTTTGTTGATAATTATTATCGATATAAAGCCAAGTTCACACGAATGTGAGACATACCTTTTGATCTCAGCAACATTCAGACATTCTTCATGGCAGGACAATTCAGTTAAGACAAACACATTTTGTAGGTTTACACGCGCGTCGTGCGTTTATTTTTCAACAGGACAACAACAACAAAAAGAAGGGCAGATAACCCCAAATCTTACAAGGGTTAATCTGGTTCCCAAATAATAATAGAACAAGGGAGATAACCCTTAAAATAGGTTTTAACAGTCCGACAAAATTGATAATTCAACATTGTGTAGAATATTAATTTATTTGAGAGTGTTTATAAAATTATTATTTAAATGAAGCATCTTGGTCAATGTATTTTGGAAGTGTTCTGTTGGTTTATATAATGTGTTTAAAAATATTTTAAATGTAAAATTGAATCAAATAAGCTTAACGTGTTTTCATATGTATGTAGTTGGGATAAATGAAAACAACTTTTGCATTTATTCATTTAGATTATACATTACTAGTTGTTGGCTGTATATGTAAGATACGATAATCCTAATGTAGTAGGTCACCTATTTCACTTTAGAATAGTCCCTGTACAAAAAGATTTATCGTATTTGATTTAGCTCCATGCTATTACTGTTGGTTGTTGTAAAGCGTGTCAGACTTCTGTACAGAGCTCACAAAGATTGTGTCTCAGGATTGTCTGGTCTGCATGAAGTCATTCTTGTTGGTCGCCGCTATTCGTTAACTTGCAGGATTGCAGGTTTTTATCCCTGAGACAAAGAACGGTAGAATTCAAAGTCAGGGAAGGTTTATCACAGAATATACAAAAAAATGGGTCAGAAGCAATGTTGTCACTCTCACTCTCTTCATTTGGGGTCCGCACCTGACACGTCTTTGCTTGCCACATTCAGAGGTAGATACGACAAAAGGATAATGGATCCTGATTCTGACTTCTTGTGGACCTGCACCAGAGTCTTGTTAGCCAGTTTGCGGCCGTATACAGCTTGGTGCCAAACATGTCCGCCCCTGCCAAAAAACGGTATTGCTTTGACGCTACCACATTGCCACCGTGAGGAAGGGTTGGAGGAAGTCACTGATGGGGACACGTATATGCAACACAGGCTCTGTCACCTTTACAGTACTCTAGTAATTATCTTTGCTTTATTTTGACTTGACCTGATGAGAATAACATCAAAAATATATGTCTAATAATAATAAAACTTATAGATAAAAATAAATAAAATTAAAATGCATTTACTGCATTATTCGATAATAATTCAGGAGAACCCCCCTCCTCTCACCTTTTTCAATTACAAAAAAAAAAATAGAATCATATATTTTTAATCGTCATTAAGTTTGGTTTTGTATTTTTGTCATTAATAACAAAGGCGAAAAACACAAAGTAACTATTTTAAATTACTCAGGAATATATAATTGTTTTATTTGTACCAATTTACGTTTTGCATTTAGCGATTGTCAAGAATAATCAATAGAAGAAGGTGCTAAAAACAAACAGTCAATAAATAACTGTTACCAAAAGCAATGAAATTTACTTTTCTACCTACCTGCCTAATTTTGTTAATGTTTTAAAATGCTTTAAAGCGTTTTTATTTTAATTGAAAAGTTCAGTCAAATATATTACGTTATACTGAAAAACAAAAATGGCTAACAGTCGTTCGCCGACCGTCTACGGCATTTTTCCCCCTTCAATTAGGTAGAAAAGTACATTTTAAGGCGTTTGGGACAGTTATTTGTTTACTATTTGTTTGTTTCTCCACCCCAAAAGACGAAAAACAACTTTTGGCGATATCTTCATACGTCATTTTGAAAATGGGACTGTGACGCGATCGGATTTGGATGAATTATTAAAATGCAATAAAACGCTTTTAAAAACTATAAAACACAAAAACATAGGCAGGAAGGTAGAAAAGTCACTTCATTGCCTTTGGTAGCAGTTATTTGTAGATTATTTGTTTTGTTTTTCACCATTTTTTCTGTTGGCTATTCTTGACAATCGCCGCGATTTTTCGTTTAATCCCTTCATTATGGGGAATTCATTTTTATACTTATACAAAATCAAATCTCACCATTTGAATATATCAAATAATACAATGACAATAACCTTTTTGTTGTTTTTCTTCAAATTACCAAAATGTGAAAAGAACATTGTTTCTTTGTTTTTCTGTAGATAAGACTACAGCTAGATTAATTGCTGCCCGGAAGGCGGGAAGTTTTTGGCTAGTAACACATACAACTAAAAATAATGAGGTTACAGTCATGTCTTTGGTCGCCTGAGAAAAAGGTAACCACTCCTCTATTTTCTTGCATTGTGCCATTTTTTTCTTATTTACTTACTTGTGCCATGTTTACCTGTGCCATTATTACAGTTTACTATATGTAAAAATTGTTATATATACTGATTCTTTTTGCAATTACTTTTACTATTTTTTAATACAAAATAATTGAATGTTTTTAGAATTTTAATTTAAAAATGGGTAAATTTGTAGATACCCACGCTCAGCTAACTCTTCCCGCCCTCCCAAAATTCAAATGATATTTTACTTTCTTTTAGGCGATTACATTTGAACATCCTGAAAATTTTGACTGAAAGAAAAAATATTATTTTAGAATTAAGAGTGGGGGTCAGTTTCGTATATAAATTTAACATAAAATGATCCACCATTTCCGGTATTCGAAATTTTAGGGCTGTTAACTAAATTTTTCCATCACTAACCCTAAGTTCGATCGTCCACCCAGACGAACCTAGGACAGAAAAAAAGCAGAATGCTTTTAATAACAAAAAAAAGCAGAATGTCGGATTTTTCGTGGGTGTTAACGAAAAACCGCTCTAAACAAAAGGTCATGTTATCTAGGACAATTATCACAAAAGAAATTATAACAAGAGAGAAGGAATAGAAGGATACAAGATGTTCGTAAAAGTTAAAATAAAGTTTTATTTACAAAAAAGGTAGCTTGGACTGCTTTTTTTTTTCCAAAGCTGGAATAAATAAATTATTCCTGGATAACATACAAAAAAAATCAAAATCAAAAAAATACAACATCAGGATTTCTGAACATTAAAGTTAGATACAACAAAAATTGACACAATCTAAGCAAAGGAATAAATCCTTTTAAAACATGAACTTACTATAAAGTCAGTATTCTTACAAATCAATCAAAAGGTCTCTTTTTTTCTTTACACCAAAGTTACAACCAAAAGTAATAAAATTAACAAACCGTGCTGAAGGCCGAACATAATTTCCACGATAAAAATAACTCTTTTTTTTTTATCAAACGTCTGTCACAAAGTTCTTTTTTTTCTTCAATAATTTTCTTTTAGCAAATCCAACGTAAGATATACGTCACAAGAACAGTACAAATTTCAAATAAACATAATACTTGCTTTTTTTCCACCGAGTGTCCCAAATAGCATCACGCGCGAATGTAAGGATTCAACTTGCAAAGTTATATCTTTCAAATCGATCTGTGTTGCAAAGACGATCGCTCTTTATGATTCTTAATCTCTGATTAGAATCTTCTCGACAGCAAAGTATTTCAGTTCACGGGAGCTAAGCTCTTCAACATAGGCAATTTCGTTCCCGGAGTTATCTCGTTCAAATTCTCAATAATTCTTCATTCCAAGCGTCTGGCTTGAAACTTCTTCCCAAGGATAATATTCTTGACGGAAGGAAAAATATTTCATACATAAAAGGCAATTCTAGCCGCGAGATACTCTATCTCTTAAATTTCTTCAAGTAGAAATTCTTCACAAATTTAACGTCCCCCATGTGGACGGAGAAACAGTTTTACAGGTGTTGACCCCCTGAGGTCCAAATCTGTTCTGATCAAATTTCGCGCCGATATCAACTCCAGACATAACCAATGCATCATTGCTAAAAATAGAAATCACGCGACACAAAATGGCCTCCCTAGCATAACTCCCACGCAATATAATCCATATGACCTTCAACCTGCACGTAGGCCAACCTGACAGCCCCCACCCCCAAGCGGTCACAAACAAAGGGAAGTAACCGATGACCTACTTAGAAAATATCTCGAAATTTCCACACTACCGAGCACAAGAAAATTTAATCTTCTATCGATCTGCGTAGCCTTTCAGGTTTGACACGTTTTAAGTGTGTGTGTGTATTTGTTGTTGTTTTTTTAAAGATGTTGTATTGTTGACTCGGAGGCTTGTAAATCCAACGGATTCAACATGGCGTAGTATTTTACTTGATGTGAAGCCTCGATGTCGTATGTTTAACAACTCAAAAATATGAAATTAAACAAAAAAAAAACAACTATTAAAAATATAGGGATAGGTTGAAAATTACATTTTAGACTGATTGGGGACAATTATTAGTTTTTTTTCACCCCCTTTTTTCTTGTTAACTATACTGCATTATTGCCAAAATTAAAATTGAATATTAAATCATTTTATAATCGTTTTACAAATTGTTTTAACAACAACAAAAAAGGGGGGAAACTGCTCATTCTTATGTTTAATCAATATAATTAGAAATAACCTAAAGATTTTACGTTAAACTTAGAAAAAAACTACTGCCCTCTAAAAATTTAACAAAAATAACATTTACAACCTTTAAATTTGATGTTGAATCGATAGATATGAGAACTTGCTAGATTTGCCCGATAAATAAAAATCAATTTAAAAAAATAACTTGTGTATTTTACGATGATTAATAAAAAAAATAAAGACATCGGGGACATTTTTCTACTTACACCGGCGACTTCGAGAATAGATGTTTATTTACTCCTCGCGGAGTTAGGCACAAGGCCAGTTTTATCTTACTCCCACAAGTAAGATGTGACCCAAGATCGGGTCGAGCAAGTGGGGTTAAAAGCCAGCGCTCGAGAGGTGAGCACTCTGGCCATTTAAAAATTGCCTGGGCAGCCCCGTCGGCATTCCCCGGTAGGGGCGCCTCAGACAGTAAGCAATAAACTTACTCCTCCCCAAAGAGGGGAGGCGAAGCCTGGGAGGGTGGACCTCCTAGAACTGCACAGAACAGGCGTGCAGTATCCATCGGAACAGATACTACACATCTATATGTGTGTCAATCTTTTTGTCCGTCAGGTAAGTTTAAGTAGTAAACTCTTTAGTATAAAACAACAACAAAATTTTGGGCACATGTTCGTCTTTTCTCACAGTCCGTTTTTCACAACTTTTTAATGACCAGTTTTTTTTTCTTTTTTCGGTGTACACTTACCTATCAGGCTGCTAGAGAATTCCGGGGTTTTTGGAAAAAAATTCAAATATTTTACATTTTAGGAGTGGGGATCAGTTTCCAATGTTAATTCAACGTAGACTGATCCCCCTCTTTTTGACCATCTCAAATTTTAAAAATTCTTCTTCTGCTTACAATTACCTATCATGTCGCGAGAGAATTTCGGGGTTTTTGGAAAGAAATTTAAAAAAATTGAGATTTTAAGACCTAAAAAGTTGTGAAAAACGGACTGTGGGAAAAGACGAAGAGGACTGATCCCCCGTCTTAAAATGTAAATTTTGTTAATTTTTTTCCCCAAAACTCCGGAATTCTCTCGCGACATGATAGGTTATTGTAAGCAGAAGAAGAATTTTAAAGATTTGAGATGGTCAAAAAGAGGGGGATCAGTCTACGTTGAATTTACATTGAAAACTGATCCCCCGTCTTAAAATCTAAAGTTTCTGAAATTTCTTTCCCAAAACTCCGGAATTCTCTACTGACATGATAGGTAATTGTACACCGAAAAAGACTTTTACAAAAATTGAGATGGTCAAAAAGTGGGGGATCAGTCTACGTTGAATTAACATTGGAAACTGATCCCCGCTCCTAAAATGTAAAATATTTGAATTTTTTTCCAAAAACCCCGGAATTCTCTAGCAGCCTGATAGGTAAGTGTACACCGAAAAAAGAAAAAAAAACTGGTCATTAAAAAGTTGTGAAAAACGGACTGTGAGAAAAGACGAACATGTGCCAAATTTTGGAGAAAATAAGTCTGGTTCTTTTCTAGAATAGTAGCTCCTTTGAAAAGTATTGTCTTTTCATGTTTTAAAAGCACAAAGGAACCATATTCAACTTTTTGCTCATAAAACTTTCACTTTAACCAAAGTTCAAATCGATAGCTTAAAGGCTCGGAATCACTTTCCCATTTACTCACAAAGAAATCGCTGTGGCGACCTTTTTTCTTTTTAATGAAATTAAAACAAAAACATATCCGGTTGAAGGTATACAATAGTTAACACCCTCCTCCTCCTCATGTTTAGAATGTGTTTATAAATAATAACGTTATCATTTAGAAACTTGGGCGCTTCTGCATTATGGCAACGAACTATTTGGTTCCTTATTTCTTGAAGAGTGAATCGAAAGTGGAGATAATACGATGTTTTTTACGGGGACGCATAACGAAACGATTATATTGGAATTTTCTCTCACGGAAAACCATAAAATAGTTGGAAAAGCGAGAGAATTTGTAAGATACATTAAAAAACAGTATATTTGTAATAAAATATATTAAGAAACGGTATTAAAATGGAAATAAATTAGATTTATTTAAGTAACTTTAACATCACATAAAATATGAAGTACATATTTGAAAAAATGTTTATACTGGGTACAATTCAACTATCTGGGAGAGTTTACTTCCCATATAAAGTACATATTTGTAAAAAAAATCTACTAACTTTGCTTTATCACTCGTTATATATAGAATGTCTTGAAGATTTAACGCATTGACATCCATTTTCGGAAAATTAAGAAAGGAATTAAGACAGTTTGAAGTATCTCCCCTTCCGAAAAAAAAATTCAAATTATCTTTCCTTTCGATTCACTCTTTTAGAAATAAGGAAGGAAATTTGGTTCGTAGTCATAATGCAGAAGCACCGAAACTTGTTCTTAATATGCGGGGGTGGGGGCGTTTGTTAACAATTCTGTACTTTAATCCATACCCGATATGGTGTTCATGTGCTAGACTTGGATATTCGAAAGTGATTTAGAAGTTAGTATCACAAGTCAACATAGTTTAATGTGCGAAAAGCGATAAATATAGTGAAGTTTCCTTCGATTTCAACTTTCAGGTAAACCTTATTATTGGCGACATAATTTATTGTAAAAGAAATACAATTGGGAAATTAGTCAAAAGCAATTTATTTGATTTATCTACTCGTTTGCGACCCATTTGTGTTCATAAAAAGTCATATTTAATAGAAAATATAAAAGGTTCTGATAAAAGTAGCTATCGTGTTTAGTCACTTGTTTACTTCTTGTGACAAAACAAGGTGGCTACTTTGCACATAACCGATATTTACGGTAATTTAACATGCTTATATTAAATATTTTTAACGCAAATAGGTTACAAATGAGTAGGTAAACCAAAATAAATTAATTTTTGATAAGTTTCCAACTGTATTTCCTTTAAGATAATTTATGTCACCAATAGTAACATTTACCAACTTTCGATATCTCATTTATTTTGATAAAAATTTATCTGTAAACAAAATTTAATCTTTTCTTTTTATAAATGTACATTTTAAATCATCATTATGTTTTTCTTACAAGCTATTTCAACTGAGTCAATATTTCCTGTCTTAAAGAAAAATGACCACTCGTCAATATGGTTAAGTAATATTTTTACAAAATATGCGTTAACTGTTGGAATGAAATTTATATGAAGAGTCAAAGTTGCACTTCTATTTCATTTTTTTTTTACCACAAGTTTGTTGCATGAGGGACTGAATAAGAGTTTCACCGGCTGGAGTTACGCCCCTTTACCGGGGCACTCATGTTTTTGCCTGATGTAAATAAAGGACGCCATTTTACAGAACCTGATCTCTGTCGTTATGTTTCTATTCAATCCATTGACATCCTCTAAAATGACACATGGTGGCAGCGGTGGGATGAAGATATGTCTAAGTAAGATGTACAAAAGGATAAGAAACAGATAAGTAACTTTATTATTCTTGTTTCAAATTGTAAATTCGTACGTACGTCACGTGGAGAAAAGAAAAAAAAAATGTCGGAAGACACAAACAGACCAGTGGCTAGTATAAGACCACCAGCGCCCTTATGTATGGAAGATAATTTATCGGCGAACTGGAAGTTGTTTAAACTGAAATGGCATAACTACGCCATTATTACGTGTTTGACGAAACATTCATTACAATATCAGACGGCACTTTTGCTTCACACGTTGGGAGATGATGCATTGAAAGTTTAATACGGATTTCAATTTCTAACACCTGAAGATGAAAGAACACCCACCGAAATTATTCAGGCATTTGATAAATACGCTATAGGGGAAACGAATGAAACCTACGAGCGTTACGTATTTCATTCTAGAAAGCAAGGAGGATCAGAGACTGTGGAATCCTTTATTACGGCACTTCGGACGTTAGTAAAAACGTGCAATTTTTGTGACAATTGCGTTTCATCAGTACTCAGAGATCAGGTAGTGCTGGGAATACACAACCCCCAGACACAAGCTGAATTATTGAAAATAAGACAGTTAGACTTACAAAAATGTATTGACATTTGTAAGCTGTCTGAAAATGCCACGGTCCAGTCCAGAATCCTATGGCCTGAAGGAGTGAATAAGGTTGATTTTAAACCCAGGAGAAAGACATCGGCACAAACTGACAGAGATTGCCGGGCGTGTGCACTGCGGCACGGACCAAGAAAAGAGGTATGTCCTGCATTTGGCAAGACCTGTTATCAATGTAATGGAAAAAACCACTTTGCCGTGAAATGCAAAGTACCAAGGAAAAAGAAGGTGCAGGCTGTCAAAACCCAATATGAGGACCAGGAAAACGACAGTAGTAGTTGTTCAGACTATGGACAGGTAGACAACATAACGATTAAGGAAAAAGTGAATGCTGTGAGTCAAGAGATGATAACGGCAGAAATGAGGGTCAAGGGAAAACCAATTGCTTTTCAGCTCGATAGTGGAGCGTCCGTGAATATATTGAATGTGAAACACGTGATTGGAAAAACACTGGAACATTCAAATAAGACCCTTGTCATGTGGAATGGAGCAGAAGTGAAGCCATTGGGAGAATGTCGAGTTAAAATGATAAACCCCAAAACTGGACAAAAATATGCGGTTAAGTTTGTCATTGTGAAAGAGGATTTCCATCCCTTACTGGGAGCAAATGCAATCCAGACAATGGAACTCGTCACAATCAATAACAACAAATTCAAAATGGTCGCCAAAGTTTCCCAGATGAATGAATCCAGCAGCCAGTACTCGGACAGAATTATCAATGACTTCAGAGATGTGTTCAGGGAAGAATTGGGTCAATTACCAGGAGAGGTACATTTGCAGGTGGATCCAGGAGTAACACCAAATGTTGCAGCAACACGGAGAATACCAGTGGCACTTAAAGACAGGCTAAAAGTCGAGTTGGAAAAACTGGTTAAGAAGAATGTTATTGAACCAGTGAGCGACCCAACACCATGGGTAAGTGCGTTAGCACTGGTAACTAAGAAAAATGGAAACCTGCGGATATGTATAGACCCAAGACCACTGAATAAAGCTCTAAAAAGGGAACATTTTCAGTTACCTACAGTGGACGATTTACTAACAGAACTGGCTGACAGCAAGGTATTTTCTACCCTGGATCTACGAGATGGATTCTGGCATGTAAAATTAGACGAAGCCAGCAGTCGCTTAACAACATTTGCTACACCATATGGTAGGTTCCGGTGGAAGGTTTTACCGTTCGGTATTTCTCCAGCTCCAGAGATATTTCAAAAGACCCTTTTTAACAATGTGTCCGATTTGGAGGGGGTGGTTAACAAAGCGGATGATCTTCTGGTGATTGGGAAGGGTAAAACGATGGAAGAAGCAACAATTGATCATGACCGAAAACTCAGGAAACTGTTGCAGAGATGTCGTGATCGCGGGATGCGATTGAATGCTGAAAAATTGAACCTACGACAAACGTCTATATCTTTCCTGGGACACATAATAACCAGTGATGGTTTACTTCCTGATCCTGGGAAAGTAAGAGCCATAAAAGAGATGCCGTGTCCAACAGATGTGAAAGGAGTGCAATGATTGGTTGGATTCGTGAATTACCTGGCAAAATTTCTACCACACATATCTGATGTGATGGCCCCAATTCGAAATTTGGTGAAGGCAGATGTGCCATGGACATGGTCCCAAATTCATGAAGAGGCTTTTGGGAAAATTAAAGAGGTAGTGAGTGAGGCACCAGTGTTGAGGTACTATGACCCCAACAAATCTTTGGTCATCCAATGCGATGCAAGTGAGAAGGGCATGGGGGCTGCACTACTACAAGAAAGTCAACCCCTAGCCTATATCAGCCGTGCACTGACCGACACAGAAACTCGGTATGCACAGATTGAAAAGGAACTACTAGCAGTAGTCTACGCATGTGAACGGTTTCATCAATATACGTTTGGTCGACAGATAACAGTACTAACCGATCATAAGCCACTGGAAGCGATTATGAAAAAAGAATTGGTGAAATGCCCGAAACGACTTCAAAACATGCTGATGCGACTACAGGCTTACGATGCTACAGTTCTGTACCATCCAGGTAAGAAAATGTTCCTTGCAGACACGCTATCAAGAGCATACATCTATGGATTGGGCAGTGAAGATATGGACGATGAAGATGATGTCAAGGAAGCAGAATATATTCCTGTAACAGAGAGAAGGCTGCTTGAACTGCGCTCAGCCACGAAGGAAGACAGAAGCTTGCAGCAGTTGCAGCAAGTAATTCTGGAAGGATGGCCAGAAGAAAAAATACATCTTGACCCAGAGGTGAGACCATATTTTAATATGCGGAATGAAATGACGGTGCAAGATGGCTTAATTTTCAGAGGAAACCGGGTAGTGGTTCCACTGACACAGCGAGCGGTGTTGAAAGAAAAACTGCATTCCACACACCTGGGAGTAGAAGGATGTTGCAGAAGAGCAAGAGAATGTTTGTATTGGCCAAATATGAACAGTGACATCAAAGACTATGTTTCAAAGTGCCCCATATGTAGAAAATATGAAGTGACCAACCCGGCAGAACCATTAATGGTCCATGAAGTTCCTGACAGACCCTGGGCGAAAGTGGGAGTAGATCTCTTTAAGTTTGCAGATAGAGACTACCTGTGCACAGTTGATTACATGAGCAACTTCTGGGAAATCGATCATCTTCTCAATACACAAGCAAAGACAGTGATAACCAAACTTAAACACCATTTTGCACGTCATGGAATACCAGATCAGGTCGTAACTGATAATGGGCCTCAGTTTAGTAGCCAGGAATTTTCTGCCTTCGCAAAAAAGTGGTGTTTTACACATACACCTGTCAGTCCATACAATAGCACGGCAAATGGCAAAGTGGAATCTGCGATAAAGATGGCAAAGAACCTTTTCCGGAAAGCGATGGACGATAAGGCTGATCCATACCTAGCAATGTTGGATCACAGGAATACGCCAGCCAAAGGTCTCTTATCACCAGCTCAGAAGCTGATGTCAAGGAGAACAAAAACACTTCTCCCAACCAGGGAGGATTTACTCAAGCCAGCATTGCCCAAAAATCTGAGAAAATCAGTGAAGCAAGACTGCAGGAGGCAAGAACGTTCTTTCAACCACAAAGTAAAACCACTTAAACCATTGTATCCTGGAGATGTAGTACGGATGAAACCACACATAAATGGTCAAAAAGAGTGGAGGAAAGCTGTTGTATGGGGGAGACTGGATGAGCGATCATACCATGTAAAAGTGGGTGGGGACTTATATCGACGGAATCGAGTAGATTTGAAGAAAACTGCAGAGACACCCCCACTCACATCAGTAATACAACAGCCATATGAAGTGCAGAGCGAGTTACCCAAGAATACAGGGCAGAGTACAGAAGAGATATGTAACTCAGAACCACCTCAATATGAAGGTGAAATAAGAGAAAACCTCAACCCGACCCCATTCCCAACAAAACCAAGTCCGGAAAGGTTGCGGACAACACGGTCGGGAAGGATAATAAGAGATCCTATGAGATTCAAGGATTTCACAACATAAGTGAAAGGGAAGAATAATCCCTGTTAGGTAGGAGGGTAGTCAGCCCAATGAATGCCTAGATCACTGTGTTTTGTAGACTCTGTTTTTAATTCTTATCAGACTTTTTGTTTTGTTTTTTTTTGTTTGTCTTTATCTTCTGTTTTTTATTTATTGAGAAAAGGGAAGATGTTGCATGAGGGACTGAATAAGAGTTTCACCGGCTGGAGTTACGCCCCTTTACCGGGGCACTCATGTTTTTGCCTGATGTAAATAAAGGACGCCATTTTACAGAACCTGATCTCTGTCGTTATGTTTCTATTCAATCCATTGACATCCTCTAAAATGACACAAAGTTGACGGTAAAAGATTTTGCCTAAAAAGTTTAGACATAAAATTCAAGTATTATTTTTATTTGTGTTCTTTAAAAAACAGCATTTCACTGAGAAGACATTATTCGAAAAAGGAACTTGAAACCTTAGATAAAATTGACATTAAGAATCCTTTGAAATAGTGAAAATAAAGACATCATTATAACTTTTATAATATTTTAATAAGGTGAAGTTTTCAATAAAATGACTTGAATTTCCACCAGAGTGAAGAAATTTTGCTTTATTTTTCAATATAATTTTTTTCTAAGAAAACATTTTCCCTATCGAACAATAATATTCTAAATTTCTTCATATACAATCACTGGGCCATGCTGCTTTCAATGTTAGGGGTGAACTGGTAATCTTGCCGGTCTAACAGAATGTTATTGTTTACAAGATGCATTTGATGCTGACCAGACAATCCTGAGGTACGATCTTTGTGGGCTATGTGCAGAAGTCTGATTCACTTAACAGCAACAAACAACAGCATTAACTGTCAAATATTTAATAATATATATACCAAATACTGATCCAAAGAGTCATGGGTGATCTATAAAAAAGATAACCGGTGATTTGTTTTTAATAGTACCAAAATGTATTTTCTAATATTATACAGGATTTCCCCAGATAGCACCAAATACTGATCATATGGTTCATGAGTGGTCTAGCCTCTATTTATATAAAGTTAGCTTTATGTTTATATATTTCTATGACCAGGATTCACTCCTAAATTAACTGATAATTATGAATTTTGGAACAGAGCTGCTAGGTATTAGGGGTTCAAATGTGTGCTATATTTAGTTTTATGCAGAATGGGATTGAAGTGCTTCATGAAAATTCATATACCCCTGATTTTGGTGAAGTTTTAACAATAGGTATTAGATATCAATTAATAAGTATTCTCCAAATTTCAGTTTCTTTGGAGTATTTTTATGGGCTCAATCTACCATTTGAAATTGAAATATTTCAGATTTGTATTGAATTTGATCTTTAGTCGTTAGACACCAATTAAGCAAGATTCCCTGAATTTCAATTTCTTCTTAAAACCCTTAATGTTAAGCCATAAATTTTATTTTCAAGAATTAAAATTATGTAATGGATTTTGATAAAATATAGAATAAGAATTCCAGAAATACGGTTTAATACTATGATATGTTTATTTTAATCTTTGTAAGGAGACATAAAAGTGGTGCAAAACTGTTCTGGGAATTTATTTTACCCATCCTAGAATGCGTTGTATTTTAGTAATTTTATCAAATAAATGAGTTCTTTTAATGGTGCCAAAATGTATTTTTAATACAGGCTTTTCCTCAGATAGCACTAAAAAAATATAAATAAATATTGATAAAGATAGGCTTTAAGTTTCCATTTTGATGAGAATAGACTATTTTTTTCTCCAAAATTCTATGCCCTCAGCAAATTGGTCAGAGATGTTGGCAAGTAAAATATGATGGGGTAAGGGGAGTTAGATGAAGGGTAAGTTTACTCGTTTTGTTAGATATTAGATATATCTTTCTGGTTGATGTCCAATCCATGTGGCATCATCAAATTTGTCCGTAGTTGATTCTTGGAGTGCCTCAGATGTTGGTTTGCCACATTCTCTCGCTATTGAAAACTGACGGTATCGAAGCCTCTGTGCAGGTCAATTCAATCTTCTCCCCATGTTGTGAATGATAATCGAAAGGATTGTTTCCAGCTGGTCAGCTGAGTTTGGCATCACCTAGTGAGGTGGGCCTTCAGCATGATCAACTGTCATGTCTCAGCTTATTCCTACTCTCAGCACCTCAGTGTTTGTCTCACACTTCTATCTTATCACCAGAACAAATCAGCGACTTATGATTCGGCTACATTTTACTTGGCGGATAGATATATCTTCCAATGATTAAATTATTTTTTCTGAAATAATTTCTTTATCTCTTTCTCTTTAATTTTTTGACAAACAATGGGTACTTCAGAATAATGAAATTATCCAGCTGTTTATCTTTTCTTCCCAGCTTCCTTCGCTGCTTGGAAGTAGACCTCCCCTCCCTGACCTGACAAGGTTTCTCTTCTGTGCATAATCACACTTCATACACATGTCTGATAGACTCTTCCCGTGGTCAACCATGATAATGCTCTGCTGGTTAATAATTGAAGAAGTTCCCTGAACTGACTCAATCCGTTTCTCACTTTTGTTATAACACCAGCATCAGCTTCTTCCTGTGCTCCAATGGTTTCACCAAGTTTACAACTTCAATATCTCTGCACATCCAAATATACTTTCTTCACATCTGATTTCTCATCCATCTGCATTGTTTTACACTTCTTGCACACAAACCGGTTATTCTCTTTCAAACAGTCTGTTATTCCGCTGCAATTCTTGTGTGCATTAAGCATACAAGTATAACCAAAAATTTAGTTGCTTCCATCTCCCTTTTGACAAACTGAACAGGGGAACTTTCATATTTCTCGGTGCTTTTCAACACAATCACTGATCAATATTTTGGTCTTGATAACATTAACTCTTGAACCTTAACTTTCCATAGCATTCCTCTAATCTTCAACTTGATAAGTAGACTTTCCATTCTTTCACAAGCAAGCACTAAATTATCAGCAGAAAACGGGACAACTTGTATGAAACTACCTGGATTTTTCTGAATGTACCAGGAGTTTTCATAAGTGCCATGCTTTGTATAATGTCAATCCTTCTTTGATTCTAATTTCTTTTAGTCTTTGCAGGTTGTTCAGCACGTTCCTAGTGCTCCTACAATTATTGGTATTGAAGTAGTTTTGATTAGTATTATGGTAGTTATCATTATCACCATACTTATTATTATTGTTGTCTTTTCAGATTGAAGGGTATTCAAGAACAATAATACTATAAGTATAAACTGTGAAACAAAGAACGATCCTTACTATGGAAAATGGAATCTTATCCTACCACTGTAGCTGTGAATGGTTTGGTCTGATCATTTATTTTCTTATTTAAATCTCAAATCAACAGAACTGAGGAGAAAATCAGATCACAGAAGATGAGCAAGTTTTGATTCGAGGAATACTGCAGCATCATCAGTTCTATCAAATAATTTAACTTTTTAAATTTGTTTTTTAAGTCGTTGCATTTAAATTTGTTTTTTAAGTCATTGCATTTAAATTTGTTTTTTAAGTCATTGCATTTAAATTTGTTTTTTAAGTCGTTGCATTTAAATTTGTTTTTTAAGTCATTGCATTTTTTAAAAATTATAAGAAAATGACTTTTAAATGTAAAAAATGTCCACAAACCTTTTCCAGTAAGGATGAATTAATAAAGCATAAAAAATCACATTTAATTTGTCAGATTTGTGAGAAAGCTTTCACGAATCTAACTTGGTTTAAAATTCATATGCGATCACATACTGGAGAGAAACCTTTTCAGTGTCAAGTGTGTGACAAATCTTTCTCTATAAGTTCAAACTTGAAAGTGCATATGAGAACACACACGGGTGAAACGCCTTTTCAGTGTGAAATATGCAATAAGTGTTTTACATTGAATTCTAATTTGAAAAACCACATAAAGCTCCATACTGGGGAGACTGATTACCACTGTGACGTGTGCAAAAAGTCTTTTGCACAAAGTGGCCATTTAAAGAGACATATGGGAACACATACAAAAGAGAAAGCCTTTGAATGTGAAATCTGTGGCAGATCTTTCCATCGCAAAGATAATCTAACTGCACATCTAATAATTCATACGGGTGACTCTCCCTATAAGTGTGAAATCTGCTCAAAAGGTTTACCTTCAAATGCTGCTTTGGAAGAGCATGCACGGACACATAACGGAGAAACTCCATTTCAGTGCAAAGTGTGTAATAAATCTTTCTCTCGGAGTTCTAACATGAAAGTGCACATGAAGACACACACTGGAGAGAAACCTTTTTTTTGTCAAGTTTGTGGGAAATCTTTTGCTGTGAAATCTAACCTAAAAAAACATATTATGCTTCATACTGAGTGAAACCTTCTTGTCAAGTTTGTTGAAAATGTTTTTCCATGAGAAAAACATATGCTTCATACTGAGTGACTAACCTTTTTCTTGTCAAGTTTGTGGGAAATGTTTTCATTGAGATGCAACCCAGAAAAACATATACTTCATACTGAGTGACTAAACTTTTTCTTGTCAAGTTTGTGGGAAATGTTTTTTTCCGTGAGAAGAACCTATGCTTCATACTGAGTGACTGAATAATCATTGTAAACTATAATAGAAATGTAGAGATCACAGTTTCTGTTTTACATTTTTAAATTCCTTTTCATTTTTAATTACTTTAGCGTTTTCATCTTAGAGAATTCTTTAATAGTATTGCATGAGTATATTACAGTAAAAGATGCTATCATTATAAATTAGAAAGTTGTTTCTTACAGTCTTCAATTTTTTTGGCCATGAAAATAATATAGAGCTAAATATATTTTACATAAATAAAAAAAGTTTTACTTTATTTGTTGTAAAAATTGTAATCTTTATTAAAAATAATTTCATACCATAAAAATAATTGTCAGCTAAATATCCTTTAAATAAATAAAACTAATGTAACTTTTAAGAATGCTGTTTATGAGATTATATTCGATTTTTGATACATCTATTTTGAAATAATTCAGTGATGTGAATAGCAGAATTCAAATATTTTAAATCCAGATATAGTCCAGGCAAAATAAGGTTCGACTTGGAACAAATTGCAACAGAATTTTTTTCACCACCAGGCATTCCCATGAGGTGTCTAGAACATCATACTAAAAGTCCTAAGAAATCAACGTTGAGGAAATATGTCTAATTTGCATAAATCCAAGATGGCCGCCAATTTTCGATAATTTGCCACATCTCCGCATTTAGATGTCATAATTGAGTGATTTGAAGTGCTAAAATGGTGTTTTTGAACACAAGGATTTACGTGGAATAGGTTACATTTTTATTGGATAAAGAATTTATAGCCAAAAATCCAATATGTCCAAAAAATATTGAAAAATGTTCATATGCGTGGTATCCGAAACATAGGCAAACTGAAATGTGACTGTTTTGCTGCCTCATGTGACTAACTCTTGACTAACTTTATATTATAACTTTATTATAACTTACTAACTCTTGACTAACTTTATATTATAACTTTTTATATTTAACTATTTATTTTATAACTTTATATATTATTTTTGTTTCTATTCCAGGGTAATTAATCTGAGATTCAGCAAACATTGACAATGGAGAAGTGTCGCATCTGTAATGAATCAATCTCTGACGGAAAGGCGACAGTTGTTCTTCGAATAAAAGGCAGCGATGGCGTGAATCGTGCAAGTAGTCAACGTGGTAGCGATTTGGTAGTGAATCCAGGAGAGACACTACACGTAGAATGTCGCCGCAACTATTGCAAAGCAGAAAACATTGCACGTGACCTAGCAAGGCAGCAACAACCACCAAAACCCCGCTGTGAGCTCCGTTCTGAACTACACTTCAATTTTCAAGAACACTGCTTGTTGTGTGGACAGTCAGCTAAAACTGGTAGGAAGCAAAGAGAACTGGGTGTTTTCCCAGTTAGGACAGAAGACTTTCAGAAGAGTATCCTTCAGGTTTGTCATTCTAGAAATGACGAATGGTCTGCAACAGTATTAGGCAGAATAGCATCGGTGAATGACCTACACGCAGCGGATGCAATGTATCACCAGCAGTGCAGTAGCAACTTTAGGACAGGGAAAAACATTCCTACTAAGCACTCTTTAGACACCAGTAGTACTGGAGACAAATCAAAGAGGCTCAAACTCGGAAGGCCTGAGATAGACGAGAGAACGTCAGCGTTCCTGGAAGTGGCTCAGTTCTTAGAGGAAAATGACGAGGAGCAAACCACCATACATGACCTTGTTCTCAAAATGTCAGAGTTTCTTCAGAACACAGAGCATGAACCTTACAGTGCTAAATACATGAAAACTAAAATAAAGGAGCACTTTGGCGAGAGGGTTTTAATGACTGTGCTGAGCACCAAAGAATGTGTGGTCACATTGCGAGATACAGCAAGCTCAATCCTCTATGCATTCCACAAGCAACAGAAAGCTGAAAATATTGAAGATGACAAGTTGAATATTATTGAAGCTGCTGCAAAACTCATTGCCAGTGATGTAAAGTCCATGGAAACCCCAAAGGATTTCTATCCAGACACGGGCGACATTGCTGATTCTGCTAGCTACATTCCAAACTCATTGCAATTACTGCTTAGGACTATGTTTGCTGGCAAAAATGTTGGTGTAAAACTTGCTTCGATTGGGCAGGCCATAATGCAAGCCATACGACCAAGGGCAATAATAACCCCTCTTCAGCTTGGCCTCGGTATCCAGATGCACCACCATTTTGCGTCACATTTTTTGGTGGACATGCTTCACGGGCATGGGTTTTCATCTTCCTATGCTGAGGTCATGAAATATGAACGGAGTGCAGCTGTTGTACAAGGTACTGAGATCCCTGGGTATTCCGAAGAGCACCACATAGAGTATATTGCCGATAATGTGGACCATAATGTGGCAACAATTGATGGCGCAGGGACATTCCATGGAATGGGCATTATAGCTACTGTTACACCAGAAAAAAAAACAAGCAAGGCTGTCCCCACAGTCCATGTGACGGCTAAAGAGATTGCTGCCATTGGTCGCATCAGCATTCAGTACTTCAAAATTCCTCCAGCATTGGAACCTATCATCTACAATCCACTGGTTCGCACGACAGAAGAGGATCCAACATCAGAGTTAGATATACTGTGGAAGACATCATTACTTCTCCACTCTCCAAGGCCATCATGGTCTGGCATGATGCAGTTCCTGCATCGAGGTCAACACACAGGAAAAGCTTCTGTGACATTCCTTCCAATGATTGACCTTGATCCCAGTCATGCTTCATGTATCTACTCTACAATGAAGTTTGTGTCTACCCAAGCTCAACTATACGACGTTACTCCAATCCTCACATTCGACCAATTCTTGTACTGGAAAGCTTTAACGATTATAATGTCTCAACCAAATGACAGTGATCTCAAGCGCATAGTCCTCAGGCTTGGGAGATTTCACATGCAGATGAGCTTTCTTGGGAGCATAGGTCACCTAATGGCAGGCTCGGGACTGCAAGAGTTGCTCGAAGTGGTATATGCTGGAAACACAGTGCCCCACATGATGACAGGCAAAGCTGTTTCCAGAGCAGTGCGGGGACATATGCTGGTAGATGCTGCACTGAACACCATTTTGGTCGCTGATGCCTACAATGTGCCTGTGCCAACCAAAGACACAGTTCAGGAACCACAAGTGGCAACTGCTGATACTGAGACAGATAATGTAGAACCACAAGATATTCCTTCAGATACAGTGACGACTGTCATAACTACAGCAAGTGAATTGTATGACAGAGCAATGTCCTCTTCCCTCTCAGTGGAAGAAGTGTTGCAAAGAATCCAGGCTGAACTTGACAACAAAAAGGAAATGATGACTATGCCAACAGCAAAACTCTGGTTGCAGTATCTCAACATGGTGGACATCTTGCGGAAATTTATTAAAGCTGAAAGAACAGGGAACTGGAGCTTACACCTCCAATGTATGCACGATATGCTTCCCTACCTTGCCGCTTCTGGACACCGACTGTATACAAAGTCTGCATATGTTTACCTGCAAATGATGACCGAACTACCAAATACACATCCGGATGTGTATAAGAAGTTCCAAGAGGGATACCACGTTGTGCGGCGCAGTGATAGATACTGGGCAGGGCTCTCCACAGATCTGATCATCGAACAAGTTTTGATGAGAAGTATAAAGAAGCATGGGGGCCTAACTCGAGGAAAAGGGATGACAGAGACTCAGCGCTTACTGTGGGTCCTCTCCATGCCAGCATGCGCAAACATCAACGATGCAATGCAGAAGTTCAGCGGGGTCTCCTACGAAACCAGCGACCAACACAAAGATATTTCGAAGGCTAGACAGGCCAGAGATGTCAAGGACACCCTCGATCTTATCAGCTATCTGAAGGAAAGAGATCCATTCAAGGAGAATACCTCACTTCACAACATTGCTAATGGCATGGCCGCTCAGGACGGAGTCAATGTTGACCAAACAAAAGAAATTGGAGAAAAGATTCTTGTGAGCATGGCAGGGAAATCTGTGGAAGAGTTCACCTTCCGAAAAGCCGATGAAGCAATGACACTTGCATCCAGATCAACTGTCAAAGTCAGAGGGGAATCTGTAGTAGTGGATCCACAATTGGTGTTCCAGCGACTGGTAATTGTAGGTGAACGGTGCAAAGACTTGTCAACGTTATTCAAGTTCGAACTTTGTAGCCACCCTCCTGCCTTATTTGACTCGTCATCCCTTCCCTTGCAGGCCAATAAGGCAGTCCTTGCTGATGTTCTGTGGAAGTCTATAGATGAAGAACAACGTGAGCCGAGTGTAGACCAAGTCCAATATGTCCTTGATGGCGGCGCGCTACTCCATCGGATTCCCTGGCCAAGAGGTTCCACATATAATAGTGTGTGTCAGATTTATGTCAGATATGTGACACAGAAATATGGAGCTGCTGTCATTGTTTTCGATGGCTACAAAGATGAACCCACAACTAAAGATGCCACACAACAAAGAAGAACAGGAACCTGCTCTAGTTTGACCGTAAGCTTTGCTGGTGATATGATCATCCAATCCAAGAAGGAGGACTTCCTGAACAACAAGGCAAACAAACAGCGCTTCATACATTTTCTCAGCGACAAACTAGAAAGGGCTGGATGCAGCACAGAACACGCAAAGCATGATGCTGATGTCCTCATTGTTCAAACAGCCCTTGCCTCTGCCAGAACAAGAGATACGGTTCTCATTGGTGACGACACAGATTTGTTGTATCACGCTGATATGACCGAAAACGAACTGTTTATGGTATCAGAGTCAAAGCAAGCCACCAAATCGAGAAGGGTGTGGTGCATAAAGCAGTCGAAAGAGTTGCTGGGTCCTCAGATTTGCGACCATCTGCTCTTTGTCCATGCTATTCTTGGCTGCGATACCACTAGTCGCCTGTTTGGATTGGGAAAAGGTTTGGCAGTGAAGAAGGTGAAGACTGATTCCCTGTTTCGTGAGCAATCAGAGATGTTCCACAAATCAGGGCAAACACCGGAGGACATAACTGCTGCAGGAGAGAAAGCTCTGGTATCACTGTACGGTGGTACCAAAGAGGAAGGACTGGACAGCTTAAGATACAAACGGTTCTGTGACAAGATTTCCAAGAACACATCTTCCGTGGAACCACAAGCTCTACCCCCAACATCAGCAGCTGCAAGATTCCATAGCCTCCGTGTCTATTATCAGGTAATGGAGTGGAAAGGAACATGTGTCAACATGAAGCCACAAGATTAGGGATGGCACCTTGTGGACAGAAGGTGCATGCCTATACAGACAGATCAGCCCGCAGCACCACCAGAGATACTGGATGTCATCTGTTGTAGCTGCAAGAAAAACTGCAAAACAAGGAGGTGCACATGCCAAAAATATGGTCTCCATTGCACTGCCGTGTGTAGAGAATGTCGTGGTACAAGTTGCTCTAACTCACAGGTGCCAGATTTGTCAGATGATGTAGACGACGATGCTTAAGCCGGATACCGCAAAGTGGCACAACTGGAATTGACACTCTTGAAATTAATATTGATGATCTGTTGTTGAAACACAGGCTTACTGTTGTTCATGAGTATGATAACAAACTTATCTATGGCTACAATTGTGTTTTCCTACATTTCAGTAGGCCCTAGGTTAAAAAATGTACCGAAAAAAATAAAATGTTGAGCAGATACATTCTAAAAATAGACATTCTTTCCAGCATATTGGATTTTGGGCTATAAATTCTTTATCCAATAAAAATGTAACCTACTCCACGTAAATCCTTGTGTTCAAAAACCCCATTTTAGCACTTCAAATCACTCAATTATGACATCTAAATGCGGAGATATGGCAAATTATCGAAAATTGGCGGCCATCTTGGATTTATGCAAATTAGACATATTTCCTCAACGTTGATTTCTTAGGACTTTTAGTATGATGTTCTAGACACCTCATGGGAATGCCTGGTGGTGAAAAAAATTCTGTTGCAATTTGTTCCAAGTTGGGCCCTAAAATGTGCTATATTGCCTGGACTAATAAGGCGAATTTCGATTTAAATTACTAGAACCTGCCATGGATGTGAGTTCACCATTATTTGTTTAAAATCTGTTTTTTTTGTAAATTAAAGCTGATTTCTGCCAAATTGCTTCAGCTTTATCTTCTCTTTTTTCATCACTATTTGGTTGGATTTTATTTCTCTGTTTTCCTCGCGCTCACTTTATCTTTCTTTTCCTTTTCTTCTTCTTTTCTCTGTCTTGCCCTGCCTTCGTTTTCCCTCTCATGACAGTTTTCAGAGAAAACTGAAAATATTAAATTTGCCGTGAAGGCTAAGACTTTAAACAAATTATGAGTAGGGAGTTAAATGACTTATTTCATCAAGGAATGACTTCCTGTCTTTTCCCCCCACATGCGCACTCAGTATTTTTCTTTTACTTTTGACTTTCTAAGTTGAAACATGTCTGTAAACCAAGCCAAAATAAAATATAATCTGAAATATTGCCATGTTGTCAACTCAATTAAGCCTAAAAAAATAATAATAATCTAAAAAATTGACCTGTCGCCTGCTATATGATTAACTTATTTGTAAATTTGCCTGTTTTGTGTTTACCAAGATTGATATTTCACTAATTAAACGTTTTTCGAATTATTTTAAATGTGTTTACTACTTATTAGTGATAAGTAGTAAAAACATCCAAGTTGTTTTTAGTTGTTTTTGCGCTGTCCTCTCCACACACACACACACGCACAAGATATTCATCTCGGTTTCGGCTCTTTTGATAAATGCATAATTTTTGACAGTTTGTTTTAATACTTTACACTATTGCATTTTTGATTTCAATAAATAATCGATTAAATCGAATCGTCATGATAAACACATAGACACACGAGGAGTGGTAGCATAATTTCATTAACATAAAGAAGATTTCATTTTATTCTGTATTGATCATCCGTTTTTTTGTTGGAAACGCTCCTAAAATCTTTATTATTTTATTTGGGGAAAAATCTGATTATTATCAAGTAATCTCTGAATTTTCATATGATAAAAAGATTTCATTTAAGCAGACGTATTCAAGTTTCAGGGTGAGACTTCAGTTTTCCATGTATTTTTAAGTTAAAGTGATTCCCAGATATTGTTATAAAACTAATTTTCAGCTTAATATCCTTTACATAAATAAAACGAATGTCACTTTTATGTTGACTACGATGACAGAATTCTATTTATGATTTTATATTTGAGTTTTGAACAATTCATTTTGATCTGGTGATACCAGATCAGGCTATCTGAAGATACCGGCTTCCTGACCTAAAATGCACCAACATTGATGCTATTATTTTTTCCCCTTTCCCTTGGCAAAACTCAATCATGTTCTGCAAAGCCAAAAACATTTTTCCTATACAAAACAACCAAACCAAACACCATGAATAAATATTTGAATATATAAAGAATTTGAAGCATAAAAACTTTTACCAAAATAACTGGATTCGACATTAAATAATCCGAAAAGGATTGATATGCCATAAAACAACCAAACCAAACCAATTCATTTTGAAATTGGTAGAATTTTAATGTTTTACAATTTGTTTTAATACTGTAGTTTTAATTTTGATAGATAATCGGTTTGCAGTAAAAAAAAAAAAAAGAAAAAAAGGGAACAGAGTCGTGAGAAACAGCTACACAGAAGTGGTAGCATGAATTTATTAATATAAAAGAAGATTTAACTTTATTCGGTATTAAACGATCATCATTTGTTCCGTTTTGAAGATGTGTTGAATTTTCAGTTTTAAAAAAATGTTATACTCATAAGTAACCGCTTATCAAGGTCTCTAACATGTGGTGTTTACAGTCTACCAGCAGTTAAGTGAGGAAAGAAATGGAAACTTTGCCTCTATAAAGAAACATTCTACCTTGACTTCTATTGTCATATGCAAAGTTTGTGGCATCCAAACGAACCTATCTGTAGTCCATCCTTATCACGTTCTCCTAAATTTTCCTTGGCCTTCTGTGAAATTTTACACTTATAAACCCAAGAACTCTCATCTATTCTTTCAACATGGCCATATCATCGAAGTCTGCACATATCTCTATATACTTTCCCGATTTAATCTTCCATTGAGGTCATCAGTTCTAAGCCTGTCTATAAGTCACATTAAACAGCCATTGTATCATTCTCATACCATATCTCTTCATGCAACGCATGCCCTTCACTTCCATACATCATCACACATTCCTAAGAGACCCTTCCCTTGGTCAACAGTGGTAATGCTCTGCAGGTTAGTAATGGCAGAAGTTCTCTCAACTTACTCCATTGACTTTTAATTCTTGCAATTACACTAGCACCTGCTCCTCCTCCTGGTGCTCCAATGATATCACCAAGGTAACAGAACTTCTGAACAACCTCAATAGCTTCGCCATCAATATATACTTTCTCCAAATCTGAATTCTCATTGTCTTATACTTCTTTGACACAAACTGGTTATCATCTCTCAACATACCAGTAATTCCACTGCACTTTTTGTATACCCAATTCTTACAAGTATCACAAAAAATTGAGTTGTTCCCAACTCTTTTTCCACAAACTGAACAGTGGAACTTTCTTTCTGAAAGATTTCCAACAGTACATCCACAAATCATCACTTTGATCTTGGTATCATTCATGCTCAGACTTTTACTATTCGTTGAGGTAAAACTGCTGACGTTTTCCTGATGGACCTGCTTAAGCTTAGTACCATTCGATTGTATGATGGAGTGAAGCCATGCAGCCACATTCATCTATAGGTTGGCTGATCATATTTGTATCTCATTTCTTCTCGAGATGAACATATTCCAGATTCTGGCCCGAGTGAGAGCACCTGAATCTGTGTTGATTATGGCTTTGGTGGGGTCAGTGTGTACCAATAGAGGCCAGTCTTAAAAGCACACGAACAAGGTGATTTGAATGCTATGGAATTCACCACTGAGCCAGAGATTGTCTCGCTCGGTACGACAGACAAATAGCATGTGACTCTCATGGTATACGTTGCTTTGCACTAGTTGATTCTGATTCATCCTGCACCATAATGAGGAAGAGAAGATGGCATCCTCACCAGATTTCAAAGTCAAGGCAGGAAAGAGTGCTCTAAACTGTATCTCTACAGATGTGGCAACAGTACTGTATCTTAGGACGTATCTGACTCTTATATAGGTAGAGCATTGTGTCACTAGTAAGATACCTTCTGGAGTGGTAGAATGATCCAACCATTTTCCACCAACCTTAGTAACAGATTTTATGTAAGTCTTCCATTTCTGCTTTACACTAGTGAGGTGGTTACTATTTATGATAGAACACAGACATATGGAATTGGGTCTGTCAGATTCCAACTGAAGAGTGAAAAGAAGGTGAGAATTTAGGTCCTGGTTTGGTACAAGGAATGTTGAGACGCCCTTTTGTGCAACCTCTGACCAGATATGCCAAAGAGACAGAATATCTTTTCGCCTTTTCACCAATTATAGGGGCACAGTACTATGATTCTGAGTCCCTTGAAGGCATCGGCCTTGGTTTGAAACAACTGAGAATCATGAAGTGCAAACAGGTCAGTTGGGGACAACCAATGGTTAAATCCATGGCATGTGCGGGAGAAAGCGTTGGAGTAGGTTGCCATGATTGACAGACTGTGTTTTAGTTCGTTTTCAATTTCTTTCAGTAATTTTTATTGTGCAGCTCACTTGATACACATGCGGCCACTAAATACCTTCACAGCATCTGGCCAGCTTAGCAAGAGTATTAATGGATTTTAATGAATAAATTATATATTTTATTAAAATAAAGACAAATAGTCTTTATTCATATTAAGCATTCTAATTTTATCTGTAAACTGAATGAAGAGTTTTATGGTAGATGCGTCTGGCTTACCACAGTTAATGACACAGCTGCATAAAAAACAAAGTTCCACAGCTCTTCAACACAGCATGGGTGTGGAGCAATTGAGAGAGCACTAGTCAGAACACATGCGATCCTCATGGAATTAAACTATATTTAATGTCGAATCACCCAGAATATAACACTGAGTGACTCCTCGGGCCACAATAGTATCACACTGGAAGACCATATATAGTAATATTGGATTCGACACCCTGATGGGGATAAACATGATGTAAGTTTTTAGTAGAATAACTCTAACTCAGAGGAGGTCAAATTGCGTGATGCGCCAGTTTCTGCATATGCAGCTGCACTAGTATTCATTGTTGAAGAGCCCAAATTTTTTCCTTCTTTCACAAAAAGAACCTAACCCAACTCTAACTCTAACTTAACACCAACTAGTATTTCTGTGAGACCACAAATACAGGAATGTTATGATTTGCTTCAATTCTGTCCCTTTAAAAAGGATATCGATTCTTATCAAATGTTGTGTCTAAATGTGAACTAGAATACACTTTCTTGGCCTTTAAGGAAGCAGAAAAAGGGACGGTATCACCCAATGTGATGATGCCCCCCCCCCCCTGTGACGAGCTTTTGTAACTTACCAGAAAAGTGCCTCATCACCAGCAAGCAAAGCTCCCCCAACAAGGGAGCAGAAAAGGACAAAGGGGTGGTATTACCCAATGTGGTTATACCTTCCACATAAAACCCCTCCTGACTTCCCAGAAGAGGCCACAGCAGCACCACCAAGGGAGTCCGCATGAGGGAAGAACAGAAACAACAAAGAGAAGATATCCCCACAGGATTATAAAGAACTCTATTTGAAGAAATACAAGCAGTACATCGAGGGGAATGTATCACAGGCTGTGCTTGGTTCGTGGGAGGCAATTGAGAACAGGGTTTAGTCCCTTGTCATTTCTTTCTCTAATGAAGTCGCCTCCTGGGACTTAAAAATGAGGACATAGGGAAGCTCTGGAAGGAACTAAATATCCCGGCATCCTACATCTGCCAAAGATGCCATGTGTGGTTTTAATTCTAGAAGTTCTTTTGTAGTTTTTTATCTTTTCTGCTCATGTGGCCTGAGAACAATTTTGTGTTGTATGTTTGGGAGATTTGTTCTCAATGTTCTATTCATCATTTGAGTTGCAGGGGATGGAGAACCATTCTGTAATTTTGTCTTGCGTAATGCTAAGAGCGCTAATTGATATTCTTCGCCACTTTTGAATGATTTTGTTAACGTCTTTTTTATTGTCTGAATATTCCTCTCAACCATACCGTTTGTTTGATGATAATGTGGACTTATTTTCGTGTGATGAAAATACCACTTTTTTGCAAATTCTTTAAATTCAACCGAATTGAATTCTGGACCGTTATCACTGGCAACTGTTTGTGGAATGCCGAATTTGGCAAAAGTTTTTCTTCTTTTTTTTATTACAGTTTTTGACTGGCAATCTTTAATTTCGTGTAAATCAAAAAAACTTGTTGTGTAGTTAATGATTGTGACATACGATTACGAATTTCCATATAGGTGAAATATGTCTGTACCTACTTTGGTCCATGGTATGGTAGGTATTTCATGATTTATTAGTGGTTTGGCTGGTTGTTGATTTTTGTAATCGATGCAGTATGAGCACGTGTTAATCATGTCTTTGATTTGAGCGTTAATTCCGGGTCAGTATATACATTCCTTGGCTCGCTCTGTGCATTTTTCGATACCCATATGTCCGGTATGTATCTCCTGTTGAGCTTCTCTACGTAATGACTGAGGTACCTTTTAAAACGAGACCATTGACGATTGATATATCATCACGAACAGAGGTGAATGGTGTAATGTTTGTTGGTATTTTATCCTTTGAGGGCCATTCTGTTCTAGTATATGTGATGAGTGTCTGAAGTGACGGGTCATCTGCAGTGGCTTCTTTATACTCGTTTAGTTTAGTGTCGGTTATGGGGTAATTTTTTATTACTGCATGTATGTGCGATTTCAGATCATCGTCTGATACTTCTGGAATCCTTTGTTCGAGGTATGCACGAGATAAAGTATCTGCAACAATTGATTCTTTACCAGGTATGTAATTCAGAACAAAATCGTATCTTTGTAATGCTAGTAGAAATCTTTGGATCGGGGGGGGGGGGGGGCATTTAGTGATCGATTTTTTGAACATTTGTTTCAACGATTTATGGTCGTTTTCGATTGTGAAATGAGTTCCATATATGAACTGATTAAATTTTTGGCATGCAAAAACTATACTGAGAACTTCGCTCTCAATCGAACAGTAGTTTTGTTCCGCTTGCGTTGTTGCACGAGATGCAAACGAAACAGGTAACCATCTTTTGTTGTTGTCGAGTATTTTTACTGGTAGATCGGGATCATAGAATTGTAATACTCGTTTTCTGGTAATCATTTCTTTTATCTTTTTTATTGCTTCGATTTGTGGTTTGTCAAATGACCACAACGTATCATTCTTCAGAAGCTGTCGTAATGGCGCTGCAACTTCGGAGTAGTTTGGTATTTATGAAAATTAAAATTTCAAATACATTTAGGGATATTCTAAGTAGGATGTCCCTTAGTGGTGCGACTAACGACCCCCATTTTTCCACACTTTTGATGGCCTTATGCCCCATTTGTTCTGAATGTAATTTTTATGTTTTTTCTGCAAATAAATAATGCAAAGTGTAGTATTTGTTCTAATAGTACAATAGAATCGAAAAATGTCACAAACTCCTACAAGGGTTTTGGACATAACCACATATATTCTGAAATGACATTGGCAAGAGTACTTAGATACTAGGTATGTGTCAGTTTGAACAAAGGTGATACAATAATATCGTAGGGTGTGCGTTAGCGTCGGACGTCCATAGAATACACAGAATCATTATACAACTGATGACAACTGTGGAATTTCTACACGGGTAACCCGTTTATTTTAATACGTATCAGACGATTTTAATGCTTAATTTAACGTTTAATTTAACGCTTAACTTAATGAGATCCCTCTCTACCCCCCCCTACCCCCCCCCCAAAAAAAACCCCAAATAAATAACAAATGAATTGTAAAAAAAAATACAACTTGTAAATTTGAAACTGAATCGATAGAAACAAGAAAAGTTGGTAATCATTATTATTACCGACATAAATTATTTTAAAGGAAATACCAAAAACAAGTATTCGGCCTTTATTCTTTTTCGTTCCGGTTCGGTTCAAAATTGCTACCGCATATTATTTAACTCAATTTACTATTTATGGTCAATTAAATTGGCTTAAAACTTCTTTTAAATATTATATTTTTTTATAACGCAACTAAGTCACAAATAACTATGTAAAACAAAATAAATTGTTTTTTTTACTAATTCCACAACTGTATTTCCTTTAAATTAATTTATGTCGGTAATACTGAAGATTTTTTCTTTTTTAAGTAAATAAATTTTTTAGATCCGCCTAACACACAAACCAATTAAAAGAATGATTTGACTATTTTACGATGATTAATAATGAAAATTAAGACTTTGGAGACATTTTTCCAGTTCACCGGCAACTTCCGGAATTGATATTTCAGTCTTTTTCACTTTTCAGGTAAGTTTTTAAGAAAAAAACAATTTAGTATTGAAAAAGTATATATATACGGATCAATTTTTAGAAGAATGGGAAAATAAAAAAAGAGATCAAATGTTATGATGGGAACAATTCCGTTAACTAAATATAAATAAGTTATTTGTTATTTTGTTAACCTTCTTTCAGTCTCAGTCAATGGACAACGCCTGTAGGGGTGCCTGCGCGGGAAAGTCCAGCAAGACTGGAAATAATGTCATTTTGAAGCTTTCTAATTCGACTATTTCATTTGTTCTAAACTAATTTTAAAATATATTTTTCAACAGTTTAAAAACTAAATAAATCTAGCTCTTTTCTAGAATAGTTGCTCCATGATTCAGTCCGCGGATTCCGCTTTTCTAAGTGGAGAAAATAATTTTTACGGCGGAAATCGTCTAATGATTCTTCCTCCTAAATACTAGTCGTTCTCGACAATCAGTCCGACAGAGACTTGCCATTTCGGTGGCCTTTATCTGTCGGACTGTGGTATATTTCTTGGGTAGTCCTAGGAGGTCCACCCTCCTTTGCATTGCCTTCCCTCTTTGGGAAGGGGTTGGTTTATTGCCCGAGGCGCCCCTACAAGGAAATGCTGACGCAGCTGCCCAGGCTATTTTTAGAGGCCAGCCTGACTCTTCCGCTGGGGTGCTGGCTTTTCCCTGCCACATCTTCCTGCCGTGAGAAGGAAGTAAATAAAGTGTCTTCATCAAGTTATTCTCTTTTAATACTCGACTTTTGCCTATAAAACTTTCAATCTCGCCAGATTTCAAATCGACAGTTTAGTAATAAAATAAACGAAATCACTTTTGCCTATAAAACTTTCAATCTCGCCAGATTTCAAATCGACAGTTTAGTAATAAAATAAACGAAATCACTTTTGCAAAAAGATCGTAGTGGCCCTTTTTAAACTTTTTTTGTTAAAACAAAAGACTCAAATCAACGTAGTTTATAGAGTGCGAAAACGACTAAATGTGGTGTAATTTCCTTCAATTTCAATTTTTGGTGTTGTTTATTTTTTTTAGGTTATTTTGATAAAATTTGGATAGGGTAACCGAAGTAAAGTGGGCCAGCGGGGTGAAATGGGCCACAAATGATTATCCCTATTTTCTCCCGACTTATTTTCCCCAGAGTTCGAAGCTTTCATTATGGATTACATCAGGCGTTGTCTTTATGGTATCGCTATTGAAACTATAATTCTTTTGGCTCTTCACTCTGATGAAGTAGGAAGTGTGAATGCCAAGGTATGCACTTTTTTACTATCTAATAAAACCTTTTGCTGATTTTTAATTAGATCACTTGTGATCATTAGTGTATAATATTCTTGAAGTAAGAAGGCCATATAAGCATAATTACAAAGCTCTTAATTTTTTTAATGGGAAGCAAGATTTTCTTAGAATTAAGTGACCGAGATGAAATGAGCCACCCTGCATATTAACATATTTATCGAATCTGCCAGGAGAGCGATATACAACTTCAAAGCTGCATAATGATTTCCATTCCCAACCAAAACTCTGCATCGATGGAGTTTTGATTGCTTTTGAATATTCATGGTGTGACTGTGTCTAAACATTGTATTAGTGCATTTTATGCTTGTTTCACATTTGTAACCTAATGATATGAGTTGGTTGATATGTGACATCTGTGACGAGTATGTGTGCCCTGTCTGTGACCAAGTGATACTGATCTTTAACAGGACTTTTATTGTAAAAAAATGTATGCAAGAGTAAAGTAACTTCATCTAATAAACATGTGTTGATGAAAAAATACATAATGTTCTGTTTCATGGTGAGTTTTAAACTCTTAATATAGGTGGCCCTATTCACCCCGGTAAATCTTTTTTCAAGGTACGTCAAGTCAACTGAACCTGGAATACACTCGTTTACCCGTGAAACAAACTGCGAACAAGTGAAGCTTGTTAAAACCTCCACCTTAAATGTTTAGCCTGTACTGGCTATGTTTTTGCCCCTCATTCTTTGATCACCACCAGAAAGCATGCCCAAATGAAACCCTAACACACTTGTTTGCCCATGAAACAGAAACTGCAAAGAAACAGCTTGTTAATGCCCCCACCTTAAATGTCTAGCTTCTATGGGCCGTGTCTTGCGGTTTTCACCTTCTTCTTTGCAAAGAAGAAATTATAAAAATTTTAATTAAATAATAATCACAGAAAAAACAAGAAAAATAACAATTTAGGCTCTTCTGTGCACTTATGAAAAATTAAAGACTAAAATATGGTCATAAAAGAGACAGCAAAAATATATTCAAAACAGTTTCTATTAAAGAAAAATAAATTGAAAAAAAAATGATTTTTATATCCGAATTACCAATAACTAACCAAAAAAAGAAACATTAAAGAATATACTTGTATCCAAGATAAAATTGACAGTTTATTTTGTTAAATAACTTTGCAAATAAAATTCAATTGGTTTTCAGTGAAGTTTGTTAACGTTCATCAGTATCAGAAGTCTCCGGTGAAACTTTGAATTAATAATTTAAGTACTGAAATTTTTTGAATATCTAATCCTAAAAAGTACTCTAATAATTGTCGCGTCCGTTATGATTAAGTTTCATTTACCACAAGATGATATTACATCTGTAAGGATTTTTCACTTATTTTAAACCGGAATTTTTAGTTATAAAAAAATTGGGTTCTGAACGGCAAATTTTCGAATTTCTGAAAAATTTTGAACAGTCATAGTTCGGTCACTAATTGTGCTATAAAAATTTTTTTTATGTTATAATAAGCATGTGATGGCCAAGAGAAAACAGACAAAACTATAATGAATTGTATGCAAATTACAATATTCAATCCTTTATTTTTCTGATAATATCGACTGCTTTACCAAAAAGTCATGTGCATAAATTACCATTTCTAAGAAATGGTTGATTGAAAAGTTATACATAGCCGTTCATTGATGATCCAAAAATAACCTTATTGAAAAAAGTTATGGTCCATAGAATTAGGGCGATCCTGCATAGCAGGAACCCACTAATGAATAGATGGCCAACCACATGTAATTTTGTGCTGGATGGGCAGTAATTCTGGTAGAGCGATGGGGTCGGGTTAGAGGTATGAACAGTCATAGTTTGGTCGCTAATTGTGTCATAAAAATAAATTTGGTATCTTTGTTTATGTTATAAGCATGTGATGGCCAGGAGAAAACAAACAAACATATAATGAATTTTATTAAAATTACAATATTAAATCCTTTATTTTTCTGATAACATTAAAAGAAAATGATCGACTGCTTAAGCAAAGAAATGTTGTTGCGGTTTAGCTTTTACAGCTTTTTCTGATAATATTGTTTGTTTGGTTCATCGCAATTTGGTAGGTAGTAAACAATAGTAGATGTCTGTTGTGTTAATGCAATGTTATTCAATTTGATGTGGAAATCGTAACTTTTCTTTGTTGATATGATTTTGATAATTGTTTGTTGGCCTCATCCAAATTTGATGATAGCAATAGTAGGTGTTAGGTTGTGGCCACACGACATTATTCAATCATTTGCTCCTGATGTTAAAAATAGCGGTAAATCGTCATCTGCTCAATGACGATTTGTTGATAGTTTTGTTTTACTGATATGCCCTTTGATGCGCTGAGGGTTTGTATGTCTGTCTGTCAACGCTACATTTAGTTTGCCCCTAAAAAATCTGTGTAACAGTTGATAACACCATGTTGTGACTGACAAGGGTTTATGTAGCAAGTTGAATTGGATGAAGGTACATTAAAAAGTAAAAAAAACGAAGTGAATTGCTCGCCCTCGTGTGACCAACGGAGTTAAAGAAATCTTTTTTCCATTGAACAAGAATATTTTTAATTCATTCGCTATAGAAATTGATATGCAATCGCTGGGCATTGCTACATTCAGTGTTGGAGCTGAACTGGCAATCTTGTAGGTCTAATGAATAGCTACGGCCAGTGAGAAGGACTTCATGCAGACCAAACAATAAGCTATGAGCAGAAACCCGATATTCTGTTTAACAACAACAACAGCAGCAGCCATAATTTCCAAATATTTTGTAATATATACCAAATACTGATCAGGGGAAGTCTAGTAAGATTATAAAAAGGGTAGCCTGTTAGTTATTTGTTATTTGTTGATGCCAGAATGAAGTTTCTAATATGATACAAACTTTCTCCAGATAGCAGTAAAAAGACATGTAAATAGATATAGGTAAAGATAGGCTAGACACTCGACTTTTAATTGGAAAATTCCGTTTTACTTAATGTTAACCTCATGTGGGAATTCACTACATAACTTCAAAATTTACATTTTTTAGTTTCATACAGCCATAATGAAAACAGCTTGACAATTAACATCTTTTTCTAACCCTAACCCTAAACCCGACGGTCGGTAACATAAACACTAACGTCAGTGGTCATTTTATTCACCACCTTTAAATTATGCTTTTAAATTGAATTCTAAGCTCCATATAAAGTATTAAGAAAAACAGGATTTTTGACTGCGTCTTTATTTTACCAATGAACTATTGCTATCATTGATAAGTTATTTCTTATTTTTTTATCCTCCACTCTATCTAAAAAAAAATGGGTATCTGTATATTTTTGTTGAAAAAAATTGTCTATATTAACCCTCTGAGTGTTGAATTTTTTTGTAGAAAAATGATTTTTTACACCTATTTTTAAAATGACTGTAAGCTTAACCTTTCATTGTATTACTAAACAATGTATGTGACATTTGCAGCAGTAGAACTATCAAAATAAATTGTAAAATTTAACTAATTTGTATATTGTGTTGGTGGCCATCTTGAATTTATAATGAGGTTGACCATCTGCTCATAGAAAGTTTTCATGTTCTCATGCACAATTTATGCTTCTGTGAAGTGATGAGAAAAGTCCATGAGAGAATTCCCTCCCCTTAAGACATGTGTAACTGTTAGAGATACACGTCAGAGGCAACGGCCAAACTTGAATGAAGAAAAAGAAACTTTTCTTTCAGACGAGATAGCTTCAACGGCATGGAGTGAAAATATATAAGTTATTTATACAACCCTATTTTACATACCACATCTAACATTGCTACATTAGTCTGGAAAAGACGTCAGGATATTCTCTTTAATGTGTAGGAAGACTCATTTTATGGAGGAAAAATGAATGGTTGATTACTTTAGTCCAAGTGAGAATACTTTGAACCAAAAAAGGGAAGGACCAAATAAAAAGTGTGATAAGTCGAGAGGCACTCGACTGAATTGGTTAGAGATGTTGGTAAGTTAAAGCTAGTGGATTAACTTTACTTGTTTCTTTTGGATATTTGTGAGTACAACAGTTAATGTGTTTTATTTACTTTTTAGTAAACTAATTCATAATTCTCATTGAGAAAACAACTTTGTTTTTCTTTGTTTGTCTTTAGACAAAACAACATTTTCTTGATTTCTTCATTATCATCTAAATGCTTTTTTTATTTTGTCTTTTTTTATTTTTAGGATTCTCTTTCCAGTGTGATTTTACAAGCATGGTACTGCTAGCTTTTTATTCTTTTCTATCCTGGCACTATTGCGACACACCAGCTATTGTTTGTTTGGTTCAAAAATATTTTTTGTGGCTCCAATTGTCATAATTAATTTTATTTCTATTTGTAAAAAAATATTTCCTAGCTAACAAAATTTTCAACTTCAGTTACAGATGGCAGATCATATTTACAACACATATTACAATGCATATTCTTTATATATAAAGATATAAAATTAGTATTTAATGTCTCACATGTTATAATGTTTTTATTTACATGTTTCTAATTTTTATCTTATATTTACAATATTCACGTAATTGTACTCTTTGATCTTTTTCAGTTACGTTTTAGCATAGTTTATCACTGGCCAGTGAGGGTTGAGAACATACGCATGGAGAGAAATGATATGAGAAAAATACGATGGATGCGTTATGTGAGTCTTAATGACAGGCTTATTTTTTATCTTTTTTGTTATATTTACAGCATTCTCACAGTTGTAGTCTTTTCTTCACAGTTGGTAACACTCCACTAATTTCGAACTGCCTTCATTTTTAATATATCTTGTATCAGTTCATTTTTCTTAAGATGAAAGTGATGGTCAGTAGTTGTAGTGTTGGAAAGTGCCAAGAAGGGGGAAAGTTCTGCTACGGGTGTGAAAACATTTTTTGTTCTACTTACAAGCATTGTACACAAGAAGTACAGTGAAATTACAGGTAGGTTGATAGATGATAACCTGTTTATTTGCAACAAGTATAAGACAATGGAGATGAATGTAATAAGCACAGCCGATCACTCTAAAGTAAACGACAAAAAATGGCTTGTGCTGTACATGAAAGCCTCAAACGAAAAAGTGAGGCTGATCCGAACTGTAGACCTAAAGGTTACAGATTATTTGTCATTTGTAACTCTATATAAAGTGAATGATTTGTCTGTTCAACGGAGAAAAACTCTGAATGTCTTTAGTGTCTAAGTCATTTGGTTGAGAGAGAGAGATTTAGCGATAACAGTTTTTGTTTGAAGCTGTGTTGCTGGGAGACGTGCAGTTTTTGGTCGTTGGATAACTAAACATGTTTCACTTGGATACCATGAAGTGAAAACCCCCAAATCAGAATACAAGCAGTAACCTGTTTTAACTTTGTAACTACAGATGAGAACTCAGATGTGAAAGTTTTATAAATTATAACAAAAGGAAACAAATAATGTTGTGGATTAATTAACTTCCCAAAAGGTTACAAAAAGGCAATTGCAGGAGAATATTTCAACCGTCTTGGGTTTCTATTCTTCTTGTGTCTGCCCATGATGCTATTTTATTTTTTACTTATTTGTGGGTAGTCAGTGCCATCTGGTTATGTGGATTTGTTTGCACATATGTTTCTGAACATACCAGATGTTTTCATCAATGTCATTGTTTGTATTGAGTTAATCCTCCCACTACTTCCAATTTCTCACAATTATTGGTATTCCATTAGTCTTTATTATTAGTATAATAGTTTTGCAGGTACTTTGAGAGATCATAACCAGTTTGTGTGCAAGAAGTGCATGACAGAAGAGAACTCAGATGTGTCGAAAGTGTATTTAGATGTGGAAGCTATTGAGTGTAAAGTGTATTTAAATGTGGAAGCTATTGAGGTTATTCAGAAAATCTTCCAGCTTAAAGAATTCCCAGCTTTAGTTACAGATCATGTAATGATAGTTTTTTTTTTAATGAAGGTTATTATGACAAAAATAATTAAAGAAGACCAGAAAGTATCTCAGTCCCATTGGTCTCCTCTTTCTCTACTTCTAGCTCTGTCTAGCCATTGTGCTTTTTTATTTCAATTGGTTATTTTACTTACCTGTGGTTAGTTAGTTCCATCTGGTTGAATTTGTTTAGTATTTTTTTTGATATACCAGCTGTTTTCACTTTAATTCCAATTTCTTGTTTACATGTTGTTCAAATGCTCCTACAATTATTGGTATTGTAGTAGTTTTGGATAGTATTATGGTAGTTATCATCATTATAACCATAATTATTATTAATATATTTTCAGATTGAAGAAAATTGGCGAACAATAATACTATAAGTCCAAAATGTGCAACAAAGAGCAATCCTTACTATGGAAAATGGAATCTTATGCTACCAATGTGTTACCACTGTTGCTGTAAATGGGTTAGTCTGATCATTAACTTCTTATTTGAAACTCAAATCAACAGAACTGAGGAGAAAACAAAATCACAGATGACAACCCAAATTCAAATTTAAGGAATACTATAACATCATCAGATCTATAAAACAATTTAAGTTTTATTTTTATTTTTATAGTTACTGTACTTAAAAAATCAATATAAGAAAATGACTTTTAAATGCAAAAAATGCCCAGAAACCTTTTCCAATAAGGAGGACTTAATAAGGCATAAAAAATCACATTTACTTTGTCAGATTTGTGACAAAACTTTCACCAATCTAGCTTGGTTTAAAATTCATTTGCGAACCCATACTGGAGAAAAACCTTTTCAATGTCAAGTGTGTGACAAAGCTTTTTCTAGAAGTCGTAACTTGAAAGTCCATATGACATCGCACACTGGTGAAAATCCTTTTGAGTGTGAAATATGCAATAAGTCTTTTGCATTAAATTCACGTTTGAATAAACACATGAAAATCCATAGTGGGGAGACTCCTTTTCACTGTGAAATATGCAAAAAGTCTTTTACACAAAATGCTCATTTAAAGAGACATATGGGAACACATACGAGAGAGACAACCTTTGAATGTGAAATTTGTGGCAAATCCTTCCTTCGAAAAGATAATCTAACTGCACATGTTATAATTCATACGGGTGAGTCTCCCTATCAGTGTCAAATCTGCTCCAAAAGTTTAACTTCACACGCTGCTTTGGAACAACATGTACGGAAACATAACGGAGAAACTCCATTTCAGTGCGATGTGTGTAATAAATCTTTCTCTCTAATTCATAACATTAAAAGACACATGAAGACGCATACTGAAGAAAAACCTTTTTCTTGTCAAGTCTGTGGAAAATTCTATGTCGATAAATGCAACCTTGAAAATCATGTTATCATTCATACTGAGTGACACATCATCATCATCATCAACAACAAAAATAACACACACACTGCTATATACCAAACTCAAACTCATCCATTACTTTGAGCAACCAACCCCACCACCACATCATGAATGCCCCATTGTATGCATGCATGTATTCATATCTCTGGTTCTTCTAACTAGTCAAGATTACAATTTTCAATCGAATGTTTTCATTGTCAATGGCAGTAATTGATTGGTCGATCCATCGCCTGTTCATTCACCCAGTTACAAAGTATTGACCTGTTGATTGATTCGACAGCTAGCAATAGAACATGCCATCATATGACAATCATGTTCATGCCTCTGGATTATGGACACTTCGGAAGACAACTGCTGACCGTCTATTCGTTTCAGCTAAACTATACAATAAATATAGGGGATAAAAGTTTCTGCTTCAGATTTTTTTCTAATGATAATTGTTTAAGGAATTACAGGCAGCAAAATCAGATGCTGGAAAGAAGCTAAGTATACTTAATTCACTTTTGATAAAATTAGTTTTACCGTTATTTATTAAAGGTAAAACTAATTTTATCAAAAGTGAATTAAGTATACTTAGCTTCTTTCCATATAATTATAAATTAGTGGGTTGTTTCTGTCTTCTCTCTTTTCTGAAGAGAATCATAAACACAAATAATACCAAATGCAGTAGAATTTAATTATCTACTGATTGGTATACTCTTAACATGTTGAAACTGTTGTTAAGATCTTTCATTTTAAAATTTTATTTAGTTCAAAGCTTCTTTGTGACATCAAAAGAATAAAGATGGCTGCCTGTCGCTTAACTTTGTTTAATTTCATACTGAAGAGATAGTAAAAATTTTGAGATTTCCGAGTTTTTTTCTGTTACTAAGTCTAATTAGAAATAGTTATATATATATTTATACTCGAAGAATACATTTCCCAGGACGGGTAAAATTAATTCCCACGACAGAAAAGTTTTACACCACTTTTATGTCATCTTAAGAAGATTAAAATTCAGATATAATGACACTGCAGCTTATGACAAGAATCTTTATTTAGATCAAAATCCATTAGATGATTTTGATTCTAGAAAATGTCTAAATTTGAGTGCTTAAGCTAAAGGGATCTTCAGAAGAAATTAAACTTCATTTCTTTAATTGGTGTCTAATGACTATAGATCAGATTCAATGCAAATCTGAAATATTTGACTTGTCAAACGGGAGGTTGTACCCATATAATGCCCCATAAAGCCCTTTAAATATTCCAAGGAACCTGAAATTTGGTGAATATTTATTAATATATAAAATCTATTGTTAAAATTTCGCAAAAATCGAAGGCATCTGAATTTTCACGAATGGCTTCCACCCCCTTTTTGCTCCTTTAAACTAAATATATCCCACATTACGACCTCTTACACTGCATTCCAAAATTCATAATGATCAGTTAATCAGTTTATGGGACAATCCTGTGTATACAAACATATAAACATATACACATTTATATAAAAAGAGATATAGTTATATATATAATTTAGTCATTCAGATTTTCGATTTAGGCCCAAATGACATTTGATCTGACACAAATATTTCATTTTGCCTAACCAGTCATTTATATAATTTTCTAATGTGTGTTGTTACCATAAAATAAAACAATTCAACTCGATTTAATTGCTTACATCTGATCCATATAAATAATAGTTGTCTGAGGTAAATTTTTCTTTCAATAAATATTCGATTAATAGTAAATGACTAAGTTTGTAGTAAAAATATTCGATTAATAGTAAATGACTAAGTTTGTAGTAAAAATATGACTTTCTCTGCTTCATTTTTGAATTGATATTTGAAAGACTTCAAAATCATTTTGGATTTTATGGATAAAATCGATGTCATACTAATTTCTACTTGATTTTGAGATCTTTAACCTGCCAATTTGCATGTGCTTTCTGACTAGTTTTAAAGTTTATAAGCAAATTATGGTTCATTTGCTTTAACTGGTCAACTAGTGCGATGTTTTTTCAGAAATAAAGAAGTTTACGAGTTTTTCTCTTTAAGTTCTACAACTGCAGAATTTATTTTCTCTTCCTCGTAAAATATCGATTTAACTTGTAAGGAAAAAAGGACACAGGTTTCGTTTATTATTTTTAATTCATAAGATTGACAGAATTAAATAAAAACGAAGCTATAATATCATTTGTGCATGACAATAAATAAATAAAATATTTATTTTGTTTTTCGATAAGCATACTCTAAATGTGTTAATCACCAATTATCAGGATTTGGGTTTATAAGTAACATTTATAAGAACTACCCCTTTCTCTAAAGTCGGGGAACCGACCTCTGTTCAAAATCTCTGACTTACATTAATAACACTTTACAAATTACGGTCTTTTTTCCAATGATGTAAGCGAAGCCAAATGAATCTTTTTTAAATGAATGACATACATTTTGAGGGTTTTATAGTAAATTATTTTGTTTTTCAAAAACCCGTGGCGCAGTGGATATAGTACTAAGTAAAATTCAGTTCTAAGTGACAGTCATCTGAAGGTTAAAGGTTCAATCCTCAGTGTGGGCGATACAAAGAATTGCAAATTACTGAAGACTTCTTCCCAGTCATGGCAGATGGATTTAATAAAGGGTTCTGTTCGAAATTTCGTCCAAATTCCTGAGTTCGACAGAAAGATTCCCGAGTTCCATAAGGTACACCTGAAGAATGTCGGAGGTTACATCGGTCGAAACGTTGTTATAAAAATACCTAAGACGCTTCATGGCTCAGAGGTAAGTCTGACTCCATCAGGGTTGCTTGTTGGTTGCAAAAGAAGTAGTGCTAAGTGTTCGAACACAGTTAACTCCTGGGCCAGTAGTGAGAAAATACCAAATTCTACAAATTATTTTGTTATTTATAATTTTATAGTAACATTTTTTGTTATTTATAATCTAAAAATTATATGTCAGCCGAAATTAATTTTAAGCTTCTTAAAACTGAAAACGAATAGAACGGTTTGCTTGTTGGTGGTATGAAAGTCGTGATAAGGATTCCATTGCAGTTGGTTACAGGGTCAAACGAATGTCAGCTAAATTAATGATATTACTCTTTGTTCGAATGTCAATATTTTAAGTTAATTAAAATCTAAAACTTAAGTTATGTTTTCTATGTCAACAATTTCGTTATTCTGGTCACGGCATCAATTTGATTGGAACACGCATACAAATAGGCATCAGCGAACTTACCTTTGAGCCACGAATCCCTCGTTCTATTCGTATTCAAGTATAATAAACTTAAAATATTTGTCCACAAGATAATAATTCCACCTTTAACTTTATTTCAACCGAAAAGAAATACAATGGTAGTGGCTAACAGGTCTGTCTGCTACCAAGGGTGCTTTTTGGTGGCATATAAAATCGTGATAAACGTTTAGAAGCAGTTGACTCTTGGTCCAAATGAATGTTAACTAAATAAATAATATAACTTTTCGGTTGAGTGTTCGAATTCAATATTTTACAATGAAATATTTTAGGTTAATTAAAATCTAAAAATATTAAGTGATATTTTTGGGTTTAATGGCATCATCTCAGTTTGAACACAGATATATGACCTATTTAGGCACCAGATGCAGAGAACTTACCTTTGAGCCACGAGTCAGTCACAAAGTTTTCTTTGTTTCCTCGTATAATAAACTTGAAGTATTTATCCCCAACATAAAAATTCCAATTTTAAGTTTATCACAATGGAAAACGATTAGAACGATAGTGACGCTTCATGGCTCAGAGGTAAGTCCGAATCCGTCAGGGTTGCTTGTTGGTTGCAAAAGTAGTGATAAGTGTTCGAACACAGTAAACTCCTTGGCCAAATAAATGATGTAACTTTTGGGTTGAGTGTTCAAATTCAATATTTTATAACAAATTAATTAATATAAGTTAATTAAAATCTAAAAATAATAAGTGATTTATATTTGTTAGCAAGACAGTGTCACCTCGGTTCAACCACGGATATATGACCTACTTAGGCAGCAGAGGCAGAGAACTTACCTTTGAGCCACGAATCAATCATGGAAGTTCTAATTCTTTCCTAGTATAATTAACTTAAAAAATTTGTCCACAGAATAAACATTCTAAATTTAAGTTTATTACAACCGAAAATGAAAAGAACAATAGTGGCGCTTTGTGGTTAACTCCGTCAGGGGTTCTTGTTGGTTCCACAGAAAGTAGTGATAAGATCTTGAATGCTCCTGAGAAATGAATGTTTACAACAAAATAGTTTAAGTTTATTTAAAATCTAAAAATACGAAGTCATGTGGGTAATATAGAAGATAAGACCAGACATTTTAATGTTGGTGAAAAAGTGTTTTTTAAGAATTACAGAAAGGGTAAAATGTTCTGCCAAAGCCGGTATTGTCACCAGGAGAATCAGACGCCTGATATACATTGTTTTGAGAAAACAAGCGTCATGTAAATCAGTTGAGACGCAGATACGTGGAAAAACAAATCTCACATGAGGAACCCATGGAGGTACTTTACGATGTTTTTGATGTACCAATTCCTGAAAACCTTACTACTACTCCTGCTACTGAAGTAAGACGTTCAACAAAAAACAAGAGAAATTCAACAGAACATCTAGAGATTGACCCAAAGAGGAAAAGATATATTTCCAGGAAGAAATAAATCTTATGGGGGGGTGTTGTGGACTAATCCGGATTCACCCATAGTGACAAGTTGGATTCGTCAGGTCACTATGGAGTCGACACCTTTTCCCTTACCAAGGAGAACCGCTTAGCACGTCTTCCTAGAGCCGGTAATGGCGACCAACTTATTGTAATTAAGTATTTATAATACAATTCCTATTCCTTTCAATTCCTATCTTGAGTTTCTTATTTACTTATTGTTATTCTCACAATATAACAATAATCTACTCAAATTGTGGATTAATTTGAAAAAACGAGATCCTAAAACATTTCAAACACCCCAAAAAACACATGGGATCTAATGCAAGGAACATTATGGGGAAAGTAGTTAATGTTCTGTTCGGGCATCTAATTACCACAACACGAAACGCTTCAGAAATCACTAGAAATACAGTGATTTTATAAAAAAAGGCCACAAAAACTTTAATTTGCACTCCTAACAGCATTAAAATTCTTGGTTTAAGCAAAAATAAGTTGTTTTGAACTAATTCATTGTTTCATTTGAAAATAATTTGTTTGTAGTATTTATTTATTTCTACCTTTTGCATGAAGACAACGCTTTTCGTTTTCAAATTAAAAATAAAAGTTATCTGACAGAACTATTAGAAGCAGCTGCAGTTATTTTTACGTATCGACCCTAGATTGGACAAAATATCCAATCAGCAGTTTTTTTCACTAAACACAGAAGCAAGAATATACACTCTCGGATATTGGCGCGTACTATAAAAACCCAAACACATTTTTCTTTCTCTTTCCGGTTTTTCTTTCCGAGAGAATTATGTGCATACATCACATCCTAACTAGGTCTTTTGTGGGCCAAAGGCTCTCAACAGACGCAACAAGAGACACATATGAACTACTAAACATAGAAGCATATACAGAGTTCATACGTGCACAAGCATAGTAATATAAATGTACACCTACAATGGCAAAACAACTCTTTATTTGGAAACTCTAAGAATCTCTGAAGTTTCCCTTATATTTCGTCGTCCTAACAAGTTGTCAATAACATCTAATTTTTGTATGGATAGACTTTGTCATTCTTTCATTTGATAATGTTCTGTCTTCAATATAAAAACGTGAATTCATTTTATGTCTATATTAAATCATTTTGATTATAAGTTTATTGTATTGATAATATTTAAAAAGATATAGATAAAAATTACACAAACATTAGTCGATCTGATTTTTCTTCAAATAAAATGTTGAGGTTGTGAAAGAAGGAAAGCAAACCCCAACTCTAAGTTTTGATGCGTTCAACAAAAGAGGGTAAAGTGAATGAACAAGTTATTTGAAAACCATTATCCCGTCATGGGCAGAAAAGAAAAGACATACATACACTGACAATCTGTTTCACAAAAAAGGTTTGTGTATATATCTGTTTTCAGCAATGGAAAATTAAGTTTGAAACAAAAAACACAATCGTATTAGGAATCAGAAATTAGGTTCAAATTTGTCCAATTATATATATATATAATTATTACTATTTTCTGTATCCACATAAAATTTTATAAGGGGATATCATTTTTCATGTGTCAATTTTCAGTATTTGCTTCAACAGTGCTCGATACGTAAGTAGAGTTAGATATTTATGGCAATTGAGCTACACAGAGGCTCCTGCGTTTCATCCCAGGGGAATCTTCAGGCTAAAATGCATGGAGTCAGTTTTGCCGGGTGTTTTTATATACACGACTAGCTAGTAAACCAATCAAATTCTTTGTAAATACTCTCTATATATACATAATGGAGAGATGATATAGAGAAATAATTGTGCATAGTCTAGAGAGGATTAGCAGGTGAAAACTCTGAAGGAGTTGTTTCTCTTTGAACACTATTTTTTTGGATAGACAATCTACCGTGTTAATTAGATAAAAAAAAATTTAATTTTAAATTGTTTAACTTTAAAATTCTTTTATTTTTCGTCTATTTTACTTTATTTCTGGTTTTACCTTTTATTTACATGTTTTTTTTCCTTTTAAGAATTATCTAACAGCATTGCAGTTGTTGATTTCTTTTTTGGGTGAAGACCCATGGTTTTAAAAGGGGCTGGCTCTAATGATTAACCATTGTTTCGTATTAGTTTGTTTTAAATAAAAAATGCTTAATTATGTTTTCTCACCATTCAGATTATTAATTATAATTACTAGATTTTAATATGAATTTTTCCAATTAGCCTTTTGAGCTTTACTGAGGATTTATTTTCACTTTAAAACTTTCATTGATTTTCGGCTTAATCTGTTGTTTTTAACAGAGATCACCGTGGTCAGACTGCTACCGGATACTTGATGTTATTTCTTTTGAGGAGAGTATCATTTAGTAATAAATCTTCATTAAGCTTGTATTTGGACATTTTCGGATAGTATGAGGAATATAAAATTTAAAACATTTTCCTTATAAAAACCCAATAATATATGTATATATATATATATATATATATATATATATATATACACTAGTAAGATTCAAATTCAAACTTCAGTTTAAAACGTCATGGCTATAGATAGATTCAAGGTCGACTAAGGGACTATAGGGTGGGGGATAACATGTCACAAAACATTAGATTGGGTACTGGCTGGCTTCCAATACTACCTCCTTGAACTTACTCCTCCCTATCTGAATAGTAAACATTTTGGTGCCCCCCACCCAATATTTCCAATACAGTGTAAGCGTCTCAACTTAGCAGTACATGAGTGAAAAGCAAGCAGTAAGCTCTGCATATGAATTGATCTCTCTTACTTAAGATCTATCCAGAGCACTCCACCCCCCATAGATCCAACATAGACATGAAAATATGAATATTTGAAGCAATAAATAAAAAGGTGAATACTATTTTATTTATTATTTCTTTTACTTCACATATACCTGCGATTAATAAGAGTCAACCCACATTCCTATATTGACAATTTAGTCCTTTTTGAAGATGTGGGGTAGCATGATGTGGCCTTTACGACATGCTGTTTGAATGTTGTACAACTGGTCCTGGAAAAATTTCTTCTCATCTAAGAACCAGAGCAACCTCAGCTCGATTGTATGTTTTATTTGTTGATGAGTTAAGGAACACATAGCTGCAACTAAGATTTCCGAATTTTTTAATCTGGCACAACTCATCATGATGAAGGTCACTCTATTCCAATATTCCGGTGATTTCCAGTCGTCCATCGTCTCCAGCTCTCAAACCCACCAAATAGTACACAGAAACAACTATCCATTGTAGCCGAATGAGCGAAACGTCAACAACAAAAATAAATAAGACCTTACTCCTGAAAAATGCTTTCAATTTTTATTTATATGTATATGATTGACCAACCCATCACTACTGACATGTGCAAGCATGCACACCATTTCGTATTTTTGCTGTGGCAGTAATTTATGCCACCATTTATGCATGGATTAACATAAGACTTCTAATGTGTATAGTATTAAATTAGTTTTAAGTGTGTAATAGTAAGTGTCTTACTGCTGGAAGGTACTTATTTTTAACATAGAATAATTATCATATTCGGTTTAACATCCTTTTTACATGCTGGCATGTGTAAAACGTCTTTTAGAAATAAACTTCCAAAGTAATCTATCTCTGACCAGGTCTTTAATATATCTATTTCTCCATCTTTCACATTTCGGATATCGAGTAAGATGAACCTTCTATCACAACCAACCTTTAATTATAATGAAGACAGCTACCACTTACCCCATCATCCATCATAAAATGGTGAGCCGACCTGATATGACCATGCAACCACCATTATAGATCTATGCTATTGTTGTTCTGAATCTGAATCTAATCTAGATATCTATTTTTTTCCTTTGACAATAACCTCCCTAATCGAAAAGAAATATTTTTTAAATGTCCATCACAGTTACAAATGCCATTATTTTGAACATTTCAATTAAATTATTATTTTTTTAAATTTCAGCTAAAGTAGTTGATTCGAATTTTTCCAGTCTAACAGTATCTCATTTTTTACTTGTTTTAATAGTTTTGTCACTCTTCTTTGTAAAACTTCCAGTCTCAATATTACATTCCAATTTCCATGTCAAGACACTGGAGCGCAGGTCTGAGTGCAATGCGTTCTGAGAGCTTTTTATCTTCAAAACAATGTCTGACTCCTTCATCAGCATCATATTCGGTCTAACATCCATTTAACATAAGGGCTTTTAGAAATGGACTTCCAAACGAACCTATCTCTGGCCAGATCTTTATGTATCTCTCTTACTCTCAAGTCTGTATTTATCATTTCCTCCTGTTTTTCTTGATTTTTCCTTGTGAACTGACTCTGATAACTCGATTTTTCTACATCTATTAACCCAAGAGCTCTCATTCCTTCTTTCAACATGGCCATACCATCAAAGTCTCCTGCTCTGCACACATCTCCTTATACTGTCCAGATGTAATCTTCCTTTGAGGTTATCAGAACAAAGTCTGTCTTTAACACTCACATTACACATCTATTGTATCATTCTCATATAGTTTCTCTCCATTCAACGCATGTTTGCAACCCTTATTGTGCAGGTTTCACTTCCATACATAAACACACTGCATACACTCTTCCTAATAGACTCTTCCCTTGGTCGGCAGTGGTAATGCTTTGCTGTTTAGTAATTGCAGAGTTTCCCATAACTTACTCCATCCACTTTTAATTCTTGCAATAACATTAGCACCTGCTTCTCACTGTGCTTAAATTGTATCATCAACTTAACTAAACTTCTAAGAAACCTCAATAGCTGCATAAATATTAAATTACATTTATATGCTTAACAGTAACTGTTGAAATCCATTACTTATGTTTGACATGGAATAATTATACAATAATTTACTTAATCCGCACTGAGTGATTCACTACACGAATCCTGTGTTAGACAGCTAAAAGTAATGTGTGTCGACATATGATCTTGGAGATCTGTGTTTTCATAAAATTTTAACTTACACATCTCACAATAAAATATTTTTTCATCCACGTGCGTTTGTATGTGTCGTTTTAAAGATGAACTTTGGGAAAATTTTACACCACAAGTCTCACAGTGGAATGGTTTTTCGCCTGTGTGTGTCCGCATATGGTTACGAAGATATGACTTATCAGAAAATCGTGAACCACACTTCTCACAATAAAAGGGCTTTTCTCCTGTGTGTGTCCGCAAATGGCTTTTTAGAGTGGAGCTCCGTGAAAATCTGGATCCACAAACATGACAATGGAAAAGTTTTTCACCCGTATGTCTCTGCATGTGTAATCGGAGAGAAGAGTTTTCCGCAAATTTAAAAAAACAAATTTGGCACTGGTAGGGTTTTTCGCCAGTGTGTATTTGCATGTGTCTTTTGAGGTGATAACTTCCGGAGAATTTTGCTTCACATAGTTCACATTTGTAAGGCTTTTCGCCAGTGTGTGTTTGCATGTGAATTTTCAAGTTAAGCCTTCGTGAAAACTTGGCATCACAGACTTCACAGGGGAATGGTTTTTCTCCCATATGGTTCTGCATATGTCTCCTAAGATTCGAGTTCTGCGAAAACTCTGCCCCACAAATTGAGCAGCAAAAGGGTTTTTCTCCTGTGTGTGTACGTACATGGCTTTCCAGCTGAGAACTTTTTGAAAATTTCGAACTGCAGATCTCACAGTTGAACATTCGGTCTCCAGTATGAATTTGTAGGTGGGTGTTACGCTCTGAACTCCTAGCAAATTTTAAACCACAAAGGTCGCATGAAAACGGTTTTTCTACAGTATGTGTAAGTATATGACATTTAAGGCTCGAGCTTTGTGAAAACTGAACTCCACAGACCTTGCACGAGAATGGTTTTTCACCGGTATGCGTTCGCATGTGTTTCTTTAGATTGGACTTCTGAGTGAATTTAGATCCGCATGTATCACATTCATAAGGTTTTTCTCCAGTGTGAGTTCTCATGTGGCTTTTCAGGATGGAAGTTTGGGCAAACTGTAAACCGCAATTCTGACACTGATAGGGTTTCTCATCAGTGTGTGTCCTCATGTGTCTTTTGCGGTATGACTGATATGCAAACCGTAAGCCACAGATATCACACTGGAAAGGTTTATCTCCAGTGTGAGATCGAACATGACTGACAAGTTGATTCCTTCGTGAAAACTTTGAGCCACACATTTCACATTGAAAGGGTTTACTGGTTGTATGCGTTTTCACATGCCGATTTAGTCTGTTGCTGCTGGGAAACGTTTTGGGGCATTTATTACAATTGAAGATTTGTAGCTCCATTGTTTCTGTTAGTTGCTTAGAATTTTTGGTAATCAGACAAGTTTCATTTCTGATCACTAGCTCATCAGTGGCTTCCATGTCAGGAAAAAAAGTTTTGTTTTTCATAAACAACTTCCTGTTAAGTTTTAAGTATTTTTCTCTTCCTTATTTCATCATCAAAATTAAACTTTCCTTTGTTAAATATTGAATTGCCTTGGCCAAACTTGATTCGAGTATCAGATGTTTTAGAGAAAGTGTATTGCAGATCAAACAGCTGATTTTAAGAATAAGTATTTTATCAGACATCTACTAATTTTAGTTGCTTTAATTTTAGTTGCTTTAATTATGTTCCCGTATGAAATGACCGGCCATTCTGTAGATTGGTGCCAAACTTTTCTAACACCATCACACTCCAGGCTTCTGATTGACAACGTGAGGGGTTTTTGACCGACTATTGAAGACGTTTCAACATCATTAAACCTCATCAGTAGAAAGAAGAAATTCAGCCCAACATTTACAACATCCTGAGATGCGACAACGGCCAAGTTCGATGATGCTACATCAATGCTGATGGGGCTTACAGACATCCAAAATCAGCTCCACATGGGTGTGTCTTATTTATAAAAATATATGATGCAAGACACAACCAAAAAATTCCAGGAAGGAACCAGTCTACTGAACCTTCCTCTATTTACTCATCCTTAACTGAAGACATCTGGTTACAAAATCATAAAAGAACTTTACATTATAAATGTGCAAAACCAGTAAATAAAGAACGACTTATTAAAGCTGCATAGTGTTTGTTTCTTCATTACTGAAAACCAGGATGTAAAACAATCCTAAACTTGTGTTTCTGAATTCTGATGTTCTGCCATTTTAATTATCCACACTTCGGTTTTGTATCCTATTAGTAATAGGAGTGCTGACCAAACTCAATAAGAACGAAAGGTAAATTCGTATTTATAGAATGTAATTCTTGGAGAGTCAATAAACTGCATTCCATATTGCTCTGCCTAGAGTCTCCTTATTGAATCAGTTCGTTTCCAAAACTTTGGGCAGGTTGTATGCAGGATGTTTGTTCTCTTTGCCTTTTGGTTAGGATCAAAGTGTAGTATCTGTTCTGGTGCTGCACTTCGTTTTTTTCTTTCCTCACTCAGTAAAGGAGAGCTCCTTCTAGAATGAGGCAATTTTAATTTTTTTTCCCAATCCTGGAGTTTGCCCATATTAAAACCCGACCTGTGCATGAGGTTAGGGTTTGCAAGTAAATAGGGACTTGTTTGCAGAAACCTTCTGGCAAAATTCTCTGCTTCTATTTTTGTAAATCTGAAAGTAAAAAAGAATAATGATATTATTATAAATAAACACTCTCCACTGAATTCCCCCCAAAATATGAGATTCTACTTTTTTTACGCGATTACATGTGAAACTCTGAAAATCTTGGCAAAAAGGAAAATATTATTTTAGAATTAAGAATATGGATCAGTTTCGCATAATAATTTTATGTAAAATGATCTTCAATTTCTGAGCGATTCTAGCGTTTAATAGCAGTTAACTAAATTTTGTTTTTCCATGGAGATAAAAAAAATTTTTTTAAGGCAATAACGTGTGATTTTAAGACCTTGCAACTCAGACTAAGGGTTAGTGGTAAAAAGCTTGGTTAAATGCCCTAAAAAGTTAGAATGGCTCGAAAATGACACAAAACTCATAGCCCACTTGTTTTTTCTTCTTTACGCTAAGTTTTTCAGGATGTTCCAAGTAGAATCTCAATATATATACGAACCCTGTCTAAAAAGTATCCGACCTTAGACAAGAAAAAATATTTCAAATACCTGACAGGGTTGAGACCCTAATCCCTTTCAAAATAAGCCACTTGCGCTTGCACACACTTAGCCCACCGATCAATCCATTGTCAGAAACACCCCTGGAAGTCTTCTTTTGGAATGGTGTTCATCCCTGCCGTCGCGTTTCGCATTATCTCTTCTCTAGTCTCAAAGCGGGAACCTTTCAGTGGCATCTTTAATTTTCGAAACAACCAGAAGTCGCAAAGAGCCATGTCTGGAGAGTAGGGAGGTAGGGGAATGACTGGAATTCCATGTTTGCCCAAGAAATATTGGATCAATTGGAATGAATGTACGGAGGCGTTGTCGTGATGCAATTGCCAGTTTTTTGCCATCTACATGTCTGGTCTTTTGCACTGAACTGTGTCATAGAGATACCAGAGAACATCTTGATAGTACTCTGTCACTGTTTGTCCTTTCGGTGCATATTCGTGATGCACAATTCCACGGATATCAAAGAAGACAGTCAGCATCACCTTGATTTTGCATTGCACCTGTCAGGCTCTTTTTGGCCTTGGAGACTCGGGATGCTTCACTTACTATGACTGTCGTTTTGTTTCTAGGTCGTACCTGTACACCCATGACTCATCTCCAGTTATCACAGTGTTGGTGGTTTCCAGAAGGTCCTGTGCAACTTGAAAACAGAGGTCTTTTTGTTCTTGCGACAACAACATGGGCACAAATTTTGCAGCCACTCTGTGCATGTTAAAATCATCATGCAAAATTGCATGTGCAGAATCTTTACTCACTCCGACCACTTGAGCGATCTTTCGCATGGTTGAACGACGATCTTCCATCACCAAATTTTGCACCCTCTCAACATCAGCTGCATTCCAAGTAGTTTGGGGCCTGCCAGAACGCTGGTCACTCTCTGCTGATGTGCTCCCACTTTTGAATCGGTTGAACCACTCCTTAATTTGTGTTACACCAATCGCACCTTCTCCAAACACCTGGTGAAACTTACGAATTGCTTTGCTTTGAGAATCACCAAGCTTTTGACAAATTTGATGCAACATCTTGAGAGAATAGGTAATCCGACGAACACGTTGTGTAGCACCTCACTCAGCGACTGACAGGCAGTGACTAACGCACAGGAAGGCGGTGATAAAATTCACACATGCGCATTAAGGTGTTTTCCTTCACTGCCCTATCGTTTCTATTTTGCACAGAAAAAATAACGATCGGATACTTTTTAGACAGGCCTCATATATATATATATATATATATATATATATATATATATATATATATATGAGAGAGAGAGAGAGGGGGAGGAGAGAAAGAGAAATAATGCAACAAGCCTAATATATTAGACTAATAAGTGGGATATATATTAAAATAGGACAGTGTCCAAAGAAAAGTAACTAAACTGATACTAGGATTAAAATATTTCAATCATCAACCCATATATCAAGTGACACCCCAAAAATGCCATCAATGGAATAGGCAATAAAATTCAAATAAATTTCTGCAAGCCGACCATATTCCGTACAAATAATTTTCAGTCAATGCCTAACTTTTCCACAAAATTTCAGTCATGAATTTCCAACAGTCTTTGTTTTATCGCTGTTTAATGATATGCAATGCCACTTTAGTGATTGTCTCATCCGTAGGAGGCGTAATCCTTAAAAGGCTTCACACCTACCGGATTTAATCTCCCAGATTCTTATTGGTGAAGTTATTTCGAAGATAATATCTATCAGAACAATCCCCATACTATTTCTGAACTGAATAGGGCCATCACAGCTAAAATCAGTCATATCTACTATTCTTTGCAACAAAAAGCTTCACATTGGACGGTAATAAAACAAAGACTGTGGAACATTCACGTCTGAAACTTGGTGGACAAGTCAGGCTTAGACTGACGTTTATTTTTATTCAATATGTTTTTTTTACTTTTGAGGTCACCGCTCATTAAAGTCAAGAGCTACTCGACTGTAGGTGTTAATGAGATAAAAATTAATGCCAACAATAAGATGAGGAACACTATGAGAGTACTAACATTGATGAATGTTACGAACTGCATTTGAATATTTTGGGGGCGACCTATAACAGGAATTTGTTGACATTGAACTTGGAGACGACGAAGTTGTTATCAGTAGGGAAGCAGTCTCACAGCAATGTGTTCCACAGGCTGGAAGCCCCGTCCATGGAAATTCCACCTGACACTAGGCACATGGAGGGATGAGGAAAAGTCTTTTTTCGTTGTAGTGGAAAGAGGAGTGCTTGATATGAATGTCTTACAACGAGAAACCAAAGATCGGAGCTCAGTCAAGCACTTTCCATGGTAATAAAATGGAATCTGTTCCTTCCACTGTGTTATTGGCACAAATAGATTTTATTTTGCACCAGTTTCTTCTTGAAAATACTAATTATGTCTAAGAAAAGTTTTTGAGTGGCGATTTTTTCCTAGGTCAGCGAATATTCTTTTGTATTAGAGGGATGTAATCATGTCATGAGTCATTTCACTTGCATTCTGCAAAAATCAATAGAATAAATTATACTTGAGGCACCTCAGAATCAAAAACGACCAAAAGGACACATTTGGATTGACTGTGATTTCTTTTACTTCCGGTTGAATTATAAACAACACATTTGCTTTCGCAATTTTTTTTTACAAAACATTCTGTTTTGTAAACTTTAGAGATTTATACAAAAAAATGTATTATTGAGCAGTGTGTGTGTGTGCTCTGTTAGGCTACAGAACTTTGTGAAAGTCTCTAGTCATGCGTGTTCTGGATTATGATGTATGCACCTGTGTTGTCTTGCAAAGAAGAACAGAAAAGAAGAAGAAAAGCTGTGTGTTTTGGTTTTTATAGTAGGCCCTGGAATTCTCTGATTGGCTGAAAGAAACTGCCGATAATGTCCAATCATAAGTCGATACATAATAACAATATTCATTGTCGCTTCCACTTCTAACATTTTAAAGTACTTTTAAGGCTGTCATAGATATTTTTCAATTTTAACAACAATTACTACAGGCAAAAATTTGGGTTACCACAGGCAATCCTCTAAGTGGTATACTAGACTGTCTATTTTTAGAATTTCTTGAAATAAAACCCTACAAATAAATACTTTCTACAAACACCATATTCATTAGATACCCTCCATTTGCTAGCATATAAAATGTAAGTGTTTAGTTTGCAAATGAACAGCTACTTGTGATAATATATTGGTGACATGAAATATCCTCTCCCGAAGGAAGAGATAATGCCTGGAAGGATGGTCGCATAGCAACAGAAAAGATACTAAACTTTCCCCGCCAAGGAGGTGGTAATGTCTGAGAGGATAGTCTCATGACAAAAGAACAGATACTACCCTCTCCCCCCAAAAAAGAAAAGGAGAAGGTAATCCCTGGGAGGATGATATCATGTCGACAGAAAAAGGTAATCCTTAGTAGGATGGTATCATGCTGAACGAACAGATACTACACTACCCTGAATTAAGCATTAAAAGATAGTACATTAATAGAAGTAATAGTATACTTTCGGTTTTAAACAGATATCAAATCCCATTTTTAATAGAAATACAACATCCTTATTTTTCTTCCCAAACAAACGGGAAAAGAAAACTAAATAAGATATAACACACAATAAAACTTACCTTTGAAACTGAATGTGATAATTCTATGCCTTTTATAGATATTCTCATCCATAAAAACAATAACACTCTTACCTACCGAGTATACCGAAAACCAACAAACACGAATACATTACTATTTTCACTCCTACTACCACACCCACACAATCAAAACAGGCTTCATAATAAGTTGATATCTCAGAACCCTTAGAATCAGCAAATCCCAATATCTAACAAACGAATAGAACATAATAAATATTTCATTTTAAATGTAAGACGAATGGCACACCATATCTTCCACAACGTAAAAATAAAATCTACCAACTTTACCACTCAGACCCATCATCTTACCTACTATCATGCACAACAAATCTTTATACCACATTATCCAAATATGGTTTCAAAATCATACATTCCATATCACTCATAATCTATATAATCACATATGCAAATTTAATTTTTGTGAGAAAAGGAGGAGACGCTTAATCTTAATAATAACTGATAATAATAAAAAGAAAGGAAAGAATAATCATGTATACAAATTTAAATGTTATGAGCAAAGTAGGAAAGGCTTAATCTCAATAATATCTGATAAGAAAGAAAGGAAATAATAATTATGCATGCAAATTTAAATCGTGAGAAATGACGAAATGAAAAATTAATAATATCTGATGATAAAAGGAAAAACAGAATTTTTCACTTTAACAAAAAAATTCATATATTATTATTAGTAGAGATAGTGGGAGAGAGTCTTTTCTGTTTGTTATTGATTAATTTTGTCTTATCGATTAGTTTGGTCTTTTTTCTTATCGAGAGAGACAGTGAGAACTAGGGAGTTTAGTCTTCATTATTTCAATGATTTCAAGTGATGAATAGGAATTAAATTACGAAGCCTGCTAGTTAAAATATTTTCAACAAACATAAAACCAGTAGAACCGTCCCAATCACACAGGCAGACATTTACACAGCCCCTTGTAATAATAGTAACAAGACGTACATTGGTGAAACTGAGCTTTAAAAATAATTTTTGATACTGGATAAAACTTATGTTCATTCATTTTCCATTCTATATTAACACATCCTTTACATTCTTAAAAAAACTTTTCCTCCCTCTACTCACTCCAGCTACTTTTCACTCCCTTCACCCATTGATGTTGCGTTTTCTTTTCACTTCTTATTCTGTTCTCTCGACATATTGCCTAAACTTTCTGACTACTTTTTCATATCTTTTCAAGATCCTACATTTCACAAACTACCCTACCACCTACCATAAAATTCCACCATACTTTTTTTCTGATAGTATGCACCAAAACACTTCCACTATCCAAACATCTTTTATCATACAGTCAACGTTTGGCCTACTGTCAAGACCTACTCCCTTTCACTCTAACCATCCCAAACTTTATTCCCCCAGCATTTGGGCTCTATTTTCTGCCACCATTACTTTATGTATATCTACTTCGAATTTGTTTCAATAAATTTTATTCTTGATAAACTTTCATAAATGAAATGTGATATTGAAATGAAATAAGCACGATTCTGTGTTAATTCTTTTGTTAACTAAAGTGTGTTCTTTGTTTACTACCTTATTCTTGGTTTATACGTATACATATATATACCAATATGCGTGCATGCACGTACATGTGTAATACTATAGAATGCCGTCACTCCCCCACAGTTAGGACAACTGAGAGAGGAAATGAATGACAATGAAAAACCGACTGATCCATTGAACTTCACAGACAAAGTGATGCCACAAACATTTAGCCATTAACAGCCGGGACGTTAAGATGGAGAAAATTCAGAAGGATAAGAAACAAAATGGACATCGCCAGTTTCCAGTGGAAGTAAACTGAGGGAAAACTGGATATATCTGAGTTCTGGTGGAAAGTAAATATATTTGGAAGATACTGGTTGTTGAAGAGAGAACGGCGATAGAGCCATAAAAAGGATGCCACAGTCAGTCTTAGCTGAGATCCTGAACTTGAGAGATGGGAGGTTTGGCTCAGATGTAGAAAGTAGCGATGGGATCCCAGTGACACACCCCCACATCCGACAAGTCGCTTGTACACAATGTCTGTATCTGTGTTGTTGTTATTATGTGTATAAATTGTAGGCTAAGGCTTTGTGCGTCTGGCAACTGCCAACACTAGAATTTCAACATGGCCAGTAAGAAGAAGCATGGTACATATGTTTGGGGTAAGGTTGTCGGTCAGGGGCGTGAGCATAGCTTGACACATGCACATATATATACAGACACACACACACACATATATATATATATATATATATATATATATATATATATATATATATATATGTCTGTGTGTGTGTCTGTGTGTGTATATATATATATATATATACACACACACTCACAAAGTCATCAACAGACAACTGTTTGGCCGTATACGGTGTGGCAATACATATGTTTCAAGCAAAGATTTGAAACCCAACAATTTGGTCAGTGAATTAACTTGAAGGTTTCAATTAATTCATGTGTCATTCTTGTTTTTAATAAAGTGGTTAATCCTAATTCTTCTAATCTCTTCCTATAACTAATTGTTTGTCACTCTTTGTATGTCTTCCAATCTCAAAATTACATTCCAGACACTAGTGTAAACGTGCGCAATGTTGCATGTTTCTTGGGGGGCATAGATAAATGCTGCAGATGGCAGGCCTGCAACGGAAAAATGTTTAGCTAAGATAAAAGACCACATAATAAATAGGCTGGTGTCTTATTGGATACGAGGTACCATGCTGTGGTTGCAAGCCACTTGAAACTTTGCCAAATTAATGCCTCTTAAGATACGAGGCCCCCTGGTCATTATGTTTTCATGTCCAGTGATAAAACAGCTTAGTGTTTTCGAGTAGTCTGGCTGTGTGGTCTACAAAAATGACAGCAATATGTATATATATTCCAGCAGAGCAGGCATTAGGGGTCAGTTAGGTTTTTGTAGGTCAGATGGGTTATTCGGTCATAAGTTAATGGACTGTTTGTAAGGCCTGTCATTCAGTAGAAAAAAACAAGTATTATAGTGATTTCTCAAAATAAAACATTGTTACTCGTTTTAAACTGGGGTTGTGGTTTTGTTTGGGGGGGGAGAACCCTTCAGTTACAGCAGTAACGGAGACCGAGACCACATGATTGACACTGTGACCAGTGTCCAGATCAAGCACTGAATTTGGATGAAGACTACAAGCAGATGATCACAGCCTGTGCAGTGAATGCACACAGATACAGGTTCACTAGTACCCAGGCCTGAATGCAATCTATTACTATACTAAAGCTGAGTTAATCAACGTTTGTATCCCTACATATTTTAATCACACAAAATACATGCTAAAATATTCCTCAGTTTAAGGATTGAATTATGTTTGAAAATATTTTAATTAACTGAAATTTGCAATTAACTGAAATGACATATCTCTTAATAAGTGTCTGTCTCACTGTATATTGTTTTATCTCCCCTCCGGTCTTATTTCATATACTATCACTCTCGCTTCCATCACTCTCCCTATACTTATTAACAGTCAGAGTAAAAAGGAAAGATTACAAAGATTAGAATAGTATGGTATAAACAAAAGGGTATATCACAAGTAGTAATATCATTTAACCAGTAGCTGTGAAGAAAAAGTGAGATATAACGAGCAGAAAGAGACTAATTTTGGATTATGCCTTTTTTATTATTTTATACTTAACTTGCTTTGCAAACTCACCTTTAGCTAATTCCAAAAATCTAACCCGAGCTCAATGTGTGATCCAACGGAACACAATTTTTTCTAGTATTCTATTTACAGGGCCGAATTGTCCTAAAGTCAGATTAGCTGAAGCCTAACGACCCACCAAAAGTTTGGATTTATGCAACCCTATTTTCCCTTCTATGACTCCCACCCTCACTTCAGGTCACTGGAATTCATTTATAGGGGTCCTCTTTGATATCAGAGATGCTACACTCTTAGCATCTCTGATATCAAAGAGGACCCCTGTATATATAAATATTTTATGCTATATAAAAGCAAAATGCTGCATTTTATGACAGACTAGACATACATGTGACCCGCTGGGTCACAACAAGTACCACTATTTATTCTAATTTTATTTCATTCGAAAATTGATAAGTTGTGACATATCTGTTAATACATTCATTTTGCAGGGAGAGAAAGAAAGAGAGAGGGAGTGAGAGAGAAAGAGAAAGCAGTCACCTTCTCCTCTGAACTTTTCTTACTACTCTTATTCCTACTCGGCATATCTTTCTTTCTAGCCAATATATATTAGTTTCCATTTAAATTAACTCCCTTAAAAATCAAAGAACATAATATTTTGAGGAAGGTTTTTGGTAATTTATACGTTTTTGTTTTCTTAAATCACTAAATTACTGTTAATATCGACAAAACTATTGCATATCAGCAGGACAATAAATTTTAAAATGAATAACACCAAATATTAATTCATTATAAACTGTTTAAAAATAGTTATGCAAATTAGGCATATAAATAGATGTTTGGTTCTTTGCTTTCTACTATATATACAGCATTTCAAAAGACTATATTGTATTATTAATTTAAATAGCAATATTGATGGTAATATAAGTGTTATAAATGTAAAAAACATTCGCATATATTTATTTACATTTGAAATACAGATTTGGGCTGAACAACACAAAATTAATAACAATAACACTCATCCCAGCCCAAACCTCCAGTTATGTATGTTCTATTCACATTCAATTTGTCCTACAGTGGCATCTAAAGAAATTTTCATTGAAATATTTGGAGGACTAAAATTCCTAAAACATGAAGAACTAACAAGATCTCGTGTGACTTGCTAGCTCGGCATAGCAATTGCTAAATTACTCTGTTCACCTTGTATCTTTTGTTTTCTTATTTTATCTGTTTATCCTGACACAACTTATTAAAGGCAAGGGAGTCCCAGTATTGAATTAAAAAATATGGTGTTGTTAATGGGAGAAGAGAAAGAGAGAGCGAGAGAAAGCAAGCAAGCCAGCCACCCACCCTCTAACCCCCTTTTCTCTTCTGGCTTATGTCTGTCTGTAAGAATTCTAGCGAGCAATGTTAGCTTAATTTTAGACAGGTTTTTAGGAAGTTATCCATTTTTTTTATTAAATCACTTTAATTAATTACTGTTAATATCAAAAAAACTATTAAATATATATAAACAAAATAGGACAATAAAATTACAAGTGAATAACACTAAACATTAATTTATTATAAACTGTTTAAAAAGTAATTATACAAATTATGCATTCAAATAAGTGTCTTTGGATCGTTCGTCAGTATGAAGTATTATTGATTTAAATAGCAGTAACTTGTTTTGATGTTACCATCAAAGGAGTGATAAATTGGAAAAAAAATTTGTATGTATTCATTTAGAAGGAAAGTAAAGAAGCACCGAATTGTTTACCTTTTAGTAACATCAGATGGTGGTTTGCTACATTAGGACCCAAGCTAAGTTTGGCCCCGTTGTGGGGGTTAGGATTAAGGGTTAGGCTCAGGGTCAATGTTAGCACGGGTCCTAATGTAACAAAGTACCCGTCAGATTAATCACTAGGTACGTGCAAAAATGTCCGCCGCTTGTACTGACTCTCGTTCTTAAAAGTGTCTTTTCTTAATTTTTTAAAGCAGTTTTCTTTAACTTTTGATTGTGTTTGAAGGATGAAAGGCATAATGTTAATATATAAAAGGAAACAAATGTATATTTACGTGTGAAAAAAAATAGAATTAAAAATGTTATCAAAACAGCGAAAAATCAGTTAAAACTGAAGATTCAATAAAACTGATATTTACTTTTCCAGCGATTTTTAAATCGCTGGAAAAGTAAATATCAGTTTTCTGAAACTGTTTCAAAGATAATTATTAAATTAAAGTTTTAAGAGAGTGAATTACAAAAGAATGTACCTCTTTTATTTTTACTAAAAATTGCTTAATTATAAAAAAAAAAAGTGAAAGCTAGCTAAAACATGTCCGGCGCCTGTGTTGTAATTGTAAACAGAATATATGGCTACACAATCTCAAAGTATGGAAGGCTCAGGCTTATTTTTTTAAATTTACATTACGAACTGCGTCAATTTTATTAATTATTTTTACATGATAATTGATTAAAATCTTGAACAATTACATTACTCGATTTATTCTTTAAGAATTAATGTAATTTTAAATTACATTCATTCTTAAAGAATAAATAACTAATTTATTGTTACAACACATGTAAGAATTTCTTACATGTGTCGTAACGATAAATTACATTAATTCTTTTAAAATTAAGCTAAGAGTATTTTTTTAATTTCAAGTTTGAAAAAGTAAATTAAAGTATTAACTTTAATTTACTTTTTCAAACTTACACTGACAATATTCATTGAAAAAAAAGTTAAAAGATTAAAAATTACTTATTAATAAATAAATAGAATAAACTTTGAAAGAAAATGTCATATTTGAATTCTATCTATTTATTAATAAATAATTGTTTTAAAATTTTTAAATAAACAAATACAAACTTACGTTTTATCTTTCCAAATAATTGACGAAATTGTGAAATTAACGAAACTGTTGAATCTCTGAAAATAAAATTTTAAGGACATTGTGGGGGAGTGAGTGGTGGTTGGTGAGTTAATCACGCCTGTTTATTACAGAATAGGCCTACCATACGTCCCCAAGTCAATCGTTAGTAGAAATTATTCAATTTTTGTAATTCTTTTTTTCGTTACGTTCCTGGGTCTCAAATCTTTCAATTTTTGGTTTATTTTCAAGATTATAAAAAAAAATTATTGCGCTGATGATGACACGTTGATGTATGAAAGGGAAATATAATTATGTCGCATTTTATATTTTACCAGAAACTCTAATCATTAAAATCACATTAAATATTTTTGCAATTATATTATTTTTTGGTGAGAATATTTATTAAACAATGCTTTATTCAATGATAACATTGCTAATTCAAAAACTTAATTTTTCTTTGAGTTATAGTGATTTTATTAACATGGAATTTAGGGGCCTTTTTCGTAATATATACGAAATAAATTTTCTTTTTAATTTTTATTTTAAACATCTACAGTGCTTTATTTTCATAAAAAAATTGTTTTTAATTCATACATTCTTTTTATTAATACATAAAAATATAAATTTAGTAAAGGTGTATTTTGTTTTAAAAAAATAATACATTTTCGCTAAGATTTAAAAAAAAATATATATATATATAATGGTTTCATTATATTACATGATCATTGATTAATAAATACTGAAAATTTCATTAAAATTGGTTGATTTCCTGAATTTTGGTGAATTTTAAGGTGAAGGGAGGGTTAAAATGTTTTTACATTTTGGGAATCGGCCATTGATTTTGCACGTACCTAGTGAAAATAGAGAATAGTTAACAAAGCCCCCTCCCCATGTTGAAAATAGGTTTCTAAATAATAACGTTATTATTTCAGCACGGTCCGTAAACTGCAGAAGTACTCTTTTTTTTTCCACATTAAAAACGGTCCTTGTGTCTAACTTCTCATCCATTCCTTTGGGGGTGGCATTTTCTCCATATTAAAAATTACCTTGCGTCTAACTTTGCCCCCCCCCCCCTCATAGGGAGACCGATCGGGTAGATATATATCCCCCACATCAAACGGACTTTGTGTCATATTCAGCCCTCGTGGGGAGGTGATAACAACTTATCAACAACAGTAAAAAAAAAAACAGTACAGTGCGAATAAAAAAGACCTAAACAAATAAATATTAGCCTTACCTATATTATTTCGCTTTTATATTTATCTTGCCTGCTTCAGACCACCTTGATAAATTGCCATCACGTTTCAAAATTCGACTTGAAAATCGTATTTATTTTCTCAAGTTGACATAAGGAAATTAACATAAAGAAACGGTGGTCTCAAAGGACCTTACAAACAATGGAGACGAACAAACACAGAACCGGTGACGATGGAAACAAGTTCCCTGCGTAATTTAAATCCATAGGAACGCGCGTCTTCGGACTTTAGAGATTCGCAATTGACTTGCATATTTATTGACTTGATTGGTTCATTTTTAGCATTTTAGGTGAATTTATAAATTAACATCCTCCGCTGAATTACGCCCCCCACCCCACCCAAATAAGATTCTACTCTTATTTTAGAGCACTAACCCTACGTCCGAGTTGCAAGTTCGTAAAACTACACATAATTGCCTAAAGAATTAGAGCCCCTCCCCCACCCCGAAAAAACGAACATGATTTATCTTCTGTAGCATTTTTTTAAATTGATTAACTTCCCTAAACCGTTAGAAAATCCCAGAAATGAGGGATTATTTTACGTTAAATTTATATTTATATGCGAAACTGATCTTTCTTTAAATTTTATAGTAATTGCTTCAGATCCAGAGTGTCCAGACGTGGCTGGTCTGGGGCCATCTGTTGTATGTCGATATCTGAAGGTGAGGACAGAGAATTGATAGGAAGGCGGGACAAGGCGTCTGCCGCAGCATTCTGTTCACCGGAGATATGTCGGATATCGTTAGTAAATTGCGAAACAAAATCTTAGTGGCAAGTTTCATGAGGAAGAATCCCACAGTGCATATATAAGCAGAGGGTGATCAGTGTAGATCACAAATTGACGGCCCTCGACTAAATGCTGAAAGTGTTTCACTGCGAGGTACATTCCCAGTAGTTCACGGCAAAATGTGCTGTCTCAAAAAGTTTTTGAGAGGTTGTAGTTGACCTTGGTGTTGTTGTTGCAACACTGCACCTACAGCTGTGCCCGATGCATCAACGACCAGTGAACACTGGGCATCGGACACAGGATGTGCAAGCAAGGATGTTGTCGATAGTTTTTCTTTCACTTTATTGAAAGTTTTCAGCTGAATATTATTCAGTGAAATCTGCTCATTTTTCTTCTTCCTGTTACGTAACAGGTTGGAAAGAGGAGTCAGGAGATCTGCACAGTGTTGGATAAAGCGTCTGTTATAATTTAACAGACCGAGGAAGTGCCTTAGTTGGCGAAGTGAAGTGGGTGGTTGAAGGTCTTGTAGAGCTTTAACCTTTTCAGGCAAGGGCTGATAATGTGGCCCAAGAAAACTAGTGACGAAGCACCAAAAACACATTTACCAGGGTTAATCCTCACCTGGTATTGCTGAAACCGTTCGAAGAGTAGGCAGAGATGAGTGACATGCTCCTCGGATGAGGCACTTGCCACAAGAATGTCGTCTATGTAGCTATAGACGAAGTCAAGATCTCGCACTACTTCGTCCATGATGCGTTGGAAGGTACTAGCCGCATTTCGTAAACCGAAAAGCATAGTCAGGAATTTAAATGCTCCAAATGGAGTTGTTACCGCAGTTTTTGGTATGTCAGCCGGATTCAGTGGAATCTGATGGTAAGCCTTAACTAAGTCCAGTTTGGATCAGGTACCGTCATGGCATTGAGTTGTCGATAGTCCCCAGTCAGACGCCAATCTCCAGAGCGCTTTGGGACCATATGCAAAGGGAAGCCGATGGACTGGACGAGGGGCATATAATTCCCAGCTGCAGCATATGATTAAACTCCGCTTTAGCCGCTTTTAGTTTCTCTGCAGATAAGCGACGAGGACGTGAGAACACAGGAGCTCCTGTGCTCTCAATGTAGTGTTTTGTTGAGTGAGTTGGTTTGCTCACAACAAAATTCAAGTTAGTTAACTCCGAGTAGGAGTGTAATAGAGTCTGGTATGGGTCATCGGTAGTGGCAATAAAAAATACCGGGTGTTTGATTTGAAACCAAAAATGGAAAGTTTCATATTATTATCTATCAGCCGATGTCTGCGCATGTCCACTAGAAGGTTAAAGTGGTGCAGAAAGTCTGAGCCCAGAATGGGGTAGGGTAAATCGGCTACTGTAAATACGCACATAAAGTCTCTGCGCAATTCCAAGTCCAAAGAACGAGAAATTTGACCGTACGTGGGAATAGGAGAGTGGTTTACAGATTGCAGTGAAATAGACGACACAGGTGGCTTCTCAGTAAGGAGTTTCAGTGGCCAAATACTGCAGGCGCTCCCTTGTCCACCAAGCAACGTGCATGGGAGATGGAGTCCGTAAGAAAGAGTGCACGAATCTGTAGCTTCAGTGAAGACTGTATCGTGCCCAGGTCTTCAGATATTAGTTTCCCTGGTTCATAAATGAACAGGTTTTTTTGCAGTTATGTGCTTGTGCACCAAAGCGACTGTGATAAAAGCACAAGCCTTCTCGCGCCTAATCTTCTCACCTCTCTGATAAGCCGCTCTGTAGCGTCGAGTACAGCCACAGACGTGGTCTGTTGGCTCGTGTCTCTAGCCATGGCAGAGAATGCAGAGACTTCAACCTGTGGTCAGACGCGATAGTGGGCTTTTTTGTGAAATCCATCACTTTATCTGCCGACGAAGCTCATCTCCATCATTGGTGCCAGAATTGCTTTGACTTTCAAAGGCAGCCTTACAAAGAAAAGCTGCTTTATGAGGGCACTATCAGCTGGGGCCTCTTCTGCCAGCTTATTTATTCTACAGAGAAATTCGCTGGGCATGCAGTCCCTGAAAAGCTTGTCGTGTACCAACGTTTGGACCTCCTGCTTAATGTTGCAATCTTATTTGTCCTGAGATACGACTCGAGTTGGGCGAACCAAACTCTGTCCGAGAGAGGAAAAGGAAATTAAGAGTTTTTAGAGCTGCCTGAGGTCTGTCAGCAACTATTTTCAGGCGTCCAGTGGACGGGGGCAGGAGAGAGAGTGAAAGAAGTGTTTTCTTGTTGCGTGCCGGTGTCTCGCTGCCGACTGCTTGTGATTCCCAAAGGGGCTGAAGTAGTTCTTCAGCCGACAGAAGGAATCCATGCACCCTGCAAGCTGATTGGTCAGTGTGTGACCAGCTCACTCCATGGGGACATTTTTCGGAGGGAGAAAATAGGTCTGTTTATGACCGCTACATCGCAACTAAAATTTGCGAATTTTTAAATCTGCCACAATTCATAATGATGCAAGCTGCTCTCTTTCAATATTCTGGTTCTTTCCAGTCGTTCATGGTCTCCAGCTCTCAAACCCACTAATTGTACAGAGAAACAGCTATCAGTTGGATTTTACCACTATTAACTCTTAAATGCATTTTGTTTCAAATATGACACATTCGAACAAAATACCTATTTAATATAATATTCAACGAAAATGTATCAAACTGCAATTTGTTTCACATTGACAACGAGCCCGTTGTTGGCAAGTGTGAGTAGGTATTAGTATTATATTGCATCAGCACACCTGCAAAATTGGTAATCAACATCTTCGATAATAATTATTTTTCAAACAAATATAAAAAATAAAGCATTTAAGGGTTAAATACTAAAGATGATAACTCCCATCCACTAGGTCTTCAGGTTGCATAACGGGAAATTGCATTCAGATATGGAGGTCAACTGAACATACTGAATAATTATCATGGGTTGCCCTTTGGCAAGGTACAGAACCCACCGTTAGCAACCCCACCCATGTTAGTTGTGAAGATAATAGCATCAGGCTGTTGGATATAAATATATGCAGGATAAGACAAACATCATCTCTGGTGGAATCGTATGCTACAGATGCAATGGACAGGGCCACATCGCAAGGAACTGCCGGCAACAAGCAATGGCTGTTCGCTGCTACCGGTGTAGGGAAGCTGGCCATATAGCTCAAGACTGTCCGGGAAACGGAACCGGGGACAAGGTGTCAGCGTCGACCTCTTCCCCACGCAGAAATTAAATGAGACGCTGCCGATCATCCCGATATATATCAACGAAACACTGTGCTCAGCACTCCTCGATTCCGGGTGCTCCCGCACTATCGTATGTGCAGATCTCTGCCGCATTTGGAGAAAGAAGAACGTCAGAGTGACTACCATCAGTGGAGAGACGCGCACATGTTGCGGCGTGGGCAATGTAACTATACGGACGAAAAATGGAAGCTCCGCTAACCTAGAGGCGCTGGTAGTGCTCGAAAAACCCCTGAGTTTTGACCTGCTCCTAGGATATGATGCCATCAGAGCCCTTGGTGGTGTCCATATAACGGTGACAGGGGCGGTACATTTTCAGGAGAAAGCCCCAGTGTGTGCTGCGCTAAGGATCGACCAACCAGACTTCAGCGTCGAATTTGACGAGCAAAAGAGGGTTTGGACTGCCTCATGGAAGTGGTCGAAAAACAGTGAACCAGCCAAACTGCAGAATGGAATAACTGAATACCATGTGCCCGACCACATGAGGCCCGCGTACGAAGAGGAACTTCGCAAATGGATCGAGGATGGCTGGCTGATTCCCTACCCATACAAAAAACTTGGACCTCCTAAGGGTCTGATCCCATTAATGGCGGTCGCTCAGCACAACAAAGCCAAAGTCAGGCCGGTAATGGACTACCGAGAACTGAACTCGCATGTCGATGCGTTTACAGCTGATGCTGACGTGTGTGCTAGCAAACTACGAGAGTGGCGCTAGCTGGGTTCTAATGTGTCCCTGTTTGATCTGAGAAGGGCATATCTGCAGGTCCGAGTTAACGAGACAATGTGGCCGTTTCAGACGGTAGTGTTTGCCGGTAGGAGGTATTGCCTCACAAGACTGGGCTTTGGGCTGAACGTTGCGCCCCAAATAATGAAGACGATTGTCAATGCTCCATTGTCACAGGATAAGACCGTAAAAGAAGGGACATCAGCATACCTTGACGACATATACGTGGATGAAGACATTGTGCCGTCATCACGTGTGAGGGCCAAGCTAGCCGAACTTGGACTGATGTGTAAGGATCCAGAACGCTTGGAGGATGGCGCTCGTGTCTTAGGGTTGAGCGTTCAACAGGAGCGAGGGACCTTGAAGTGGGGGCGCGGAACTGCATTTCCTGAAGTGCCCCATGTCCTTACGAGGCGGGCTATATTTTCCCTGTGTGGAAAACTGGTGGGACACCTACCAGTAGGTGGATGGACTCGGGCCGCGACAGCCATCATGAAGAGGAGGGCGAGTGCAGTTACCAAAGGTTGGGATGACGAAACGGTGGACAATTTGTTGCGGCGCATGGTGAAGGAGACCATCACAAGAGTCGAGCAGGAGGACCCCGCTAAAGGAGATTGGTGCGTCCAGGGAGACAGGCTAAATGTGTGGGTGGATGCAAGCTCCCTCGCGATCGGGGCGCTATTGGAGATGAACGGGTCCGTGATTGAGGACGCCTGCTGGTTGCGACCAATGAATGATGCTGCTCACATCAACCTGGCGGAGTTGGATAGGTAACAAAAGGAATTAACTTGGCACTCCAGTGGAAAGTCAAAGAATTATGCATACACACAGATTCGCTGTGCGTATACCACTGGATACTTGACACACTAACAGGCAAAGCGAGAGTGCGCACCAAGGCGGCTACCGAAATGCTAATCAGACGAAGGTTGGAGACAATAAGGAAGTTGGTGGAAGAGTATGACCTATCGGTGAATGCGGTGCTTGTCACTTCAACCTGCAATCTTGCCGATAGACTTACCCGTGTGCCCCAGAGATGGTTCGACGCAATGAAGAAAGAAGCCGAACCAGGGTCTTTATGTGCTGCCTCTGTTGAGGAGACGGATAAAATCAAGAAGGTACACCATGACAGTGGACACCCCGGAGTGAGACGGACGTATTATTTCGTACGCTTAACCAACCCGTCAGTGTCCAAAAGCAAAGTAGAAGCAGTGGTCAAGGAATGCCAAATATGCCAGTCAATCGACCCTGCTCCCACCAAATGGCAGAAAGGTCGGCTGGAAGTCGACGAGAATTGGAGCCGACTGGGCATGGACATAACCCATTATGGTGGTCAGCACTTCCTCACACTGATCGATTGCGGACCAACGAGGTTTGCGATCTGGCGATTATTAACAAGACAGGACTCGGCTAGTATCATCCGTCAATTAGAGTCCATATTTTACGAGCGGGGTCCACCTGAAGAGATTCTCACTGACAACGACACAGCCTTTTGCGGTGGAGAATTCAGGCGTTTCGTAGACGAGTGGGGGATCCGGCTTAGACACAGGTGTGCATATGTACCGAGTGGCAACGGTATAGCGGAGCGGTGCCACCGAAGTGTGAAGAGGATAGCAGCAAGGAAGCAATGTACGATTGCAGAGGCAGTATATAGGTACAATACGACACCGAAGGATGACGCGACTGCTGAAAGTGCACCTGCTAATGCGATACATTGCTATCGAGTGCGTGTTAAGGGCATTGACGCCTGCCTGCCTGCCTAATCAGAAGAGGACGCAAGGACGGTACAAGTTGGGGACACCGTTTGGGTAAGGCCTCCCAGTAACCGATGTACGACCAGTTTCAGAAGAGGACGGATCACCGGCATAATTAGTGAGCAGGCTGTGCTGGTTGATGGTACTCCACGGCATGTGAAGGATGTCCGGCCCGCCCTTGATACAAACCTAATATCGAACAGCGAAAGTGATGAATCATCCAATGATGAAATGTGGATCCGACCTATGCCCCATTGCCGTGATGACATGGCTGAGACCCTCAGCAGAGATGGCGATAGTTCCAGCGCCACTTCTGAAAGCCCCAATGACGATGGAGCCCAGCTTGATGGAAGGACTGCTGGCAACGTTAATGGCGACAGATCTGTTACCCCTCCTGAGAGCTCTGATGAAGATGAAGAAGTCCAGCTAATCCCCCTCCGTAGGAGTGCCCGTAACAAACGACCGCGGCCGCAATGCCGCATGTGTGATCTTGAGACCAGAGGGGAGTGTAAAGTCGAACAGAATGAAGGAAGAAAGCGACCACGTGTTTGCGCGTGTTGTCTTACCTGCCGGGATGATCACGGGGAGGGCGGAAATTAGATTAATGGTGGCTGTGGTTTTTTGTACGATTATTGAGCAATGACGTCAGGCCTCACGTGACTGTTTTTCTGACCACCGATTGGCTGATGATGAACACTTGGACAATAAAAGGAGTATGTTCAGAAGATCAAGAGAGTGTGTATCAACTGCATCAGTGTGATTAGACGTCCGACGTGTGTGTGTTAATCAACTGCCGTAGTTGCGAAACGAATACAATTAAGAATGGGTACTTTGCAAAGTATCTGTTACTAGTATAAGTTGCGATCACTAATATTGAAATCATCCTAAAAATAGGGTGACAGCAACTGAATGCTCATGTCCAAGCGAGCTCGGTCCTGTTGAGGTGTCAGCAGCAGTTGTGTGTGATCTTGATACGTATATTGATGTGTGTGTTCATGTATAGCTCTCCATTTATAAAGTTAGGAATGTTTGTGTGCTTATGTATTTATATGTACAGAATTCCCTTCTTAGCTAATTAACCGAACATTATGAATTTTGGAATACAGCTGCTAGACGAAATGGGTCCAAATGTGGGCTATATTTAGTTTAATTTAGTTTTATGCAAAGGGGATAAAAAGAAAGTGAAAGTTCTTCATGAAAATTTAGATGCCTCTGATTTTTGTGAAATTTTAAAAATAGGTATTAGACATCAATTAATAAATATTGCCCAAATTTCAGATTCTTTTGAGTATTTACAATGGTTTTAGGGAGCATGATATGGGCACAACTCCCATTATAAAATTCAAATACATCAGATTTGCATTGAATTTGATACATAGTCATTAGACACAAATGAAGCACAAAACAAAACACAGTTTATTTCCGCTGCAAAATTAACTCCCTCCGACAAGTCATCCTCACAAGACATCTGCGTTGGATGGCTCATGCCTTTCGCCGTCAACCAGGAGAGTTCATCTACAATTGCCCTGCTCCCCTACAAGGTTGGAAAAAGCGATGTGGTGGACAACGAAAACTCTGGAGATCATCCAATCATTGACTTCAAATTGTCAGACTAGATCGGCCTTTGTGAGGGATGCAGTAGCGAGGATGGATGGAGCCGACTCAACCCACTTCGGAGTGAATGCTGTTTAAAGTATAAGTAAGTATTATTAGGAGATTAGAAAGTGGACCTTAACTCCCGCTTCTTTTATTTTGTCCTTTAGTCCTCACATTCCATGAGCGATCTGACAAAGGGGGAAGTATTGCTGTTTTCTGGGTCGGAATCTATCCATCTGACCCCAATCTTTGAACTTGTATTTCTTTTCTAGCTCCTTTCATCAAGTGACTTCATGCCTTGTCTGGAACGATTTCCCTAAAAAAAAGCAAGGTTCCCTGAACTTCAATTTCTTCTTAGATATTTTCTAGTATCAAAATCATGTAATAGACTTTGATCAAAATAAGAATAAGGATTATAGATGTAATGTTTAGTACCATTATATCTTCACATTTTTCTCTTCGTAAGGATACATAAAAGTGGTGCAAAACGCTTCTGTTCAACGAATTAATTTTACCCATCCCATATATATATATAAGTCAGGTTCATATTATATTCCAATAACCATGTTTTTTATTTTATTATTTTTATTTTTTCACATTTCCAAAAAACAACATTTCTGTGAGATATATTTTTAACAGTCCGTTTTATTTGTCTTGTGCCAAACAACATTTTTATGTCAATATCGTCTCTGCAAAATTACAAAATCATCAGAAAAATTCACAAAGAGTAAAAAGTTCTTGGATTAAAGTGTCTTGAAAAAACTTACACTATACAGTGGTTCATTTTTGGGTGAAAACAAACAAAAAACAAAGAAAAGAGAAAACTCACACGTGGAGGAACCCACTAATACGCCATTTTGAATTTTTCGTTCAAAGCTAGTACATCCTAAAAATTGTGTGAACATTTATAAATTTTAATTCAGTAATATTTCTTAAAATAGTTAATAAGTTCTATAATTTATTTATAAAAATTCTAATTCATTTGAGGGTAATTTTTTTACTGTCTAAAGTAACATCAATTAGCCTTCAGATGTCTATTTAGGTCATTTGGATACGAAGCTAACAACGGAGCTGGTCTGTTGAACTTAAAAGAGACCAGCTCCGGTGTTAGCTTCATATCCATATATATTCATCAATATACTATTGAAGGACCACAAACTACGAAGTTAATCAACCCAACCAGACTTGAAATTAGAAGAATTAATAAAATGGATAATTTTTGTTGAAGCATCAATGTTTTGTCAAATTTATACAGGCTTTTTATGTAATTAATCGAAGTAAATCCATTACTGTAAACTTACTGCATTGTCTATGTGTCCGAATAGGAGATGATTTTTTTGAAGCATCAATGTTTTGTCAAATTTATACTGGCTTTTTACATAATTAATCGAAGTAAATCCATTACTGTAAACTTATTGCATTGTCTATGTGTCCGAATAGGAGATGACTTTTTTGAAGCATCAATGTTTTGTCAAATTTATACTGGCTTTTTACGTAATTAATCGAGGGAGAACTGGATGAAGTTAGAATGGGAGAATTCTATTCATACTTAAATAAATTAGAAGAAGGTGACAATGCTAAAAGGCAACTGAAGAAGGCAGGAGAGTAAATCAGCCCCTTGGGGCTCCTCTTAATATGCTTAATCTATTCTTGTACTTGCCAATGGTACTATTTTATTTTGACTAACCAGTGGTTGCACAGTGCCATCAAGTATGCGAGTTTGTTTCCACATTAGATTTTTTCTGAAAATACCAGCTGTTTTTATAAGTGCAATGGTTAATATGGTGTCAATCTTCCCTTTAATTCCAATTTCTTATCATCTTTTTACATGTTTTTCAGCCCTGTTCTGAGTGCCCATACAATTATTAATATTACAATAGGTGTTGTTAGTATTATGGTAGTTATCGTTATCCCCACCATAATTATTATTATTATTGTTTTTTCAGATTGAAGGATATTGAAGAACAATAATACTATAAGTCCAAACCGTGCAACTAAGAGCCATCCTGTCTATGGAAAATGGAATCTCATGTGTTACTGCTGTTGCTCTGAATGGATTGATCTGAGCATGGAAAATGGAATCTCATGCTATCGCTTATGTTACTGTGAATGATTTGGTCTGATCATTTACTTTTCATTTTAAACTCAAATCAACAGAACTGAGAAGACAAGCAAGTTTTGATACTGCAACATCATCAGATCTAGAAAACAATTTAATCTTCTATTTTTTTTTCTTGAGTCGTTATACTTAACCATTTATAAGAAAATGACTTTTAAATGCAAAAAATGCTTAGAAACTTTTCCCAGTAAGGAGGACTTAAGAAGACATAAAAAATCACATTTTATTTGTAAGATTTGTGACAAATCTCTCAACGATCTAACTTGTTTTAAAATTCATATGCAAACAAATACTGGGTCCTGAATTCCGGTGAGACCAAAAGAAAGACATACTCTGACATAGTTAAGTTGTCAACTGGGGAGAAAAAAGTAATGTTCTTCACTTCTTTACTAACTCAACATTTGACAGGTAAAGGAATATTCGAATATCTATGTATATCATATAGAGATCAAGTGTTAGCCCCAGGAAAGGGTTCCTTGATTTCTGAGAACTTCGACTGAAGTAGAATGAAACAAAGAGAGAAACCGTTTTATTGTCAAGTTTGTAGAAAATGTTATGCTGTTCAAACTAATTTACAAGAACATATGAAGATTCATATTGAGTGACTGCTATAATCAGAAGAGAATGATAATGGCTGCTCAAGATCAAGGCTTGATGACCAATGCCTTTAAAAAGATGAGTGGTCTCAGCAGCAATAACAAGTGCAGGTTCTGCCACACAGAAGTAGAAAGTGTGAGCCACCTGAAATCCAGTTGTAGGGGATGGCTATTATACAATGCGACACAACGGAGCGTGTAAATATCTTCACTGGATAATTTGTAAAAAGTTGAATATCCAGTGTAGCAGGCAGTTCTGGGAGCATATACCAGAAAGAACAGTTGGAAATAATTTATACACCATCCACTATGACTATGCAATCCCTACAGCTACATATCTAGAAAACGGAGCTGTTAAACCTGACATCGTAAAATGGGACAAAAGGGAGAAAGTAGCAACCCTAGTTGAAGTCAGTGTCCCTAATGATGCAGGATTGAACAGAGCAGAAAGGGAAAAGATTACGAAATACCAAGGTCTTATGTACGACATGAAAAGAAACTGGAATCTTAGGAAAATCTCCATCATATCAGTAATTATAGGAGCAACAATGAAAATTAATTTTAAAAGTTATTTGGCGAGTATATCCGGTGAACCGAGTGCAAGAGAAATACAAACAACTGCACTTAAAGGGACGGTTAGAATCTTAAGATCTCTAGGCTGGAGTGTCTGAAATAGCTGGTGAATGTCTGGCATCCGGTAGGATTCTTCATCTCCAGCAAATACAGAAAGATAAGAAAAATATAAAATAAAAGAGAGTGACTGAGCGGGTGATCGTATGGCATTTGGAAGAATGTCCCGTCCCCAGCAAATAAAAGAAAATGAAAAGAAAAAGAAAAAAACTGACTAACTATACAATAAATTTAAGTTTGTTTCAAATTTTCCATAATTCCCTTTTTACTTTCATTACTTTTGTCTTAGCGTTTTTACAGCAGAGAATCGTATTTCGTGAGAATATTTCAATAAAATATGCAATAATTTTGAATGATCAGCTTGATTTTTGGCTGTCTTCTCTTTTTTTCTTACCTTAGAAATACTTATCAAGCAAAATAGTTTTTAAATAAATATACAAACGTTTTAATTAATTTATTGTAACAATGTAAATCTTTTTTTTTAAATAGTCTATTTCATGCCATAAACATGTCACTTTTAAATAGATTATGATGATAGAATTCTATTTATGACATTAGATTTGATTTTGGAACAATTTATTTTTAAAAAAAGCTTTGATCCTCTACATTTAATATTTTAAAAAAGCTTTGATCCTCTACATATAATACTTTACACCATTGTATTTTTGATGCCCATAAATAATTTATTTGTAAATCAAAAATTATGTGGAAGTTACATAGTCACTCAAAAAACAGACACAAAATCTGTTATTTTATTTTCATGAAAAAGTCTTTGGATTATTATCAAGTAATCTTTAAATTATCATATAACCAGACAAATTCGTATATTCGGACTACTCTTCTCATCTTGGGTGTTTTTGTCACAACGTTTCGACCGATGTAACCTCCGACCTTCTTCCGGTGTACTTTGTCGAACTCGGGAATCTTTCTGTCGAAATCGGGAATCTGGACGGAATTTCTTACAGAACCCTTTATTTAATCCATAGGGGTGGCATGCTCTCGTTCCATCTGCCATTACTTCTTCAGTAATTCACAATTCTTCGTATCACCCGCACTGAGGATTGAACCTTAAACCTTCAGATGACTGTCACTTAGAACTGAATTATACTTAGTACTATATCGACTGCGCCGCGGATAGTTTTTAATATTCATACAATACCTTTACTGAAAATACTAAAAAGTTCAAATTTAAATATTAGTAAGAAAACGGAAATGATGATGTATAGAAGTGAAACCTTACCAGTAAAGATTGATAACATACGTTGCATGGCGAGAAATGATGTGAGAATGATAAAACTCACATTACATATCCATTGTATCATCCACACATCTCCCAATCTTTATCTTCTTCTGTGTCACCAGATTTAAGCCCATCTTAAACACTCACATTACATATCCATTGTAAGATGGGCTTAGATCTGGTGACACAGAAGATAAAGATTAGACAGTATTGGGAGATGTGTTGAAAAATGGATGAGAGTTCTTGGGTTAGTTAATTGTAGAAAAGTTGAGGTAGCAACTTCAGTTCACATGAGAAAGCCAAAGAAAACATGGGAGGAAGTGATAAGGATAGACTTCAGAGAAAGAGAGATTAATATAAACCTATCCAGAGATAGGTAAGTTTGGAAGTCAATTTCTAAATGCCATCCAACACATACCAGCATGCAAAGTGGATATTAAACCGAATCTGATGATATGATGATGATGATGATGATTTTCTCATTTTTAGAAACGTAGTAAATATAACATAAAATGATTACCCAGCTTGAAATTCTTTATAAACGAGATTATATTTGGATAAAGATTGGTCATAAAAATTGGTACTGATACAGAATCCTACCCAATTTCTGGCAACTTTTCATCGGCAGCTTTCGTAAGCAGTCGAAAGATGCCGAAGCGATTAGCCAATCAGCTGTCAGCAAGCGAAAAGTTCCCAACAAATCTTGAAACTGATTAAATCAAGAACAATTTGTATTATTTGAAAAGATTTCCGTGGGAGGTCTGCGAACAACAGTTTTTAAGAAATCATCGTCATATCAGAGGCCCAGGGTGTACGATTGAGATAGACGAATCTATGTTCAACCATAGAAAACACAACATTGGCAGGGTTCTACACCCACTTCGGAGGATATGATCCCACAGAGAAAGAGGGTTTCCTAGTGACAGTGCACAACAGGAACGTCGAAACCCTTCTTCCCACACTCAAAAAATTCGTCTTGCCTGGTACAACAGTAATATCAAACTGTTGAAAGGCGGGAAAAAAAGTGTCATTGCTTATTGATGTCCCTCCACTGCATTTTTGATTAGTGCATTTCCATGCAAACTTGTCCGTAATCGTCTTCCTTTCTGTCAACCTGCACATATAGTCGCATTGTTTTGCAAAAATTTAATCAATTTCACGATTTTTTTAAAACCTGTCGACTTCTGACAGCTGATTGGTAAATTACTTTGGCATCTTTCGGCTGCTTACATAACCTGCCCGAAAGCTGCTGACGCAAAGTTGACGGAGATTGGGTTGTATTCTAGATAAGTACCTTTTATTTTAATGTTTTCTGTTAATATTAATACATTTTGCATAAATAAAAAGTTTAGTAAATAAAATTATATATTTTTTATAAATCTACAAAGGTTACTAAATAAAACGTTTTGTAATAAAACCATTTTTTAAATATATGCCATATTGTTTTGTCCATAATTCAACTAGATGTTAAAAAAAACGTTGTGTTAAGGCAAAATGTGTCCTTTTCATAGTTGCCTATTTTGATGCCTCAAATCCATTTGATCCATTTTCATAAAAAGAGCTGTACCTTTTTCGTTTGGGATATTTCCACTTATACCGGCGACTTCCGGAATTCGACCTTCGGGTAAGTTTTAAGAAGAAAAACTCAATTTTACAATTTAGTATCCAAAAACAAAATAAGGATTGTTTTTTAGGTAAATATTGGGGGAGAGAAATTATTAATTATTTTTTATATTTACATTGAAAAAACATTTTATTATTAATGTAAGTGTTTGAAATCAATAAAACCGTATGCTATGATAATAAGACATTTTATTTAATTAATTTTAACAAACAAATTATCAATCGAAAGTTCTTTTTTTACATTGAAAAATGACATTTTATTATAGGATTAGAAAATGTTATGAAGTGTAATAAAAAGTAACGTTATTAAGAAAGAAAAAAAACTTTCGGTTCATAATTTGTTTGTTAAAATTAATAGAATAAAATGTCTTATAGCATATGGTTTTATTGATTTCGAACACTTACATTAATAATAAAATGTGTTTTTCACTGTAAATATTATTTGTTTATTAAATAAATAAAAATAATTAGACAAATGTATTATTATTATTATTATTATTATTATTATTATTATTATTATTATTATTATTATTATTATTATTATACTACTACTACTACTACTACTACTATTATTCGAATGAATAATAAAAATTCGCAAACACCCGAAATGATAACAAAAACTTTTATTTTTTTATTTCTGGTCATCCGTACGTCACGTGACGCGGTATTTGTTTCAAGATTAAACTGAAAACATAAAAATCTTGGATTTAACCCATTTTTTTGTAACTTCCGCATTTACTAGTGAAGAAATCGGGTAAAATGGAAAGTATCCACTTCATCACGGCCGCCAAATCGGAAATTATTTTAGGCTGAATAGCTTTTGGCGGAATTTTAATCATTTATATAAAAAAAACTGTTTGTATTTATTATTTGTTAATAATTGTTTGTTACTTCATAATCTAATTATATTTGGTTGATAATTAGGTAAATTTATAGAAGTGCACCTTTCGTATTTCGACCCCTAAAAAAAAAAGTATCCTACTTTTTTGGGCAAATTACATGTAAACAGCCTCAACAAATATCCGCTATGAAAAAAAATTATGAAAATTTTTATTATTTTAGATTTTAGGAGGGGGGGCACTTTCCTATAATAAGTTATACGTAAAGTGAGCACCCATTTCTTGGCCACCGAATCTCACCTCTCGTGTTTCGACCCCTAAAAAAAAAGTTTGTAATTTGCCCCAAAAAGTAGAAACATTTTTTTTTTAGGGGTCGAAATACGAAAGGTGCACTTCTATAAATTTACCGATAATTAATATATTTAAAAAAAAATATGGTGCTTATACAGATGAGGGCACATCTTAAAAACGCAGTTACACAGGTGAAAATCGCAGTTCCAAATAAATTAACCGAAAAACTCGTTGACATACTTATGTATCAGGCAAAAATAGGTATCGGCATTCCAGAAGGGTTCACTGCCGGTTTATTCTACTGTAAATTTCAAGTACGGATGATCAGAAATGATAAAAAAAAAAAACTTCTTTTAATTCATATTAAGTTGAGACTTCACAAATACATGTAAGTGTTTGAAATTAATACAAAAATATGATTTCGGAAAAACGGCGCTGAATAAAACAAAATAATTTGGGCAATATTCTTCATTCTATACGCTTTTATTATTCTTTTTAAATGCTTTAAATTATGTTGCCGTTTCACAAAATACAAAAGACATTTCAAAACTTTGTTTAAAACAATGTTTGCTTATTTATTTTTGTTACTAAATTGTTATAAAATATTTGCTTTAAAAATCACTATTAAAATACTAAGCTATTTTATTATATTTTCATAAAAAAATCAAAACATATATTATGTTGGTGTTTCACAAAATACAAAACATTTCAAAACTTTATTTATATCAATAAAAAGAAGACATTTCAACATATTTGATTCATAAAAATATTTTTTTAAAGATTTGTTATATTTTCATTAAAAAACAACATATATTTGGTAATTTGTTTTGCTAACAACTTATTTTATTATAGTAGAAATACAATTGTAAATTTTCCGTTAAAAAGAAAGAAGTTTTTTTTTGTCATTTCTGATCATCCGTACTTAAAATTTACTGCTGGATAAACCGGAAGTCAGCGTGGCAGTGAACCCTTCTGGAATGCCTAGGTATTACTACACCCAAAATTAGCAAAAAATTTCAAGTAGAATTTTAATAAAAAATAAAAATCAGTTTTATCGTATTTTACGGATCCGCCATTGATTAGGGCGAAAAACACATAAATCATGAGAGGCATAACTCAATCTGGCATATAAACAAGTAATAAATGGCGATGGGCAAAATGCGATAAAACTGATTTTTATTTTGAATTAAAATTCTACTCGATATTTTTCCTAATTTTTGGTGAGGATACTTATTTTTGCCTGATACGTAAGAATAAAAAGGAGTTTTTATTTGGAATTGTGTTTTCTAGGTACGTGCAAAATCAATGGCCGATTCCCAAAATGAAAAAACATTTTGACCCCCCCCCCCTTTATTTAAAAATACATTAAAATTCAGGAAATCAACCAATTTTACTGAAATTTTCAATATTTATTAATCAACAATCACGGAATATAATGAAACCATTACTTTAAAAAAAATCTTAGTGAAAATGTATTAGTTTTTAAAAAGAAAATACACCTTTACTAAAGTTATATTTTTATATATTAATAAAAAAAAATGCATGATTTTTTAACTGTTGCTTATGTAAATAAAAGATCGTAGATGTTAACAATTAAAATTTTTTTTCCAAATATTTCGTATATATTACGAAAAAGGCCAGTAAATACCGTGTTAATAAAATCACTATAACTCGAAGAAAAATTAATTTTTTGAATTAGCGATATTATTATTGAATAAAGCATTGTTTAATCAATATTTTCACCAAAAAAATAATATAATTACAAAAAATATTTCATGTGATTTTAATGATTAGAGTTTTTGGAAAAATAAAAAATGCGACATAATTATATTTCTCTTTCATAGATGAACGTGGCATCATCAGCGCAAGAAAAAAAATTTATAATCTTGAAAATTAACCAAAAATTGACAAATTTGAGATCCAGGAACTTAACGAAAAAAAGAATTTAAAAAATTGAATAATTTCTACTAACGATGAACTTTCATTAGTTCTGTAATAACCAGGTGGGATTAGCCTTCCAACTCACTTTTACAGCGCAAAATTTTTTTTTTTTAGAGATTCAACAATTTCGTTCATTTCACAATTCATCGTCAATTATTTGGAAAGATTTGTATTTGTTTTGTCTTTTTTTCATTAATAAATATTTAAGTGAAAAACAATTATTTATTAATGAATAAAGAGAATTCAAACATGACATTTTCTTTCAAAATTGAATTCAGTTTATCAATAAATAACTGTTTTAATGAATTAATAAATTGTCAGTGTAGTCATTGACTTTAATTTACTTTTTCACACTTAAAATAAAAAAATAAAAACACTTTATTTTTAAAAGAATCAATGTAATTTATCGTTACGACACCTTAAGAATAAATCGAGTAACTAAAGTTTTAAATCATGTAAAAAAAATTGATAAAATTGACGCAGTTCGTAACGTGAAAATATTTTTAACATTTAAAAAATAGTTTTATTTCAAATTCTAAGGAAAAACATTGATAAACAGACGTCATCAATAATTTCAGAGTATTACGAAATTAAAAACTGAACCTTTTCAGTTAAAAATAATTGCGTACACTCACAAATAATTAAATAAGCATTTCCTTTTTATTATAACAAAATAAGGGTACTTAAATTTGTTTATAACCTTAAAAAGAACAAAGAAATTAATGGATAATAATTTTTCAACTTCTATAAACTATTATTACATTTTTATATATAAAGTTAAAAATGATAAATTATGACATTTTTTGTCTTCCATATATTTTGCATAGCAATAGTCAATTTGTAAACAACGTCCTTTTCCGATGAAGTTATGGCGGATTTTACTCATTTATCACATTTGAAGGGATAATTTTGCTAATTTTTAGTCAAACGTGGGATTTTTTTTTAATTCAGTGTCTTATGACTTTAATTCAATAATTATCTTTGAAATAGTTCACACAAACTTATATTTATCTTTTAAGGGATTTTTACAAGTAATTTTTTCAAAGTTCAAAATTCATTGAATTTTTGGGGTTTTTGACCGTCGTAATTACATATTTTATTATAATTTATTTTTCACACGTAAATATGCAGTTTTTTTTTTCGAGATTAAGTTTAGGCTTTTATCTTTCAAACACAATCAAAGTTTACATGGAAACTAATTAAATAATTAATAAGCGCTTTTTAATAAGCATAGTCCGTACAAGAAGGCGCCATATGTTTTCCATATGTGCCCCCATAATATTTTCAATATATAAAAAAAAAACACACATTTCAATTATAAAAAAGAGTGCTCTGGTTTTAGAACGGTACCAAATCCTACTCGGGAAAACATTAGATAATCTGACATTATTTTATCCGGTGTAAGGGAAAAATGACCTCTCCCCTGATATTGACCGTGCACTTTTTAAATAAGTTTTTCCTTGCGGAAATAGCACATCTTATGAAATAACCATGCGCTATTTGATAAATTAACAAACTAAAAAATACAATCTTTTATATTTTTTCGTTTTAATTGTTTTTTTAATATTTTGACAATTTTTGATTTTAGTACACGGATCAAAAAAGCGCACGTGCGCTTTTTTTGATCCGTGCACTCTTTCAAGAACCCCCTCAGACTGATCCGATTTTTTTAATAAAAAAACAAACAAGCTCTAACTTAACCCAACCCTAAGATTAGTTCGGCAAAAGTCGTTTTTGTTTGCTTCGTATATTTAAGTAAATATATTTTTTTAATTGTTCGTTGAAAGAAAAAGTATTTTATTTCGTTTTGTTGTGGAATAAATTTATTTATTTATGAAACTCACTTCTTGTTTGTTTATATTATCACTCGTAGACGTATCAAAAGAACGCACGGTCATTCTCAGAAACGGGATGGGATTTGTTAAACACCGGCTAAAAAGGGTCATGTGGCCTAGCTTTATTTCTGCCAGGATGTTGATACCGATCTAATACCTGAGCACCGAAAATAGTTTCATTTGATTATTTGTTTAAAAAAAGAAATACTGGTAAAACATCACATTTCGCATTGGTGACATATATTGGATTTATTTCTACCAGTATTTTGTTTAATTTTCGAGCAATTTTCAAGGCTCTTCGAGCAGGGCTCTTGAGCAGCCATTTTGTTTTTATTCTAACTTTACAGATTAGACACTCGGTTTATTTTTAACATAAAAAAAACGCTTTAAAATAAGTTGAAAGATAAATAAACTTATCCAGGTAGGTAGAAGAGTAACTTATCTTGCTTTTGGTAACTTTTATTTGTTGTATATTTGTTTCGTTTTGCACACTTTTTTGTTTTGTTGACTCTTGTAAAAATTGCCCAAAATGTTCAACATAAAAAATATTCCAATTATAAAAAATAGTTTCGGTGCTTGTACAGAGAAGCGTGCGGATTAAATTATCAATACCACAAAAAAAAACAGTATTATATACTTACGCAGCAGATTTAAATAAGTATCCTCACCAAAAAGTAGGAAAAAATAATCTAGTAGAAATTTAATAAAAATTAAAATCAGTTTCATCGTATTTTGATGATTGCAATAGATTTATTACGTGTTTATATGACAGGTTGGGTTACGTCCCACTGAATTTCGTGTTTTCGCTCGAATCAATAGCCGAACCCGATTAAACAATATAACGAATTTTTATTGCAATTCTACTGGATAGTTTTTGCTAATTTTTGGTGTACAAACCTGTTTTTGTTTGATACATAAGTATATCAAAGAGTTTTCCGGTTAATGTAATTGGAACTACGATTTTCAGCGTTTTTCATATGCACGCTAATCTGTACAAGCACCACAGTTTCTTTTATGGAAATCGCTCCAGACAAGGCATGAACCCACTTGATGTAATTGTAGCGGTCATAAACAAACCTATTTTCTCCCTCCGAAAAATGTCCCCATGGAGTGAGCTGGTCACACACTGACCAATCAGCCTGCAGGGCGAATGGATTCCTTGTCGGCTGAAGAACTACTTCAGCCTCTTTGGGAATCACGATCAGTCACCAGAGAGACCCCGGCAAGCAACGAGGAAACACTTCTTTCACTCTCTCTCCTGCCCCTGTCCACTGCATGTGCCAGCAACTATCATCTTCGCCTGAAGATAGTTGCTGAATGACCCCAGGCAGCTCTAATAACATCCTACTTTACTTTTTCTCTCTAGGACTCTGTTCAAGTTTCTTTCTACCTATACCAAACGGTATAGGTAACCTTTGTGAATAAACCCTTTTCGTTGTTGTTATAAAGAGGTTTTGTTAATTCATTTCATGTCTGAAACCTAAGAGAGGAACAGACGTCCCCTTTCTTAACATAAGGAGCTAACAAGTCCGAAATATGATTATCGCAAAGACAGGAGATTCCTATTGGTCTTAGTCTTGAAAAGACCAAACTTATAGGTAGGAGGAAAACAGTCAGCAGGAAGAGAGTTCCACAAGCCTGCAGTTCTTGGAAATAAGCTACTGGAGTAGGAAGCTATCCAATGAGGTACAAAACAGCGAATTGATGGGGACCAACTGGAAAGAACCAGAATATTGAAAGAGAGCAGCTTGCATCATTATGAATTGTGGCAGATTTAAAAATTCGCAAATTTTAGTTGCGATGTAGCGGTCATAAACAGACCTATTTTCTCCCTCCGAAAAATGTCCCCATGGAGTGAGCTGGTCACACACTGACCAATCAGCTTGCAGGGTGCATGGTTTCCTTCTGTCGGCTGAAGAACTACTTCAGCTCCTTTGTGAATCACGAGCAGTCGGCAGAGAGACCCCGGCAAGCAACGAGGAAACACTTCTTTCACTCTCTCCTGCCCTCTCCATTGGACGCTCACAGCAAATACTATCTTCTTCTGAATATAGTTGCTGACAGACCTCAGGCAGCTCTAAGAACTCTTAATTTCCTTTTCCTCTCTCGGAAGTGAAGGAAAAACTAGCGACGACATCCTTGCTTGCACATCCATTGTCTGATACCCAGTTTTCACTGGTTGTTCATGCATCGGGCACAGCTGTAGGTGCAGTGTTGCAACAGAAGCACCAATGTCAACTACAACCTTTTGAATACTTTTCGAGACAACTGAAACCAGCAGAACAACATTACAGCACGTTTGGCCGTGAACTACTGGCAATGTACCTTGCAGTGAAACACTTTCAGCATTCACTCGAGGGCCGTCAATTTGTGATCTACACTGATCACGTACGCTTACATATGCACTGCGTGCTAAGCCGGATAAATATTCTCCTCGTGAAACTCGCCACTTGGATTTTGTTTTGTAATTTACTAACGATATCCAAAATATCTCTGGTGAACAGAATGCTGCGGTAAACGCCTTGTCCCACCTTCCTATCAATTCTCTGTCCTCACCTTCGGATATCAACATGCAACAAATGGACTTAGACCAGCCACGTCTACATACTCTGGATCTGTCGTCACCTGGGTTTGTAACTTGCAAATTCACATACCTGCTTGTGCCCACTTCGGGCACACAGATCATTTGTGACACCTCAACTGACTCATCGTGGGGTTGTCTTTGATACTCTTCACAACTTTGCACACCCTGGACTCAAAGCCACAGTGAAGCTGATTTTGGCTAGATTTTTCTGGACGAATATGAGGCGCGACATCACTGTCTGGACACGTTCCTGCACAAGTATATCTGTGCACTGCTTGAAACATTCAGCACTCCAGATGCTCGGTTCAGCCATATTCACATTGATCTGGTTGGACCTATTCCAGGATCTTAAGGCTTAAACGTATCCATACTACTAGCTATCACCCAACCTCTAACGGAATGATAGAACGCTACTATCATCAATTGAAAGCCGCGTTGATAGCTTATCCTGACCAACAGCGATCAAATCTCGGATACTCGCCAGCTGAACTTGTTTATGGAATACCTCTATCGTTGCCGGGTCAGATGCTGACTCCGATAGATTTAACGGCAACAGCTTCCACCTATGAACCCCAGGCAGCAGACCACAAAATCTTCGGTCCCTAAAGACATTTCTACTTTCACGCACGGACAAATTATTCACACTAGATATCGGTGGTAAAAAAGAAACTGTATCTATTGACAGAGTAAAAAGAGCCTTTCTAGACACAAAAACACAAGAGCCACATATTCTTCCTACAACCCACTCTTACACCAGTAAAAGTGCATGCACCTCCAAAAGACAATTACGTCACCACTACATGCAGTGGTCGGCGAGTACATTGGCCCAAAATACTGTGTAGGACTCTATATATATAGATAGAATGAGCTTTTTTGAGTCCTTGTACTTTATTGTACAATTACTGCTTTTCACAGAAAAATTACTGCTTTTCCACAAAATACATAAACATTTTAAAAAAAAAATTTTTTTGCACGAAAAGGGATGAACATTGAACACTTATTTTAACCAAAAAAAACTTTTTCACTTTTTAAAGGCATTTTTTTATTAATTCTGTAAACTTAATTGACATATTTTTATCTTTTATAGCTGCTACTTTTAGCAAATAACTACCTTATTCTCTATCGGCTTTCTGCCTAAGCAGGGGGAGATAAAGTGGTCATAAACAGACCTATTTTCTTTCCTCCGACTAATGTCCCCATAGAGTGAGCTGGTCACACACTGACCAATCAGCCTGCAGGGCGAATGGATTCCTTCTGTCGGCTGAAGAACTACTTCAGCCTCTTTGGGAATCACGATCAGTCACCAGAGAGACCCCGGCAAGCAACGAGGAAACACTTCTTTCACTCTCTCTCCTGCCCCTGTCCACTGCATGTGCCAGCAACTATCATCTTCGCCTGAAGATAGTTGCTGAATGACCCCAGGCAGCTCTAATAACATCCTACTTTACTTTTTCTCTCTAGGACTCTGTTCAAGTTTCTTTCTACCTATACCAAACGGTATAGGTAACCTTTGTGAATAAACCCTTTTCGTTGTTGTTTTTATAACAACAACGAAAAGGGTTTATTCACAAAGGTTTTGTTAATTCATTTCATGTCTGAAACCTAAGAGAGGAACAGACGTCCCCTTTCTTAACATAAGGAGCTAACAAGTCCGAAATATGATTATCGCAAAGACAGGAGATTCCTATTGGTCTTAGTCTTGAAAAGACCAAACTTATAGGTAGGAGGAAAACAGTCAGCAGGAAGAGAGTTCCACAAGCCTGCAGTTCTTGGAAATAAGCTACTGGAGTAGGAAGCTATCCAATGAGGTACAAAACAGCGAATTGATGGGGACCAATGAGTCAAATGAGCTGGAACAAAAGAAGTGGGGAATAGATCACATAATTCTGAAGAACACATGCCATAATAGTATTTATAGAAAAGACTGAGACTAGCGACATCACGTCTGTGAGAGAGAGGGTGCAGAGAAGAAAAAAGGGTGTGACCAGTCATTATAGATACGTTTCTGCACCTTGTCAAGAGCCCTGAAATCGGACAGAGATTCACCAGCCCAAATATGAAAACAGTACTCTATACATGGTCTGATATTAGATTTGTAGAGATAGAGAATAGCCTCAGATGTGAGAAAGTGTTTTGAGCGAGAGATAGAACCGACTTCACGAGAAGCGGAAAGAGTATCAACTCCAAGAACGATCTGATGAGAGAGAAAGAATAAGAAGTTTCAGAGTCGATTTCTCCTAAAGAGCAGAGCCATCCATGAAAATCTCATTGATTTTTTTTTTGTTGTTAGTAAACAAATTGTTGAAAATAAATTATTTGCCGAAAGAAAAATAAATTGGCCTAAAATATAATTGGGTATCTATTTTGGATTAACACTGGTTCGCAATTTTGAATACAACGGTCATGATGAAGTGGATACTTTCTATTTTACCCTTTTGCATTTACCAACGAAGAAATTGCAATGGCAATCGTTTTTTCTATACTGAAATTTAAATTAAACAAAAACATACCAGACATGATGTTAAGTCGAAAGGGATTAACTTGTCATATCGGGAATTTTTGTCTAGAAAGTTTATAAGCCAAAGTTGAGTTTTATGGCAGTATTTACTTGACTTAATACTTGATTTTGTCTCGAAAAGAACCCAAAATTTTAGCTTAACTTGGCATTCAAAAATCTTTTCAAATATTGTAATTGTAGGTAAAATAGATAGTATCCACTTCATCATGGTCGCCACATCTGAAATCAGAAACTGCAAGCCGGTGTCAATAATTTTTTTAAATCGCCAATTATATTTTAGGCTGCATTTAAAAAAAAATTTTGCCAAATAATTTGTTTTCAACAATTTGTTTAATTATTAATAAAATCAAATCAAACTGTTTTCTATAATTAGAAACTAATAAAATATTTTTTAATTAAAAATATTTTTGCCAAATAATTTGTTTTCAACAATTTGTTTAATTATTAATAAAATAAAATCAAACTTTTTTCTATAATTAGAAACTAATAAAATATTTTTTAATTAAAAAATTTTTGCCAAATAATTTGTTTTCAACAATTTGTTTAATTATTAATAAAATCAAATCAAACTGTTTTCTATAATTAGAAACTAATAAAATATTTTTTAATTAAAAATATTTTGCCAAATAATTTGTTTTCAACAATTTGTTTAATTATTAATAAAATCAAATCAAACTGTTTTCTATAATTAGAAACTAATAAAATATTTTTTAATTAAAAATATTTTGCCAAATAATTTGTTTTCAACAATTTGTTTAATTATTAATAAAATCAAATCAAACTGTTTTCTATAATTAGAAACTAATAAAATATTTTTTAATTAAAAAATTTTTGCCAAATAATTTGTTTTCAACAATTTGTTTAATTATTAATAAAATCAAATCAAACTGTTTTCTATAATTAGAAACTAATAAAATATTTTTTAATTAAAAAATTTTTGCCAAATAATTTGTTTTCAACAATTTGTTTAATTATTAATAAAATCAAATCAAACTGTTTTCTATAATTAGAAACTAATAAAATATTTTTTAATTAAAAATATTTTGCCAAATAATTTGTTTTCAACAATTTGTTTAATTATTAATAAAATCAAATAAAACTGTTTTCTATAATTAGAAACTAATAAAATATTTTTTAATTAAAAAATTTTTGCCAAATAATTTGTTTTCAACAATTTGTTTAATTATTAATAAAATCAAACTGTTATCTATAATTAGAAACTAATAAAATATTTTTTAATTAAAAATTTTTTGCCACATAATTTGTTTTCAACAATTTGTTTAATTATTAATAAAATCAAATCAAACTGTTTTCTATAATTAGAAACTAATAAAATATTTTTTAATTAAAAATTTTTTGCCAAATAATTTGTTTTCAACAATTTGTTTAATTATTAATAAAATCAAATCAAACTGTTTTCTATAATTAGAAACTAATAAAATATTTTTTAATTAAAAATATTTTGCCAAATAATTTGTTTTCAACAATTTGTTTAATTATTAATAAAATCAAATCAAACTGTTTTCTATAATTAGAAACTAATAAAATATTTTTTAATTAAAAATTTTTTGCCAAATAATTTGTTTTCAACAATTTGTTTAATTATTAATAAAATCAAATCAAACTGTTTTCTATAATTAGAAACTAATAAAATATTTTTTAATTAAAATTTTTTTTTTAACAAATTAGCGGGTTTTACTATTTGTGTAAATAGTGTAAATAAGGCATGACAACTAGGGCTGCTGCTGCTGCTTTTCTAGTAATATAGGCTCGTCAACAGAGCACGCTTTTCGTTTTCAAAGCAATCTCTGCTTGTCAGATCGAAATGAACTGAAATATCGTTTTATGGTATTATTTTATTAGTAGTATTAAATTGACCCCCCTCCAAAAAAAAACAAAACATGCAGTAGTCGAAAATGAATGCTAGCTTAAGTTTTAGAAACTTTAAAAATTGCATTTTTGTTTTTAAAGAAAGGAACACGATCTGATTATAATTAAGACTGAACTTTATTCAATATTTATTTTTTTAAAAGAAAAAGAAAAAAGTGTAGTATGTGTTCTGACTACATTTAATCTTTTCTGTCCTCGGTCAGTGGAGGAGAAATTCTTATTCAATTTTTATTTTTGTCCAAATCCAGAGTGTCCTCTTTTTGGAGCTGGATTTTCTCCACAGTAGAAACCGATCTCGTGTTTAATTCTGTCCTCGTAGGGAGGTAAGTAATTCATTATCGACAACTGCTTGTTTCTGTTTGTTTTTTTTGTCAATTTAATACTTTCTTTTAAGAAATTAAACTGGCGTACCAAAATGTAAACAACCCATTTTCTTCAAACATAAGGGGACAGTTCCTGTATTTATTTTCTGTTTTTAGAAACAGTTATTAGTTTTTATTTAAAATTTATTTAAAATTTAGTCTTTGTGGTATCTTTCTATTGTTTTGAAAAGACCGGTGCAATTTGTAGGGTTGGACTTCAGTTTTCTATGTATTTTTAAGTTAAAATGATCAGTTGATATTTGTTGAGGATTTCTTAAGTAACTGTTTTTATAATTATTTAATTTTTTTATCTTTAGAATACTATATTGATTGAACACAACATTCTCAGATTATAAATTTTTTTTTAATTTATTGTGGGAGGATATGATAAGAATGTTTCTTCAACTATGTAAAAAATGTATTTCCAACTGGTTTCAATATTCATGCAATACCTTTACTGAAAAGCCTAAAATATTCGAATTCGAATATTAGTAAGAAAAAGGAAATTATGATGTATTGAAGTGAAACCTGACCAGTGAAGATTGATAACATGTGTTGCATGGAGAGTAATGATGTGAGAATGATACAATGGATATGAAATGTGAGTGTTTAAGGTAGGCTTGGATCTGATGGCCACGGAAGAAAATTATGTTTTGACAGTATATAGAAATGTGTGGAGGCTTTAATGGTAAGGCCACGTTGAAAACTGGATAGGAGTTCTTGGGGTTTTATTTCAACTTGTTTGTTCTGATTTACCTGTGGTTGGTCAATGCCATCTGATTCAGTATGTTTCCGCTAGTATTTTTCTGAATATACCAGCTGTTTTTCCCAGTGCCATGGTTTGTATCATGTCAATCCTCATTTGATTCCAATTTATTCTTGTCTTTTATTCAGTACTGTTCCTGGTGCTCCTACAATTATTGATTTAGCAATAGATTTTATTAGTATAATAGTAGTCATCATTATCACAACTCTTATTATTGTCTTTTCAGATTGAAGAATGTTGGAGAACAATAATACTATAAGTAAGAACTATGCAACAAAAAGCTATCCTTCATATGGAATATGGAATCTCTTGAGTTACTGCTGTTGCTGTGAATGGATTGATCTGATCATATACTTTTTATTTGAAACTCAGATCAACAGAACTGAGAAGAAAACAAGAACACAAAACACAGCCAAGTTTTAATTCAAGAAATACTGCAACATCATCAGATCTATAAATTAATTTAACTTTTTATTTTCTTTAAGTCATTATAAGAAAATGACTTTTAAATGCAAAAAATGCTTAGGAACTTTTCCAAATAAGGAGGACTTAATAAGACATAGAAAATCACATTTAATTTGTCGGATTTGTAACAAAAATTTCAACAATCAAACTTGGTTTAAAATTCATATGCGATCACATACTGGGGAGAAACCTTTTCAGTGTCAAGTATGTAACAAATCTTTCTCTATAAGTTCGAACTTGAAAATCCATATAACATCACACACGGGTGAAACGCCTTTTCAGTGTGAAATATGCAATAAGTCTTTTGCATTAAAGTATCGTTTGAAAAACCACATGAAGATCCATATCGGGGAAACCCCTTTTCACTGTGAAGTCTGCAACAAGTCTTTTACACAAAATGCGCATTTAAAGAGACATATGGTAACTCATACAAAAGAGAAAGCATTTGAATGTGAAATCTGTGGAAAATCCTTCAATCGAAAAGATAACTTAACTTCACATGTTATAATTCATACTGGTGAGTCTCCCTATAAGTGTGAAGTCTGCTCCAAAAGTTTAACTTCAAGTGCTGCATTAGAACAGCATGTACGAAAACATAATGGAGAAACTCCATTTCAGTGCGATGTTTGTAATAAATCTTTCTCTCTACTTCATAACATGAAAACACACATGAAGAACCATACTGGAGAGAAACCTTTTTCTTGTAAAGTTTGTGGAAAATGTTATGCTGTGAAATCTAACTTAAAACAACATATTATGCTTCATACTGAGTGACCGACCAACCATTGTAAACTATACAATAAATTTAGGAGTTCAAAGTTTCCATTTAAAATTTCATAGATCAAGACACTTTTCCATTACCAAGAATTTTTGATCTGGTTGTAAATCTTGCCAGGTATTGCACTCATGTTTGGATATACTTTTTTCTCTTGATATTTTCTTTATGGAAATCGCTCCAGACAAGGCATGAAGCCACTTGATATTAGGAGCTAACAAGAACAAATATGATTATCGCAGATAGGAGATGACTATTGACCTTAGTCTTGAAAAGACCAAGATTATAGGTAGGAGGAAAACAGTCAGCATGAAGAGAGTTCCACAAGCCTGAGGTTCTTGGAAAGAAGCTACTGCAATAGGAAGCTGTATTACAATTAGGTATCAAAACAGCGAATTGATATAGTCAAACGAGCTGAAACAAAAACAGTGGGAAATAGATAACATAATTCTGAAGAACACATGCCATAATAGTATTTATAGGTAGGAGGAAAACAGTCAGCAGGAGGAGAGTTCCACACGCCTGAGGTTCTTGGAAAGAAGCTACTGGAATAGGAAGCTGTATTACAATTAGGTATCAAAACAGCGAATTGATATAGACCAACGAGTCAAACGAGCTGAAACAAAAAAAGTGGGAAATAGATAACATAATTCTGAAGAACACATGCCATAATAGTATTTATAGAAAAGCAACTACTAGCAACATAACGTCTGTGAGAAAGGGGGTGTAGAGAAGAAGAAAGGGTAGGGCCAATCAAATTACAGATACGTTTCTGCACCTTATCAAGAACCCTCAAATGGGACAGAGATTCACCAGTCCAAATATGAAAACAGTACTCCATACATGGTCTGAGTGTGGATTTGTAGAGATAGACAATAGCCTCAGGTGTGAGAAAGTGTTTGGATGATAGATAGAACCGACTTTACGAGAAGCAGAAAGAGCAATGGATCTAATGTATGAAATCCAAGAAAGATTTGATGAGAGAGAAAGACCAAGAAGTTTCAGAATCGATTTCTCCTCAAGAGCAAGCCATCCATGAGAAATCTCAGGAAGAAAAGGGAGATGCCTACGATTGAAAGACACAAGCTGAGTCTTAACTGGATTAAATGAAACAAGCCATTTCGTAACCCAATCCACAACTGAACCCAGGTCAACTTCTAGATCAGCTGCATATTTCGACTGGTCCGAGAGAGGTGGACGAGAAGCAACACCAGAATAGAGAGTGGTATCATCAGCATAGATATCAACTTTCTTAACAATATTCCCTGGAAGATCATTTATATAGAGGATAAACAGTGTTGGGCCTAGAATAAAGCCGAGGAACACCAGGATTCATAGGAAAAGAGAATGAAGAAACATCGTCCAAAGTTACTCCCAAGCTTCGATCAGAAAAAGACCTAATAATGTCAAGAACCTCACCACCAATACCCTGAAGTTTGTGTAGGAGACCAGAATGCCACACTCTGTCAAGCGCCTTCAAAATGTCAAGTGCAATGGCTCTACCCTCTCATGAATTATCCATAAACTGACAGATCCGCTCAGTTACAATAGTTAAAAGATCAACAGTTGAACAAAAACCACGAAAGCCATACTGAACATTACTAAAGAGTCCCAGACTTTCCAGAAAATTAACAAGCTTGCTAATAACGGAGAGGAGACTAACTGGACGATACTTAGTTGGGTCAGACCAATCACCAGCATTTTTAAAGATAGGAACAGCAGAGGACTTTCCAACAAGAAGGGAAACAGGATTTAGACAAACAGAGATTGAATAATTTAGAGAGGATAGAAGAAAGTTCAGGAGCACAACACTTGAGAACAACAACAGGAATTGAATCAGGACCGGAAGCCTTAGACTGGTCAAGATCAGAAAGAACCATAGCAACCATCTTTGGAGTGATAATAACAGAATCAAGAGACTGATAAGGTTTCAAAAGAAAATTAGGAAGAACAGCAACAGAATCATGAAGAGAGAATAATTGTCAGCAAAAAGACGAGCAAAGAGATCAGCCTTATCCTTAGAAGATGAAATAACCTGAAGACCATTAAAAAGAGGAGGAATAGCAGACTTGCCACTATCAATAACACTATTGTAGATTCTTAAAAAATCATAAGACTTTGAGATGAGATAGAGTCATGAATCCTATAAGAGTTGCACTATTGTGGGCATTGCTTGCTCTTCTGTAGGATTGTCTAGAATTCTCAGAACCATCTTGACGATACTGATTAAAGTAATGGTTACGATGGGCAATGACAAGCACAAACAGATGAAAACAATGGAGGAGAATGAGGTTTGGCTTGAAACTTACGATGAGGAATGAAGATGTCAATTCCAACAAGAAGCCAGTCGGTAACCTCCCTAGCAGCATCGTTCAGAGACATACCAAAGATAGAACACCATGGAACGTCACATAAGAAGCTGCGAAGCCCATCCAAATCAGCCTTCCTGTAGTTGAACGTCTTCCTATGGAAGGGACGATCAATAGAAGACTTAACTGAAAAATTAATCTCAACATCAACAACCACATGATCAGAAGAACCCAATGGAGGAGAAGAGAAAATATAACATGAGTCAGGAACAGAAGTGAGAAAAGATCAAGTAAGGATGGTTGAACATCATTATCAGGAAACCGTGTGGGGAAGGTGACAATTTGGGACAAGTCATGAGACAGAGAAAAGTTAAGACAGATTTCACCAGCTAGATCTGTGCGGTTAGTGAGTGAGCCAGTCAGAATGATGAGCATTGAAGTCACCAAAAACAAAGATGGAGCTTGATGGATGAATTTGCAATGCATCATCAATACTGCTGGATATAGCATAAACAACAGAGCAGTCATTGTCAGAAGGGGAACGGTACAAAAAGAACAAATAGGAAGTGGAGTGCAGAAAAAACAACCTCAGACAGATAAAAGGACACCCATGAGATTCAAGATTTTGAACACGTGCAATGGGGAGATACTTGTGAAGAAAAAAAGCAAGACTATGCAAATGTGTGGAAGAGTCTAAGTGGACAAGAGGCAAATAACCATCCACATGTAGATCGTTGCTATCAATAGAAGCATCCAGATTAGTTTCACAAAGAGCAAGGGTGTTAGGAGATTTGCCCAAGGAAAAGGACTGAACCTCAGAAAAGTTTGACCTGAGACCTCTGATGTTACTATAGGAAATAGTAAGGTGTTTGTTGTGTGGATTTGTAGAAGGCATAATAATATAAACGGAGAGAAAGGTAGAATCACCTCAAGACAAACAGAGCTTAAAAGAAACCCAACCACCAGCATTCAATCCCCTGGACTCCAAACAGGCTAGCTAAAAAAAAAAGAAGCTCTTCAAGAGTCTAATAGGGATGGAAGGGGTTACTAGCCTGACTGACAAAAAAGTCTACCCCTAAACTTGTTATGTGACTAATCAAAAACCAGTGTTTTATCGTGACACCATCACACTCAAACAAAGGCTAAAGATGGCCTTCTCCCCAAGATATAAGACACCATTCTGTCATTTTAAGAGTGTCGGCATCAAGAGTGACCAGAACTATGCAAGAGGGGGTCAACTCATGAAGTATTTACATACCCACATATATGTAAAACTAGAGTGCTCTTTTTTTCTTCTTTTTTTAATGTACCTTATAGTATACTTGCATATATTTAACAGTAATAAATATTTAAAAGGGAATTATCAAAGCACATCACTGCAGCTCCACCTTAATATTTTTTGGTATTTGATTTTGAATTCACCAATATTATTTTTTTAAACTTCTTTGGTGTAAACATAAACCCCAGCACTGAGTAATTGGACTATAGGCCAATGAAATGGATTGGCGTATGAACACAGTTTGTCTGATTAGTTTTGAAGTATGCTCACGCAAGATTTTTTCTATTATTCCAGTTGGAATTCAAAAGTGCTACGAATCAAATGTTCTGTGGTTGGCTCTCCCAACTCACCAGCCTGCAATGGAATCTGCAATGGAGCATGGTACATTACATTTTGTAAAGTTTACTATTGCCTGTGTTTAATCTCTCTCAAGTTCTGCCGAAGTAAAACTATCTATATATTAATACGCTAAGGTGTACGTACGTGTGTCACGCTTCCGGCAAACGCTCTGCGCATGCGTGCCGCACCTAGATTACTAACAACATTTAATTAGTCTAATTTTTGCACAATATTTTAATTATTTCCCTTTAGCGCAACGGTAAGCGACGTAGTAATTTTGTATGTGGCCCGACTGGTTTATAGTTCGATCCTAACGTTGGTTACGATTTTTTTTCTACATTTCGAGGGGATGGAGAACAAATAATACATTTTTTTTAATCACCTGGTCAAAAAGTACTTTTTTGTGTTGCTTAAAACTTAAAACTATTTTTTTGTTTTTTATTTTGGCGTTTTTAGGGCATGTTTATTATTTTTTTTATTTTTATTTTTTTTTTGAACGGACGTTAAGCAATGTTTTTTTTTTTCAATGATAGTTCGAACTAAGTATTTATTTTATATTTGCACCACTTCTTAAAGTGTTAAAACATTTATATATTATTTTTGGATGGTAAGGGATCAGTATTTATTTTTAAAATGTTTTGAACGGACAATAAGCAATGGTTTTTTTGTTTTTTTTTCTCAGTGAAACACCGAGAGCGTGGTCGAAAGAAAGAGAGAGTGTGTGTTCGTAAGAGAGGGAGGGGGGGGAATAGAGAAAGAGTGAAAACGCAATAAAAACAAATAAATAAATCGCAAAAAGTAAACTTACTAACAATAGAAGGTGCTTTGTTACATTAGGACCCGCGCTAACTTTGACCCCGTCGTTAGGGTTAGGGTCAGTGAGGGGTTAGGGTTAGCTATAAAGTTCAGGGTCATTGGGGGTTAGGGTTAAAGTTAGGGTCAGGGCCAAAGTTAGCCCAGGTCCCAATGTAACAAACTACCAAATAGAGACGTAAAAAATAAGACAATGACAATGATATTGTATAGTTAACATCTGAGAAGTTAAGTTTCTTATTTTGTGTCACGATCTGACACTCCCATTTAATAAGATTTAGTATTTACTTTTGCCCCTGACAACGGGGGAGGGGAGTCGCGACCGATAGTGATTGCTGAAGAGACAGCTTTTACCCCGACAACCGAGTAATATAATAAATATATATACTTCCATCCCGTCACGCAAAATTTTGGTGAGTAAGATATGTGCATAGTTCTAGCCACCGGATAATATTATTAACAGTAAATTATACAGATTGATGTAGAAAACACTGTGGAATTCCTTTTTTTTTTTCAGTGAAACACAGAGAGCGCGTACGAAAGAAAGAGAAAGTTTGTGTTCGTAAGAGAGAGATAGAAGGAGAAGATAGAGAAAGAGAGAGAGAGAGAGAATAAACGTAATTGAAAAGTGAAAACGCAATAAAAACAAATAAATAAATCGCAAAAAGCAAAAAAAAATTTAACAAAAACGAAAGTGAGGAAAGTCGTGATTCAAAGCAAAATAAAAAAGAAAATCTAATCGAAAAAAAAAGTAACAAGCATAATTTCGTTTTATTTCGGAAGCCTGCCAGTTTTTACGGTATATCAACCCTTTTTAGTAGAGTGTCCATCGTACACGCGTTATTTGAATGCAAATTATTAATTTTTTTAAAATATTTCACTCTTATCCGAGGGGTGCTCATAAAAAAACAAGCGTAACTTACTAACAAATAGATGGTGCTTTGTTAGATTGGGACCCGCGCTAACTTTGACCCCGTCGTTAGGGTTAGGGTCAGGGAGGGGGGTAGGGTTACCTATAAAGTTCAGGGTCATTGGGGGTTAGGGTTAAAGTTAGGGTCAGGGTCAAAGTTAGCCCGGGTCCCAATGTAACAAAGTACCAAATAGATACGTAAAAATAAGACAAGGGCAATGATATTGTATAGTTAACATATGATAAATTAATTTTTTTTATTTCAAATATTTATTTAGTTATATTGTCAAATTTGTCAAACAAAAATGGCGTTCGCTTATTTTAGGTGAGGTGGTCGCTAATTTCAGACTTTATAAAAGGCTAAATTGTCCGATTACAGTAGAGGATCTCTTTACATTAGCGGCTAACCCGAGATGTAGGGGAGGGCGCCACTCTTTCCCCAGGACTGCTTCATTGTCCTTGATCCTGACCTTATAATACTGAGAGTTTTAGCAATGTTTGTTTTAGTCTTTGCTATGACTCAACCGAGGATAGAACTCTGGTATCCCGTTTCATTAGCGGAAACGCTTACCAAATGGGCCGGTTTCAGGCTTACGGTATGTATTTATTTATTTTATTTTTTAATATTTAAAATTTCTTCTTCTTCTTCTTCTTCTTCTTATTATTATTATTATTATTATTTATATATTAATACGATAGAGTGTGTGTTATTTATTTTGTGTGTCACGATCTGACACTCCTATTTAAGAAGATTTAGTGAAGAGACAGCTTTTGCCCCGGCAACCAAGTAATATAAATAAATATATATACTTCCATTCCGTCACGCAAATTTTTTGTGAGTAAAATATGTGCGTATTTCTAGCCACCGGATATTATTAACAGTAAATTATACAGATTGATGTAGAAAACACTGTGGAATTTCCACAGGGTCCCGCTAGTATATTTTATTACATAACAATACCGTTGTCTACTCTTTCTTCTTTGCACCAGAATGACATTCATTTAACTATTTCTAACATAGAATAAACAGAGTTGTCGACCTCTACAAAAACTCATTTTTTGATTGTGTTAGAATATACGTTATTTATATTTACAGTTCATGTATTAAATATATATTCCAAACACATACATTATTAGAACGAAAAGCTAAGACAAATATATTTAACACATTTATTGACAGTTAACAATTATGAAAAACATGCAAGGTACATTATACAAACTGTTGGATAATGACTATGAGGATAGACGCATCTATTTGAGACGGATTTGACTTACGCAATTTGTAGCGGAGTCATCCCGTGCAAAGCTGGGCGATGTGTTTCCCATGATTTGCGGTGACAGTGACGAGACCAGAGGGTCAGAGGTCGGGTCACAGCTGCGTGTTGATCACAAGATTTCGTGATGTCAGTTTTTTGCTGTGAGAAAATTAAATTGAGATTTAGTCGGTTCTCACTTGGAAGCGACGAGAGAATACACACAATCATGTAGCTATTATAAAGAAGGGATTTCGAATCCCAATATAAGCAAGTTAGGGCCAAACGATGTCTTCCTCTTCCTCCCTTGCAAGTGATTACGTGATTAACTTAGGAAATTTAATTAGCATAGTCTCTCTCGATTCTCCAACAAACTTTTCAATTGTTGGCTAATTAGCTAGTAAGTGAATAAACGGCTCGAATTTAAAAACAGTACAAGCTTCGTTGTATTTATTTGAAGTGGAAAGATTGATTTCAGTTGCAGACGGACACCGCCGGCCAAAAGTGTGACAGCGACACAAAGCGCAAAGAATGATGGCGGTGGTGGTGGTTGCGGACAAGTAGCGCTAATAGTTCCCTGCAATTCGACGCGAGGCGAACGGAGCAGAGAGAAACGGCATATCGTCCCATTCGTAGCGATGCCGTTCGTACTGGATCAAGAGATACCGACACAACGTATATTAAGAATATTAAGAACTATATTATAAACTTTATTATAAACCTGTAAATGTAACAAAACCAGTGAAAGATATTTAGTTCTTACTCTACCTTTAAAATAGGAACATTAAACACCGTGGAATTGGGTAGATTGTTTATTTTGTGGGAACCATATGAGAGAGGTTTGGCAATGGTGGTGTTCTTAATACTCTCTGCCCCCTTTCGAGCACAGTCAAGGGGTAAAAATCAGAACCAGTGCACCACCAGAATTGGGTTCCTACAATGCTCATAGATATCCACTCGCCTACTTCATTTATTCTAATCAGGTATAAATATTTTTCAATTTTTGATCTAAAAAGTGCTGACTATAAAATCAGGTTCAACCAATCTGACAGTAAATATATTTCTTTTGAAGCAGCAAATGGCCAACTTTTTGTTACTGTCCTCCTATTTCGGGTAACTAATAGTGTCCGTGCTTTTCAGTGTGCTATTAATGAAATTGTACCAGTAGAAAATATGATTGATACATTTCCCGATCTTGATAATGTGATAATTGTGAGTGAAACAGAAGAGGAACATGATAGCAATATGGAAAATTCCATGAGGATAGTGAGGAAAAGATATGTGACCTTGAACAAATCCAAAACCATAAAGAAAGTTACTATATTAAATTTTGCAATCTCTATTCCAGCAACAACAAAGCCCTAAATTCTAACCCCTCCTTAATGAGGCAGGACTCTGGCAATGGGTAGTGTCAGCGCTATGCTGTTGGGAACTTTGGTTCCTGGAAGGGTCACCCAAATCAAATTTATTTGACACCCAGTTATATTAAGGCTGCATCCCAGCTAAAGGGGCTCTGGTGAAATATAAAGGCATCTGCATCGAGATCCGACGGCCTCTGATCGTTTTTGCCAATGATGTTCAGTTATATATTGCAATACAGAGTACGGATAACAACATTTGCACATGTGAAACCGCCACTCAATGCTTACAGATTACGACTTTCCTCAACAACTTGGAACAACCGCTGGTCTCTTTTGACCTCGGTGATGAGGGTAACCTGAAATCCTTCTAGGACATTTGTGCTCTAAATCTATGAGAAGTACTCTAAATCTACTGATCATAAGCAGACGATACCGACATGCAGTATTCAGGACCAATAACAGCAGTTTTTACTTTGTTGAAATATTTAATACTGATTCAATCAAAATGCTCAATCTCAATTTTTTGTCTATATCGGACTTAAACCAATCAGAAATAGTTAGCCTTAGGAGTCGAGTTGACAATATAAGCAAGAGCCCAAGCGCTGTCGTCAGTGAGAAACTCAACTTGCCCTACAAACATGTTTTTTAACAAGGCAAGTTGCCACTGAAAACGTAATAGGCTACTGAGAATTAGGGTGAAAGTTTTGGGGGTCATCCTAAATTGAGAGTTGTGCAGCGAGATGCTTGTTCACATTAGTTTGAAATTTCTGCATGTCGGTACAGTTGTGGAGCATGGAGGAAGTTCCAAAGGCAGGCAGCTCAAGGAAAGCTATTTGAGTAGAAGGTTCTCTTGCATCTGGGGACCTCCACAGTGAATGGATGGGATTTAGCTGATTGTCGGGTTGATTGAGTGTATTTATATTGAGGGGGAGGCACCAGAGCAACAAGTTCCTTATAGCAAATTCCATTGAAGTACTTGTAGAACAAGCACAAGGATGCAACATTGCAGCGATGGGACAGGGGCTGGAGCCTGGTGGTTGTTTAGGGACCTATTAGATTAGATACTCTTTTTTGACTTTGTCTAAGAGGGAGAGACTAGTGAATGGTGCACCAGCCCAGATGTGACAACAATACTCCATGCATGGGTGGATGATTGCTTTGTAGAAATATAGGATACTGTCAGGTGTGAGAAGTTTTCTAGCACGGTAGAAGAACCCCATTTTCTTTGCAGCAGCCTTGGCAATGTCTTCTATTCTTCTATGTTATTGTTCCAATTCATATTACCTGTGAATGTTACACCGAGGAGTTTGAACGTTGGACTCTCAGGTAGGGTGTTATTTGCCATGACAATCGCTGTTTGAAAAGGTTTCTTGTAGTTATTGAAGGAAAAGAGCTACGTCTCAGCATAATTAAATGTTACCATCCATTTATGACCCCATTCCACTACAGACTGGAGATCACTTTCTAAGGATTCAGCCATTGCCTTGAATATGTACACGTCCGTTTTACCCACATGATGAGTAGAGCATGGTGTCATCAGCAAATATATCCATCTCAGACACAATGTCATCAGGGAGGTCGTTTATGAAAATCAGAAACAATTAAGGTCCAAGGATCGATCCCTGTGGTACACCTGCATTTATGTCATGTTGTTTGAATGAACAGCCATCGAGGACAACCTGCATCTTTCTTTTGGTTTAGAAGGATGTAATTATATTAAATATTCGTCCAGTAATACCATATGAGTAAAGTTTTAGGAGAAGCCCTTTATGCCAGATCTTGTCAAAGGCTTTGGATATACCAAGCGCTACCACCCTAGCTTCACCTGCCTTATCCAGTCTATGAGATATGCGTTCAGAGATGACCGTATAAGAATGAGCTTGTCTAAATCCATACTGATGGTCAGAAAGAAGTTTAGCATTAATGAGGTGACTGACTATCACTAGATTGATTAAGGATTGAAAGACTTTAGCAAAGAGCGAAGTAGACTAATGGGGCGATAATTCTGAGGGTCAGTTCTATCTCCAGAATTCTTGAAGACTGGTACCACAGAGGCAATTTTCCAGCTATCTGGAAAGCAAGATTCGCCAAGGCATTTATTGTAAAGTTTGGAGAGGACAGGGGCTAGTTCAGCAAAGCATGTCTTTATTACTATTACTGATATAAGATCAGGCCCACATGCTTTGGAGGTGTCAAGGTTTTTTATGATGTCTCGAATATAAGATGGGGTGATGGTCAGATCATCAAGTATGGTTTAAGCTAGCAATGGAAAATTTGGGAGGGAGTGGTTAGCAGAGTCCAAAGTGGAGTTTAAGGCGAAACTCTGGGCAAGTAGTTCAGCCTTATCAGTTGCCGTGCAAACGACATCCTTGTGGTTGGATAGCAGGGGAATTGTTGATTGCCCATTGTTCACCACACTTTTGAAGATTTTCCAGAAATCACGAGTACCTAGTTTCTGTGACTGAATACGTTTTCTGGTCATCTCGGTATACCTTCTCTTTGATTCATCTATTGGGTATGTGCTTGTATTTTTTCATGTCTGTATATATATATATATATATATATGCTTTTATGTATCTGTGGTATGCATCAATGTGTTCGCTCTATTGGGTATTGCGTAAGGAGAGTAGGATTCTGAATTTCTCAAAGTAGAGCTTTATAAATATACATTGTATAAACATTTAAAATGGCCTACACAAATACATTTATGTTTCCGTACCCAATGTACCGCATCGGAACAAAAGCTTGTAATGAAAATAATTTGTCCCACAAAATTAGAGGCCGAGACTTCAGACAGTCAAATATCACAATCAGTAGCAGTTACTCGGCATGAATTCATAACATTACATCGTGCGCAGGTACGCCCCCCCCCCTACACACACGATGACAAAAAATGAATATAAATGGTATAGTTTTAACGTGTATATTTATTTGTTTTAAATCCCTCGTTAAACTGGTAAGCTGTCTAACTGTCCTTGCAGAAAGGCAAGTACATTTTTGATTTAAGGTTCCCTCGGTCTAGAAAGATTTCTCATTTACTTAAAAATGCAGCAAAATTATTTTTAATTCCAATTATTTTGGCATGTGATGTGTCAGTGAGTGTCAGTGTGGTGTTTATGCAATGAAGTGTCACTATGAATTTTGCTTGTTAACTTTCAGTGTGATGTCTACGCTGTAAAAACGACAAATTTTGGGTCAGTTTAACATCAACGAATTAATGTTTCTTTTCCAATTTATTTATATTATACATCTGAAAGATGGTCGATTTAAGAAAAATCAACTTTATGGGTATTTGTTGAGTATTTCAAGTTTTAGCTGGACTTACTGTAGTGTCGAAGATCACGTACCAACATGATCGGTACGAGAGCAGGAAGCAGCAGCAGCAGCGACATAGCTAGGGACATAGATAGAGAGATTACGACCGTTGATACACACATGTTGTTATAACCCTTGTTAAATAAAGATATGTTTACAACCACCACAATTGACTGTTGTTTATTACCAAACACCACAAACTGGCGACGACGATGAGATGAAATTCTACACAAAAAAAAAGAAAAGAAAGACATCTACAAAAAAAAAGTGCAAACAACGAACTTTTCTACGAAAAAAAAAAAACACGAAAAAAGAGGTCACACGTGCTACAAGAGAGAAAGAAAAATATACTTTTTTTCTTCCAAAGGAAAAGTACAGAAAAAAAACGAGATATAAGTAATTCGTTTGTTATCACATTTATTGTCTTTAAATAACAATCCTTTTGTTATTCACATCTTATTGTCCTTTTAAACAACAATATGGCAAAATTTGTCACATTGGGGGGGCTAAGCCCTCCACGTGCGTTAGATACGATCGGAGATCCAGAGTCTTTACATAAAAGATGGGTAAATTGGAAAACCGATCTGGAAATTTTCATACTAGTTTCAGGTGTCATAAATTCTGAGCAAAAAAGAGCTATCCTTTTGTTAACAGGAGGCGAGGGTCTGCGTGAAATTTGGACGAATTTCACGGACGAACAAAAAGCCGGACACGAGGCTAATAAAGAAAGAGTCGATGTATTCCGAACAGCTATAGAACTGTTTGACAAAACTTTCGCTCTAAAGGAAAGTATCCCTAAAGCGCGTTCAAGATTTTGGGAGTCTGAACCAAACACGGGAGAAACCGTGAATAATTATATCACTCGCTTAAAGAGTTTGGCGAAGGTGTGCGGTTTCACTCCAGAACCGAACGAATTCGTCAGAGACAAGATCCTTCTTCACATAAAGGACGCGGAACTAAAAGCCAAATTATATGGTGAAAGCAACTTGACGTTGGATCGTCTCATCCAAATTATTGGGACGTACCACCACAAAGAGGCCCTAATTTTAGGATCTACTTGTACGTCTGATATAAATAGATTAAGCGACAGACAAAAACCTAAACCAAGCCACAATGTGTCATCTGCATGTTATAAGTGTGGGGGGAATGGACATTTTGCAAGAGATTGTGTTAGAAGCAAGCATCACAAGTGTGGAATCTGTGGGAAAAAGGGACATTTTGAAGTCTGTTGTTTCTACAAAAACAAACAAACAAAAACGCAGAATAGAAACGAACATGACAGAGCCCCAAAATACAGTCGTGGTGGACGAAAGCATTATCATAACAAAGGAATTCAACAGAGTGTAGGGGAAAGGGAAGATAACAAAACTGGTGGTGCTAATGGGTTTAATTTATTCAAAATATCAATGAGTGAAAATGTAATAAACCTCAAAGTCAGAAACACCACCATCCCTTTAGTGATAGACTCAGGAGCACAGCATAATACATTATCTGTAGAGGACTTCAAGAAAATAGAAAAAGAAGGACCCAAAATTAAGCTCCAGCCAGATTCTACTAAACTATACCCCTATGCTAGTGAAAAACCACTTCCCCTTCTAGGAAAGTGCATATTGAAGGTTGAAGTTCCTAGCACAAATCGCTACATAACAGTTCCATTTTTTGTCATACCACAGGCCCAAGCGTCATTTTAAGTGGTAGAACTAGTAAAAGACTAGGACTTTTAAGTGTAGGCGTTAACGCCAACATCTTGAACTGCTCGGAACTGGATATATGGACAAGAATACTAAAAGAATTTCCAAAGGTTTTCAGTGGATTGGGAAAACTGAAAAACTACCAATTAAAATTCAAAATAAATCCAGAAATTATACCTGTCACTCAGCCAGTACGTCGGATACCATTCAATGTGTCCTAAACAAATTGCAAGAACTGGTTGATCTGGATGTAATTGAGAGGGTCAGGGAACCTTCTCAATGGGTGAATCCTTTAGTGACAGTGGAAAAAAGGCCCGAGGACAATGGAAAAGCGATGTGAGGATATGTATCGACATGCGTAGAGCAAACGAAGCTATCGTTCGAGAACGTCATCCAGTGCCCACGATTGAGGAAACTATACAAGAAATGGCTGGAGGCAAATATTTCTCAAAAGTAGATTTGAATATGGCCTACCATCAAATAGAGTTGCATCCAGACTCCTGAGAAATCACAACATTTGCTGCACCTGATGGGCTATACCGGTATAAAAGACTTATGTTTGGGGTAAACATGGCCTCAGAAAAATTTCAGCAAATCATAAGTCAGGTTATAGCTGGCTGCCCAGGAGCATACAACATGTCAGATGACATCATAGTAGTCGGGAAAACAGAAAGTGAGCACGACACTAGACTCACCAAAGTTTTCCAACACCTAGCCGAACAAGGACTGACCGTCAATGGAAAGAAGTGCCAGATTAAAATGACATCTATAAGATACATGGGCCACATTCTGACACAAGACGGCTTGAAGGTCTCGGACGAAAAGGTGAAGGCTGTAGTTGATGCTCCTCCACCAAAAGATGCATCACAGATGAGGAGTTTCTTGGGACTGGCCCAATTCTGTGCTAAGTTTGTGCCCCATTTTGCTAGTGTAACTGCACCACTTTGGGATCTTACAAGACTAGATTCTGATTGGAGATGGGAAGAAGAGGAACAATATTCCTTTAACAAACTAAAGAAAGGGTTAATTGAAGCGCCAGTCATGGCATACTACAGTGTTGAGTTGCCAACTAGAATCACAACTGATGCTTCTCCCGTTGGCGTGGGTGCAATCATTGAACAACAGCAGCTAAACGGATACTGGAAACCAGTATACTATGCCAGTAGGAAGCTCACACCAACAGAGTCCCGATATTCTCAATTTGAAAGAGAAGCACTGGGAGTATTCTGGGCATGCAAAAAGTTCAGTCTGTACCTCATTGGATGTGACTTTCAGATCCTGACTGATCACAAAGCGCTGGTAAAGGTACTATCACCTTCCTCGAAGCCCTCTTCAGCAAGAGTGGAGAGATGGCTGTTGTTTCTACAACAGTTCACCTACAAAGTCATCCACATTCCTGGCCGAACCAATAAGGCGGACCTGCTGAGTCGACAGCCCGTTGAAAACCCAGACAAAACTGAGGAAAAGGAAACAATGGACTACATCTACAGTATCATTAAAGATACTGTACCTCAGGCACTGACTCCCTGCGAAGTGGAAAAAGCTTCAAAGGATGATGCTACGACCTCCAAACTTCGGCAAGCTATATCCGAAAATGACTGGACCCATTTCAAAGGTACTGCATTTCATGCAATCAAAGATGAACTCTGGATAGCAGGACAGATGGTCATCCGAGGACGCAGGATCATAATCCCTGAGGCACTTCAGGGGCGGGTAGTTGTACTGGCTCATGAAGGACACCAAAGGATTGTGCGTACCAAAAATCGCCTACGGTCCAAAGTTTGGTGGCCAGAGATGGATAGAATGGCAGAAAAGCGAGTAAAAGCGTGTTACCCATGTCAAGTGGTTGGCAAAAATGCCCCTCCAGAAGAACTAGAGAGTACACCGCTGCCTGACCAACCCTGGACCTATGTAGCTGTTGACCTACTGAGTGTCTCCGAAGGGAACTACCTGCTGGCTGTTGTCGACTACTACTCAAGATGGCCAGAAGTTGCGCATATGAAAATAGCAAATGCCAAAAATGTAACGGGTGCACTAGAAATGATGTTCAATCATCATGGATATCCCAACTATCTGAGGAGTGACAACGGACAGCCATTCTCATCAAGAGAATTCAATGAGTATATGAATACTCACGGCATCACCCAGGTGAGAGGGATCCCGTATTGGCCACAGTACAACGGCGAAGTGGAACGGTTCAACAGAACAATCCTAAAGGCAATTAAGATCGCCAAAGTCGAAGGGAAAGACTGGAGGACTGAACTAAGGAATTTTCTGTTCCAATACCGAACCACCCCTCACACAGTAACCGGAGTATCCCCAGCGAAGTTACTAATGAACCGCGAACTCCGAGGTAAGCTGCCAAGTATTGTAGGAGCGTCCACTGATTTTAGTGACGTACATGATAAGGATGCTCTACACAAACTAAAACGCAACATAGCTGCTGACCAGAGAAGAGGAGCCAGAGACCAACAGATCCAGAGAGGGGACACAGTATTGTGTAAAAATTTACACAGAACAAACAAGCTGGACGCTCGGTTCGAGTCTCAGCCCTATCAAGTTGTGGAAAAGAAGGGAAATGCTGTTCTAATACAACAACCCCAAGGCCAAGTGAGAATGAGAAACGCTGCCCATGTAAAAAAGGTACCCGGCGACATGCAGTATAGTCTTGACTACACCGACGTCCCTAAAGCAGTTTACTCTCCCCCTGATACAACCCACTGGCCCCCTACTTCTACAACAGTTATCGAAGACACACACCTCAACCCAATCGATGCACTTCCCATCTCCAGTCCAGACCCTAAGGAAACTGCTCAAGAACCCCTAACACCGGCCCTAACTGCCCCTAGTGGTTCAATCAGAACACCTAGAGTAAGATCAACCCCAGTGTGGCAAGAAGACTTTATAGTGACATAAATTTATAAAAAAAAGAGGGAAGATGTAGTGTCGAAGATCACGTACCAACGTGATCGGTACGAGAGCAGGAAGCAGCAGCAGCGACATAGCTAGGGACATAGATAGAGAGATTACGACCGTTGATACACACATGTTGTTATAACCCTTGTTAAATAAAGATATGTTTACAACCACCACAATTGACTGTTGTTTATTACCAAACACCACACTTACGCACATACATACATAGATACAATGAGTAAAGGAAAAAGATAGAAAAGGGACGTGTGTTACCAACCTTTTCTTTATTTGTATTTGTGCATATTCTCATATTGAAAAACTGATGTATAAAAGAAGATAACATCGTTTTTTTCTAAATTGTTTGAATCTTATTTCTTGGGAGAAATGAGGCAACCCAGAATATTTTTCTTGCAGATTTGCTTTGAAGAAAGATACGTGAAATGAAGGAAAGGAACAGTTTTTATGTTGACGGTTTTGATGTTTTTTCAGTGTTTACTGAGGAAGCCTTTTAAAAACATATCTGGATTTTATTAATTATCAAGGAATGCGTTTTGAAATTGGCAGAAACAATTGTATGAATAAAGATGTTTTTAAAAGGTAAAATCGCAACATTTATTAAATCATATATTTTTACCTCTATTAATATAAACAGCATTCAGCTATTAACCACTTTGCTGTGTGAATTTAAATAATATATATGTTTGATTGTGTACTTAAAAAATCAAAAAAAAGGAAAAGTTGGTGTAGCATCTATTTCAAAACTTACAGCTAAATCATTTATTACTCATAGATTTTGACATGTGCACTTAGAGTAAAATGTTTGACAACTTACTGTACAAACCAGGAGTCACTCAGTATATTTTAAGATGTGTTATTTAAATTTGTCTTTCTGTGCATACGATTTTCCACAAACTTGACAAAAAAAAGGTATCTCTCTCTCTTTTATTTTAGTTCAGTTAGTACTCAGAGATCAAGGTTCTGAGGTGAACACTTGATTTCTTTATAAGTCTCTTTTTTGTTTCATTTTATTTCAGTTCTCAGAAATAAAGATGAGATACATAGATATTCGAATATTCTATTAAAGTTTCTCCTTTACTTCTCAAACGTTGAGTTAGTAAAGAAGTTCAGAACATTAATTTCCCTCTCCCCAATTGACCAGTTAACTATGTTATAGTATAGCTTTCTCGTGGTCTCTTGGTCTTACCGGATTCCAAGACAAGGATTCATCTAGTCTGGTGGAGTATCCAGCTTAGTACTGTTACTATAGGCAACATCACTTGGAGAAGGTACACTATTTCTCGTATAAGCCAGTCAGGGTTTACTTGTAGGGGGAAGTATTTTCATACCAGGTGTCCTGATAAACCCTTGTACAGAGACCTTAGACACTCGAGGACAGTATCTAGTAGGCATTCAAGGTCTCTTTTACAAGGTCTCTTTTTTTTCTTTTTCTTTTATTTGCTGGGGATGGGGCATTCTTCCACATGTCATACAATCACCCGCTATTTACAGACTCCAACCGAGAGCTCTTTTCAGGAGTCTGGCTGTTCCCTTGAGTGCAGTTTGGATTTCTCTTTCTCTTTTTTTAATTTTTATTTTCATTCATTTGCTGGGGACGGGGCATTCTTCCAAATGCCATACGATCACCCGCTATTTACAGACTCCAACCGAGAGCTCTTTTCAGGATTCTGGCTGTTCCCTTGAGTGCAGTTGTTTGGATTTCTCTTGCACTTAGTTCACCAGGTATACTTGCTCAGTATGGACCTTCATGTGTCTTTTTAAGTTATAATTAAGGGAAAAAGTTTTGTCGCAAATTTCACATTGAAATGGAATCCCTCCGATATGTGTCCTTACATGACGTTCCAAGGAAGCATTTGAAGGGAAACCTTTTGAGCAGACTTCACACTGAAATGGATATTCACCTGTATGAATTATAACATGTTCATTTCGACGATCTTTTCCAGAAAAAGTTCTTCCACAGACTTCACATTTAAAAGATTTTTTTCCTGAATGGATTTCCATGTGCCTTTTTACATGAGCCTTTTGTGTAAAAGACTTCCCACATACTTCGCACTGAAAAGGTGTCTCTCCAGTATGGGTTAGCATATGTTTTTTCCTATTAGAATTTGCCGAAAAGGATTTATTACATACTTCACATTGAAAAGGTGTGTCTCCAGTATGGGTTGCCATATGTTTCTTCATATTAGAATTTAGTGAAAAGGACCTATTGCATATTTCACAGTGAAAGGGAGTTTCACCTGTGTGAGTTCTCATGAGTTTTTAGGGTACCCGTCCCAGAGAATGATTTGCTACACAGTTGACATTGAAAAGGGTCTCTCTAGTATGCGATCGCATGTGAATATTCAGTTGAACATTTTTAGAGAAGGATTTGTCACAAATTTCACAGCATAAAAGTGTCTTATGCTTCTTATGGGAAATATCACTACGAAAAGTTTTCTAGCATTCTTTACATTTTAAAGTCATTTTATTCTGTTTCTTCATAAAGAATTTTAAAATCCTTGCCTAAAACAAAGCTTTTTTGCACATATCTTATTGATGAGCTATATAAGGCCAAAGAAATATTATTATGAACCTAAAATCTTTAAATGTATGATGATGATTGATGAGATAACTTGATGAGATAGAATGCCTAAAATCTAAACATAAGATCTTAGGTCTGTTCATTTCAGTTTCAAATAAAAGATAAATGATCAGACCAACCCATTCATAGCAACATAGGTGACACAAGAAGAGGTTCCATTTTTAATAGACCATGTTGCTCTTTACTGTACTGTTAGTATAGTCGTATTCTTGTTCAATATTCTTTAATCTGAAAAGAAAAAGTAATAATTGTGATATTTCCAAGAAAGATATCAATTTTTAAAAATAAGAAGAGATGGGATTGTCTGAAGAACATCATAGATAATACTCATAATTATAATAATAACAATAATAAATGCTGAAAGGTGGAAAAACATGAAAAAAGACCTCCAGGAAATTAAAAAAGAAACATCCAAGACGACCACAAACAATGGTAAGCTGGAAAGATCAGAGCAACTTATTCATAGCAACATAAGTGACACAAGAAAGATTCAATTTTTAATAGACCGTGTTGCTCTTAACTGTACTGTTAGTATAGTTTTATTGTTGTACAATAACTATTAAAAGAAAAAATAATGTGTTTCATAAGAATTGTTCTTTTTCATCTTTAGCATTGAAAACATTCAATTATGAAATGAAACACGTTTTTTTTCAACAGTAAAATTCCAGTGACATATGAAGGAGGAAGATACATTTTCCTTTTTCAATTCAATTTTATTGCATTTAAATAATATTTAGATTAATGTGTATTCTCTTTGAGAGGTTTTAAAGAAAATTATTAATTTAGTAAAAATTATAGTAAGAGATGGGATTGTTTAAAGAATAACTTTTTAGCTCGGTAAAAAATGATTTTTGATTAGTTTCGTTTCACAGTGACGGGGATAAAAAAAATCCCCCGTATTATTTTGTCATTTTGTTTTACTGGATTGCTTTCTTTTTTTTGTTGCAAATAATTTGTTTTCTAATTTTTGTGGCAACAATAATAAAATACACTGTTTATTAAAAATTGGATTGAAATATATTACAAAGTTTCTTTTTTACACTTTTATTTTGAAAATATTAATCAAATAATAAAATTAAATTAATTGAAATATATTAAAAATCTCGTTTTTCATAAAACGGAATTTCATTTTTATTTTGAAAATATAAATCAATAGAAATATATAACAAATTGAACATCATAGTAATATCCAATATAAAATATTGCTGAAGAAATTATCTTTTATACAGAAATCAAAAAACAAATTAATATTTGCAAAATAAAAATTTTTAATCCACAAACATCGAACAGGACAAAATAATATTGCACATTATCTTTGCTCTTATTCTGGTTGCAATGTAAGACGAAACTAATCACAAACATTTTGCAGCCATTAACAGAGCGATATCAAGATAATTGAACATCACAGATAGTAAGAAGAAGAAGAAGAAGAAGAAGAAGAAGAGTACCAAATGGCTGAAAAACATTGAAGAAGACCTTCAGGAAATTTAAGAAGGAACAGAAACTGAAATTGAGGAAGAAACGCTCAAGATGACACTAAGAAAAATATTTAAGTTAAAACTCAATTTCGTCAGTGCGACCATTGTGTAGAAAGATTTAAAAAAAAGCAAAGATGATTTTTTTCTCGTTGACACACGGATTTACATAAAATTGTAGTATAGTAAACAGTCAGGAAATAAAAAATATATATACAGCAAATAACCCTTACCAAACGTTATTGTAAAAAAGACATGAATCATAGAAACTATACTTAGGCTTTATTCAGAACAAATGAATTTAGTAAAAAGCAAAATTATTTATGATCAGGGGCAGGGGGATAGGATTGTTCACCACAATTTCTCTTACTATTTGAAATTTTAGTGGCAGTAAATTGAAATTAAAGTTCATAGGCAAATATATAATATATATACTTTTTTATTTATTACACTTTCTTGTTTGTTTTTTCGTAGAACATTTACTCACAGATTTAAGTGGTCGAGGGGGAGCACAAATGCTCAGATTGACATAGAGATATAACAGTTTCACTTACTGGTGTATCTGTAATAGATTCAATATAGTTAGGTGTTGTAATTCTCCATTCAGGCTCTAGCGTCTCAAAGTTTTGAGTGGATAAGTCCGTCTTGTATTTCAGGAAAACAGTATTGTACAGGACCAGCAGGGACAAGATTTCGGAGAGTGATACTGTCGTTTACTTGCTGTTTTGGAGACAAATGTGTGCATAATAAGTTCTGCCTTCTCCACAACATGTCGTTTCAGAAAGTACTTTCCTAGTGTTGATAGCTATGTTGGAACAGAAACAGCCACTTGAGGATATGCAAGGATAATTGAATAGTCGTTCAGGAGGAGTAGCATTCAAACCTGTTGAAAGCAGTGTGTATATTGAAAAGCTATTAGTTTGTATGAGGCGGGCGGGGGGGGCACTTTTACAGATTACTTAGGAATCCAGTAGGAATAGTAAGAGAAGATTCGTAATGCATGCCTAAGAAAATTAATATTATGAGGAAGGCAATGTGATTGAAGTCTTTCGGGTTCTGGTTTAATTGTCCACTGACGAGGTGGCTAAAGAGCATTTATTGTGATTGAAAATTAAATTGACATTCTTGGCCGCTTCCATAAATTTATAGAGGATCTCATAGTGCTCTTCTTGGTTCTTACCACATATAGTCATATTATCTAAGTAGGCAAATGAGAGAATGAATTGTCAGCTATAAACTTATCAATTATCCATTGAAAGCAACTGGTTGTTACTCGAAACGGTGGTCTGCAGAATTGATATAAATTGCCATCTTCTTCAAAGGTGGTATAAGGTTTGTCTTTCTTAGATATCGGACCTGGGGGTAAGCAGATTTATAATCAACGGTACTATAGGTTTTGTATTGTGCCACCTTGTTTATCAATTCCTCGATTTTAGGCAAAGAGTAGGCATCCAGCATAGTGAATCTGTTAACTGTCTGAGAATAGTTAACCACCATTCTCTTTTTATGTTGTTCGTTAGTGGTCACTACGACCTGAGCGACAGCTATCTGTTTTCAATTCTCAGCAAGATTAGCAGTCAGGTTGGGGGGGACAGAGAAGATAGTCAATCTGCACACACTTAAAGGGAGCTTCTTTCCACCAAATTTCAGACACTTTCATGTTGCCCCATGAAATCTTGGCCAAAGATGATGGCAGCATACAAATCAGAAAGTATAGACAGTTTGGCATCAAGACATTTTGTTTATCCACTTCCACTTTACCAGACAATAACCTGCCGTCCGAGATCTCAAGGAAGTAGACGCCATTGACAAATTATTATTTCCTGGTAGAATAGGCAGATGAAACTCTCGTAGCTTCAATTCACATACGAAGCTCTCAGTACTCCCAGTATTAACAAGAGTTCTAACTTTCCTCCCATTTAGTTTTATGGGGTAATTGCAGTAAACAAATCTGTAAGAGATGCAGCCATTACTACAGGATTTGAGGAATGAAGAAGTACCAGAACAACATTTCTTTGCAAAGAGGCTGACTTTCCCATATCCTCAACAGGTGGTGTTGTAGGCAGGGCAATAACAGCGAGGATGCCTATTGTTTCCACAAAAGAAACACTTTTGAGATTTATGAGCTGCTGCGGATGTTACGTTTTCGTTCAGACCACAGGAATTACCTTCAGAGGAAGCGGCAGCACTAAAAGCTGTTTGAGAAATAAAAGATCTTGAACTTTTCTGAGCTTGTTCAAGAGCTCTGGCTTGGTCAAAGGCAGTGGTGGTCTAGTGTTATATTTTCGAGTAATCATTGTCGAAAATTTGTGGAAAGAAGTCTACGTATGAAAGCATCTCTTATGGTCTCGGCGTTATGTTCCTTAGCACTGACTTCCTTGTAGTTGTAATCCTCACTTATAAGCCTCAGATTCAGAAAATATTTGTCTAGTGCCTCCTCTGGTTTCTGCTGGCGAGTCTCTAGCCTGGCATAGATTTCATTCTTTGGCATGTCATACAAGCACTGGAGTTTATTGATTGCTCTTTCGTTGTTGGAACAGTAACAAATTAGTTTGTATACTGAAACTATGAAGTTTAGGAGCGCCGTTCGTCAATCATGGGCATGTTGTTCCAAACTTTGCAGGATGTTTTCGAATGTAGCTAATCCGTGCCTCCAATCCTTTGCAGCATTAGTCATACTGTGGAGTCTCAAATATTTGTGACCGCAGAATTTAGTCTATTTTTTTTTTTGTTTTAAAAAAACATGAAGTATAGAAACCTTACTTAGGTTTTATTCAGCACAAGTGAAGTTAGTAAAAAGCAGGATTATTTTAATCATGGGCAGTTCATTATAACATTGAAGGCAGGGGGAATAGGATTGTTCACCACAAGCATATTAAAATTTAATTTTCTACCGACCTGTATACTCTTAACGTTCTGAAGATGTTTCCATTTTTTTTTTAAATTAGATTTTGTTCAAAGTTCTTTTTATTACACAAAGCAAACAAAATGGCTGCTTGCAGCTCTGTTTTGAGGTGGGGCTTCATTCCTTAAAAAAAATAGTAAAAAGAAAATGACTTACTTTAGCACTAACTCTAAGTCCAAATGTAAATCCCTCGGACTTAGGGGTAGTAGCAGGGTAAATCATTTTTTATAATCTTTTCATCCGAAGATAAGCGACCACCTCCAAAAAGATCGACCGCCATTTTTTTCTTGTCTTTCTAAGTCAACTTAACGATAACAAATTCAGAGATAATAAATCTTACAATCAGTTTCCACATTTTAAAAGTAAACGAGTCAGTAGAAAATTAAATTTTAATGCTTTTAGTGAAAGTAATTAATTGTAATCTTTTTCTTTTCGATTTCTCGGCTGTAACTTTACTGCAATTTTACTCAGATTTAAAAGATTAGAAATTGAGTTTTGCAGCCCCATTAAACTTTAAAACTAGTATGTTTTACTGTTTTCCTTATTGTCATCTAAGAATTAGGATTACTGTTTGAGATAGTGAAAGGCTTTTGATTTCTGTTTGCTGAAAAACAAAACAAAAACATGCTCTTCATTAATCCAAACACTAATTGTAAGTCCGGGTTGGCAATTATTTTTCATGTACCCCTTATCAAGACCCATAGGCCACTCGAAGATAAGTCTTAATGAGTTGATCAGGTGGACGGTGAGACAACAACTTGAGGATTGGTAACAATTGTTGAAACTGGGCCGAATTAGACCATTTAAGACAGCTTGACAAGAATTTGTTAACATTGTACATGAAAACGACCATGCTATAGTCAGCTGGGCAGCAGCTCCATGGTATTGTGTTCCAGATGGATAGTTCTTTGAAAAAAACTTTGCCTTTGGAAGTTTAGTTTTAGGTATGCAGAGGGGGAAAAGAAAAATATTTACAGTGGTTAGAAAAGTTAACTCTTTGCATTGGGTTGCAGTCAGCGAGTTGGTGACCCCCCTGACATTGCAACCTAATGATTGGCAAAAAATTATTTAAAAACCCTTTCTTAACAGCATGGGGATGGTAATTGACCCTAAACATAAGTCATAGTGGAAGGCATTTTAACTTTTAGCGTCTCGAATTCACTTTTCGTTATTCGATTTGTAGTTTTAAAATTACATTGCAATTTAAGATGTAGAAACAAAATTTTTTCAAATGTAGAATTTAGGACACTGAAAGCTTACATGAACCGAAAAGTCGGCGGATTAGAGTAATCTTCCGTTTTGGCTCTGTTTTGTCTAATCTGCCCTAGTGGGGAGGCCAAAAGTTTGTCATTTTTTTTTAATCAAAAATTTATTATTTTATTAATTTCTATGGTGGGTTTTTAATTTTTCGGCTTGTGTGAAGGAACTTTCCTTACCTCAATTCTAAGTGGTGTTAGGATTACCTTCCCTTCTTGGGTAATCAGCACAAGTGAATCATGTTAGCAGGGAGATGGAGGATCAGTTGGTGGAGCTGATTTATGCGTGTCTGTATTCCATATAGGTGGACACATATTACTTTTTTTTTTTCAATGGTTCAGTTGGGACCCGGGTTTTTTTAATGGTTCAGTTGGGGCTGGTTTACGTGTGTCTGTATTCCATATAGGTGGAAACATTACGGTTGTTTTTTTTTTTATACCCTATCTCTTCTCTGTTTACCTCAGGCCAACCTAATAAGTAACCAACTATTTCTTTAAACGTGACTAACGTTGAAATTAATTTTTGGGGAAGGCCAGAGATACTAATTTCTCTTATTATTTACGAGTGAATCTCGGCCGGGATTTGTTTTGATTTTTTTAGATTTATTTACTTTTAGCTGGACATCCTGTCCAGGTAAGTCAGTGTGTTTTATTTTCTTCTCCCACCGAGAGGTTAATTCCCCAACCATAATTATTCTAGGGGAACACTACTTATTCCGTTAAGCCTATGAAAGGATCTCGTTTTCCTTTTATGTTATGTTAACAGGCAGAACGAGCCGCGACGCTAAAAGAGCAACGTCGCAACTTTGAAAAGTAGGTAAACACATGCTAGTATTCATTTATTTAATTCCTGTTTTGTTACTTTGTTGACGTTTGCAACGGTTCAGTTTTCGTGCCTGTTGTGGGAATTCGAGCCCTTGCTGTCTTAAATTTCCAACATTTTGAGACGCGTTTCCTAACATTTGTAAGCTTTCAACGTCCTGAATTCTCGTTTTCAATACATCTTTTCTTATTTTGTTTTAATTTTAAAAAAATATTAAAAAAGGTTTATTATTCATTTGTTTACAGGTGCCACGTGTGTGCACGAAAGTCAAAGAAACCGGTGTAGACCTAAATTCGTCTTTTTCATATTTGCTTATTTCTGGGGTTCCTGAAACCTAATTGGTCCGACCCATATAATACACTATGAGGCAAAATAGTATTATAGTTAACAATGTACAAAAGGGGGAAACAAATATACAAAAAAATCACTTTTACCATACGTAATAAAATTTACTTTTCTACCCACCTGTATAAGTTTTAAGTGTCAATACTGACTGTAAGATTTGTTATCGTTAATTTTAATCTATCGTTAGTCATCTTCCAAAATGGCGCTTGGTTTCTTAGTTAAGAGGTCGCTAATTTCAGGCTTAAAAGATAAAAAAATAAACTCACCCTAATATGACTGGCAATCACACACGGTTCACTAACTCTTTATTGTTTGTTTTACTAGCTTTTATCTTGCGTTTGGTAAACGTTATTTGCTGTATATTTTTCCTGTTTCTTTTTTCCTTGTTTTCCTTTCGTCCAAGATGATATGAAGAATAAACTTTGCAAACCTGCATGTAAACACTCTCTATGTAGATAAGACGGTGAACCCGAGTCAAAACTTCGTTGATCTTCAGAAACAAATCACGTTGTAAACTTGCGACAACGTGCAAAATAAAACATAAATTATAATATTTTTTAAGGACCGTTAAAAGTTACCAAGATTAAAAACGTATTTAATTTACAATCATCGTTTTTACAGTAAAAAAAAAAGGGGGAAAAGCATTTGATTTTTACTGAGAGTAAAACTTAGCAAGTTCACAAGAAGGTCAATAAACTCATTCCGGAAGTACTCGGTGTAACACGAAAAATGTTCCTTTCAATTTATTTAACCTTGTATTTACTTCTACTGGGCCTTACTGCTATCTAGTACAGTACAAAATTACTATAAATTTAAAAGCTAACAAAGTTGAAAATTATTTTATTCCCGACAAATGCTGAGATCGATGGTCTAAACAGTTCCTTCAGAAATTCGAATAAAATTAGTGTATAGGCGATAATGTATGTATATATTTTTATTTTTACATTATGACATTAAGAACGTTCTGGAGTTAAACTCAATTTAGTATTACGTAGTAATAGAAGGAAAAAGGCGTTTTAATATTTTTTCGTTTTGAGCGATACATAAACAAATAGCGCCATCGGCCAAATACACTACTTCCGGTTCTAGTATACTCTATTTTGTAAAAATCTCGATTATTCTAGCATATTTACACATTTCAAACATGTTTTTCTTCAGATTACAAAATAGTCTGGGTAGCCCCGTCGGCATTCCTCGGTTGGGGAGCCTCAAGCAGGTAGCAATAAACTAACTCCACTCCAAAGAGGGGAGGCAAGGTCTGGGAAGGTGGACACCCTAGGACTATCCAGGACCAATACCACAAACCGACAGATAAAAGATCACCGAAATGGCCCAGTTCCCGCCGGACTGATTGCCGATAACAGATCCTCGACTGGTATGTACCATCGGAAGTCTTTAAGCAACAGAAGTTACAGAAAGACTGTTTATTTCCATTACTGATGCCCTTGACACGAAATGCCGAACGTTCAAAGAAAGCTAATCATTACTATTACCGACATTAATTGATTTAATGTAAATATTGTTGGGAAATTAGTCAAAAACAATTTAGTTTGCTTTTCCTACTCATTTGTGTTAAAAAATATTTCAAATAATTTTTTAACACAATTTACTGTAAATAGTGTTTGAGTAAAATAATCCACGGTTGCTATTTTGATTCTGAACAGAAACTCAATACATAACCGGAGTGGGAGTGAGTAAGGTCTGAATATTTGGCTTCTGCATTTGTGGTTCTTATTTACTTCAGCTTCAGTTATGTAATTAGTTTTAAAAAATAAATAAATAAATTGTTTTTGACTAATTTTCCAACGGTATTTCCTTTGAAATAATTTATGTTGATGATAGATTACCGAAAGAGGTCATTATCATTATGATAATCGCGACTAAACATTCTATAGCTTTGCAAAAGAGGTTGCCTCTTTTTGGTCGATTAAATTTGCTGGTACTTCTGCAGCCGGTGATCCATATAGACCTGAATGTTTTCGATTTGGTTTTGCAGTTGTATGCTTTAGGGTCGAAATAGCCGAAGCAGTTTACGATTTGAAAGCCGCAAAAAATGTAAAAAGGCAGACGACCCGAAAGCATACAACTGCAAAGCCAAAATGAATGTAATTAACCCTAACGTTGACAGCAGCCGTTCAGCCACCCAAACAACTAATCTTATTCTGTATTATCTGGTTTATTCGGAATACTGTTCTCATATTGTATATTATTCACACATTTCGTTCGATGTAACCCTCGACTTTCTTCAGTTGCGTCTTGTCAAACTCAGGAATCTTTTGATAGTCGTCCGAATAATTCAAATAATACAAATTATTAATCCTCATTTTTAAAATTCCGAAACATAATTGTACCCCACCTCCACGCACAAAAATATTATTTTACCAATGAATAAAAATGTAGGAAGATTTTTTTTTTCCACAAAGATTAATACGAGTGAGGTAGGTTAGAATTTTTTTTAATTCAACCCCACAATAAAAAATAAATAAGGTTGATTTACTTACTGATGTGAAGAAAATGATTAAACCCAAAGGAGGGGTAATTGATTCTAACCTTAATTCAGGAGAAAATGAAACGGTTGTCTCATTTAATATCGATATTAGTTAACTGTTTAACAGTTTTTGATATATTTTTTTAACACTGCCGATTTGTAACACTAACTATTTTCTGTGGGCAGAGATTTGTTATGCTGGGCAAGTGTGGGCCAATCAGGCGGCTCAGCACAGTGACTCTCTAGCAAACTTCTTACAGAGTTTTGCCGACAGAAAAAGAGACAGATGTCTACTTAGCGACAACAGAGATGACAATAAATTTTACTCGTCATTGGATGGGTATTCATCTAGTTTAAAATAAGAATAACCATCTTAATTCCATTAATTTTACATTTCATTTTGTGTCCATTTCCAATTAACTTAACCTTTTTGAATACCGCCATATTTGTTAAAAGTAAACGTTGATTCAACTTGTTATAAATTCGTATTTTTATTCGATTTTCTTTTACTTAAACATTGTTTTGAGCAATAATAAGTTGTTTTAGAATAAGGCAAGGTCCATTTCAATCATTTGGGTGACTAAAATAGTGTTGAATATCGGGCCTGGTGTACAGGAATTATCACATACTTCACAGACACGTACCTGCCCAGAAGAAACAAAACACATCTGATTGACAGCGAAACAACTCTTTGGAAATAAAATATTTGTTGATTGATTAAAAAAAAAAAAAACACCTGCAAAGGTTACCTGTAAAAAGTTACTTGCAAACAGAAATACCCCATCATTAAATAAACGCTCTAGGGATATGGCTACACTGACAGTGAGGGCAAAATCCCAGAATGGCATTTGCAGGTGGATCAATGGGTGTCCCAAATCATTATATAAACTAACACAAAATTGAGATCGGGAGGCGACTGTCGATCGAGTTCGAAAAAACATTTTTACGAATTTCTGTGCATCCTCTGCTTTTCTCACTTAACTTCCTCATTCACGGACAATAAAGATATATCATTATATCGAATAAGTCAAAAGGATAAAACACTCTAGATGCGTGGCTACATTGACAGTGAAGTCCCACAGTGGGCGTTTGCAGCTGGAGGCAAGGGGTGTCACATATTGTTATATAATAACAACCAGAAACTGATATCGTCAGTCAATTAGCAATTTGGGCCCGAGAAAAAACACACCGTCAAATTCCTGTGCATACGACTTCCTTCCTAACTAAACACACTTGCTCACTGCCCCCAACAATAGAGGTATATCATTATATTTTTATACATCAGTGTTTATCATTATTCTTTTAAACTCAGCAGAAATACAACAATGGGATATAACCATTCTACGTCCATTGTAGCAGAAATGGTTTTCTACATTCTTAAGAGCCCTACATTCTTCTAACATACACTCTTTATCAGCAAACACAGGCTATACATGCAACACAGCACACACCTGCTTCACCCACATATTTCATTACCACATGTAGTGGTCGGCAGTACATTGATCCAAGAAGCTTTGAAAAACTAACATATATATATATATATATATATATATATATGAAGTACAGGAAAATAAAGATATAATATATACCTTTAAATTAGAAGCTATCACAAAAGAATTGATGCTTGATATAAGAGATAGAGCAATTATATAGACAAGTAAAAAATGTGAAAAAGATTGTAAAGATACAGTATTTATCACCCCATCAGTTGCTCAAAACAAGGTGTCTCGAATAAAAGAAATTTATTCTCCCCCCTTAAGCCATGTATTTTCAAAAAATAAAATTTTATTGTTAGAGGAATACAAACAGATAAGTCGGCAAAGGAAATTACGAAAAGTCATAATTTGAAAAGATATAAGACAATATAAGATAAATACAAATATAAAAAAATATTCAATGAAAAGATAAGAGGTTGAAAATATAGGAAAAAGTTCACCGTTGAAGCCATCAGGAAAATTGTAGCAGAAGGTCCAAAGACGGTAAATCCAGAAAAGGATTGGCGTCAAAATTGTAAAATCCGTTGAATTTTTAGAAAGGCCAAAACCATTTAAAAGGCCTAAATAATCCTGTTGGGAAAGGTTGCAATGTAAAAGTTTAAGAATAAAAATAGAATTTTATAGACATATAATTTCTTCACCATTATGCCAAATGATTTTGTTTTCATTTAGTGAAGAAGGTAGTAGGCCGAGTTCACAGGTAAACATGGGAGGAAGTGATAAAAATGGACTTGAGAGAAAGAAAGATAAATAAAGACATGTCCAGAGATAGGTTTATTTGAAAGTCAATTTCTAGAAACTGTGAAACGCATGCCAGCATGCAAAACAGACGTTAAACTACTGATGATGACGACGACAAATTACTTAAATCTCCTTAAACTAAACTTAATCAAAGGGAAACAATAGGGAGATGCAACCAAAAACAGTTGTATTCCTTGGTCATTTTCTCCCGAACTATTAGCTAGCTGAATACACAAAATATAACTTTTATATATGAATCAGATTTTTAAAAAAATCTCTATGATTTTAAAATTACATTGGTTATTCCATCATCAATTTATATCTGCTTTACATGCTGCCATGTGTTGCATGACTTGTAGAAATTGATTTCCAAAATAATCTCTCTCTCTCTGGTCAGGTCTTTATTCTTCTTCCTTTCAAATCAATCCTTATCACTTCCTCCCATGTTTTCCTTGGCCTTGCGTTGCTGACCCTGCTACCTTAACTGTTCTATATCTACTAACCCAAAAACTTGTCCTGTTCTGCACACATCTCTCTATACTGTCCAGATTTAATGTTACTTTGAGGTCATCAGATCTAAACCTGTCTTGAAGAGCCACATTACATATTCATCATATCATTCTATCATTTGTTTACATGCAACACATACCCTCAACTCCCACTGATCAGGTTTCACTTACATACATCATAACATTTCATACACATGCCTGATAGACTCTTTCCTAGTTCAACACTGATAATCGTCTCCTGGTTAGTAATGACAGAAGTTCCCCAAATTTACTCCATCCACTCTTAACTCTTGCAATCACACAAGAACCATCTCCTCCCTGTGCTCCAATAGTATTACCAATGAAACTAAAATTTCGAACAAACTCAATATATACTTTCTCCACATTTGATTTCTCATCCGTCTCCATTGGTTTACACTTCTTGTACACAAGCTTGTTATCGTCTCTCAACCTACCAGTAATTCCACTGCACATATTGTGTAACCAATGGCTACATATACTACACAAAATTGAGCTTCCCTGAAACCCTTTTCCACAAACTGAGCAGAAATTATATTCTTTTAAATAGTCTTTTTATGTGTGAGGAAAACATACCAAAGAATATTTTTTAAAGTTGTTAGTATCAATTCATATTAACCTATTTATTTATTCTTTACATTTATATTTTGTTGACATAAATTAATTAGAGTGAAGTGGGTTTCCACATTACTCTTAAATAATTTATTTTTACTTAAACCATATTTAACATTAATGTAACCAAACCAATGAAGTGTCCTGTTCCGCACACATTCTCCTATACTGTCCAGATTTAATCTTCCTCTGAAGTCATAAGATCTAATCTTGTCTTTAAGAGTCACATTAAACACAGTAAGTTATAACAAGTTTTATTGTACACAAAACGTTGAAATGAAAACTTGCCGGGAGAAAGTAATTGCCATGTTTTTAAACAAGTCAAGCATGAGATTATCAGCGATGACTCAGGTTCATAATATCCTAGTTAAAAGGACAGGGAACTGTGTTTTAAGAATAAAGAGCGTAAACCATTATCTTACCATTTTATTGGTTGAAAACTTGGTGAAACTGTAGCACTGCACCCTGTGCTTATTCACACAAAAAATGAGATTCTACTTTTTTAAACGATTACATGTAAACAGCCTGAGAAAGTTAATGGTAAAAATATTTTATACTTGAGAGTGAGTGGCGATCACTATCGTATATAAATTTAACATAAGATGATCACCCACTTCCGGGAAACCAGGCAGAAATGATCACCTACTTCTGGATCAGATACCGTTTTTCAAAACTGTCTTATTAGACTTTAAAAAATAATTCTGTCCTTTAATTAGACAAATTATTAACATGAATTATTGCTCATAGCTTCATTCTCGAGTTGACTGTGAACCAAGTTGATTGTAAGAATATGATGCAGACAAGGGACTGCACAGGTGAGAAACATAGAAAAAGTCGTCTCAACTTGAAGCCACTTGATGAACAAAAATAATTATATATATATATATAAAGAATTATTTTAAACACAATGGAGAGAAATTTGAAATCACAACACTCCCTTGGCCTAATGTTAATAAAGATGATTTGGTTTGATTTAGTCATTTTGTTTTACTGTATATCAACCGTTTCCGGGTTATATAAAGTTCTTTATATGTTCAAATATTTATTCATGATGTTTGGTTTGGTTGTTTTTAGTGAAAAATTGTATTTGTCTTGGCCTTTGCAGAACATGATTGAGTTTTGCAAAGGAAAAGGAAAATACAATAACATCAATGTTTGATGCATTTTTGGTCAAGAAGCCAGTTAATAAGATAAGCAATGGGATAATTAGTATCTGGGGGAAAAAGGACCAAAAATAAGTAATTATAAAATTGAGTCAGACCGTAAATTTAAAATATCGCTTCGGAAATTAGAGACAAAAGATCTGATGTTAAACAAGTGTTATATAAACCTGAGGAAAAAACAATAAAAGAGAAATTGGATCCCGGAGGAGTCTGACAGATGGACAGGGTCAGAGTTTATGCAAAAGACTGCATGTGAAATAAATGAGCAAACAGCGATCATCAGTATTGTACAACTTGTTGCTGTTATTTTATTTCTTTAGAGGGAACAAGTTTGCAACAAATAAACAAAAGTACAAATCGGGTTTTCTCCCTTACATCCTAATTGATTTTATCATTCAGGACAATTAAAATCTCCCCATGGTGTGAGAATTTAATTGTTAACCATGTGGTTAATTTTAGTATGACTTTTGTCTAGATATGTACAAATATTACTGAATATTATATGTATGTACTAGCGTTGATATGTATGTATTATTCACCTTGCATTGCGCATGTGGAGATATATTACCGGTTGAAGGTTTCTTACGAAAAATAATTTCAAATATAATCGTTTGTGTTCTTAAAAAAATACTTGTTGACATTGCGTTTCTTAATGTTTCTGTAAAATGGAATGAATCGAAATGAATTCCTTTTTTCTTTAATTATTTTAAATCTTAAAAATACGAATAAAAATAAGTATTTAAATGTTTAAACCATTAATTAATTCATTCTTCATGGAAATATTCTTCGTTTAATTTTATTTTTGTTTTATGAAATGAAGAAAATCTATTTTTAAAAGATGAATTTCGTTTGTTTACGTTCTAATATATTTCAGTTACTTTTCTAAAAATTTTATTTTAATTCACCCCAAGCAAGACACTTTATCACTGAGGCGTAAGCTCCTGTGAATTTGGGGCCATACCTACAGGGGAATCCGAAGTGGAGAGTTGAACAGCAAGATGTTTGTTTACATTACATTTAAATTTCTGCATCTTTGTACAATCAGGGAAACAAGAGGCAGGGAGGGAATTTCAAAGGCTAGCAGTTTGAGGAAAGAAGCTACTAAAGTAGAAAGCCTTCATGCATCTTGGTACCTCTACAGTGATGGAGTTGGATTTTGCTGATTGTCGGGTCGGTCGGGGGTATTTACATCGAAGGGGTATCAATGCAACAAGTTCATTGGAGCACATGAAAGTACATGTAAAACAAGCACAGGGATGCAACATTACGGCGATGGGGCAGAGGCTGCAGCTTAGTAGATTTTGAGGGACCTTTTAGAATAGAGGATCTGTTTTGGACCCTGTCTAAGAGGGAGAGGCTAGTGGTTGATGCACCAGCCCAGATGTGGCAACAGTACTCCATGCGTTGGTGAATGATAGCTTTGTAGAGATATAAGATACTGGCATGTGAGAGGAGTTGTATAGCATAGTAGAGAGAGCCTACCTTCCTTGCAGCAGCCCTGACAATGTCTTCTATGTATTTGTTCCAATTACCTAACCAATAACTGTCCTTAGTGACCCTAGATGGAATCAAAGATAATTTTTAATTGTGTATTTAGATTCCTTATTGAAACTTATTTTAATGTTAACTGTTAACATATGGATTTTTATAACACACACACATTGACTTATATATATATATATATATATATATATATATATGAGTATTAATATCGGATCACTTTTTATGCTAGTTTATTTACAACAATTGAATTAAAGGTAAACAAATAAATGTTAACTTTAAACATTTTTAGCAATTAATTTATCTGACAAAAGGGTATATTCTTTTTAAATACATTTTGAATTAATTTTATTCTTTTAACTTTTTTCATTAAATCTAACATCAAGTTATCAAAAAAGATATTCAAATCAGGCGCAAATAGCAACCTGTATGACATATCGATACTTGATTCAAACTAGCTTATTTTTGGGTTTTTTACCTTCCACAATATTATTGTTACAGATTTTATTTTGCATCAGTTTTTTTTTTATTCTGAAAATAATTTTTTTAGGCAGAGTAAACTTTTACAATCCTCTACTCTATAATAAAGACCAATGTGTATTTCTCTCTCTCTTACTCTCTCTCTCTGTATATATATATATATATATATATATATATATATATATATATATATATATATATATTAGTATTTCATGTATCCACATAAAATTTTATAGGGAGATATAATTTTTTTATGTATCAATTTTCAGTATTTACTTCAACAGTGCTCGATACGTAAGTATAGCTAGGTAGTAAGCTATGAAAATATATTCATGGCAATTAAGCTACACAGAGGCTCCCGCGTTTCATCCCTGGAGGAAATTTTCAGGCTAAAATGCATGGAGTTATTTTTGCCGGGTGTTTTTATATACACGGCTAGCTAGTTAACCAATCAGATTCTTTGTTGTTCTCTCAGCCAATCGTTGGGCTTACCACGAACAAAGGTCTTGTTGGTATTACTTCCTATGTCCTGTTCTATTTTCTATAGATTGGGCTATATGCTGTTTCCTTTGTTGTGTCAATATAATCGCTGAATTTATTTTAACACGTGGTTCCTTGTATTTCTATTTTAGGTTTTAATTTTTAAATTGTTACGTTTTTGTTTAGTTTTAGTTTTTTGTTTGTTATTTATTTGTTTATTTATTTACTTATCGTTAGCCTAAGGTAAATTTATTTCTGTGTAAGCAGCTGTTTGCTATTTCACTTCTACAGTTTAATAGATATCGAGGGTCTTTGAAGTTTAAGATTTCAGATTTTTCATTCAGGCATAATCTACACGGGTCGTCTAAATTTCTACATGTACTGGCCTGTCGTATTATTTTCCATTCAATTATTGGTGAACGTCCATTATCTTTGAGCTCCCAATAGTGGTTTGCTAGTGCTGTTTTGATTCGACGTTCTCTGTTTTTAAATGTGCTTGTGTGCTCATAATATCTGGTTTTAAAATCTAGGGAGGTCATACCCACGTAGTATTTCTTGTTATTTGGTCTTTCCTTGGCAAATATTGTTGCTTGGTATACAATACTTTTGGTTAGGCATTTATTTTGTAGTGGACAAAATGTACGATTTATGCAGTTACATCTTTTCTCTTCATTGCTAAGTTTTTCATTTCTATTCGGGTGTTACTATTAGTGTTTTGTTTAGTTCTATTTGTATTCTTTATATTTTTGTTCTTCTTAGTGTTATTTTTGTTATATTTTCCACGTTTATTATGTAATTTGTTATTTTTTTTCTAGGTTTTCGCAGCAGCTGTAGGATAGTTTTAGGTTATTTTTATTGAATATTTTATGCAGGGGATTGGTTACGGGGAAGTGTTTTTCAATCAGATTTAGGAATTTTTTGCCCAGTTTAGTTTTTAGCATTTGGTTATAGGGTGGGGTATAGTAGATTATATTTCTTTTTCTTTTATTTTTAATTTTGCTGTGATTATTAGTGTCCTGTTTTTCATATTTAATTTCGGTAAACATTATTTTTTAGAGCTATATTGTAAATGTTAATTGATTTTTTAAAAACACTTTCATTGCTAGAATTGTTAATAAGCCTACGTTCGATAGAATTCGGGATATGTTTTATGATGGATGGGGGTTGATTAGACTTTGGGTTTACGTATATTGGATTGGCGTTATCTTTTAGGTATGGTTCGTAAGTATTTTTATTTAAGTTTAACGTGACGTCTAAAAAGTTGTTTTTATGTTAGCCAGTACTTCTACTTTTAGGCCTAGTTTTTTCATTTCCATATGTATAATTTTCTTGAAGTTTTCTCCCTTGACTTTGTTGGAATCTCTTACTATCGCTAATCCATCATCTCTATAAAGGCCAATATCTGTATTATCAAATATATTTGTGAGTGTATATAAAATGAATCACCCAACAAGATCTGATGCCTCCGCAGAGTCAAGGGTACCCATGGCCAAATCAAAGGAGTTTGTCATATTTGTTTTAATCCATTGGTCCTCGTTATTGATTAAAGCTGATCTTCTACATTTTTTAATGATGTGGATTTCATCCTTGGATATATCGGTATATATCTCAACAAATTCTAGAGTGATGTTGAAGAGTTCTTCTGATATAGATGGGTAGAAGTCAACTATGTCGAATTGTAGGAAGGTACATTTGTTCTTATTTTCGATACTGTTAAACCAAGTGATAGCCTGGTTTAATTCTGGGTCTTTTTTTATTTGTTTTTATTCTAGATAGAATTGATTTGCTGGTTTGGTCACTTAATTAATCTGACCAAACCAGAAATAGGAAGAATCAGCAAAACAATTCTATCTAGAATCAACAAACAAATAAAAAAAAAGACCTAGAATTAAACCAATGGGTGAATACTGCCGAAGCAATCGCTTGGTTTAACAATATCGAAAATAAGAACAAAGTATATCTGGATGGTGAAGCTATTGAGGCTGTAAAGAAGTTTTATTACCTTGGTGATACCATTGGAGCACAGGGCGAAGCAGGTGCTAGTGTGATTGCAAAAATTAGGAGTGGGTGGACTAAGTTCAGGGAACTTCTGCCATTACTAAACATCAGTCGACCAAGAGAAGAGTCTATCAGGCATGTGTACACAGTGTGATGATGTATGAAAGTGAAACTTGGCTAGAGAGGGTTGAGATCATGCATTGCATGAAAAGAAATGATATGAGAATGATATGATTGATGTATAATGTGAGTGTTTAGACAGGCTTAGATCCGATGACTTCAGAGGAAGGTTAAAACTGGATAGTATAGGGAGACATGTGCAGAACAGGGGACTTTTATGGTATGGCCATGTTGAAAGAATGGCTGACAGATCTTGAGTTAGTAGATGTAGAACAATAGAGGTAGCAGGTCCAGTTCACATAGAAGACCAAGGTTAACATGGGAAGAAGTGATAAAAATGGACTTAAGAGAAAGGGTGATAAAGACCTGTCCGAAGATAGGTTTCTTTGGAAGTCAATTTCTAAAAGCCATCCAGCACAAGAAAATAAACAAAACTTATATTACTTTTTTTGCTGTTTTTATTATATATTGTTATATTTATATTCATACAGAGGATTAAAGTTGATGCATCAGGTTCTAAGAGTGATTGAGAGAGTAGTTCAGCAGCAAATAAGAAGTTGAATAAACATAGATGAAATGCAGTTTGGTTTTATGCCTGGGCAAAGTACCACTGGTGCTATATTTAACCTAGAAAAGTGCAAGGGAAATATCTTGGTAAGATGAAGAATGTGTACGTCGTCGCTATTGTAGATTTGCAGAAAGCTTTTGACAGAATACCAAGAGATGTTGTCTAGTTGGCTTTGTGTAAATTAAGGGAAAACAAGTCGATGGGGAAGATTGTGCAAGCAATCTATAGAAATTCTCAAAGTCATGTTAGAATCAACATCACATTTATAGCCAGCTTTAATATTAAAGTGAGAGTACACCAGGGATCTGTATTGCTTTTCATTTGTGTGTTAGAAGGGTTATCTAGGGAGTTTCATAGGGGTTGTCCGGAAGAGAAACTTTATGCTGATAATTTAGCAATAGTTTATAAAACAATTGAAGGTCAACTTGTTAAGTTAAAGACTTGAAGGAAAGATATGGAAAGTAAATATCGTTTTTACTAATGAGTCACTACATATAAAGGCCAAAAGCTATTTGAGATTAAGGGATAAAATAATGGATTGATTGTCAGTTGAAATGACGAATTTTATGAGAGGATTGAGCGTGATGAATGGAATGAACAAAATTGAATTACTTATGCGGACGGTTTATAAAAAATATTTTTTGACATTGGATTTGAAGATGACCATGTTGTAGTCTTCAGTGAAGCAGGTATGTGTTAATGTGTTTTACGGATGAGAAATTTTTGGAAAGAAAATCTGTTCAAGGAAATTCTGTTTGATGATAGACACACGGAGGATGAATGGAAAGCTCTTTGCAGTTGTGGCAATAAGACAGATTTTGCTGTGAATGGTATCAATGCCCGTGTACGTCAAGGAACTATTCTGAACCCAACTCTTTTCCTGATCTTCATTAATTATCTTCCAAATCATATTCTAAGATTATTTATTGAAATCTATACAGACAACACAAGCACTTCATAACCATTTATTTTTCTATCCCTTCTCTATGTGAACACTTTGCATGTTTCTGTGTACGTGTGCTACTCGGCTATATGTGAATTACACATTACTTTTTTTTTTTAGATTTACTATTAATCTAATATTTATTAAAATAAGAAATAAATAATTTATAGAAGGCGATTACAATACGGCAATACATCAGATAAAAATACGACTGCCATGACGAGTGCTAAAGTGAAAATGCGTTGTTCTGCTGTTCTTTTGTATTATATATATTTTAATTTATTATAAATCTTACTTGCCTTCAGTGTCACTTGATAGTGGACTACGTATAACATGTTTCGAGAAAATTCTTCATCAGACGTATGTTTAAATGTACTTATAACGTGCAAATGCTGGAATAAGCTATGCAGTAAATATTCTTTTATGAGTTTATTATTGATTAGCTTTCAACCATTTATTTGCCTTTTTTCCTTTTAGTTTACTTTTATAATTTATTTTATTAGTTTGTGTTGAATAATTGGTATGTAGATTTGCGAGTATAGCACAATGACCTTGTCTGCGTGAAACAAGAAAATTCTCAAAGTGCATTCTGGAATGATCTGACACCAGGCTGAGGTTTCACAGGCAGAGGCAGGTGAAGGCATGAGACAGAGTGATATGCGAAGAAGGGTCCATGGATTTGACGTTACGTGGGATGAAAGCGAGCTGGAATAGAGATTTGGGATGAGACCGGCTTCAGAGTTTGAAGTGAACAGTCGCTAACAACATGTCTTAACAATGAGAAAATTGTGAGGGGAACATGCGGTGATGAGTGTTGATCTGTCTGTCTGTCTGTCTATCTATAGTAACTTAGGTTACTATCTCCTAGATAAAGTGTAAATTGTACTTGTGATTACTTAAGATTTTTCTCTCAGTAACCCTCCATTTCCATGCAACGACAACACGGCTCTGAAGAAATGACAAAGAATGAACACAGCCTGGAGGAAGAAAGAAACGACGAAAAATCAACACAGCTCCGAGAGAAAAAAACAAGGGGCAAAACAACACATTTCGATTTTGAGGAAGAAAGAAAAAAAGGGACAATGTAACAGTTTGTATATTTATTTTCCTTGCAATTTTTCATATTATTTAATTAAATATTTGATTCCATGTGCGATCTTATTTCTTTTGTGTATAACTATAAAAATGTGGAATAAAATAATTTGTAAACAAAAATAACATTACTAAGTAATGCTGGGTCGGTACAGCTAGTATATAAATTCTGTCATTAGTGATATCGCTAGCTACTGCAATGCAAAGCTCATTGTAGACAAACAAATGGAGCAGTGCTTAAAAGTATAAAATGTTTATATAAAAAGCATTGAGATATCACCTAATAGCACTCACCCCTTATTCAAGTGGTTAGAACTGCCGACTATCGTAGGTTTAATCCCACCTTGAGGCAGGTGCTAGTCTAGTAGTTTTAGTTGGCCATAACCATTTTACACTCTTTGTGATCTTCCGATGACTAAAGACATGAATTTAGATATAAGTTCGTGTTTTTTTTTTTTTTAACTTTTTAACCACTGTGGCAAAGGATAAAGAGGAAGTTTAATATACAAACTAAAATTTTATTTATTTCTGTGTATAGCTTTAAAAATGCGCAAACCAAAAAATACAAACCAAAATGACATTACTGCATCCCAGTCAACGCCAGGTAGACACAGCTAGTGTATATGTGTGTGTGTGAACTTCAAAAATATCAAAACAAAGTAATAAAGTTGGTGCATACTCTATTCCCAAACTTATAGAACAAACTTACTGTACTAACCAGGAGATTACAAAACATAGTGAGTGTTTTGAAATCTGTTCATAAAATTTTCCACAAACTTGACAAGGTTTCTCTTTTTTATTTTAGTTCAGTTATTTCTCAGAGATCAGAGAGTCGCCTCTTGGAGCTAATACTTGATTTATTTAGGAGTTTCTCCAGCATGAACCTTCATGTGTCTTTTTAAGGTGTAATTAAGAGAAAACGTTTTGTCGCAAATTTCACATTGAAGGGGAGTCCCACTGATATGTGTCCTTACATGACGGCCCAATGAAGCATTGGAAGGGAAACCTTTTGAGCAAACTTCACATTGAAATGGATATTCACCTGTATGAATTATAACATGTTCGTTTAGGCAAACTTTTCCAGAAAACGTTTTTCCACAGTATTCACATTTAAAAGATTTTTTTTCCGAATGGATTTCCATGTGCCTTTTTAGATGAGCTTTCTGTGCAAAAGACTTCCCGCATACTTCACATTCAAAAGGTGTCTCTCCAGTATGGATTATCTTATGTTTTTTTAAATAAGAATTTAGCGAAAAGGACTTATCGCATATTTCACAGTGAAATGGAGTTTCATCCGTGTGAGTTTTCATATGAACTCTTAAGGTATTCGTCCCAGAGAAGGATTTGCTACAAATTTCACAGTGTAAAAGTGTCTTAGCAGTATGTGTACCCATGTGCTTCTTCAGGAGAACATCACTAGCAAAGGTTTTCTGACATTCTTCACATTTAAAAGTCATTTTATGCAGTTCCTTCATATAGAATTTTTAAATCCTTACTTAAAACAAAACTTTTTACACATATCTCATGGATGGATAATATAAAAAAATATTTTTTTCAACTAGAAAGTTTCAAATGTATGTTGATGGTGATGGGTGAGATGACTTGATGATGAGATAGAATGCTTAAAACCTAAACTTAAGATCTTGAGTTCTCCTTAGATCTGTTCATTTGAGTTTGAAATAACAGATAAAGCAACAGGTGACATAAGAGATTTTAATTTTTTAGTTGCTTTTCACCGTTAGTATATTTGTATTGTTCAATATTCTTCAATCTGAAAAGAAAAATGTAATAATTATCATGAGATTTCCCCAAAAAATAAAATTTGGTAAAAATAATAAATGAATAAAATGATAAATAAATAAAACGAAAATAATAAAATCCTTTGGGCCATGGAGATAAAAAGATAAACACATCTAAGCAAGAAGAGCTGACGTAATAAGAATAATATAAGATCCCAGATGTTATTAGAAGAAGAAAAATTCTCAAAATACCGTCCCAGCAGATCATGGGGAAGAAAAACTAATCAAATAGATAGACCTTGCTCGAGACCTGAAGGGAACATGAAACATGAAAGTTACTGTATGTAAATAATTGTAGGAGCATTAGGAACAGTTAAAAAAAACTAGGGAAAAGACTCGGAGAAATTGGAGTGAAACTCAAATTGATACCATACAACACATGGCACTTATGAAAACTGCTAAAATATTAAGGAAACTCCTTGAGTGTGGAAACTAACCCACATAACTAGTTGATGTCGACAGGGCTGTGAGTGGCCAATGGCAAAAAACTGAAATGAAGATGAATTTTCCCACCTGAGTGGGGAAGGCACAGCCCCCACCACAACTAAATTATCCAACCTTCCCTACAACAATTGCCTAACTGGCCCCTCCCTCTTGCCCGTGTGAGATTTAAAATGAAATTTTTCCTCATTTCTGGGCAATTCTAGCTTTTTAGGGCAATTAACAAAAAAATTATTTTACTATGGGAGATAAATTCTGTGCGTTTTTGTGGGGGAGATATTTTATGGTAAAAAGTAAGTAAAAATATAATTATTTACTGTACCCTAACCCTATCTCCAAGTGGTAAGCCCCCCATAAAGGACTTTTATTAACCCTTCCATAAACCGTAATACTGGGTGGGTGGGAAGCTCTTGTAAAACCACACGTAATCGCCTAAAAAAGTAGACTCTTACCCAACTCTGTGCACAAAATTTATAGCAAAATTTTCCATAGCAAAAAAAAAAAAAATCATTGCTTAATTGCCCTAAAACGATAAAATAACCTGGAAATGGAGGATTATTTTACGTTAAATTCATTCATGAATCTGATCCCCTACTCTAAATTCTAAGGTTTCTTTTCGCCAAGTTTTTCAGGGTGTTCACATATAATCGTCTAAAAAAGTAGAATTTTATTGGAGGGGGAGGGGGTGAAGAGTCTTAATTTACAATAGCTTTTTTTTTCAAGCTAAAAATATCGACTACTATATTTTATAGCGGTGAACAAAAAATCGTCTGATCGGTAAACTACTGATTTCACAAAGCCACATCCCCTTTCCTTACAAAATACAGAGGCTCAAATGTATAATCCAGACTAAAAAAAAAAACGGTTTCTGATTTTCAAATTTAAAAATAATTTTTTAACTATTAAGGTACCTATACAGTCCATGGTCGTTTCAAGTATTTTCGGAAAAATAAAAAAGTTGATTCACTTAATGATTGGCCGAAAATTATTTGGAAACTCGGGTATCTTTTACGACGCTCAGCACGGTCGTGAACGGGTTCAAGAAAACGAACGATAAAGTGATTAAAACATAAATATGCAACAAGTAAAGGCGACCTAAGTCGAGAATAGATATTTTCAAGCTATGATATTTGTTTATATTTTTACATAGTATAGATGGGTTTTTATTAGATGTAAAAAAGAAATTCTTGTTTTTTTTTTTTGCACAAAAACAAAATGGCGGGCGGTCATGATTCTCTTAAATAGCCCCCCACGACCGCCATCTTGGATTTTGCGATTTTGGTGTGACGAACAATTTAGTTTCTAATAAATAGCACTTCGAACGGGTTAAAAATACAAACAAATGCCACAGGTAAGTTTGAAAATAACTTTTATCGCCTACAGTTACTTTTATTTGTTGTATATTTGTTTTTTGAGCGTTTTTAGTCTGCTGAGCGTCGTAAAAGATACCCGAATTATCTTTCAAAGTTATTAATTTAAACATGTAACCGATGCTTTAAAAAATGGCAGCATCGATAAGTTGGGGGGGGGGGGGGTGTCATGAAAAATATAACTCAACAAAAAAACGTTTGCTTCTAAATTTCGAGTTAGCATTTTTTTTTAGAGAAAGGATATCTCTTAACGCCTCCAATACAGAAAATTTGATCGAAATACGATAAGTAGGCTATTTTTGGTGAATTTATTTTAAATTGCATTCTACGCTATAGAGCAGGTATTAATTTTTGGTTATCCCTAATGTTTTAACTTCATTTTTAGTTTTAAATTAATGTTTGCAAAATAAATAAAAAAAGAAATCAACAAAAAGTCAGAGGACAAATTTGTTATTCGTGTATTATTTTGCCATGTCAGAAAGAACAAATCGCTAAAATTTGGCAGCCATTTGGCCAGAGAAACGCTTCAATATAATCAAATTTTGGCGCTTTTGGATAGAAAGTAACTGAGCTGATGGAGATAACTAGTTTTCTTAAACGCCGCTATTCCGAATCCGCTAACTTTTTTTATCGCTGTATGAAAGAAAATGCGACTCTCTTTGTAAATTTTAAGCGTTTTTATTTTACATGTCACACACTTTATAAACTTTATGAAAATTAATAAAAATATGTTACGGTTTTTAACTCAAAGAAAGAAAATGCGACGCTAATTTTTAATAAAGTTTCCACTTTTAAATTTCACAAAAACGAAGTAGCAGATTTCTTTGGGACTGGCCATAAATAGGTATGACTTACGCACTGACGGGGTCACTGTATGGTTTCTCACACGCCATCGGTCGATTAAATTATAGAATTGGGATACATGTAAATCCTATAAGAATTTAATATTCAAGCGCTTTCGGCTATTCCACTAATCATTTTTCAGATTTTAAAGCAAACAAAATGGCAAACTTATGATGTGCTCGCATAACTATAGTGACCATGTGCCATGTGTTCACTCCACAAGAAATAAAAGATGTAAAATGGAGTTTTACTTCTATTTTACCAAATTTAATGGAAGACGAAGTCCACTTTGCAGCCTCAGTGGGTTTAATAGTTAATTCTAGCACATGTGAAATATCGAGGTCTTTGGTAAAAAGAAAACTTGGAGATGCAAAGACCAAAAGAAATGCAAAGACTGTCGGTCAATGATCAGCATACGGAAAGGATCTTTTTTTGAAAAAAAATCCGTCTACAAATAAGGAAAATAACAATATTATTGCTTTTATGGAGCGTTAGCATGAAACAATGCAGAATCCAAGAAAAAAACAGGGTTTCATCACACACTATTGTAGATTGGATGAACTTTATCAGAGAGGTTTGTGGGCAAGACCTCTTAAACAAGCCGATGTTGCTTGGAGGGTTACATGAAGACGGTACCGCTAAGGAAGTAGAAATCGACGAGTCCTATTTCTTCAGGAGAAAGTACAACAGAGGGCGACTTAGAAGCGGCGTTTGGGTCTTCGGAGCAATGGAGAGAGGAAGCAATAAATGCAACATTAAAACAGTGGAGCAGAGAGGTCGCAAAACATTATTCCCAATAATTCGCTCCTGGATTTTGCCAGGAACACGAATAATTTCTTATGGATAGGCAGCATACAATGGTTTGCAACAATATGAAAATGGTATATACACACATGCCACAGTTGTCCACCAGGAAAACTTTGTCAACCCGGATGATGAAACTGTTCATACCCAAACTATCGAAAGTTTGTTTTCTTTTGAATCGTGTACAAATAGTTAACAGAGAAATTTATGTGTTTCATTATTAAATATTCAGGCACGTTTAAAAATAATTAACATATTTTTTTTCTTTTTAAATGAAGGTTTGTGGTCTTCTGCAAAAGGACACATACAGAGATTATTGGGTACAGAAGATCATATGTTCCGTCTTCATCTGATGGAGTTTTTGTGGAGGAGGAGAAGGGGAACTGGCCAAGTATTTCCATCAGAGAGCAATACATTATATCATTTATAAAAATTTAAAAAAGTCTGTGCGGTTTTCTTAAATAAAAATTACAATTTATCTGCAACTATCTTCGAATTTTCTTTCTTTAATAGTAAAGACACTAACATTTTTATTATTAATATTATAAAATGTGACATTTAAAATGGAGACTTTATTAAAAATTAGCGTCGCATTTTTTTCCTTGCTTTGAGTTAAAAACCGTACCATTTTTTTAATTAATTTTTATAAAGTTTGTGACATGTAAATGAAAACGCTTATAAGTTATCTTTAATGAGACTTTATTAAAAATTACATTAACATTTTGACATTTACAAAAACAGTCGCATTTTCTTTCATGCAGCGATAAAAAAGTTATCTCCCTTGCCAAAGTTTCGGAATAGCGGCGTTTAAGAAAAAGTTATCTCCCTCAGCTCGATTAATTTCTATCCAAAAGCGCCCAAATTTTGACGAGTAACAATTTATTGTATAGTTAATGTCATTAATTATACAATAAATTGTTTGTGGCCGGCACCGTTAATGTCTGATAGACCGTTGAAGCTCACTTTTGCCGGTGTATGTATCGATTGTTTGGAAAACAAACAAAAAAGCAATGTTGGATTTGTTTTTTGTTTTAATTCTAAGATGGCGTCTCGACACTAGTTTTAAATCGAACTAAAAAAACGCTTTAAAATAAGTTAAAACACAAATAAACTTATCCAGGTAGATAGAAGAGTGACTTATTTTGCCTTTGGTACCATTTATTTGTTGCCTATTTGTTTTGTTTTTGTTGTTTTTTCACCCCTTTTTCATTCTGTTAGCTGTCGTGAATGCCCAAAAATGTGTTTTCGGTTCGTGGGCAGAGTAATACATTTTGAACTGTCAATTTTTCGCACATTTGTTAGAATAATAATAATTTAATTTTTTTTTTTTTACTACCGCATCCGTAATAAATTTAGCAAATATTTAACAAAAAAAAAATATTTGCTCAACGAGCAATATTTAATTTATATTAGCGTTTTTAAATTTAAAAAAAAGGGCTCCGTTTGCCTAGTAGTTGATGTTTTCCCCTAAAAAAATAAAATATTAAGCTACAAGGAATTATCTTTCAAAGTTATTAATTTAAACATGTAACCGATGCTTTAAAAAATGGCAGCATCAATCAGTTACGGGGCGGGGGCATGAAAAATAAAACACCCAACAAAAAACAGATGCCTCGAAAATTTCGAGTCGACAATACCGAAAATTTCATCGAAATATCATTAATTAGTCTATTTTGGTTAATTTTTGAAAAATTACATTTTTACGCCATTACAGAATGTGCGTGTTTTTGTTCATTCCTAATGTTTTAACTTCATTTTTTCTTTTAAATTAATATTTGAAAAATAAAAATCTTTTACAAATTCGCAAAAATCGGACGACAAATTATTATTCGTGTATCATTTTTCCATGTCACCGTTTTAAAAGTCACACAGAAACGATCGCTAAAAGTTGGCAGCTATTTTTGGAGTGAAGCGCTTCAATATAACTAAATTTTGACTAGGAATAATAACTATGCAATAAATTGTTTGGGACCGACACCCCTAATGTTTGGTAGATCGTTAAAACTCAATTTCGCCGGTGTAAGTAACCAATGTTTGGAAACCAAACAAAAAAGCAAAGGTGAATTTTGTTTTTCTTTTCTCGTTGACCCACAGATTTAAAAGATTAAAAATGTATCTCATTTACAATCATCGTTTTTACCTTAAAAAAGAAAGAGTAAAACTTACCAAGATTCTCAGAAGAGAAACTACTTACGGAACTATGCGGTAAGTAAATTAAATTCGTATGAATCAGAATGGTACAACTTTGTTGCCCGGTTTGATTCTGTTGTCGGCATTCTTGCCAATATCCCTAAGTGAAAATGGTATTATGGAATCGACTGGATTCGAACTTGGCACACCCAGGTCGTCAGTCAGCGTTGGTATCCACTTAACCACCGGCATCTGCGCCCTGCGGTGTAACACGAAAACTGTTCCTCTCAATATATTTACCTTCTTAAACAAATAAAGTTCGATGTAAATACCGTCGTTGGTTTATAACCCAACGACGGTATTTACTTCCTTCCCACCGCAGGAAGATGTAACACAAGGCCAGAAGATGGGAAGAACCAGGCCAGCGCGCCTAAAGAAGGGGCACTCTGGCCTCCTAAAATTAGCCTGGGTAGCCCCGTTGACATTCCCTGGTCAGGGCGCCTCAGGCAGTTAGCAACAAACTAACTCCATCCCAAAGAGGGGAGCCAAGGCCTGGGAGGGTGCACCTCCTAAGACTATCCAGAACAATATCTCAGCCCGACAGATAAAAGGCCACCGAAATGGCCTAGGTTTTTCCGGACTGATTGTCGAGATCAGATCCTCGACTGGTATGTATACCGCCAACGCCCAACGATGACGCATGATAACGGCCACACTTTCGATGACCTTGTGCATAATTTCTTACATTGTATTTTTGTAGATTAACACCATCCGCTGAATCAGCCCCATCCCCTAAAAATGAGATTCTACTTTTTACATTTGAAAAACCTGAAAAACTTGGCAGAAAGAAGGGGAAAACAAAAACAAAAAAAAACATCAAAGAAAAATTATTTTAGAATTTGAAATGAGGGATCAGTTTCATGTATAAATTTAACATAAAATGATTCCCTATTTCTGCATCATTCTAGCATTTTCGGGCAGTTGGCAAAAAAATGGTACCCTTCACCCTAACCCTTAACCCTAAGTCAGTTGTTGTCAGTTAGGGTTAGGGTTAAAAGACTGTAACGATTGTTTTGAACAAATAATTTATTGGAATGTTTTTTTAAATAATTTATTTGGGAGAAAGAATTGAAAAAAGAATTAGGGAGGATGCAGCTATATCACTATGTTGACTGTGATTTTGTCGCCACAGAAAGAGTTAATATCGGATACATCGATAGAAAGAGTTAATATCGGGTACATCGGTAAGAAGAGTCAATACAACACGGAGAATGACTGAAACGAAATTTCTCCGGTCAAGAAAGTTCAATAGCGCAAACGAGATAGCTTTGATCTCAATTTCAACTTTTACGTCTATTTCAACTTTTAAGCGTATAGTGACGAGAAAGAAACCGACAAACACATGATGGACTTTTAACTGATTGTATTCAATCATTTATTTTGAGATAAAATTGGAAGAAATTATCGTCTGTTCAATGGCAAAGAGGTTTTGTTAAAAGAAGAGTTTGTTTTGATACACGTCTTGATGGGGGGTAGCAATAGTAGTAGTGGTTTGAATAATCCTTTGCTGCTTGTTTTTCATAATAAAATTGGAAGAAAAATTATCGTCTGTTTAATGACAAAGAGATTTTGTTAACAGAAAACCTTGTTTTGACACGCGTCTTGAAGAAGAAGCGATAGCAGTACTGCGTCGATAATTCTCAGTCATTTGTTTTTTGAGATAATATTCTGTGGCTTTGATCGCAAATAGCCAGCTCTCGTCTGCTGAGAAAAATGAGATATTTCTTAATTGGTTGGGGATATTGATTCATTTGTGGATGAAGATAACGCATTTGTGGATTGTCAATTTGTTGATAGCTGATTCTCGATTGACAAGTGCTGAAGAAATATTTCTTGATAGGTTGCGTTATATCCGTGCTATAGATGACTGTGGGTTGTCTTGATCATCGACAACCTTTGGCTCAATGGCCAGGGTTAATTTGGGTTGTTTGCTAGTGTTTGAGTAGTCGTGATTTGACTGGCAAGTGTCAGTTTGGCGAGGCAGCTGTTTCTAATTGGTTGAAGGGATCTCATTAACCAATCAAAATTTAAGCATTTAACTAATCAAAATTGAGTATTTTACAGAAATCGCTTTTTCTGCTTTTGATGCTTCTGTTGTTGCTTGCTGTGTATGTTCTATCAATTAAACATTATCTATTAGGAGAAAACTTAATAAATCGGAATGATTGCCAATGATTCTTTAACAGGGCCATGTTTGTTAAAAGTAAACACCGAGAAAAAATCTAGTGTAGTTAACAACGAAAAAAGGGGGAGATAGAAACAAATATAATACAAATATAACTGTTACCAAACGATAGAAAATTTAATTTTCTATTGACCTGCATAGTTTTAAACTCTTGAAATTGTTTGTAATTTTTGTTATTTCAAAATTTGTTTCTTTACTTTCATGTAACTGATTTCGTCAATCAAAGACGGAGGTCGATTTTTTTCTTTTTGATGTGGTCGCTTATTTCAGGCTTAAAAGATAAAATAAAAGATTACCCTATTCTGACTGGAAACAACTCCCGGACTTAGAGTCAGGTGTACTGTAAGCCTATATATATATATATATATATATATATATATATATATATATATATATATATATATATATATATATATATATATATATATATATAATTAGCTTGTTACAAATATCCAGGGGGTATGAATCCGAAGGAAGTTGAAACCGGGTTTATGAGAGTGCTCAATGAAAATTCAGAGCAAAATATATATTTTTTGATTTTATTCCATTAGTTGCGACAAAACAAGTTTTGTTTCATTGGTGCTAATAGCGACCAACTCATCGGGCCGGCGAAAGGAATTCAAATGGCATAAAATTTTAACTTCACTTTAACGGGAGATTGAAAATTGAAAATACATTGGAGGGGGAGGGGGACAGAGTTGGGGCTTTGTCTATGACGGCGACATGGGACATGAGAGGGGAGGGGGGAGGACCCCAACAAGTCGTGTTTCAAATTATTACGTGGGAGGTTTTTCACGTGTCTGTGCTGTCATGATCTCAATCTCGGCCGGGGTGGGAGGAGGGAGATGGAGCGACGGCCAGAGTGAGTTAAATTTAAAATGAGAATAAAATTATGATTACAACCGTCATTTTTATTTTATTTTAATTCTAATAAGTAATTATCATGTGGATAAAAATGTTTGATAATTTTAATTTAGGGTATTAATTGCTACTTTTGCATTTTATTTTAATGTTTTGTTTATTATTTGTAGTGAATTTTGTTGTGATTATATTTTTTAAATTGTGATTATATTATACCGAGATCAATACTAGTGGAATCATTTTATAAGAGAAGTTTTCTGGTGTTACCAGTTTTATCATTAACAAAACCTATTATGACAATGGTAACGCCTGCCAATCATACCTACGATAGTCGCAGTGATAACAGCCTTATATAAAAGCCTTAATAAAAATAAAAATAAAGATAAATATAAATAAAATTAGAATAAAAATAGAAATAGAAATAACAAGTTTGTAAGAATATTAATGATAATAACAATAATAATAATAATAATAATAATAATAATAATAATAATAATAATAATAATAATAATAGTAATACTGATAAATATCACCATCATTACCATCTTGCTACTTGTGAAGTCATTGGGCGAAATAAGTCGACAAGTGATGGTAGGCTTTTTTAATTCTACTACCAATGACAAGGACTAAGTACCAGTTAATAATTAAGTGTTCAAGGTAGTGATCGAGGGGTTAAGTAATTGAGATTAGATTAGTCTAAGTAATATCAGTGTTAATAGCTGTCCCAGTTATGGGTTTATGTTAGAATTGGTAGTATGGCTGAGAGGCTATTGAGGCTGTGCATTATAGGTAGTACGTAGAGATTTGATATTATTGGTAGTTTAGAGGGATGGTTATATATTTATAGATTCATCATGACTTGTTGGGGTGGGATTGGGTTGTAAATTTGGGTGGGTGGGTAGGGGGTTATAGTGTGTTTTGGGGTAGTGTATAGTGGGGGTTTAATGTTATCATTCATTTTTGTAAAAAAACAAAAAAAACTGTTAATTTTATTTTAAAGTTAAGTAGGATTGGTGTGGGGTTAAGGTGGGGTATGTGGGTTGCTAAGGAGGTAGAGTCTACTATGTTTACAGTTGATAGATGTCTCTTGTTTTCTATTTAAGAGTTTGTTTTTGTCCTTAAAGCGGATAATTTCCAGTTTTTCATTTAAGCATAATCTACATGGAGAGTTTATTGATTTGCAGGTGCTGGATTTTTTCAAGATTTTCCACTTTATTATGGGAGTTTCTTTTTTGGTTTTTATTTTGTGGTAGTGTAGTGAAAGTCCAGTTTGGCCAGGATGGTCTGGGTTGTTGAAGGAGAGTTTATGGTTGTAGAATCTTTCCTTGAAGTTGTTGCCTGCCAGACCAATATAATAGTTAGTCTGGGATGGGTTTTCAGTTGAGGAGATAGATGCCTCATAGACCACTTGGGTTGATAGGCACTTTTGATTTAGGGGGCAGTTTGATTTGTTATTACAGTTGCATGTTCTTTTAGAATTTGAGGTTACTGGGGTGTTTAGTATTTTCATGTTGTGCTTTTTTATGATTTTTTCTAAGTTGTCACCACAACAGTAGCTGAGTTTTAGTGTATTCTTATTAAAAATTTTATGGAGTATGCTGTTATTGGGGAAATGAGTGTTTATTAAGTTCAGGAATTTATTCCCTATTTTGGTTTTAGTTGAGTTGTTAAATGGAGGTGTATACCAGATAATTTTCCTATTTCTATTTTTGTTCCTATTAGGGTTATTTTGTGTAGTTGGAATATACTCTATTTTGGTATTTTTGTATCCACTCTCCTTTAGTGCTTTATTATAAAAGTTCTTATGTTTATTGAAGATATCTATATTGGAGGAGTTGTTGCTAATCCTTCTACTAATTGATTCCGGGATGTGTTTACTTACAGATCTAGGGTGGTTAGATAGTGGGTTGACATAAAGGGGGTAGGAATTATCTTATCATATTAGCACCAATGAAACAAAACTTGTTTTGTCGCAACTAATGGAATAAAATCAAAATATATATATATATATATATATATATATATATATATATATATATATATATATATATATATATATATATATATATATATATTTGTCGCTCCTCGAAAAAGTAGAGCACTGGTAGTACTAACACAGCATGACGTCACTTGCTTTATAATGTATCGTTTCTTCCCTAATAGAAGTAGAATGCCTGGACGTCAAGTCGCTTTAAAAGTGTTAAAATTATCATTGTTTATCAGCTATTCAGAATTGACCGAGCGGTTAGCGACGTTGGATTTGTGTTGAAGAATACTTGTAATCCAGGGTTTCGAATCGCATGACCGGTAGTGAATAATCACATCTCTATGATGAGTTATAAGGAATAGGTAAAATAAATACCTTTTGAAGCATTAAGATGCTTTAAAAAAACAAATATGAACCTTAAACACTTATACAAATCACGTGCTGCATTCACGTTCTTCATATTTGATGGTGGGAAACAACAAGCCGGTAAAGAGATAAAAAATACAAATCCGATGACATCAGGATATATTACACACCAAGGATGCCAGGTTTTGGAGAAATATCTGTATCACTTTAAACTAACAAAAAAAAAATGCTAGTTTTAATAAAAAAAGAAAAAGAAAAAAATCGGTTTCGATTTATTATTTTTCGTTTTTATTTAAAAAAAAATTGATATTGCATCTTAATGCTTCAAAAGGTATTTATTTTACCTATTCCTTCTTAAATTTAACAATAGATGCTTTAAAGAAAAATGAACCTTAAACACTTATACAAATCACGTGCTGCATTCACGTTCTTCATATTTGATGGTGGGACACAACAACTTGCCCATTTGGCCCGGCTGTAATAACAACAAGCCGGTAAAGAGATAAAAAATACAAATCCGATGACATCAGGATATATTACACACCGAGGATGCGTGGTTTGGGCGAAATATCTGTATCACTTTAAACTAACAAA